>BSUD01000008.1:582926-664808 GCA_033239045.1 Fagopyrum esculentum | reverse complement strand
ATATATATATATATATATATATATATATATATATATATATATATATATATATATATATATATATATATATATATATATATATATATATGTATATGTATATATATATATATGTATATATATACCTATATCCGTGTATGTATCTACTCAGCATATTAATATGCTTACACTCGGCACACAAATTCCTATCCAAACACATGCTTTCAAACTTTCTTACTAACCTGTATAGATTTTACTCTATTCCAATTCCGAACTTCCTAACATAGTAGAACACCAACTCAACTAACTCGTAAAATCATATGAATCCGTATACCCGTACATTTTACTCATTCATTTATATATATATAAACACACTCTCGACTGTAATATTCAGCACACATACCCTATCTCGCGCCTCACTTGGATCAGCGTCAAACGCTTGCAAAATAAAAAAAAACTGGAGCTGTCCAACACTGCAGAGGTCGACTGGCTCGATTCAACACCCTTCCGTACGGCCCTGTCCGGCGTTGCAGTCCCACAGGGAGAGTCCAGGCGGCACCGGTCTGCAGCCGAAGGCGGGGACGGTTAGTACTGCGTACGGAAACAGAAAGAGGAAGGTAGGGCGGATGACTCACCACTGCGGCTTGAAAGTCCTCGGGCGGCGCCGATCAACGCTGCTGCAGCCCCTCCGGTGTGCTTGGTCGTGGTGCGACTACAGCCGAAGCGAGGCAGTGGTTAGCGGTTGCGGAAACGAGAGGAAGACGCGAGGAGACGGGAGGCGAAGGCTTACCGGTTTACTGCAACTGTCGGCGGAGGGCGGCGCAGGCTCCGTAGCGACGTCTCCGGTTGAATGAAGGCGGCGTTGATGGCTGCTGTTGTCTGTGTCGCAGGGGAGAAGAAGCAGAGGCTGCTGCGTCCGTGTTGCAATAGACGAAGAAGCGGAGCGGCAGTCACTTTGGTAGAGGGGTAATAAGTGTAATTAGGGTTAAGAGGGTATTAGGGTTAGGATTAGATTAGGAGATGGGCTGTTGGGCTGATAATTGGGCCTTGTAGTGGCTACATCCGGCCCGCTTCCTCATTAAATACGGACACACAGCTCGTTACTCGATTTATAATATACGGAACTAAATAACATATAATATAAATTATTATCGTATTTTAAAGGTACATAAAAGTTATTTTTGGCTACATAGTTTCATCATTTTATGTGACTTAAAGTCACATAAAATGATAACATTTAAACTCGTTTTATTATTATTATTATTTATTTATTTATTTATTTAAGATTGTCGCATCGGAATTTGGTTAATTTCCGTTTACAGGAACTTTAAAATTTTCGGTTATTACACCAACCAATAATAAAATATTATTATGAACATTTGTTCATTCAAATGAGACAAATTTTTAATATTAGTATTGAGACCAACTTATAATCATATTTATAAAAAGATTATATCTTACAATTATATCAATTTATAATACAAAAATATTATGAGTATTTATTCCGAAAGGTATGAATATGTGAGTATGTACAAAGTTGTATATATTATAGATGTATATATGTTTAGTTAAATTAAATGAGATCAATGTGACTATGTGAGTACGTATAAAGTTATACAAAAAATATTATCAATTCATTACTTTGATTAACTAAAATAACTTTCCATGTATATTGTAAAATATGTCAACTACAAACATTAATACAAAATTACATAATGATATAGAGTAACTAAGTATGCACATTATTAATTCATCACTTTGCCGAACTCAAATATTTTCCCATTTAATATTATTTTAAATATAAATATTAGTACATAATTGTAATATACAATCTTTATTTATCCTCCCTAAAACAAATACATTTAAAATTATAATAAAATTTTTTAATAGCCGGATATCCGGGAATATATAGTGATCCGGGACTATCCGGATAACCGGCGATCCGGAGCTATCCAGATATCCGGTGACCCGAGACGATCCGATGATCCGCGGATATCCGGTGATCCGTGAGTATCTGGCTATCGCGGATATCCGTTTTTTTATCCGTGTATCCGCGGATATCCGGATGCCTAAAACCCCGATCCGTATCCGATCCGATGATCCGGGAAAATCTCCCGGATCGGATCGGATTCGGACCGGATCAAAACGGGTAGTAAAATATCGGGTTTTTCCGGATCGGGTCGACGGATTTTTCGGACCGGACCGACGGATCGGATTGGTTTTGCCCACCCCTACTGTGAACCTCCTTGACGCTCTTAGGAGGCGGCCATGATGCTACTGACTCGATCTTTGCCGGATCTACCCTGATCCCTTCAGTTGAAACAATGTGACCAAGGAATTCTACCTCGGACATCCAAAACTCGCACTTAGAGAGCTTAGCGTAGAGCTCTCTATTCTGTAAGACCTGAAGAACGATCCTCAAGTGTCATGCATGCTCCTCTCTACTACGAGAGTAAACCAGAATGTCGTCGATGAAGACAACTACAAACTGGTCTAGAAAGTCGATGAAGATGCTGTTCATCAACTCCATGAAGACTGTTGGCGCATTCGTGAGCCCGAATGGCATCACTACAAACTCGTAGTGTCCATATCTGGTCTGAAATGCCATCTTGGCTACGTCCTGCTCTCACCCTCAGCTGGTGATACCCAAATCTCATATCGATCCTCAAAAATACTGAAGCTCCATGCTGCTGATCCAAAAGATCATCGATACGGGGTAATGGGTACTTGTTCTTGATCGTCACCTTGTTCAGCTCTCAGTAGTCGATACATAACCTTATTGACTTGTCTTTCTTTCTGACGAAGATAACTGGTGCGCCCCAAGGAGATACACTAGGGTGGATGAAGCCCTTCTCTGCTAAGTCCTTGAGTTGCTTCTTCAACTCAAGCATCTCGATAGGCACCATACGATAAGGACCCTTAGAGATCGGTCTCATACCGGGATCTACATCAATGTCAAAGTCTACACTCCTCTGTGGAGGTAACCCTTATGACTCTCCAAAGACGTCAGCAAACTCGCAAGCTACTGGAATCTCCTCTAAAGTTGGACTAGTATTATCCTTCATGGCATAGCACAAAAAGCCTCACATCCCTGACTGATAAGTCTCGCAGCTCGAAATACACTGATGATTGTACCAGTCTTCCCGAGATCCCATCCTCGAAAGATCTCAACATGGCATGCATCTGTAGTCACTGTCACTGTCATCTTGCCGATGTCCAGAACTGCTTGATGTCGGTCCATCCAATCCATATCAAGGATAACTTCTTCATGTACTAAGTACATGACGAAGAAATCAACTAGCCAATCATGACCTTCCAATCTTATTAGGGCAATCGCGAGCCTCTCGTGTACCTCGAATCTTACCCCCATCGGGTAATCCTATAAAGAAGGGTCTACCTTCTACAGTAGCTAAGGTCAATCTATCTACACATGCATCAGATATAAAAGAATGTGTAGCACCAGTATCGAAAAGAACTCTGACAGGAAAACAATTAATATGAATGGTACATGTGGTTGTCGGCTCTACAGCACTCCTCAACTCATACACTTTGGTTGATGCATCTCTGGTGTCTGCAGATCCACCAACACGTCCTCTACCTCTCCCTTGTCCCGGAGTGGAATTAATCTTGAGGAGCAGTAGAACCAGAAACTCTCTACTACTGCTGCTGGAACTGAGATCTTTGTCCTCCTCCAACAACACTAGCAGGTGAAGAACCCTATTGAGATAGCGCCTTGCCCTGACGGCAAAATGCAGCTCGGTGTTGTAATATCCGGAATTTTTTTTTATTCCGTTTAAGTCCGTAACAAACCGGATTTCGATCCGTCGACCCTTATCTGTCCACCTATTCGGAAAAATTTTTATCGTTTTATGTAACCTTACCTTACATAAAATGATAAGATCGTGATAGCAAATCCTAATCTACCAAACCCTAGTTTGCATCATGACATGTCCTAGACAAAGTCATGACGAGACCAAGACGAGACCTTGACATGAATTGACGAGACCAAGACGAGCCCATGACAAAGCCATGCATGGACTTGGCAAGGTAATGACAAGTTGTGACAAAGCCTTGCCAAGGCCTTGACCCATCAGCCACTTCTTCTTGACTTTTATTCTTCAGCCCGCTTGTCCTTGCTTGTGTTTCAGCCCATAACCTTGTGAGGACCAGCCCCAGCCGTCAGCCCATGGGTAAATATCGCGCCTGAAATCACGTTAAGCCCGGAAGGGGAGAGCTGCAGCCGTCTCACGCACGTAGGAGCCTTACAAGTCCCTTGTATACATATTTGCACGGATGTGATCGAGTTTCCTTCCATTCTTGATACTCTTTCCTTATCAGTTATACACGATCTGATTCTACCCTAACCAACCGTCCCTTTTCCTCACTCCATTGATATCTTCCTTCTAGGCGTTACGCAACCATGATCCACTACATACCCTTCCTGCACATCACGCTTGAACCATGAGGATGCTGCTGCTGTGTAGAAGCCTCGCTGCAAGTGGAAACCGAGCAACGTATCGCCCCATCACCGTAAGAACCGACTTCTGCCCTACATCACCATCGACGCCCACAACTACAGAAATGAGGCAGATCTAAGAGCCCTTCCATTCGCGCGAAGGCACTGTGACGGACTGCGTGGTGATGTATCTTCTCTAACATAGGACTGAGAGAACCATCTACGTATGGTGCCTTGCATCCCGGTGAGCCGCACCCTTACTTCAACAAGATCCAGATCCTAGTTGTTGCTTCTTGTCATTGGAGAGAGTCAAGCACTTCGTCAGACAACCAACGAACCTTCCCTGACCGATTGTAGATCCGCCGGGTAAGCAACTGTAAGGACCCTAGGGTGAGATCCTTTCCTCCTCCTTCCACCTTCTCTGTGATTGTTTTAACCCTAGTCTCGATGTAGCAGGAGATGACAACCATCCTCGCCGTGTCCACGCCTGTCCAGAGAAGCACCTAGCAGCGCCACCATGGCCGACACCCATACTAAGGTGAGTCAGATCCATTATGTGCTTCCCCTCCTTAACCTGAGTATAACCTTGGTAGCCTTGTCGACTCTAGGTGTTGCAAGTAGACGTTGGGTCGAGTTCCATTCCTCCAGCCTCGCCTTTGTTTTGTTCCACCAGAACTTAAGGGACAAATTGGTTGCTGGACTTTAGATCAGAAGCATAGCTTGGTGAGTACGGAACCTAGATCAAATGCTCTTTTCTGAATTTTGACTGCAGAAAAAAAATCTGTGTGAGTAGAAATGTTTGAGCATATATTTGGATACGTTAGAAACAACATCTACCGTTCAAATTTTAGTATGATATATAAGTATATGCATAGTACGGTGTATCGAAAGTTTAGACCAAACTATCGGTCGGATCTAGATCCATAAGAATTCAAAGTAAGCTAGTTGAGCAGTTAAGGAAAACTTTCAGAATTTTGGCTAAGTATGGAACTTAGGTGTTGTTAAAGCTATTCAAGGATTTTGTGTAAGAGTGATAGATTGTGGTTTTGGAGATTTCTTTGCTTATATGAGTAGAGTACATAGTATAGAAGGTTGGGAGTTTTTCTTAGGATTTTTGGATTTTTGTACGAGGGGTATATTTTAAGCAAAAGTTGGACCTTAGCAGTTTTTATGAAAAGTCCAAAATGTGTTTAACTCTTTTAAATCTTTAGAGAACTTTCTTTAGAGAGTTAGAGTATGGATTAAGTTCTAAAGAATAGTTTAGAACTTTGTTGTAGAAATCTTCTAGAGTTTCGGGACAGGGGTAAAATGGTCATTTTCCCTCAGGAGGGTATTTTAGTAATTTCCCTTATGATAGGTTTGTACATCTAGAAGTTATAAACTTCTAAGGATATGGAACGTATTTTGATCCACTTGCCTTTTATAACAGGCAGTTGAGTTCTGCGGTTGCGGACCGAGTTGAGATAACGGAAATTGTGATTTGATTCAAGTAAGTCCTTTGGGCTTACTTAGCTAGCTATCCGATATGAGTGAGAATGATGATAGTGGTGTTTAAATGATGTGTGTACTAGCGTATTTCATAGTAATCATCGACCGACTTACATATCTGGCCTAAGAGTAACGGGCGGTAGCATTCTGCTCAGTTAGCCCGAGGGTGCTGGGGTTTTCTTTCGGGACTAGTCCATACTTGGTTTGCGGGGACGCCACCGGTGGAGGTGTGTCAAACCATCACTAGTTGGATAAGGAACGGGGGCGGGAAAATCTTAAGATTTCTCGTGTTACAACTTTTAAAATGGGATGAAGTGAATCACATAAGTTGTCAGATAATAACCAGATTGTGTGCCAGCATGTTGAGTGTTTATATTCTTCTTCTGTGTGTTTGTGTTATTTATCTTTCTACTTATATTTGGTTAGTTAGCTAACGGTTTATCCGTGTTGTAGACTTTGTAGAGATAAACAGTTGTAGAGAGATTCGGGACGGATGGTCAGCCGGGTCCACGTACTCATTAGATGGGGACGGGGGAGTCTTCCATACGGCATGCATGTTATGTATCTGTATATATGTTTGTAAGGCTGTCACATGTGTACTTTCATACCATAAAAATATTATGTTTTGGAAATTGTTTTAGATACATTTGTTCCTTGTTGTAAGATCCTAGTAAAGTTGTTGTTAAACCAAGGTCGGGACCCATTGTGAGGTCCTAACCAGTAGCTCCCCAAGTTTTAAGAACTTGGGGTGTTACAACATGGTATCAGAGCTCTGGGTTGGCAACAATGGCACTTGGAATCTTCTGAAAGACCGAATGTAGAAAATAACTAGAATCCGAAAGGGGTCTGAAAATTTCATAATGAATTTCTATTTCAAAATCATGTGCATAGTCGGGTTGTTGGGTTAGTAGTACGTCGGACCACCATCACCTTCGTGGATCTCTGCAACTTGATAGGATCAGTAAAACAATATATGGACTTATAAGATTGTACACTTCTGTATGTTATATGGATATGTACATATATACATGTAGCATGTTAGCACCCTAAAGAATAATTCCTATTATCCTCCAGTTGGAATATCACGATGTTGACATTGCCTCGTGATAAAAGGTTAGTAGTTTAGGAGTATCAATACAAGATAGTGGAATCAGATCTCGGAGCAGAATACATGTAGCATGATGCATTTTGCGATAAGTTTGCAAATACCTCCCGTGAAATCAACCGACCGGTCTCATTGGCGTTAGATTTTGGATAATCTTTCTTACCTTATGTGAATCTTATATTTCCACAAAGATATTGTTTGTTGAAGATCAAAACTAGTAATTATATTATTTTACTCCTTAAAGATAGGGTTTAGCAGGATTAACCTCAAACCCTAGAAGAACGAGTTTAGAAATCCTTCTTATTAATAAAACGCTTTCATCATTATTCTTTTTATCCTGTTTTCAATTCGAGAATTTCATAGATAAAAAAAAGTTGTAATCAGCCGACATCTATACCCTAATCCTCCAATTTGTCTTTTTTGCTCCGATTAATAATAGTGACATCCATTAAGTTATATCTTGCTAATTTCTCTCATTTTGGGGTCTGAAGTTCCCTACTTGCATGTATAGTTTGTGATGTCGATAATGTTTTTTCATCCTTATGATTATATGTTTTAATTCACGTGTTACGGTAGTTCAAAGTTTTTTCTATACAAGATGTGAGAGTTGTGTGTATAGCTATAATTTTAACTTATTTGTATTTCAAGTGTTAATTGCAAGATGTGAGAGTTGCATAATTGATATTTTTTAAATATTTTGCAAGATGCGAGAGATGTGCAAAATTGTTCTTTTCATAACATGATATATATATATATATATATATATATATATATATATATATATATATATATATATATATATATATATATATATATGCTTGGATACGATTATTATTGATTGAGATTTGATATGTATTGTTCTAGTGATTTGAATTATGGAATGCTCTTATTATTATCGAATCTATAACTTATTTATTCTCGATTTACTCGGTAGTGGATCAAGCATTCTAATCCATTTCTTGCTCCTTTATGCCATGTGAAATAATCAGCCGATCACCCCTCTAGTTGGACGATCTCTCTGTTATTTTCTCTTACATGATTTTTGGTTTTCTATTATCGACTTTACATCTTCCGTGTCGATCGACCTATCCTCACCTTCTGGTTATGATATGGGTTTGATTTTGACTTTCCAATTAATCTGCCAACTTATTATTTTGTAACTTGATGAGCATCCCTCCGCCAATACTCTGAAAATGGAATTTTTCAACCAAAGATCTTTCTTAGGCACCTCTCCCTAGATCTTCTATCAGCCCATTTCTTTTGCACCGTTACCGGACCTCATATAGGGAATGATCGATCTTAATATATTAATAGAAGCACCAAGCTTGAGTTCAAGTTTTTATTCAACCATTGTAGGTGCAGTAGTTGTTGTCGCCCATCTACTTTTTTTTTTTTAAAGTAAGCCTACCAAGACGGATGGATACTCTGATAGAGAAAGAACGATCGTCTAGGAGCGTGTTGTCCCTTAGTTCTTGCCAACCTTTGGTGTGTAAACGACATGTTTCCAACTTCAACTTAGTTGAATAAGAATCCTTGATTTCCTCTCCTGTCCATTTCTTATTCATTCAAGACGCTCGGTCGGTGCTCCTTTCTCAAAGCAAAACAAATCTGAACGTTAGGGAAGATAAGGGAAGACCACCTAAGCGAACTGACCGAAGGGATTTGACTTATCCGAACCGAATGATAGCGGCTTAAAGCTAAGCCTATCATGAGCAACGTCGCTGCAGCGGGGAGGAGCATCTACTGGATACAAGATAGGGTATGTGAGCTTGATCTTGACCTTATACTACAATTGAGTCTTGTATATTATTTGTGAGATATGAGGCTTGATAGCATGTTTTTATTCTATGTTATTAGATGTGTTTTTGTCTCATATCTCACAAATAATACAACATAAAAACATGTTTGTTGGTTTTAAAATTTGATGTGGTATAAAGAGTGTCAAATCGATTTGAGGTGGTACAAATATTTTCGACTTTTTATTTTATCGTTTTTGGCTTTGAGAACCGGTTTGAGGTATTGATTTATACTCCTAAAGTCTTTGAGATTCAACACTCTCTATACCACATCAAATTTTTGTTGCTTTCAATATCCAAATTAGTTGAAAATAGTGAATTAAATTATATGAGAATAATATTCTTGGATTAGAGATTTAGTCCATTATGTATCATTGATAGACATTCAAAATATTCATCTTAAACAAAATTTATCCTAATCATGAAGCTGGTAGGTTACCTAAAGTATTACTAATCTCCTTTTGGGCTCAAAGTAACGCGTCCTAGCAATTTAATATTCACTTTTGCATAAAGTTAAATAAATCAAGACCCTTTAAGCTCTTAGATACAAGAAACATATTCGGTTCAAACATCTCCTTTCGGTCTCAGTTTTAACAAATAGAAATGCATCTATGGCAACCTATTTCGATCTCTTCAAGAGATCTTAGTCACTTTCGCACAAATATATCTCATGTTTATACTTTATTTTCCAACAACTCCTATCACATTTCGCTCTCTAATAATCATCTAGATATAGATCTAAACACTTAAGTTCTTAATCAATCAAGAGGATCAACCGAGTTCAAACAATAAACAAAATCATGTCTATCTCAACATAATAAGAATCATCCTCAATCCTAGAACTTAGAAGATTATCCAAACATGAAAATAGGAATGAAATTAACGATAAACATAACCATCTTACAAGGTTCAATGAAGAAGAAGAATGGTAGAACTCAAAAATCTCCACTCAAATCTTCTTTCTCTCTAATTTCAAAGTAGGCTAAAGTTAATCTAACAATTGATGAATGTAAACTCCTAAAAACTTCTTTATAAAGAGGATTAAACAAATAAAGAATTTCAAAAGTCCCTTAAATACGGGTAGTTAATGTACCTTGTATGAACGTGCACTAGGATTGCACAATCGTGCATTCCGGCATCGGCTTGAGAACGTTGTCACTTCAACACATGCACGAACATTCACTAGTAGTACATGAACATGCACTACCGGCACACGAACGTGCACGAGTAGCAGGTGTCCTTGCACGAGAAACTCCTTTGCTCTATTGCCCGATCTTTGCACGATTTCCTTTCTTCTTTGCATAATCCTTGCATACCCCTCCTTGCCAACCTTTGGCCAGGATATCCCCAACATCATAGCCTCTTCCATCAAATCTTCAATGATCAATCCTAACATTCTCGACAATACAATGGAACACCAGCAAACCTCTTGAAAACGAAGACAAAAATGAGTATAGACCTTCATACTATAAATGTAACACCAACTAGTAATAAAGCATACAAACTCATGTCAATACATGATAAAACTAATCCTAAACACATGATTTTAGACCTAATAAAAATACTCTATCAAAACACCTCATACTTGATCCTTGGTTGTCCTCAAGCAAGAACCAAATCAAAAGTAAAATGATTACATAAAAAATATAAAATCATGAAAAAAGAAAGTATCATAATAGTGCTTTAAGTATGATCACTCTCAATATAATTGCACATGACAATAGCATTTGAAGCACGCCATACAAGAAAAATGATTATACTTTGCATAAACACTCATGTTATCAAATCAATTTCAAGATAGTCATAGCTTGCAAAAACAACCAAATCTCCATCACTTAGCCAATAGCGTGTAAAATCATGGGGACTTTAGAAGATGAGCACAAGAAAAGATGATTAAGGTGGGGAAATTTTAGCCTTATGGTACTAATCTAGGAAAGAGGATTTCCATCCTAACATTACACAAACTTTCAACAAATACATCAACCCTTTTTTCCCGCTTTTATACACTTCTTCTACTTGGGAGATTGAGCTTTGGTACACAATATCCGAAACCTCAATTCTTAGCAAATCTTAGTATCCTAAGATGCCTCACATCACATCACATACACATACTCAAATCTCCATCATTCACAAATTAATCCTCCTTTTGAAGCGAATACAACTCATTTGTGATGAGTGCACCCGATTACTCAACGACTCAATCCATGACCCACAAATATTCTTTATTTTTTTCTATTCTTTTCTTCTTCTTCTTCTTCTTCTTCTTCTTCTTCTTTCTTTTTTTAGGAATATATACATAACTTCGAGCAAAATTACCCCATACTTATTTTCAAGCAAATCCTTAAAAACATCAATTCCTAATTTTCGGATATGTAAAAGGGAGGCCAGTAGTAAAATTTGGAGGAGCAAGTACATGGTCATGGGAATAATGAAATACAAGACGTGAAATGCCTCAATCATCTTCACGCAATGCACATGAGCTATATTATGTGATTTTGGAAAGAGTCATTTAAGCAAGCGTAAGACAACAACATTTCATCAATTCATGAGTTTCTAACAAGATATAAAAATCTCACATATGTCATGTTGTTCCACGTTTACTATCCCCCATCCATAAACAAGCCATAATTTCTTCATTGAGATCATTCCATACATCAAATTAATTTTTTTAGGGTGAAAATACCACTAAGACTACATGCATTATGATTGCAAAAATAAAATAAAATAAGATAAAATGAAAATTACATGCAACTAAGATGCAAATATTGTCACCCCACACTTAAATTCTACATTGTCACTAATAAAGAAAATAAAAAGAAAAGTGGAAAATACTCACAAAAATAATCCAACAACACAAAACAGCAACAATTCCAACTACATATGATATGTCAATACAAAAGTAATACCACATACTTATTAAAAACCCCATATTTTTGAAGTTTTCATTTAGGAGCATCAACAACAAAACATCTTAACATGATCAGTATTTAATTTGAACGAACAAGCCAAAAATATGATCATCAGGAGTAAGAGAAGGTTAATTGTACTTACAAACCAGATTCAAGTAAGATCCGGAGGCTAGTTGAGATCCCAAAGGGGTTCTTCGATTTAGAACGGATGTGTTGTGTCAAGGGTGTCTCCAATGAAGTATCATGGGTGCCAAAAAATTCTCTACGACCTTAACAAGGCCACAATTTGCAGCAATGCTAATAACTCGTCCTGGATTCTTGTTTCCTTTCTTACATTTGCCTTTAACCCTACAAACACAAAACATAAAAGATAGATCCATTTATTAAAAAGTAAATAATGTTTTAACACAGGTTGCCTCTGAAGAAGTGCTCTTTTAAGGTCTTAGCCCGACCCTTAATATCTCTTATCTGGTAATATTTTTGGATATATCTCTATATTTCACAATCACTGTTAAGTATGATAAAAAAACATGACATAATTCAAAAAAAATATTCTAGATATAGCTCTATATTTCAAGGTTGGTTGTTTTGATAGTTGTAAGCTTGTTGTAAACTTTAAAACCAATATACTCTCATCAACTGGGTATGAAAAGTCTCTCAGGGAAAATTAACTAATTCTTGCATCAACTTCAGAAGAGTAGGCCTCAAGGTCAAGTAGATACTCAAGATAGTTATAGTACCAACACCTTGAAACTAATCCAATAGGGATTCACTATAGGCTCCATCGACATCATTTATCACAAGATGAACTTGAGTTAACACATGACTTTTGTCATCTTGCTCCTTATAAGGATAGAGATGTCCAAAAGATTTGCTTGTGATAGTTCACTTTGTAAACCGAGGAAGCCACACCAGATTGCATGGACCGGCACCATAGGGCCCTCCAAGTCAACAATGATTTGATCTTGGTTAAGTTTTGTTGTATCTGATCTTGGTTTAGTTAATGTTTTAGACCATTATATTACGTAATGGTGAATTTTTATTTATCTGATGCAAGATCAAATAGCAATGTCATTAGTCTTATGTAGATGGGTGAACTCTTGGCAAACTGCAATTTCTACACGCTTTGCTGGTTTTATATTTGTTGTTGATTTTTAAACTTTCATGCTTTGTTTTGTTTAGTTTACTTGTTGATTTTTATACTTTTTACACAAGTTGATTTTTTTTAGATTTCTGCATACATTACAATTGTCATGAGCTTTTTGCATACTTTGCTAATTTTTATGCTTGCTTGTGATTTTTATACTTTGCTGATTTATTTAGTTTACTTGTTGCTGATTGTTATACTTATTGCTAAATTTTCTCCATATACTTTTTGCACAAGCTTGATTGTTGTGAAAAATTCTGTATTTTCTACACAAGCTAAATTGTTATGAAAATTTCTACAGATTTTTGGTAGATATCTACATTAGTTATAGTCGTTGTGAAATTTATGCACAAGCTAAACTTTTTGCACAATCTGTAAGACCCCAGTTTTGCCTTCACCGCCCCCGCGGTGAAGAAGGCCGTCCCTGCGGCCGAGGTGATCCGCCCCTACGGATGACGACAGATCGTGCCCGATCTTTCTTCCGTTCTTTTATCTTCCTTCCATAGATAGAATATCCGATATTCTATCCTATGGGCCGGTTTCCTGATCTTCCTTCTAAATCCTAGACAGTCTTTCTGTCTATCTTTTCAGTCCATCCCTATATATTCCAGTCTTGTCCTCTTTATCCCATTTCTTGCTTACGTCTTCTTCAACCTTGAGAGCTGTAGCCATCCCCTTGCTTCATGTGCTTTTTGTTTCTTCCTCACATTCTTACTGTTGCTGCATGCCTTCTCCTTCTATTTCGTTTTCTTCTTCGTTCTTCCCTTTTCTTCTTCTCCATGAATCAAGTTGATCCTTGATTCTTGTGGAGCTTTCCGTTGTTGATCATTTGATGTTCTCAGGCTCTTTGGAGTTGAGTCTTGATGTGTTTGAATCAAAGGTGCGAGCTTGGTTGCCCTTGGTGTGTGTGTTGTCACAAAGAAGCCCGGCAATAGCTCTTGTCGAAGATCCGCCCCTGCGCCTGCATAGAGCCGCCCCTGCGCCTTTGTCACGTGCCGCCCCTGCGCCTCTGTCCAACCGCCCATGCGGTTTTGTCTACAATAACTCCCGTCTTTGGTGAGTTGCTTCCTTCCTTGCTTTCCTCGTTCCTTTCCTTGATCCTTATGGGTGTTCCTTGTTCCTTGTTCCTTGAGTTGTTGTTAGACTAAGGTTGATGCCTTAGCTTGTGTAGATCTCTTAGAGATCGTTGAGACTAGAAGTTATAGACTTCTAGCAACCGTTTTATTCCTGATCCGTGATGCTTGTTCATACAAGCTTTCTTTGCTCCTTTCCTGAGGGAAACTGAGCTTTCTTGAGTGTTCTTTGAGTTGTTGCTGAGCCTTTGTGTTATCTTCAAGTGAGGTAAGTCCCTTGAACTTACTTAGCTTTATTCTGCGTATTAGTTGTATTGTATTGACTTGTTTGTGTTGTTATCATGTTTATAATGGATGACCGGAATAAGATTCACCCTTTATTACCCTTAACTGGCCCAAGTGTATTATAACCAAGCGGTGACCACTTGTCAAGTTCTATACAGGAGACTAGAATGTGCTCTTGCAACTCAGACTCGTAGGTAACGGATAGTACTGATTATTCCTATTGGTAAACGGAAATGGAGGCGAGTTTCGGGAGATTCTCGTGTGACAAAAGAAGTTGAATTAGTAGTGGATAACCTTAATGAAAGATAATAACCGGTTGTGTGCAAGCATGCTTTGTGTTTTCTTTACCTTATGTGTGTTTGTGCCTTTACGCTTTTGCTAGTACGTAGAATGTTAGCTAACTGTTTTAACGTCGTTATAGATGTTCCGCAGGTTCAGGATGTTGCTGAGTGATCCGGATAGTGTGGTCAACCGGGATTCCCGTACATTATAGGACGGGATCGGGTTTTGTTTCTTTTGTTGTTTCCCTTTTGTTTTGAACTCGGCTGCGGAGCTTTTGTGTTTTCTTTTGTTTAAACCTTTGGTTTTATATTGAGTCTTGGTTTTCATTCGTTTGTGCCTTGTTGTAAGATCCGTTTGCTGTTGCTACTCTAAGGGTCGGGACCCATTGTGCGGTCCTAGCCCATAGCACTTCGAGTTCCCAGAACTTGGGGTGTTACAATATGGTATCATAGCCCTAGGTTGGCAACAATGACACTCGGAATCTTCTAAAGGTCGGATGGATAAATAAATAGAACCCGCAAGGGGTCTAATATTTTCAAAAGGGGGTTTTTGTTTTAAACTTGTCGGTTTGGGATAGATGTACGGGGACCACTGATAACACGATTTATGACGTTAGTTTAGGCATCCACTTAGATAGTTTTTCCCGCTATTCATGCATAGTTTGGCATTAGTTCATGACGTTTACGTTCAATTCATGCATATTATCGAGATAGACGTCTACACGCACTATTGTCGGTTTTGTAGGTATTTTGGGGAACTTTTGGAGCTTAATCGATACATTCGAGGATCATTCCTCGCGATGACACACTTCCGGACTCATTAAGAAGCAAGCTAGGAGCTAAGGAGAACACATAGGACCTTGTTGGTGCATGTCTTGCACCAACTCATGGCTCAACGATCAAAAGAGAGCTGAAACACCAAAATCACGGTCATTGGCACTTCCACGCCCATGGAATTGGGCCGTGATTCTCTCTGGACAGCTGTGACAGTTGTCCCACGATCTCCATAACCGACTCTTTCCCTTGATGGAGGATATAAGTGGTTCTTGCAGGCTGATGCTGGGGATCATCTCCCACACTCTCTCATTCAACAACATTCCATTGGAGGTTACTCTTGAAGGGGAGCAAAAACACTCTCATTTGGAGAAGAAGAAGAAGAAGAATATTAGTCTTAGAGTTTTCATAGTTTTTGAGAGATTTTTGAGTGAACTAGTTGAAGACACTTGCAAGGTTTTGTAAGGAACGATTTGGACCTTCTTTTGAAGGGTTTTAAGTCTTTCTTAACATACATTCAACTTGGTTTTCTTGTTATACTTGTTTCATTTCTCTTTCACTTCATTTACTTGCTATGGAATCCATGCAAGTATGCTTGTTGAGTTTGATTGTTAAGATGTATGTTGTTGGTTAAGTAGATGCGATTCTAGGGTAAGGGAATGATGGTTATGGCTTGGACTATGATAGAATAGACTTAATTGTATCTTTGGATGATTTGTTTGCTCGTACTTAACTACTGTTACAAATCACGGTCTGTTCGTATGCTTCCACGGCCGTGGTTCTGATGATCTGGCCGTGATTTTGTTCTGTTGTGCTTGTATTGATAAATCTGAATGTTAGGATGTTGGATTGTTGAAATCCTAGTGTTTGTTAAGCTTAATCTAGCCTAGGGTGACCTAATGCTAACAAACTAAGTGAGGAAAGAGACCTACCCGGTGATTTCCGACCTTAAGTATCAATGATGATGAACTCTAGGTAGTAGTGAGCCTCATAAGCCGCTATTGGACTGAGTGTGCTAGGATTGATGTTTAGGACTTACCTTCCCGAGACTTACCCGGTAAGGAGAGGTTATATCCCTAGATAGTAATCCGGTTTGTGTAGAATTCTCATCCTTAGGCTCCTAGAGACCTATCCGGTAATAGGACCTTAGTTGCAGGACTAGTGGATCATGAGACCTACCCGGTGATTGATCCCATTTGAGAAACATTCCTTCCCAACATACCATAGCTAGTCCAAGGTTGATTAGAAGCTTATGTCCAATGCCATAACCGGAATTCCTAACCCCTAGAATCCGCTTTTCTCTCTTTGATCACATATCTCGTGCTTGTGTTGCTTGTTTGTGTTGCTAGTTAGATTTGTTAGTTTGTTTTATAATCTTGCATTAATTGTGATCTTGTTTGATCACCACAAAAACCAACCCAAAAACATCATGATTTTCATTTTTTTATTCCTTTCTCTTTTCTTATATTAGATTTGCACTATCCATAATCATTTATTTGATTCGATTTCACCTTAGTCTTTCTGTTCGACCTCGGAATACTATCATTGCTACAAAACGACCCATACATTGTGGGTTCGCTAGGAGTTAGGAAAATATATCGAGATTATAAATTTAAGACTTTTGTGCTACACATTCTTAGCGTAACAAGTTTTTGGCACCGTTGTCGGGGACTAGGTCTAGATTGAATCATTGTTTGTGATTATTTATAGTGTAGGTCTTTCTTGTTGCTTTTCATCATGTTTGGTTTGTGTCTTTGAATTTTCAGGACATCTCTCTTTCTTTAGGTGCATGCGAAGATCTCGTGGGAAGGATTTAGCTCCATTCGATCCCGAACCGGAGAAAACCCTTAAAGCTAGATCTAAGAGCATTAAGAAGAAGAAGGAGATGGCCGCAAGAGATCTTCAAGCTGAGTTGGATGATGCCTTAGAGCAAATTAGGTTAAGAGACAAACTCTTAGAGAATGAGAGGAGACTTGCCAATGAGAGGCAAGAAGCAACTAGGAGGGAAATTGAAGAGATTAGGCAAGCTCTTGTGCAAAGAGAGCTTAATCGTCAACAACCTCCACCACCACCACCACCACAGCCGGCGGTTAATATTCGGTTCGAGCCAATTATGATTGAGGATCCACAAACGTTAGGGAAACGTATGGATCCAGCCCAAAGAGTGCACCGTCCGGGTGTAAACTTAGGAGATCCCGCAGCCCATGATTATGAGCTCCGCCCTCAAGTGCTACAAATGATCCGGCACAATCAATTTGGAGGGATGGAAGGAGAGTCTCCTCACCAACACTTGATGAACTACCTCCGCGGATCTCAGCAGTGTAGTTTTCTTTTGTGTTGGCCTTTATATGTGCCTTTTCTGGTTTTGCTTTAGTTGTAGCGTGGCCTTGTACATATAGTTTCTTATACCTATCCTTATAAAAGATGGCGCGTACTAGAGCTACATCTGTTATGGGGCGAGGAAGGGGTCGACCAGCACTTCCACCTGCCGTACGTGGACGAGGACGTGCAGGAAGACCTCCACTAGCTAGAGGTCAGGGCCAAGCCCCAGTTGCTGATCCTCATATCGCTGAGGCGTTCGCTGAAGAAGTTGTTGAGAGTGTGGTTCCTGAGGTTGGGAACGGGACCGCTGCTAGGTCTGGAGCACAGAGAGTGCCATCAACAAAGTCCGCACGAGTGTCTATCGGAGCTTCTGCATATCGCGACTATGTGCAGAGAGTTGAGGAGGCTATCAGGACTGGAGGACCAGCACCAGTACCACCAATTCCTGCGAGATCAGTTGAGGTATTGCAGAGAGTTTCACAGGTTGTTGCCCCACCTGTTGGAGTTGCTGAGGTTGTTAGAGCGCCGACTGAGGCAAAGGAGCCGAAGCCCGACAGTTGGTTGAAGGTTTTCGACCAGCTGAAGGTTCCCACTTTCATGGGAAAGATTGGATTGGAGGTGGAGCAGTGGCTAGGACAGCTAGATACTGCTATGGAGGCTATCAGTTGCCTAGAGGGACGTCGAGTCAACATAGCACAGACGCTGCTGAAGGATCAGGCTCATTCTTGGTGGAGGACCGTTCGCAGTAAGGTCACCAGTTATGAGCAGATGAAGACGGTAATCAGGGATCACTATTGTCCTGCAGCTATGAGGAGAGGCCGTCTTCAGGATTTCCTTGAGGCTGGATTCGAGGATTTGCCTATTGCTAAGATTATCAGCAAGTTTCAGGATGAGTTGTCGTTGTTGGGTCCGTCTGCACCACCTGAGGATCAACATGTATACCTTTTCTCTCGAAGGTTGAGAGAGTCAATAGACTCTTATCTTGCTGGTTTCCGTTGTGATTCTTTGACGGACTATCAAGATATAGCTTCTGCTTATAAGAGAGACCGACCGGTTCATAGGAGAGCTTCTCAGACAGGAGGTCCTGAGAAGAGACAGAAGACTAGATCAGCCAGTGCTGGAGCTAGAGCAGCTGGTTTTGGGCGTAGTCAGACGCCTGGACGTTCTGGTTTCCAACAGAGTTCTGATAGAGGACGGTCGTGTCATAACTGTGGAGTAGCTGGACACATCCGAGCTGACTGCAAGAAGCCAGCAATGACTTGCTTTTCTTGTGGCAAGCCCGGACACCTGTAACACCCCAAGTTCTTAAAACCCAGGGAGCTACTGGTTAGGACCTCACAATGGGTCCCGACCTTGATTTAACAACAACTTTACTAGGATCTTACAACAAGGCACAAATGTATCTAAAACAATTTCCAAAACATAATATTTTTATGGTATGAAAGTACACATGTGACAGCCTTACAAACATATATATAGATACATAACATGCATTTCGTATGGAAGACTCCCCCGTCCCCATTGAATGAGTACGTGGACCCGGCTGACCATCCGTCCCGAATCTCTCTACAACTGTTTATCTCTACAAAGTCTACAGCACGGATAAACCGTTAGCTAACTAACCAAATATAAGTAGAAAGATAAATAGCACGAATACACAAAAGAAGAATATAAACACTCAACATGCTGGCACGCAATGTGGTTATTATCTGACAACTTATGTGATTCACTTCATCCCATTTTAAAAGTTATAACACGAGAAATCTTAAGATTTTCCCGCCCCCATTCCTTATCCAACTGGTGATAGTTTGGCACACCTCCACCGGTAGCGTCCCCGCAAACCAAGTATGGACTAGTCCCGAAAGAAACCCCCAGCGCCCTCGGGCTAACTGAGCAGATGCTACCGTCCGTTACTCTTAGGCCAGATATGTAAGTCGGTCGATGATTACTATGAAATACGCTAGTACACACATCATTCAAACACCACTATCATCATTCTCACTCATATTAGATAGCTAGCTAAGTAAGCCCAAAGAACTTACCTGAATCAAATCACAATTTCCGTTATCTCAACTCGGTCCGCAACCGCAGAACTAAACCGCCTGTTATAAAAGGCAGTGGATCAAAATACGTTCCATATCCTTAGAAGTTTATAACTTCTAGATGTACAAACCCATCATAAGGGAAATTACAAAAATACCCTCCTGAGGTAAAATGACCATTTTACCCCTGTCCCGAAACTCTAGAAGATTTCTGTAACAACATTCTAAACTATTCTTTAGAACTTAATCCATACTCTAACTCTATAAAGAAAGTTCTCTAAAGATTTAAAAGAGTTAAACACATTCTGGACTTTTCATAAAAACTGTTAAGGTCCAACTTTTGCTTAAAATATACCCTCGTACAAAAATCCAAAAATCCTAAGAAAAACTCCCAACCTTCTATGCTATGTACTCTACTCATATAAGCAAATAAATCTCCAAAACCACAATCCACCACTCTTACACAAAATCCTCGAATAGCTTTAACAACACCTAAGTTCCATACTTAGCCAAAATTCTGAAAGTTTTCTTTAACTGCTCAACTAGCTTACTTCGAATTCTTATGGATCCAAATCCGACCGATAGTTTGGTCTAAACTTTCGATACACCATACTATGCATATCCTTATATATCATACTAAAATTTGAACGGTAGATGTTGTTTCTAACGTATCAAAATATATGCTCAAACATGTCTACTCACACAGATTTTTTTCTGCAGTCAAAATTCAGAAAACAACATTTGATCTAGGTTCCATACTAACCAAGCTATGCTTCTGATCTAAAGTCCAACAACCAATTTGTCCCTTAAGTTCTGGTGGAACAAAACAAAGGCGAGGGTGGAGGAATGGAACTCGACCCAACGCCTACTCGCAACACCTAGAGTCGACAAGGCTACCAAGGTTATACTCAGGTTAAGGAGGGGGAGCACATAATGGATCTGACTCACCTTAGTATATGGGTGTCGGCCATGGTGGCACTGCTAGGTGCTTCTCTGGACAGGCGTGGACACGGCGAGGATGGTTGTCATCTCCTGCTACATCGAGACTAGGGTTAAAACAATCACAGAGAAGGTGGAAGGAGGAGGAAAGGATCTCACCCTAGGGTCCTTACAGTTGCTTACCCGGCGGCTCTGCAGTCGGTCAGGGAAGGTTCGTTGGTTGTTTGACGAAGTGCTTGACTCTCTCCAATGACAGGAAGCAACAACCAGGATCTGGATCTTGTTGAAGTAAGGGTGCGGCTCACCGGGATGCAAGGCACCATACGTAGATGGTTCTCTCAGTCCTATGTTGGAGAAGATACAACACCACGCAGTCCGTCACAGTGCCTTCGCGCGAATGGAAGGGCTCTTAGATCTGTCTCATTTCTGTAGTTGTGGGCGTCGATGGTGATGTAGGGCAGAAGTCGGTTCTTATGGTGATGGGGCAATACGTTGCTCGGTTTCTACTTGCAGCGAGGCTTCTACACAGCAACAGCATCCTCATGGTTCAAGCGTGATGTGCAGGAAGGGTGTGTAGTGGATCATGGTTGCGTAACGCCTAGAAGGAAGGTATCGATGGAGTGAGGAAAAAGGACGGTTGGTTAGGGTAGAATCAGATCGTGTCTAACAGATAAGGAAGAGTATCAAGAATGGAAGGAAACTCGATCACAACCATGCAAATATGTATACAAGGGATTTATAAGGCTCCTACGTGCGTGAGACGGCTGCAGCTCTCCCCTTCCGGGCTTAACGTGATTTCAGGCGTGATATTTACCCATGGGCTGACGGTTGGGGCTGGCCCTCACAAGTTTATGGGTTTAAACACAAGCAAGGACAAGTGGGCTGAAGAATAAAAGTCAAGAAGAAGTGGCTGATGGGTCAAGGCCTTGTCAAGGATTTGTCACAACTTGTCATTACCTTGCCAAGTCCATGCATGGCTTTGTCATGGACTCGTCTTGGTCTCGTCAATTCCTGTCAAGGTCTCGTCTTGGTTTTGTCATGACTTTGTCTAGGACATGTCATGATGTAAACTAGGGTTTGGTAGATTAGGGTTTGCTATCACGATCTTATCATTTTATGTGAGGTAAGGTTACATAAAACGATAAAACTTTGATATTGTGTCCGACTAGGTGGACAGATTAGGATCGACGGATCGAAATCCGGTTTGTTACGGACTTAAACGGAATAAAAAAAATTCCGGATATTACATCAGTACCCCCTTAAAATAAGTTTCGTCCCGAAACTTAGAATAAGGTTTCTAATCTAACAACTTCCACCATAAACCTGTAGATTCTGATTTCACTAAAATTGTACCTCGTTTTCTAGCATACAAAACTACTCAATCATCTTAATCAGGCATCACATAAAAACGTAATCTCCCATTCTAACATATGATCTCAGAATTCACACAAAACACGTCTAAGTACTAACCCTTCAGTACAGAAGTAGCGGCTAACACCGCAAGGAACTCGGGATAACTACGTCTAATGCTCTCTTCCGCCTCTCAGGTGGCCTTATCGGCTCCTCGTCTAGACCACTGGGTCCTCATCATCGGTATCTCCTTGGATCGCAGACGTCTAGTATTGTGCTCTAGGACAGCTACTGGGTAGTCCACAAAAGTGTGATCGGTTCAACTATCAAATCCTCGTGGCTGATGACGTGTCTCGGGTCCGGTATATACTCTCTCAACTGAGAAATCTGAAAATCCGGATGGACCCCTCCCAACCTCGGTGGTAGTGCTAATCGGTAGGCAACCTCCCCGACTCTCTCCAAGATCTCAAATGGTCCGACATATCGGCCTCAACTTCACCTTAATGCCGCAACGCCGGACGCCTCTCGTCAGCGACACTCCCAACCACACCTGTGCAGCTACTCTAAACTCCCGAGGTCGACGCCTCTTGTCAGTTGTTCGTTCCAAACGGTGTGTGGAAGCTTTAAAATTATAACCCTAGACTTAAGCTTAAAACAAGGATGCGAACCCGCAGTGTACGGGTCAATCGTAGTAAAAGCAAGAAAATTCCAGGGGTCGATCACAGGGACTCGGTGAAACAAAGTCAATACGGTATGCTTATGTCAATACTAACCACAAGAGCGATTAACACAATCAAAGATGAATAAGAAGTCAATAAAGCAAACATGCAATTCTAGGGATTAAGCATCTAGTTGTGGTTCCAACTCAAGATCTATAGATAAGCGGACAAAGCTGAGATTTTTGCGTGGGGAAGGTGTTACTAAAGTGGAGTAGATCACCGGGTAAGTCTCACTACACACTAATCCTAAATCGTAACTCCTATTACCGGGTAAGTCTCAAGGAATCAAGATAAAGAACTATAACCTCAAACTAACATACCATCTAAGGGAATAGAATCAACCTTTACCGGGTAAGTCTCAAGCTAACTCACAAAGATGGAATGGAAGCACACTCAAACCCCAATAAAGGATAAACCTTTATTACCTACACTTATGATCGTTAATACACAAACTAAGGAATTACCGGGTAAGTCTCATCCTAAGCTTGCTTTGAACCAGGAAGGTGAAATAAGAATAGGATTTAGCAAACTCTAACACTTAACTTTCTGTTTAAGATCGGATAAGACACCTCGGTCAGAAGAATTCCACCCCGGCCGAGATGTTCTTCAACCGAACGAGATACTTAGGGTTAAGGTTAAAGACTCGAACTTTCAGGATCCTACTGGAATCTAAGATTATTCTATCATTGTTTTTCCCACAACCTTTAGCCAATCACCGTAGAATCACACAAGGAAATTTAGCCACTCATCATCATAATGAAAGTATTAAAATATATGGGAAGAAAGTGAATATTTGAACAAAGAAGAATTTAAGGAAAAGACTTCAATAACTGAATCAAATATCACAACAAAGCGTTACTTGGATAATAATCCAAAAAGTTAAGACAACAAGTAAGGGGAATTGAAGACAATCTGACAAAACCTCCAATAAAGCTATAAAAGCTATGAACTTCAATCTTCCTTCAACCTTCAAAAAGGTTCTTCAAAAACTCCCAAATTGGAGTATGCCGCTGCTGCTGCGTAAACGACTTCCTTGCGCTGATAGCGGATGTCGGAATTGTGGGAAATCCGACCCTTTTTATAGGAAAATAAACCCCCAAAGATAATAAATCTTAGAAAGATATTTTCCCATAAATATAGGTAAAATATATGATTCTGCATATCTTCTTCCTTCCAGGAGCCAAGCCCAAAAATATAAGATCACTTTCCAATTTTAAAAGATCTCATCCAAGAATAAAATATTCTCGCCGCGTCCTAGGTGTTCGCCTCGGTCGAGTCGGCGTCTCTAGATCGCCTCGGTCGAGGTGAATTTCTGGTCAACCGAGGTGAGTCACAACTGAATGTGAAATCTCTCAAAACTGCTCTAAAGTAAATCTTCTAATCCATGGCTATGCTTCCTGGATGTAGCTCCAAATGACTCATGACTCCTTTTGCTCCTTTTCGATGCAAAACGTACCATATTACCTGCAATTACAACGAAACTAGGTGTAGACCTCGATTCTCGCAAAGGTAGATGAAATGGTAGCAAAATCACATAATGTACATACAAACATGCAGATTATGAAAGATAAAACGTCCAAACACACCTCAAAATATAGACTATAATTCATGCTATCAAAATACCCCATACTTAGCCCTTGCTTGTCCCCAAGCAAGTTCCTCATATAGAAGACAAGATAGAACGGATTATAAGTCAAGAAAATCAATGAAAAAGAATTTTCAAAAACATTTTATGGTGTGCAACTACCATAGATCACTCTAAGAGAGTACTTCCTGGAATTTAAAAACTCAACATGATCAAAACATTTTATAAATATAGGAAAGTTGTTCATCTTTTCATAAAATCATAGAATGCATAATAAATCATAATCATCAAAATTAATCATGTATAATCCAGTTTAAACCACTAAGTCAATCAACAAGCTCAAGGTCTCAAGGGCTTCCCAAAAGAAAAGGTCAAGAAACGTGTAGGGTAGGGATGTATGTAAGGTAATGTGGTGCTAGAATCCGGGAAAAGGATGAACTTCACTTTCACTTTGACTTGCAACATCTTCCACCAATAAGCTTTGCTTATCTACAATTTTTCTTTTACTTTACTTTTTGGGATGCATGGACAGAGGTGCACAATAACCGAAGCCTAGGAAATCTGCAATCATCAATTTCTCGAGATGCATCAAACCCTTGATGCACATACCATGACCCATTAGGAATATCGCTCAATCCGACTTTGGCAAGACACAAACACCCGGCTATGTGAATGGTTCCGAGTTACTCATCTTCATGATTGACTTCCCCAAACCTATTATTGCTTTCTAACACTTTCACTTCCAGCCACTTCTCAACTTTAACTGCACTTGCTTTCACCACTTCGCTTGCTTCCAAATTCCCGGATAGGTAAAGGGAGGCAAAATGTATATGAGGGGCTAAGCATGATCAAGAAGAAGAAGAAGAGAATGAATTGCCTTGGTCTTTCCAAGAAGAAAGTGAGAGAACTTAACCTGCGGTGTCAACCTTCAAATTCAACATAATTTGGATAAAAACAAAGTATTAAACATGCCAATAATTTCAAACAAAGCATTTAGCAACTTAAACATATTATAAAACCTTTCAAAACACATAAAGAATTTAAAACCAGTAAGTAAACAAAATCTTCACTGAGATCATATCCAGATAAGTAGCACAAAATCGTTTTCGAAAACTTTCTGTTACGCACCTCGGTCGAGGTGTTCTTGGTTCAACCGAGGTGAAATGCCTCGTTTGGCCAAGACTGACTCGGTCGAGGTCAAAAAAATATTTTAAAACCATTTTTTTTTTTCGGTTTCGACGTTTTTCTCAATCAAATAACCTATAGGTATTTAGCAACTTAAACAAAGCATTTAGCAACTTAAACATATCAGAACTGTCCCCGGCAACGGCGCCAAAAACTTGTTCGCTCCAAACGGTGTGTGCAAGCTTTAAATTTATAACCCTAGACTTAAGCTTAAAACAAGGATGCGAACCCGCAGTGTACGGGTCAATCGTAGTAAAAGCAAGAAAATTCCAGGGGTCGATCACAGGGACTTAGTGAAACAAAGTCAAATACGGTATGCTAGTGTTGATGCTAACCACAAGAGCAAGTATACAATCAAAGATGAATAAGATGTCAAATAAGCAAACATGCAATTCTAGGGATTAAAGCATCTAGTTGTGGTTCCAACTCAAGATCTATAGGTAAGCGGACAAAGCTGAGATTTTTGCATGGGGAAGGTGTTTCTAAAGTGGAGTAGATCACCGGGTAAGTCTCACTACACACTAATCCCAAACCGTAACTCCTATTACCGGGTAAGTCTCAAGGAATTAAGATAAAGAACTATAACCTCAAACTAACATACCATCTAAGGGAATAGAATCAACCTTTACCGGGTAAGTCTCAGGCTAACTCACAAAGATGGGATGGAAGCACACTCAAACCCCAATAAAGGATAAACCTTTATTACCTACACTTATGATCGTTGGTATACAAACTAAGGAATTACCGGGTAAGTCTCATCCTAAGCTTGCTTTGAACCAGAAAGGTATAATAAGAATAGGATTTGGCAAACTCTCCTTGTCCTTCATGATGAAAGCATTGATCTTCCCTCTCATTTCAGCAGTCTTTGAGGGGGGAAAGAATTTGGTCAAGAATTCCGTAGTCATCTCTTCCCATGTGCTGATCTTTCCTGCAGGAAGAGATTGATACCAAGTAAGAGCTCTATCTTTAAGAGAAAAGTAGAAAGGTCTTAGCTTGTAGTTGTTATTTTCAATTCTGGGAGGTCGCAAGGTCTCCATCAAGATCTCGTAGTTTTGAAGATGTTGATGCGGCGACTCCTTCTCTAGCCCTCCGAATTGACATTGGCGAATCATCGCTAGAACTTGTGGTCGAAGTTCGTAGTCATGGTCCGCTGGATCTCCTAGGTTTACTCCTGGACGCCTCAGCTGTTGATTAGGGTCCATCCTTTGACCTAGGGTTTGTGGAATTCCTGCAAGAAGAACATCTCGGACTGGCATCCGAAGTGGATGCACATCGGCCGGGGCGTCAGGAACTGGGACCTGCCTCGGTCGAGGATCAACTACTGGATCCTGCATCGGTCGAGGTTGAATCTGGTTCCGAATTGCTGCAATCTCAGCTTCGATTGCTGCATTCCTGGCCTGATTCTCTTCCTTTTCCTGCCTTAGCTCTTCTTTACTGAGACGTAGCTGCTCCTGCGTCTCTCTCAATTGGGCCAAAAGATCGTGATCGTCTTGTTGGGCCATCTTCGCTTCTCTTAAGCGTCGCTTGTATGTCTTTTCTGGTTCGGGATCGTAAGGAACGATTTCCTTTCCAGTGCGGGTTCTTCGCATATACCTAAGAAAGAACCTGCAAAAGTCACTCAAGTAGAGTGGTAAGACAACACGGGGCAAATGCCCCAAGAGCAAACCGTACCGGCTCGGTCTAGACCAAGTCCCCGGCAACGGCGCCAAAAACTTGTTCGCTCCAAACGGTGTGTGGAAGCTTTAAAATTATAACCCTAGACTTAAGCTTAAAACAAGGATGCGAACCCGCAGTGTACGGGTCAATCGTAGTAAAAGCAAGAAAATTCCAGGGGTCGATCACAGGGACTCGGTGAAACAAAGTCAATACGGTATGCTTATGTCAATACTAACCACAAGAGCGATTAACACAATCAAAGATGAATAAGAAGTCAATAAAGCAAACATGCAATTCTAGGGATTAAGCATCTAGTTGTGGTTCCAACTCAAGATCTATAGATAAGCGGACAAAGCTGAGATTTTTGCGTGGGGAAGGTGTTACTAAAGTGGAGTAGATCACCGGGTAAGTCTCACTACACACTAATCCTAAACCGTAACTCCTATTACCGGGTAAGTCTCAAGGAATCAAGATAAAGAACTATAACCTCAAACTAACATACCATCTAAGGGAATAGAATCAACCTTTACCGGGTAAGTCTCAAGCTAACTCACAAAGATGGAATGGAAGCACACTCAAACCCCAATAAAGGATAAACCTTTATTACCTACACTTATGATCGTTAATACACAAACTAAGGAATTACCGGGTAAGTCTCATCCTAAGCTTGCTTTGAACCAGGAAGGTGAAATAAGAATAGGATTTAGCAAACTCTAACACTTAACTTTCTGTTTAAGATCGGATAAGACACCTCGGTCAGAAGAATTCCACCCCGGCCGAGATGTTCTTCAACCGAACGAGATACTTAGGGTTAAGGTTAAAGACTCGAACTTTCAGGATCCTACTGGAATCTAAGATTATTCTATCATTGTTTTTCCCACAACCTTTAGCCAATCACCGTAGAATCACACAAGGAAATTTAGCCACTCATCATCATAATGAAAGTATTAAAATATATGGGAAGAAAGTGAATATTTGAACAAAGAAGAATTTAAGGAAAAGACTTCAATAACTGAATCAAATATCACAACAAAGCGTTACTTGGATAATAATCCAAAAAGTTAAGACAACAAGTAAGGGGAATTGAAGACAATCTGACAAAACCTCCAATAAAGCTATAAAAGCTATGAACTTCAATCTTCCTTCAACCTTCAAAAAGGTTCTTCAAAAACTCCCAAATTGGAGTATGCCGCTGCTGCTGCGTAAACGACTTCCTTGCGCTGATAGCGGATGTCGGAATTGTGGGAAATCCGACCCTTTTTATAGGAAAATAAACCCCCAAAGATAATAAATCTTAGAAAGATATTTTCCCATAAATATAGGTAAAATATATGATTCTGCATATCTTCTTCCTTCCAGGAGCCAAGCCCAAAAATATAAGATCACTTTCCAATTTTAAAAGATCTCATCCAAGAATAAAATATTCTCGCCGCGTCCTAGGTGTTCGCCTCGGTCGAGTCGGCGTCTCTAGATCGCCTCGGTCGAGGTGAATTTCTGGTCAACCGAGGTGAGTCACAACTGAATGTGAAATCTCTCAAAACTGCTCTAAAGTAAATCTTTTAATCCATGGCTATGCTTCCTGGATGTAGCTCCAAATGACTCATGACTCCTTTTGCTCCTTTTCGATGCAAAACGTACCATATTACCTGCAATTACAACGAAACTAGGTGTAGACCTCGATTCTCGCAAAGGTAGATGAAATGGTAGCAAAATCACATAATGTACATACAAACATGCAGATTATGAAAGATAAAACGTCCAAACACACCTCAAAATATAGACTATAATTCATGCTATCAAAATACCCCATACTTAGCCCTTGCTTGTCCCCAAGCAAGTTCCTCATATAGAAGACAAGATAGAACGGATTATAAGTCAAGAAAATCAATGAAAAAAAATTTTCAAAAACATTTTATGGTGTGCAACTACCATAGATCACTCTAAGAGAGTACTTCCTGGAATTTAAAAACTCAACATGATCAAAACATTTTATAAATATAGGAAAGTTGTTCATCTTTTCATAAAATCATAGAATGCATAATAAATCATAATCATCAAAATTAATCATGTATAATCCAGTTTAAACCACTAAGTCAATCAACAAGCTCAAGGTCTCAAGGGCTTCCCAAAAGAAAAGGTCAAGAAACGTGTAGGGTAGGGATGTATGTAAGGTAATGTGGTGCTAGAATCCGGGAAAAGGATGAACTTCACTTTCACTTTGACTTGCAACATCTTCCACCAATAAGCTTTGCTTATCTACAATTTTTCTTTTACTTTACTTTTTGGGATGCATGGACAGAGGTGCACAATAACCGAAGCCTAGGAAATCTGCAATCATCAATTTCTCGAGATGCATCAAACCCTTGATGCACATACCATGACCCATTAGGAATATCGCTCAATCCGACTTTGGCAAGACACAAACACCCGGCTATGTGAATGGTTCCGAGTTACTCATCTTCATGATTGACTTCCCCAAACCTATTATTGCTTTCTAACACTTTCACTTCCAGCCACTTCTCAACTTTAACTCCACTTGCTTTCACCACTTCGCTTGCTTCCAAATTCCCGGATAGGTAAAGGGAGGCAAAATGTATATGAGGGGCTAAGCATGATCAAGAAGAAGAAGAAGAGAATGAATTGCCTTGGTCTTTCCAAGAAGAAAGTGAGAGAACTTAACCTGCGGTGTCAACCTTCAAATTCAACATAATTTGGATAAAAACAAAGTATTAAACATGCCAATAATTTCAAACAAAGCATTTAGCAACTTAAACATATTATAAAACCTTTCAAAACACATAAAGAATTTAAAACCAGTAAGTAAACAAAATCTTCACTGAGATCATATCCAGATAAGTAGCACAAAATCGTTTTCGAAAACTTTCTGTTACGCACCTCGGTCGAGGTGTTCTTGGTTCAACCGAGGTGAAATGCCTCGTTTGGCCAAGACTGACTCGGTCGAGGTCAAAAAAAAATTTTAAAACCATTTTTTTTTTTCGGTTTCGACGTTTTTCTCAATCAAATAACCTATAGGTATGCATGTAATATCAGATAATCATATAAATGCAGAAGTGAGGCATAAATAAAATATCCGATAAATATATCATACATCAAAAGTAGTCTAATAACATCGAGTAGTCATAATCAATACAAACACCCCATACTTGGGACACAATGTCCCAGTGGGTCAAATAAAAAGTCTGAAAATGAGAGAACTCACCGGATAAATAGCTGAACTGCATAAAAAATATAATAAGAAAATCCTACAGCTCCTCAGTAATCCTGATCCGGTGGTGGTGGTGGTGGCACGTACGGATACTGCGTCGGGTCGAACGGATAGCCCATAGTCTGCTGGAACTGTAGCTCCATCATCCTACGCTGATAGTGTTGCCCCTCCAACATCTGCTGAGTCCAGCTGTCAATGCGTCGATCCTGGGCAGCAAATCTCTCATGCATGTCCACTGTAAGGGCAGCATAAGAGTCTATCATCTGATCTGTCAGGTCGTCGATCCGGTGATGAACCTCAGAATCTCTGTGACGGCGTGTCCGACGCCTAGCAGATCTAGCAGGAGGTGCAGCAGGTGCAGGCTCAGTATCCTCCTCATCATCCAAATCGATGATCGGTGGTGCGCTCGTGCCTGCAGTATCCGTCCCTGTATCCATCGGGACTCCACCATCTCTCTCGTCCATCGTCTCAAAGGAGGTATATTGGTGCAACCTCCTCAACCGGCGTTTCCGGTTGGTACTTCTTAAGTCTATGACCGTTGACCTTGAAGCTTCCGCTAGTTTCGCCCCATATCTCAACTGCACCATGAGGGAAAACATGTTTCACAACATAAGGTCCGGTCCATCTGGATTTCAACTTACCTGGAAAAAGGCGGAGGCGGGAGTTGAAGAGTAGAACTAAGTCTCCTTCGTTAAGCTCCTTTGGAACGATACGCTTGTCATGCCATCTCTTCGTCCTTTCCTTGTAGATTTTGGCATTCTCGTAAGCGTTCAAACGCAGCTCCTCCAGCTCGTTAAGTTCCAATAGTCGCTTCTCACCAGCCTCCTTGATGTCGAAATTCAACCATTTGATCGCCCAATACGCCTTGTGTTCCAATTCGACGGGCAAATGGCAAGACTTCCCATATACTAAATTATAAGGAGTGGTACCTATGGGGGTCTTGAATGCGGTCCTGTACGCCCAAAGAGCATCGTCCAATTTCATGGACCAATCCTTCCTTGTTCTAGAGACGGTCTTTTCCAAAATTGCCTTGATTTCTCTATTCGAGATCTCGACCTGTCCACTAGTTTGAGGGTGATAAGCGGTTGATACCTTGTGGGTTACCCCATACTTCGATAGAAGTGCTTTAAACTTCCGGTTGATGAAATGCGTTCCTCCATCGCTAATGATGATGCGTGGAGTTCCAAACCGTGGAAAGATAGTTATATTCAAGAACTTCACAACCACCTTGGCGTCGTTAGTGGGAGAAGCAATGGCTTCAACCCATCTAGAGACGTAATCAACTGCAAGGAGAATGTAGAGGTTTCCTCCGGAGGATGGGAAAGGTCCCATGAAGTCAATCCCCCATACATCAAAGATTTCCACTTCTTGGATGTTATTAAGTGGCATCTCGTTCCTCCTTGATAAGTTCCCTGTTCTTTGGCATGCATCACAAGAGACAACAAAAGATTGCACATCCTTAAATAATGTAGGCCAAAAGAAACCAGAACGCAATACCTTAGCGCATGTTTTATCGGTGCTAGCATGCCCCCCACAAGGAAGTGAATGACAATGCCTTATGACGCTATTAACTTCATCTTCCGGAATGCACCTTCGAAGCATCCCATCCGGTCCGCGCTTGAATAGCAGCGGCTCATCCCAATAGTAATGTCGTACTTCCTTGAAGAATCTCTTCTTTTGAGAGTACGTCAATCCGGGCGGTGTTTCTTGGCAGACAAGATAATTCACAATATCAGCATACCTAGGACCTTTATTATCAGAAAGTTGGTGGAGGGAATGGTCCGCCAACAGTGGGTGAATGTCAGAGAAGGGAGTAAGAAAATTGTTATTCTCAGCAATCTCAGTTGACATCATCTCGCCATCGACCTCGGTCGAGGTGCATAGGCGTTGACCGAGATGTTCTTCGGTCGCCTCGCTCAGTCCAGAAAGTGCCTCGGTCGAGGTACTGCTACTGGGTCCGAGACTGGAGATCTTCGTCTCCTGGATTAGCTTCTCAGTTTTAGCTTCTGGATCCTCTTCCAGTGCCTTTAAGCTCCGTATATCTGCATCACAAGAAGCATCTATACCTTCCTCCATTAAACTGAAGCTTATAACTCTTTCGAGTGGGTCGTTAATAAGGATAGAGCTCACCAATTCTCTTGATTCTTCTTCATCGTAGATGTTGAAGATATCATCAGTTAGCTGCTCCCCTTTCATTGCTGCAAGTAGTGCGAACTCCACCTCATCGCCACCAACGTTGAATTTCAACTTGGCGTTCTTGCAATCCACATTGCAACCCGAAGTTGCTAGAAATGGCCTCCCGAGAATAATAGGTACAGGATAATCTGCGGGAATGTCAAGTACAACAAAATCTATAGGTAGATAGAAGTTACCTAACTTGACCGGAACGTCCTCCAAGATGCCCACGGGATGGGTAATGGAGCGATCCGCCATATAAAGTCGAATCTTGACCGGCTTGGGCTCTCCAAGACCGATCTTCGTGCATAGCTCCAGCGGGATGATGCTCACGCTGGCTCCTAGATCACAAAGGGCTTCACAAGTTACATCCCCAACTTGAATGGGAATGCAAAATGAGCCGGGATCTCTTAACTTAGGTGGCATCTTTTCCTTCATGATCTTGATAAGATCCGAAGATTTAGATGTCATCCTAACTTCACCAACATCCTCCAGCTTCCTCTTCCTTGATAATATTTCTTTTAAGAACTTCCCATAGGCGGGCATACCTAAAATAGCATCAAGGAAAGGAATATTAATATGTAGCTTATTCATCAAGTCAAGAAACTTACCAAAGTGCTTGTCTAGATGTGCTCTGGCTCTGGACTGAGGGAATGGAAGTGGTGGTTTGTATGCAGGGGGTGGAGTATAAGTTTCTGTCGTCCCTCCTGCTTTTTGTTGCTCCGCCTCGGTTGACATCTCGGTCGAGGTGTTCTTCGACTGGATCTGGACCGAGGTGGTCTGCGTCGAGCGAGGTACTGGATCTGCAGTTTTGAGTCCACTCCTCGTCGTTATGGCCATGCACTGGCCCTTAGGGTTAGTTTCCGTCTTCGCTGGAAGCTTCCCTGGATCTCTTGGCACTTCATTCGCCCTATTAGCAAGTTGTTGTTCGAAGGACTTTTGGGCCCTTGAAAATGAAGTCATAGAATTCTCCATAGTGCTAAGCTTGATCAAGTTTGCCTCCAGAACTGCGTCTTTCTTTTCCGGCTGAGACGAACTTGATCCTTGCCCTTGGCTCTTTAATGGAGTAGAAGAAGAAGAAGGGGAAGAGAGGAAAGGGTTAGAGGAATCATTAGAGTTGGAGTTTGAATGATTGTTACCGTAGTTTTGGTTATTCGCCCTCCAGTTGTTGCTATTGGATCCTCTATTGTTGTTGTTGTAGTTGTTGTTTCGGGGACCGTTGTTGTTGTTACGGTACCCGTTGTTGTTGTTGTTCCTTTGCCCTTGCTCTTCCTTCTTAGTTTGAGCCATCAAGAGCTCCTTCAGTTGCTTCACGTCATTCTTCAACGACGTGAGTTGATTGTTGTTGGATTGAGTCTCTTGAAAGTTGACTCTGTTAACTCCACCTTCAGCTCCTTGGTGGGTATATTTCTCCATGTGCAAGGCTTGCTTCTCAATGAAGTCCCAAGCCTCATCAATCGCCATGTCCATGAAGGTACCGGCGGAGAGTAGTTGGAGATTGAACTGGGTGCTTCCGTCCAGCCCTTTGAAGTAGATCTCCAACAACTCAATCTTTGGAATCCCATGATGTGGGCAATCCAAAAGGATATCCTTGAACCGCTCCCAAGATTTGGACAAGCTCTCCTTGTCCTTCATGATGAAAGCATTGATCTTCCCTCTCATTTCAGCGGTCTTTGAGGGGGGAAAGAATTTGGTTAAGAATTCCGTAGTCATCTCCTCCCATGTGCTAATTTTTCCTGGAGGAAGAGATTGATACCAAGTAAGAGCTCTATCTTTTAAAGAAAAGTAAAAAGGTCTTATCTTGTAGTTGTTATTTTCAATTCTGGAAGGTCGCAAGGTTTCCATCAAGATCTCGTAGTTTTGAAGATGTTGATGCGGTGACTCCTTCTCTAGCCCTCCGAATTGGCATTGGCGCATCATGGATAGAACTTGCGGTCGAAGTTCGTAGTCATGATCCGCTGGATCTCCTAGGTTCACCCCTGGACGCCTCAGCTGTTGATTTGGGTCCATCCTTTGCCCTAGGGTTTGTGGGATTCCTACAAGAAGAACATCTCGGACTGGCATCCGAGGTGGAAGTACATCGGCCGGGGCGTCAGGTACTGGAATCTGCCTCGGTCGCGGGTCAACTACTGGATCCTGCATCGGTCGAGGATCAACAGGAGGATCTTCCCTCGGTCGAAGTAGAATCTGGTCTCGTATGACTGCTATCTCAGCTTCGATTGCTGCAGTCTTGGTGCGATTCTCTTCTTTCTCTTGCCTGAGTTCTTCCTTGCTGAGGCGTAGCAGCTCTAGCGCCTCTTTCAACTGGGCCGCAAGATCGCGATCGTCTTGTTGGGCCATCTTCGCTTCTCTTAAGCGTCGCTTGTATGTCTTTTCTGGTTCGGGATCGTAAGGAACGATTTCCTTCCCAGCGCGGGTTCTTCGCATATACCTAAGAAAGAACCTGCAAAAGTCGTCACTCAAGTAGAGTGGTTAGATGAAACGGGGCAAGCGCCCCAAGAGCAAACCGTACCGGCTCGGTCTAGACCAAGTCCCCGGCAACGGCGCCAAAAACTTGTTCGCTCCAAACGGTGTGTGCAAGCTTTAAATTTATAACCCTAGACTTAAGCTTAAAACAAGGATGCGAACCCGCAGTGTACGGGTCAATCGTAGTAAAAGCAAGAAAATTCCAGGGGTCGATCACAGGGACTCGGTGAAACAAAGTCAATACGGTATGCTTATGTCAATACTAACCACAAGAGCGATTAACACAATCAAAGATGAATAAGAAGTCAATAAAGCAAACATGCAATTCTAGGGATTAAGCATCTAGTTGTGGTTCCAACTCAAGATCTATAGATAAGCGGACAAAGCTGAGATTTTTGCGTGGGGAAGGTGTTACTAAAGTGGAGTAGATCACCGGGTAAGTCTCACTACACACTAATCCTAAATCGTAACTCCTATTACCGGGTAAGTCTCAAGGAATCAAGATAAAGAACTATAACCTCAAACTAACATACCATCTAAGGGAATAGAATCAACCTTTACCGGGTAAGTCTCAAGCTAACTCACAAAGATGGAATGGAAGCACACTCAAACCCCAATAAAGGATAAACCTTTATTACCTACACTTATGATCGTTAATACACAAACTAAGGAATTACCGGGTAAGTCTCATCCTAAGCTTGCTTTGAACCAGGAAGGTGAAATAAGAATAGGATTTAGCAAACTCTAACACTTAACTTTCTGTTTAAGATCGGATAAGACACCTCGGTCAGAAGAATTCCACCCCGGCCGAGATGTTCTTCAACCGAACGAGATACTTAGGGTTAAGGTTAAAGACTCGAACTTTCAGGATCCTACTGGAATCTAAGATTATTCTATCATTGTTTTTCCCACAACCTTCAGCCAATCACCGTAGAATCACACAAGGAAATTTAGCCACTCATAATCATAATGAAAGTATTAAAATATATGGGAAGAAAGTGAATATTTGAACAAAGAAGAATTTAAGGAAAAGACTTCAATAACTGAATCAAATATCACAACAAAGCGTTACTTGGATAATAATCCAAAAAGTTAAGACAACAAGTAAGGGGAATTGAAGACAATCTGACAAAACCTCCAATAAAGCTATAAAAGCTATGAACTTCAATCTTCCTTCAACCTTCAAAAAGGTTCTTCAAAAACTCCCAAATTGGAGTATGCCGCTGCTGCTGCGTAAACGACTTCCTTGCGCTGATAGCGGATGTCGGAATTGTGGGAAATCCGACCCTTTTTATAGGAAAATAAACCCCCAAAGATAATAAATCTTAGAAAGATATTTTCCCATAAATATAGGTAAAATATATGATTCTGCATATCTTCTTCCTTCCAGGAGCCAAGCCCAAAAATAAAATATTCTCGCCGCGTCCTAGGTGTTCGCCTCGGTCGAGTCGGCGTCTCTGGATCACCTCGGTCGAGATGAATCTCTGGTCAACCGAGGTGAGTCACAACTGAATGTGAAATCTCTCAAAACTGCTCTAAAGTAAATCTTTTAATCCATGGCTATGCTTCCTGGATGTAGCTCCAAATGACTCATGACTCCTTTTGCTCCTTTTCGATGCAAAACGTACCATATTACCTGCAATTACAACGAAACTAGGTGTAGACCTCGATTCTCGCAAAGGTAGATGAAATGGTAGCAAAATCACATAATGTACATACAAACATGCAGATTATGAAAGATAAAACGTCCAAACACACCTCAAAATATAGAATATAATTCATGTTATCAAAATACCCCATACTTAGCCCTTGCTTGTCCCTAAGCAAGTTCCTCATATAGAAATCAAGATAGAATGGATTATAAGTCAAGAAAATCAATGAAAAGTCTTTCAAAAACATTTTATGGTGTGCAACTATCATAGATCACTCTAAGAGAATACTTCCTGGAATTAAAAACTCAATATGATCAAAACATTTTATAAATATAAGAAAGTTGTTCATCTTTGCATAAAATCATAGAATGCATAATAAATCATAATTATCAAAATTAATCATGTATAATCCAGTTTAAACCGCTAAGTCAATCAACAAGCTCAAGGTCTCAAGGGCTTCCCAAAAGAAAAGGTCAAGAAACGTGTAGGGTAGGGATGTATGTAAGGTAATGTGGTGCTAGAATCCGGGAAAAGGATGAACTTCACTTTCACTTTGACTTGCAACATCTTCCACCAATAAGCTTTGCTTATCTCACACTTTTCCTTTTTTTTTTTTTTTTTTACTTTACTTTTTGGGATGCATGGACAGAGGTGCACAATAACCGAAGCCTAGGAAATCTGCAATCATCAATTTCTCGAGATGCATCAAACCCTTGATGCACATACCATGACCCGTTAGGAATATCGCTCAATCCGACTTTGGCAAGACACAAACACCCGGCTATGTGAATGGTGCCGAGTTACTCATCATCAAGATTGACTTCCCCAAACCTAGAATTACTTTCTAACACTTCACTTCCAGCCCACTTCTCAACTTTAACTTGCTTTCACCACTTCGCTTGCTTCCAAATTCCCGGATAGGTAAAGGGAGGCAAAATGTATATGAGGGGCTAAGCATGATCAAGAAGAAGAAGAAGAAGAGAATGAATTGCCTTGGTCTTTCCAAGAAGAAAGTGAGAGAACTTAACCTGCGGTGTCAACCTTCAAATTCAACATAATTTGGATAAAAACAAAGTATTAAACATGCCAATAATTTCAAACAAAGCATTTAGCAACTTAAACATATTATAAAACCTTTCAAACACATAAAGAATTTAAAACCAGTAAGTAAACAAGATCTTCACTGAGATCATATCCAGATAAGTAGCACAAAATCGTTTTCGAAAACTCTCAATTAACACACCTCGGTCGAGGTGTTCTTGGTTCAACCGAGGTGAAATGCCTCGTTTGGCCAAGACTCTCCCCGGTCGAGGTCAAAAAAAAAATTTTTTAAAACCATTTTTCTTTCAGTTTCGACGTTTTTCTCAATCAAATAACCTGTAAGTATGCATGTAGTCTCAGATAAAAATATAGATGCAAAAGCGAAGCATAAATATCAATATCCGGTCAATAGAGTCGTACATCAAAGTCAAATAACATATCCGCATACCCCATACTTGGGACACATTGTCCCAATGGGTCAAAATAAGTCTAAGGACAAGATACTCACCGAACATAGCTAAACTGCATGAATAAGTAAGAAACAGCTCCCAGATAAAACCATCTCGGTTGGCGAAGCACATCTCGGTCGAGGTGTTCTGACAGTACCCGAGATGTATCTCAGTAAAGCTCGTTTCCTCAACTTCTCGAAATTTTGTTCTTCCAGTGTAGCTCCTGAACTGTGATCCTTCCTTTTGGAATACCTGATTGTTGTCTAGAGGAAAACAAAAACAAAGCAACTATCTAAACTAAACTAGAAAAGGGAGAAGAAAGCAATACCTCGGGTTGCCTCCCAAGAAGCGCTTGGTTTAAGGTCGCTAGCTGGACCCTGCGGCATGGGATTACTCAATGCACTTCGAATGTCGTGGAGTGCTCACCACATCCGTAAAAATCTTCCAAGAAGGTTCCGGTTCCTAACTTCACCGGCAAATGGTAAGATCTCCCACGTACAAGCTTGTACGGTTTGATTCTCACTGGAATTCTTCTAGACTTCCTGCACTTCAATGGGACATTCCTCGTGTCCCATCCTTTCCTTGATCGAGAAAATAGTTTCTCGAGAATCATAGCAGCTTCCCCATCTATAGCTTGGGGATGGTACAGGGTCCTGAGCATGCGAGGGACCCCATACTTGAACAAATAACACTTCGTTGCCTTAGCGGTGAAGCACTTGTTAACTTCACTCCTTATAATCCAAGGAGCATCTTCCTCCAACAATTTCAAGAGAGGTTTCTTCTTGATCTTAGGAGGTTCTTTCGGAAGAGACCTCCAACTCTCCGGTGCCTTCCTGAAAAATTCAGAAATATTAATAGGGAATTCAAATGAAGTAGGAGAATGTACCTTGCAAAATTCTCCAAAACTTGAGACAAGTTTCGTGTTGGGTTGATAATCCACCCACGAAATCTCTCTCAGTTCTGCTGGTCTTTCTTCCACCTTGACCACAATCTCAGTAATTTGGCCAAGGTTCTCTGCATCTTCCACTTCTGGTTTTGCAGATTCTTCTTCCATCTCGGTCGAGGTCTCAACAGTCGGATCGAGATCCTCCACATCCTCCTCTTCCACAAAAACTTCAGGAGAAGCTTCCGGTCCGACCAGAGGAATGCTTGGAAAGTGTAACACTTCCTTATGCTCCTCTTCCGGCTTAGCATAGGATATGGTGCTTTCTTTGAGCTCCTCCACCTTCTTCATCAACTTCTCCAATCTTGATTCGAGAGAGTCTTCGAAAGGTTGCTCATAAATGTTTTTAGGGACATTCTTCTCATCCCATATCGCAAGTTCATGTTGAATGGCCTCTTCTCTTTCCCATTCATTGTTGAACCAATAGAAGGAGTACTTCTCCTCCAAGTATTCATAATGGTCCGCCCTAGCACTTTGCCTTGCTATCCAGGCTGGATCAAATGTAGTCATCGGAAATCCTGAAAACTACAAAACTCATAGAAAGAGTGGTTAGATGAAACGGGGCAAGCGCCCCAAGAGCAAACCGTACCGGCTCGGTCTAGACCAAGTCCCCGGCAACGGCGCCAAAAACTTGTTCGCTCCAAACGGTGTGTGCAAGCTTTAAATTTATAACCCTAGACTTAAGCTTAAAACAAGGATGCGAACCCGCAGTGTACGGGTCAATCGTAGTAAAAGCAAGAAAATTCCAGGGGTCGATCACAGGGACTCGGTGAAACAAAGTCAATACGGTATGCTTATGTCAATACTAACCACAAGAGCGATTAACACAATCAAAGATGAATAAGAAGTCAATAAAGCAAACATGCAATTCTAGGGATTAAGCATCTAGTTGTGGTTCCAACTCAAGATCTATAGATAAGCGGACAAAGCTGAGATTTTTGCGTGGGGAAGGTGTTACTAAAGTGGAGTAGATCACCGGGTAAGTCTCACTACACACTAATCCTAAATCGTAACTCCTATTACCGGGTAAGTCTCAAGGAATCAAGATAAAGAACTATAACCTCAAACTAACATACCATCTAAGGGAATAGAATCAACCTTTACCGGGTAAGTCTCAAGCTAACTCACAAAGATGGAATGGAAGCACACTCAAACCCCAATAAAGGATAAACCTTTATTACCTACACTTATGATCGTTAATACACAAACTAAGGAATTACCGGGTAAGTCTCATCCTAAGCTTGCTTTGAACCAGGAAGGTGAAATAAGAATAGGATTTAGCAAACTCTAACACTTAACTTTCTGTTTAAGATCGGATAAGACACCTCGGTCAGAAGAATTCCACCCCGGCCGAGATGTTCTTCAACCGAACGAGATACTTAGGGTTAAGGTTAAAGACTCGAACTTTCAGGATCCTACTGGAATCTAAGATTATTCTATCATTGTTTTTCCCACAACCTTCAGCCAATCACCGTAGAATCACACAAGGAAATTTAGCCACTCATAATCATAATGAAAGTATTAAAATATATGGGAAGAAAGTGAATATTTGAACAAAGAAGAATTTAAGGAAAAGACTTCAATAACTGAATCAAATATCACAACAAAGCGTTACTTGGATAATAATCCAAAAAGTTAAGACAACAAGTAAGGGGAATTGAAGACAATCTGACAAAACCTCCAATAAAGCTATAAAAGCTATGAACTTCAATCTTCCTTCAACCTTCAAAAAGGTTCTTCAAAAACTCCCAAATTGGAGTATGCCGCTGCTGCTGCGTATGCCGGCTTTTTCGGTGTAAGCGGGTTTTCCAGCCGTAAGCGGATTTTCCAGCCGTAAGCGGATGTCGGAATTGTGGGAAATCCGACCCTTTTTATAGGAAAATAAACCCCCAAAGATAATAAATCTTAGAAAGATATTTTCCCATAAATATAGGTAAAATATATGATTCTGCATATCTTCTTCCTTCCAGGAGCCAAGCCCAAAAATATAAGATCACTTTCCAATTTTAAAAGATCTCATCCAAGAATAAAATATTCTCGCCGCGTCCTAGGTGTTCGCCTCGGTCGAGTCGGCGTCTCTAGATCGCCTCGGTCGAGGTGAATTTCTGGTCAACCGAGGTGAGTCACAACTGAATGTGAAATCTCTCAAAACTGCTCTAAAGTAAATCTTTTAATCCATGGCTATGCTTCCTGGATGTAGCTCCAAATGACTCATGACTCCTTTTGCTCCTTTTCGATGCAAAACGTACCATATTACCTGCAATTACAACGAAACTAGGTGTAGACCTCGATTCTCGCAAAGGTAGATGAAATGGTAGCAAAATCACATAATGTACATACAAACATGCAGATTATGAAAGATAAAACGTCCAAACACACCTCAAAATATAGAATATAATTCATGTTATCATCAGTGTACGATTTTTGACGACTTTGAGTTGCTAACATCCGCTCCCGGACCAAGGCAATATGGGCGATGTCATCTTGTATCTGCTCTGAATCTACTTCATCCGCTCTGCTAGGCTCATCCCAGCACAATGGTGTGCGACATCTCCGCCTGTACAAAGCCTCATAAGGGCCCATCCCAATACACGCGTGCCACTGTTATTATATGAAACTCTACAAGGGGAAAGGTGATCTGGCCATACCTGATCCCAATTCAGTACACAGGCTCGCAGCATGTCCTCAAATGTCTGGATGGTCCTCTCAGACTGATCGTCGGTCTATGGGTGAGAAGCAGTGGTAAAGTGGAGACTCATCCCCAAAGCAGTATGCACCTGCTACCGATATTTCGAGGTGAAACATCCATCCCCGTCGGATACGATAGTCCTCGGTACTCCATGGATCCTCACAATATGTCTAGTAAACTCCTCAGCTAGACGGCTTACCGGCCACGTTTCCTTAATCAGAATGAAACGTGCGGACTTTGTCAGACGGTTTACTACCACCCAAATACAGGGTCAAGCCCTAACTCGTCGTTCTTGAGGTTGAGATTATCTTGGCATAGATCTTTAAAAAGGTTACGTCTCATACTATACGCCATATCCCATGTAGCCTCGTTGGTTTTTCATAAACCATCGACTCTTAAATCTTTTCATGTACTCAGGTCACAAGCGTTTGCTACCATGTTCTAGAGTGGTTACCGGATATTTCACCAGTATCATTCGGCTCAACAATCTGATCTTCCAATTTGATGACCTAAATTGTGTGATAGGTATCTCTCCACAGAATCCGTGTAAAAATGGGTTACACTTCTAAACCGCTTTAAAGTCTCATATGGTTGTCCTACACAATTCACCTCCAAGTTCCGGGTATCCGATCCAGGATATCACCCTTATACATCTCCCGACACTTTACTAAGTATTTAAGGCTAGTTGTATCACAACTCACTTGGTCTTGTTTTTTAATATGACTCAATCATATGGTCCCTCTATTGAAGAATCATCATCTGTTCATTTTTTGTCTTAAACTTGGTATAACTTAACAATCAAAATCCGGTTGTCTATCTTTGTGTTCTATCGACGTCATCATATTATTTATAAATCTTTAGCTCAACCCAAACTGCTTACGCCATATCCGAGATCTTACGTGACATAGAGTGTGTCCGGAATGACAGCACTAGACACAAGGTGATTTCACATTACCATCATTTGATCATAACTACTCGAGAAATGCTATCACACCATCAGCATTGTACTCCTATGGCCCCACGTTTACGGGACCTAGAATATTCCTCGGACGCCAAACGCAACTCGGCCCCATTCCGATACTAAATTCCACGTACTCCACTCCGAGACTATTCTTCCTTGAAGTGTGGTTATCGTGTACAAATAAAGCCTAGTTTTTTTCTTTTTTGAACTTCTTGCTCTGTGGGTTAGGACTCCCACGCTTCTGCTGCGCTACTCCGATTTATGTTGTTGCCACCCACTTATCATAAAGACCTTTCCTACGACTCCCAACCGATTAACCGCAAAACTTTTTCTCCCAATTACACCATAAGTCCTAACCGGGTGAAGTACCAGATACTTTCCTTACTTGGTTTAAGGGAATAATATAACGGTTGGAAGACAAACTTTTTTGTTTACTTTCTTAATTCGTTTAATACGGATCCAAACTCCCTGACTCGACCGGAGTTTGATCTTAACCAGCCAACAAGAATTCTCTAACACGATTCTCTTATAACTTTAGTTCACCCAAAGAGGTTGCCGTTACCTATTTGACAAAATCCTCTAAGGCGTCGGTAAAGCTACTTCATAGATCCCCAGTCACAATTATCTCTTCTTGACGACACATAACTCGTCAATACCAAACAATACTTGCACGTCCTCGGTTGACGTCGTTCAGTCTATAATGGACTTATCTCAATTTCCCGGATTTCTTTTCTCATACCTCTTTTTCCGTTGAATTTTCTGGTGAGCACTACTCACTCGAGTTCATCCCTTTATACTCCTTTATATCGTTCTACATTGCAAACTTCCAGTTCCTCCGTGAGCTAACTCCATTTCTCGAGTCCAACTGTGTCGTCCATCTGACATCAATGGTCCTTTCTAGGTCTTCCACTATAGCTTGTAAACAAGTCTACACGACTCTCATGACCTTAACTTTCACCCACTTGCGGTTTATCTAGTATGGAATGCTACTCATCCTCTGTCTGGATTGACATAGAACCTTATCAAAATTATATACTTCTTACTCTTTCAGTTCTTCTTCTATAATCCATCTCTACTGGTTGGGATATGTACTCTTTTCCTAGCCAGTAGGTAGTAAATCACTCACACAATTCTCTTGGTCTCAAATGACATAAGAGGGTCATTTCTAGCCGTCTAGTTCTTCTTCTTAAGTTCTTAATTAGAGTTACTAGCTCGAATCACTCCATGTTACTAGTAAGGGTACCAACACTTGTATCGATTTAGCTTCCCATTTGTCGTCATTGATCTCTTGAAGGATCCCCCCGATGTCTATAAAATTCTTCCATAAGTCTATATTTATTCTCCTTATCTGCCAACCGGTTACCACTAGATGACATGCACGTGTTATGTCTCAGTTATTACCAATTAGTCCGTAGTTGACCTTTTATAAGATCACGGACTTATTGTTCTTCTATCTCTTTTGAAGTTTGATATACTTGGTGAAAATCTATCTCCTCAAGTTTCTTTGTTAATACCCTTTAGCTCCTTCCATGTCTGCACTTCTCTTGTTCTCTTATGGGATCACTATACTCTTCTGAGTCTAGTCCTAATATTCATTTGTCGTCACTGAATTTATTAAGTCTTTACAATTCTTATTACTTTGTTCATCGTCTGCTTGCGGTTCTCTGATATGACCGTTAATGTTTACTTAGATCTTTATTTAAATGAGAAGTTATTGTGGACTCTCTAGTCTACCACAATCATTTTCTCACATTCTCCCCTTTGTCTGGTGTTGTGTTGTAATGCCACTTTTATAGAATTCCGTTGTCTTAATTTCAGACTGCTCCTTTATTTGATACTTACATCATGATTTCTTGCAAACTCTTGCATCTCTGAGTAAGTCCAAGTGTCTCTATGATGATGAAATTTATTTCATGTCTTTAAACTCATTTGTCTTTGTACTCCTTTAATTCTTCACAGCAGAGTCAACACCATATCTTCTTTGTACTCTCAGGCCCATATTCGCCTATGACGTCATCCACCGTGGTTGCATTGTCATTTTACCCGCCAAGTGTAGTTGTATTCTATCCTGCTTCATTTATATTCCGATATTGTCCTCTTCCATTTGCGCTTCTTATCAGTCCTTACATGCATCTTGGAGTTTCATTTCTCGCCTTCAATCCGTTAAATCCCTTGAATGGCTTCATATTACTTCTTTTGAGTTGATATGATATTCTTTCTCATCTAATTGTTATTGTGGTTAAGAATCGTCTCGCACTCTTCACCTTCTTGTCCACCAATTTAGTCTTGACCTTGACTTTTTTTTCCAGGAAGAACCTTAGTGTTTTGTGGGCATTCTTCCATTAATGACTCCATTTTACCTCCTAGAACACCTATAATGCATGCAATAAGATGAACGTTTAGGTGTATTTCCAAAACACAAAAGGAAGGAAATCTACCATAATGCAATGCAATTTATAGTATATGCTCAAACGATGGGTAAAAATGATGATGCTAAAAAACGCTAAAATAAATGTTATCAACAATACAATTGACACAATTGTTGATGAAAATACAGTATAAGAAAACACAATAAATTACTTTTTTAAAAAAACAAAGGGGTAAAAATCAAAATATGAAAAATTGGGAGAAGTTTTCTATTCATAACTTCAAACGGTTACCCTACCAAATATTTTACTGTAAAATTTAAAAGAATTTCTTTTGGAAGGTGACAAATCTTGAAAAAATGCAAGGAAGAGTGATTCAAATTAGGAATGTGAATGAGATAAAGAAATGTACACAAGGTCCGTTTAAGAGACCATTTTTTCAAGCTTATGTGAGCTCGTCAAATTTGTAAAATTTATGGAAAACACATAAGCTACGAAGTGAGTGTTTGGAAGCTCAATTGTATAAAGTTTGTGCTAGCTTATGGACGTTTTTTTTTCTTCTTATTTCATAAGCTACATTAAATAAGCTTATGAAGTTTATCAAACTTACTGAAAGATATATTACCAATATAACCCAATAAAAACGACTATTTAAATCAAGCAACCTTATATGTGATTTTACACGTACATTAGTTTTAATAGTTTTCGTTTTTTAAACACCCTCATCAAACTTATTAAAAAAAAAAAGCTCATTCAATCAATAATTTATTTCAATTGCTTGATAAGTTTCTCCAGTAAGTCAGCGGTTTCCAAATTGGTCAAACAAACACATAGTTTGTTGATTTAGGGTATGCTTATTTGTAGTTTATCCCTGAATATTCAACGTTATTGTTCGATTTTTTTAGGGGCATAAGTGTCATTTGCAGTAAAATGAACCAAAATAAACTCCAAGTAAACCTTATCTGGTTTATTTATTTAAATCCTTTGAGAAATAAACTATAAATCTATATAAACTCATTTAGTTTATAAACTCGAAAATAAACCAATTTTCAAGTAAACATGCTCTTAGATCTCAATCCCAAAAAAGAAATCCTTCAAAAGAGATGAAAGAAGTCCCTTCAAAGGAGATGGAAAATGAGATGTAACATTATTAATTCAAAAGACATATTGTATAAACAATTTAATTTATATTTCTATAATTTTTTACGGATACTTTTTCCATATATATATCCTAGGATTGAATTATTTTTGAAAACAATGATAAATTATAGATATTTTTTAACAAAGTTGATTAATATCACAAATTAACATAATATTAAAAATAATTTAAACTATAAAAACTTTCTAACATTTTACTTGCGCAACATATACATGTAAAGACATTTTGACAAGTCAATAATTTGAATATAAAGGTAGTAGTCATCGAATCAATCCTTGTACATTGTTATGTATCACCACAATAATATTATAAACAAGAAGCTGGAATAGCTCAGTTGGTTAGAGCGTGTGGCTGTTAACCACAAGGTCGGAGGTTCGACCCCTCCTTCTAGCGATTTTTTTATATGTGACTTTGTGTAATTTAGTCAAGTTTCGCAAGAGATCAATGACACATATAACATGAATTTAACTAGTTTGGAAACTAATGCAAAAATCAAGAATGTCATTTTTTCGTCAACGATGTTAATAACATCCCTATTGATATCATAGTGAAATATTTATTCAAGCTTTAAGTTTTTTAAATTATAAAAAAGAAAGCATTCTAATAACATAAGCATAGAAATTGGCCTATGAAGATTGAATGGCTAGAAGTAGAGGTCAAAACAAACTTGATTTTAAGCGGTTTGTTTCGGGTTGTTTTGGGTCGGGCACTAATTGTTCGGGTAGGATACGAATTACCGGGTAGTATTCGGTTCTTGAGACATAACAGATCAATATAGTTCAATTCTTGGGTCATTTTGAGCCGGCTACTTTAGTTTGTAATGACTTCGGATAGAGGTGTCAATTGGGTCGGGTCAATTCATGTTCAGGTTGATGTCGGGTTGGGTCGAAATCAGTTTTGCTTGTTGATTCGGTCAAATTTTGATCAGGTAATTTGTCGGGTTGAATTCGGATGACCGGCTTGGGTCGGGTAGCTCTTTGATATACACTTTTTTCATTAAAATTTATACGAAGATATTAATTTGATAAAAGTTTTTTTGGTTATCGTTTATGACAAGGGGTGCGCAATGAATCGCTCCGACCCAAATATCAAGATATCCGTATACAAATTTTTTGAAAACCCCCAATCTGGACGGATACCAGACACTTTTTTGTCGGATCGGACAATTTTCCGCGGATATTTGGCTGATGATTTGATCCGGATTCTAAAACATGGTATTCGAAAAATGACTTTAGCACGATTGGATAAATATTTTTGGGTATTTTGATGATCTGTTTGATCCGAATGACTTTAATCTGATCCAAATAATCCATTTGATTGAAAAATTCAAATATCTGACCGATTATCCATATATGTTTTTTCTACTTTGTTTGTCATAACATGTAAAAAAAAGTCATAGTCACATAATCCAAATAAAGGTGAAAATATACAGATGATTAAAAAATGAAAATATTAAAGTATAATACAATAAGAAAATTAAAATTAGGGTTTTAAATCCATGTCCTTGAGATTTGATAAAAGAACCATGTATTAGCGGTTAATACGTTGTAATTGGATAAGTTATTAGAAATAAGACATAACAAAAGACCAAGAATAATGCACCTAAATGCATGTGTAGCACCAAACGCGCAGGGGGGTCATTTTCCTCCAATTTCCGATTTTAACTTGAGCCCCCTATGGATATGAATGAACGACGGGACAAGGCGGACAGTGATTTTAACCTTCATATTTCCTGAAGAACCAGAGGCACCACTAAAGGTGTCAAATGCAAAACCCCTCAGAAGTTGTGTGGGTTGGATTGGGAACTCAACTATCTAAAACTTAATTTGAGTCCGGCGGAAGACAACTAGACAGTTGGAGAATACAATTCAACAGGAAGCTTCTGCTTAGTTGCAAAGTGAGATTTGATCTCTTCACTTTAGCTATTTTAGACTCCAGATTAGCAATACGCTGATCACTTTCTTTCTCAAAAATAAAATTATTCATCCTATAAGAAAAAATATAGAGAGTTGTGGTGTGTTGTTGACCAACGGAAAGCATGGGAAAAAAGTAAGGACGCAATGTGATACTTGGCTTTTGCTTCCATAATCGTATTCTAACCAGAGTCGTCCATCAAAACGAACATAGTATTCAAAAAAAAAATTTAATGGATTTTCTGGACCCACCATCACTTAAGTTTCTTCACAGGGATCCAAGAGGAAGAATCAGAGGTCACATCAACATCAAATACCTTTTAGTTAAGGACGGTAAAAATGCTTTCAAATTCAATATTATTAAGAGAAAATTACTGGAAACCACCCGTTAAATAGGTCATATTGCAACTAACCACCCGCTCTATCATTATTTACCGAAAACCACCCGTTATAGATACTCCGTTACCGAAAAACCACCTTGTATCAGTATACCGTCTTTTTTCCGTCTTGTGGGCCCCACTTTACAATAAAATAACAATTTCCCTTATTTTTTTAATACCTTCTTTCCTTCTTATCTTATATGCGTATATTATAATGAGTGATAATGGAATGTATTCAAAATTTGCCTTAGAAGTAATCAAACAATGATTCAACATTTTATCTTTATTTTTTGTAATACCAAAAATCAAATATCACTACCCTACCTTCTTCCCCCACCATTTTCTTCCTGCAAATTTTCAATACATTCAAATCCCACTTTTTGCTCTTCAGCTTTCTACTTTTCCTTTGCCCTTTTAGAATCTCACTTTCGATTCATCCTTTATCCAGGATCTTCAACCTCACAAGTAATGAAATCTCCTACAAATTTGCAGTGGATGCAACGTATTCAGCAGAGGATGAAGCATCGTCTACTTATTGGAGTACGAATTCCGATAGCAACTACAGACATGGATCCGGCGATAACATTGATTTCAAGAGGGCCTCAAAGAGGGTTGAGCAAGGGCTTGACAGATTTGGAATTTGAAGATAAAAGGGTTCATAGAATTAGGGTTTGTGTATTCAGACAGATTTGGAATTTGAAGATAAAAGGGTTCATAGAATTAGGGTTTGTGTATTCAGAAGAAGATAAGAACTCTGATTTGGAATTTGAAGAAGAAGAATAAGAACAGGAAAGTGCAAAGTGGGTTGAGCAAAAGCTCACCCATGGATCCTGTTGAGATTGACTTTAGTGGTGAATTTGAGATTTCTAGGGTTTTATGAGATGAATTAGGGTCTAAATTGGGGAGATTTTCTTGTTTGTTGAGGATTCCACACTCAAACCAGTAGGAATCCAAGAGGTTTACCAGGTTCTCGTCTTCCATCTATGGCGGATGATTATTGCCCTCAATTAGGATTGAGGTTATAATACCAACAAAAAAAGAAAGAAAGAAAATACATTCAAAAATAGAAAAGGAAGAAAAATAAGGGAAACTATTATTTTATTATAAAGTGGGGCCCACAAGACGGAAAACAGACAGAAAACTGACACAAGGTGGTTTTTCGGTAACGGAGTATATATAGCGAGTGGTTTCCGGTAAATAGTGATAGAGCGGGTGGTTATTTGCAATATGACCTATTTAACGGGTGGTTTTCGGTAATTTCCTCTATTATTAATATTGTATCAGGACCAACTCTAGGGTTACTACTACCAATACCCTACGTGCAGGAGTTTAGGGTAGGCATCCGCCTTGAGAAAGAAAAGACAAGCTAATAAAATCCTCTCTTGCAACCCTATCCCTTCTTGGTCTCAGCTAACCAAGCTCATTGCCACCGACCTAGCCATCGACTTTCCCAGATATTTTTGGCCACCAAAGGCCCTACTTCCCAAGCAACCACTACTCTAAATAGAGGTCCATGTAGGAGTCAACCTTAAGTGAGCACTTGCAAGCCTTAGAGAGCTCTTGTAATCGTTATAATTTTACCTTGACACCTTATAACTAAACATAATAAAAAATTGAGAATACTAAATTCAAAAAAATACTAAAATTATAGTTATTACTTATGATTATATCATTACGTATGTCAATGAGAAACTTTATTTAAAAACGTTAACACGTGTTTTATCTCTTACAGGGTAAAAAAAGAAATTTAAATTAAAACTCAATTACACTAGTTAATTTAAAATAAATACTTTAACTTTGTTAATGAAAAAATATATGAACATCTAACTTAACTTAGATAAATAGATTATGAATGAAAAACAACCTAAAATAATACAAACTATCAACTTTCAACCCAAAATAATACGAACTTTGAATTTAATAGGCTGATAAGATATGCCCAAGCCCACACGTTAGGCTGTGAAAACTACACCAAACCCCTGAACCCAAACCGGGTCGGGTCATAAATCAACATCAAGTCCAATGTAACTTATGTAAGCATTGTTTGCATTTACAAGTCCAATGTAACTTATGTAAGCATTGTTTGCATTTACAAGTTGTGGTCTGGTCCAGGACGATAAAACTTATTAGGAACTCCAGATTCTAAGGTGTACAAAACTCGCCTCTTAAACAGAGATGCATTTGCATTAGCTGAAAAATGCAGCATGACCTAGTATGGTTGTCAAATAAGCCCAATGCTATCCTGAATTCTCTATGACGAGACAACAACAAATCACAAACAGTTATTCAGCCAGTCTATCATTCTGTCAACCTGTACCAGGTTTTGGCTATCTTATAATGCTCCTCTAACATAGCATTTTATTCATTTCGATATTATTTTACCTTAATCCCCAAACCCGACCAACAACTCTATCATAAGAGGAGCGTAACAATTTTCCAGGATAAATTGCTTAAATAGTCGTGACACTATTAATGTCATTGTCGTGGACTGAACTCAAATATGGAAAATGATGATGATAAGGCTTCTCTTACTTGCGGTTTATCAAATCCCATCTCCAATGCATCGTCATAAAGCCTTCTCGCCTGCTGCAGTAATCTGAGCTTGTCTTTGCTATTTCTTGGTCTTAGCCGTGATCTTTCTTGCAAAACCATTGCCCATCTATATAGAGCTGCAGCAAGAGTCAAGAAGACATGCTTGGTCAGGAAGGAACTACAATGATTGCAAAGCCTAATAATGAAGTGCAATGTCTATTTACAAGTTGAAATACGGTGTTCCTCTTTTGTCTCACTCTCAATAAAACCAATATGCAAGGAACTATATAGAGGATAATAGATCTGCAGCTGATCTTTTTTTAGTGATGGTGATGCAGACCTACATGTTTGGTAGGCGATGGAGACACAAGAATTTACTTGTAATCATGTATTCGCTATTAAAAGTTAATGGCTTCTTTTAGAGAAGCCATTAGATCACCCACTATTATAGGCAAATAACAGGGGCATATCACAACTCATATTCCAAAAGTGTTTTCCTGCTACGATGTTCTTAATTTTGAAAAGTCAATTATGCATCTTGAATTGCAAATAAAAAGCACTTAAGCATGTTTTCCATGTAACTTGAAACAATTCTGGACCAAAAAAATGTAAGTTCAAATAATAGCTCAAATAGTAGCTGAAGCTATAATGTTCAAAGGTTTATTCACCAGGGGGGAAAATCAACTTTCATACCATCTGGTGCATGAGTTTTGCTTCTGGACATCATGGCATCAAATTTGTCAATTGCAGCCAAGAATAACTTGTCAGCATCAGAAGCTGTTTCCTAATATTTTGAAGGAAAAAAAAGAGCATTACAATCAAATTCCAACCACTGGAAATTTATAATTGTTAGATAAAACTGACATACACTGAAAATCAGAAAGCTTTATTAGGCATAACTCACCGGTCCAATATCAGCAATGAGCTGGGCTCGAAATGAGAGTGCTACACCCCAGTTATACAAGGCTCTCACATCATTTCCATCAATAGACGTAGCCATTCTATATCTTCTACCAGCTTTAACAAGAAGCTCTTCACACTCTTCACACACATGTATAAGACGACTAACAAGTTCATCCTTTGAATTAGGTATAGTATTCCATCTATCAACACTCGAATCATCATTCTCAGAAAGCAGATATCTCAACTCCTGGCTAAATCTTAGTTTTAGCTCTCCATGAAGCAGATACGTGTTTCCTAGTAGACCTGTTGCCAATAGACTCATAGGCTTCAAAGAGAGAGCTCTTGAGAGTAATTTGGCAGATTCAAGTAACATTTGCTCGACAGGAATTTCATTATCTTCAGCCCTTAAACAATCCTTGGCTTGTTTCAGAAGACTATAAGCTTCAGTGAGGTACTTATCAAATAGAATGTCATCCGAAATAACCGAAGATGAAGAAGAAGCAAAGTTGTCCTGTCTAAATTCTTCATTTTTTTCAAGAAGATTCTGTTCCATATATGTTCTCCCCTCCATTCCATACTGAGAAGATTCAAAGGCTCCACTAAACCTACAATGTAGTTTTGCATGCCTCGGGGAAACATTCCTCAGATGGCTGCTAAAAACTACATCATCATCCAAAGCATCGTGAGATAATCCTTGTTCGATTTCATCATAATCTGACACCCTTACTTTTAACTGTTGGTCATCTGTGAACCTTACTCTATTACTCTGGAAATTAAGCTCCCTACCTCTACTATCAATAAATCTTTCATTGATCCTGTTGTGTAACACCTCTCTGCTCTTGTTCACCTCCGTAAAACTAAAATTTCGAGCTTCTGCAACTTCATCAAACTGCTCGCCCTCATAATCTAACTTTGCTTTGCCATTCGAATCCAAAGGTTGATGATGGCTGTAAGCACTGTCGGAATCCATCCTATTTGATCTCCTAGTCACATTAGCATACTTCGAATTCATCGCTCTCTCCTCATCTTGCAAACCAAGCAAACTGCCTGGGGATCCATTAACTGCAGGTATAATCTCACTTTTTATTCCCTCTTTCTTCTTATTAGACTTGACACCAGCTGCGTTCTCTTGAAAAAACCCAAAAACAAGCTGAAACCAATTGGATCGACTATCACCAGACTCTTTCCTTTTCTTGTATGGCTTCTTATTCAAACTCCTCTCTACCTCATGATCCTCAACGGTATCAATAGTACCACATTCTTCAACAACATTTCTAGCTTTCTTCACACACAAGCCCAGTAACTCTACAGCATCAACATAGCTTTTCAAATCGTCAAGTCCGACTCTCTGATTCTGAACAACTTGACTCATATGATCCTTCAGCTTACCAACTCTACCATCAAAATCGTCAAACAATTTAACGAGATTCCTCAGTTTATCACCAGAAACCCTCGGATCCTCCCCCTTAGACTTTCTCTTACCCCCACTGAAACTGACACCACGAGGTCCACGATTAACAAACCCAAAAGAAAAACCAATTGCAAAAACAATAGCAGCAGCGGGGACAACCACAATCGAGGGAACCCTAACCCTGGAAATCGCCAACGCGCATACAAATCCGAGAATATACACAATCACATACTTCCTATGGTCATTCCCGAGCGAATTCAAATAGCTACGAAACAGATTTGACTCACCTAAGTGTCCCGGGTCAACTCGAAGGCTCAAATCATCCCAACCGTTGCAATCCGCGGACTCAGATGATAACGAAGGCAACACGCACCTCGGGGCGGATACTGGGAGCCGCAAGAGGCGTATAAAATTAGGAGAGAGAGTGTAGGATGGGTGATTCCGCCATTGAAGGGGTTGAAATGAGAAGAGTGGATGAGACTGTGAGAGGTGGGCGACGAGAATTTTCATTTGAAACCTTCAGCTGGCAGCAGAGCTCTGTTCTACATTTTCGGTTTATGGAAGTTTGCTGGATTGAGCCTTTGAAACTTTACCAGTCCCACGTATAACACAATTTGTAAATAGTTTCATTCAACAAAGGTTGCTGTGGTGTAGTGGTTATCACGTCAGTCTTACACACTGAAGGTCTCCAGTTCGATCCTGGGCAGCAACACATAATTTTTTGTTATGTAAATTATTGTAGTCTTGTGAAAGAACAATATGCTGATGTAACCAATTGATTTTGTTGCAAGGAAAATGTGTCGCAAATGAAAATGTTATATACACCTACTACCTAACTAAATTAAAATTAATAAAACTTTGTTGCAAATGAAATGTGACGGTTGATGAGTGGGGTACAATTTTCACCAACTTCCTAACTTAAACTTTCATGTTTTTTGTCCACCACCCGCTTTATATAGTTATATTTCAATCGTCACCCACCTATCACCTATCGAATGTTCGGGTGGTTCTGTAAAAACAACCGGCACTACAAAAAAACCGATTTGTGTCGCAAATTCTCAATCACCCGTCGTAAAAGACCTTTTGGACGGCGTTGAGACGGCACTTCTTTCCCTCGTAGGACTAGGCGTCACAAAAGGTATTTGCGACGGATATCGTCAGGTAACCTTTTGTGACAGCGTTGCAACGGCAAAATAGGCTAGTGTTTTTTTAAATAACAGACTTTATAACGTGACATTTAGGCCCGGGTTATAATGTCTATATTTCATTGGAGAAATATTAGTAGATAACTCGGATATGAGTTTTGGATTATAAAATCTGTTTTTAAAATAAAAATCAAAATAAAAGATTTTGTAAATCTTTGGTCATTGAACTCAGAATATTACTCAATAAACACACTCGGTAATACAAGAGAAGTGATCCATGCTATAAAAATATTTTGATACAACATTGTCACGGTTATTGGACACGATCACAATCCGAATATTACAAATTAAACACACTCAACAAGTAACATTAGTAGTCTTAAATTAGAAAACGTAAAACCTCTGTAGGCTAGACGTCATATTCTTCAGGCACACATTAGTAGTCTCCAATTGTTGAATCCATGGTAAATGAAAGCACTTGATGCATAAAATAATTTGTAATGTTCAACAAGCAACCATATTACTCACATCTCGGAAACTATTGAGGAAGTAATCCCTTCAAAGACTATTTGTGCATGAAATATGAGTAACGGCAAAGTGAAAACATCATCCTAAAAAACTTGAAGTAATAAAGAAGACAATTGTTGATTATTTATCTTGAGGATCCAATTAAATAGTTCTACTTTAAGATCTCAAATTATACCTCCATGTGATTGACTGTAAACTATCATATTCGAAGGTTGACTCAAAGCAATGAACTATGTATCTTGGCTAGCAAAGTCCAAAAGAAGATTCATTCATCAACTTACCACCTGTTAAATTTTCTCACCAAAATCAATCTTTTGCTACCGTTTACATTACTATATAAAAGATTGAATTTGGTGAGAAAATTTAGGAAAGTGATACGTTGATGAATGAATTTTCTTATGGACTTGCATCTATTGATATAAATCTATGTGAGAGCTCTCATGTTTTGTGCATTGTATTCACCAGGACTTTTCAGAGATGAAGTCCCAATTATTCTACAATTGCTAAGATTATCAAATTGACCGAACCATGTATAATAAATGTAGTGCTTATGTTGAACAACCGCAAGGATGAGAACAAACAACACATATTGAAATTTTTTTCCCTTAGGTGTTGCCGCGAGGAGAGAAGAGAGATGCAGTCACAATTATCGTGCGATTGCAATACCTTGTCCTAAATGGATCCCTAACGTCCATTTTGTCCATTAGTGTTTTTTAAAACTCAATTATGTCAAAGTATGAGACCACGGCACAAAGATTGGATTTGATGCAATCGGAGTTCACACATGTGTAATTAGAGGATGTAATCAAGTTTCTTGTTTTTTACTTTGTTACAAGGATATGAAAAACATTCTTAAAAAAAGGAAATGGAAAACAAAGTCCATAGACAAGATAGAACCCAATAGGAGAACAAACCAATTAAAATGAGGAATTATAGTAATCAACTTACCTTCCCAGTAATCAGTTTACATATTTAGTACATCTACTGCAGTAGACATAAAGTGAGATGTAACACCATAACTCTACTAGGTAAGTAAAAAAAAGTTCAATACTTTGACAAACCTAACAAGGGAAATCATCTCCAGGAAAGCTTCAAATTCTAGACTTATTGTTGAGATGAAACAAATGCCCATAGATATCTCGTTGACTGGTTCATATACGTCATGCATATCGAAAAACATCTTATCGGTTGGTCTCATAAGCTCAATTTCAGGTTTGAGAGTTCACTCAGCGGATTATAAATCTCCACCTCAACTGACATGAAAGCAATAAATTTATGCTTTGCAACAACATTACGTGAGTAGGCATAACAAAATACATATATATACATAACAAAATATAAAAAAATGGATCTAAACAATGATTTTTATTATAAAGTAATCCAAACAACCATTATGTAGCAAGCGGTAATGATATTGGGGTGTTGCTTTCTCTCTTAGTTTGCTTAAGTTTGTGATGTGTGTAGTTTTTATGCACGAGATTCCATCCATATAGACAAAAAGGTAAAGGCAACAACATTATGTTCATTAAATAAGCAAATTCGTGATTTACATGCACGATGTCATATATTATATGATTCAAGTGATTTTTGGAGCATTTTCCTTTGACTTGATGTGTTGTAATCATCAGTCCATAACTTAACTATTATTCCCTTAAAGACAAGATGATCGTGTTTACTTTAGTGAAGGTTACACGTTAAAGTTTTGGTTGTTCAGTATATTTATTTCATTTGCAGGACAAGGTGATTAACTTTACTAATAGAAATTAGAAATTAAGAAAAAAATATTGTTAAAAAGAATAATCTTACATGTGCAATCATCTTGATCAAGAATAGGCAAAGCAAGGCCTTCTTTGAAATACTTTTTTATGGGCATCCACACTTTTTTCTCAATGACTAGCAGTCCTAGTTCATAGTTCTCTCTGATGTCCATTGCCAAATCCGCTGCCCCACAACATGATTAGTGTTATTCATTTCAAATTAAATTAAGATTACGACAGGGAAATTTCAAGTAAAATACCTTGTCATCATCCGGGAGGGCAAGCGCGATAGCAAGAAGAGAGTAACCGGTGTAAACTTCAATGTCCATGGTGTTCTTGGTGTTTATTAACTTCACTATCAAGCGCGGTAGCAAGAAGAGAGTAATCAATGAAAACTTCGATCTCCATGGTGTTCTTGGTGTTTATGTTCCTTAACTATATCCGATCAAAAACATACTATCTGTCAACTTGGATCAATTTGGTAATATTTTCAAAATTCATCTTCCTAACATCAACATCATAACACTCTGCCAACTCGGGAATTTGAGATTAAAAGACAGTTAGGATTGAAAGAAATTCAAGGAAATCAAGAAATTTAGAGCCGAAAGGGTCGTAATAGGACAATTTCAAATTAATATTGCGTTTATCACAATGTACAACTTATCCTAAGAGAAATTCAAGAAAACTCGTACCTCGTTAAACTTTTTGGGGCTAATTGGGTTGCTATTGTAGGGACCTGTAAACCGTTAGTTAAACTATTAGCATAACAACGTTTAAGAGTCAAAATTCGTATCACCTTAAGTGCGTACTTGGAGCAGAGTTGAGATCGAATATCTTTCCTTCATTCTTAAAATACCCTGTATTACGACGGTTACCGTTATAAAAGAATTCCATGATACAACTACTATTCGAATCCGGTTTTCGTAATATTATCGGAAGCCTACGAACCAGTAGTGTGTTGCACTCTCAACATAAGAAAGCTCGGAAGCTGAGGAGAGGAGGAAGAGAGAATTGTTGGTGTTTTGAAATAAGGAGCAGGAGCTCTCTATTTATAGGAGCTGAGGAGAGTTGGTTACGGATTGGGCCTTGGACTTCGGAGCCCATTGACTAGCCCAAAACGGAGTCAAGCTTTTCCACAACTGCTGCCCCAATTTCGGAATCAAAGGAGGGCCCAACCGCATCCCCCAATTTCGGAGTCAACAAGCTACCCAACAACCCTGAATATTCAGATCTGTGGGACTGCAATGGGCTTGGACTGGATCCGTGTGACTGGTCCAATGGGCTTCAAAGATGGGCATGGACCAAGGCCTTCCTCATCTTATAGTGTTGGACTTTGAGTTGGGTCGGTCCAAAAATAATATAGGTGGTCAACCCACATGAATAGAAATGATTCTAAACATATGTCTCTCCTATTTGTAAAACAGGCAGAATCCTTGAGAGTAAAGTCAAAAAATCACTACATCTGGACTGGTGCCATGTTTCAAGCTTGAACCGTCCATAGTGAATAACTGTCAAATTTACTCGACCAGGTAGTGACCATGGTGTCTTGAACCACCCGGGCTTATATGTAAACCGAGACAACAACTATCGCACAATTTTATTTTCTCGCAGAATGTTGGTTCTCTGGTTGTGTTCATTTTGGCCTTGAATGAGTAAATTTGGAGAATTCAGCCTCACGTTATTCTCCTAGACACGGCCCCAGGTCACACTCACAAGGTGATTGACCATAAAAAGTATCTTTCATACTCCCCCTTTGTATCAAGGCGATGGAATCATGAAAATCCAAGCTTAACCTTAACTCATACAGTTTGCATTGTTTATCATCTGTAGGAACTAGGTAGAGACAATGCTCCACTTGATGCAGCTTGGTTAAGTTTTCCCCTTGAACCTACATCATGGGATCTCTAGTCACGTAGGTGGAGTTGTCCTTCAAGCATGCTCTTTCGTAATAGGCTTTAAACCTATTCCTCTTGATGATTTTATAACTTGATCTCTTGAAAAACCCTTAGTAAATGGATCTGCTAGGTTGTTAGCTGATTTGATATAGTCTATCGAGACTATACCTGTTGAGATCAATTTTCTAATGGACTTATGTCGTCGTCTAATATGACGTGAATTTCCATTGTATAAAACGCTCAGTGCCTGAGTTATAGCCGATTGACTATCACAGTGTACACATAATGCCGGGACTGACTTTTCCCACACCGGAATATCTTCCAGAAAGTTGCGAAGCCACTCATCTTCTTTTGTTGCTTTGTCTAACGCAATGAACACAAACTCCATTATGGATCTAGGCAATGACGTTTGTTTGGAAGATTTCCAAGACACTACTGCACCACCAAGTGCAAACACATATCCACTTGTGGATTTTGAGTTTCTAGAGTCGGATATCTAGTTTGCGTCACTGTATCCTTCTAGAACTGCAGGATGGTTACCATAGTGCAACCTATAACTTTGAGTATAACGTAGATAGTTCAATACTCTAGTTATCCCTTTCTAGTGTATATGTCCTGAGTTACTTGTATATCGACTTAGTACATTGATTGAGTGCGCCAAGTCAAAACGTGTACAATTGGTTAAGTACATAAGACTCTCAATTACACGTGCATACTCTAGTTGAGACACTGAGTCCCCCACATTTTTGGTCAGGTGGAGTTGAGAATCCAAATGACTCTTTGCGGTTCCACTTGAGTAGTTCTTAAACCTCTCAAGTATCTTTTCAACATAATGATCTTAGGACAAGATAATTCCTTCGGAGTTTCTAGTGATTTTAATCCCTAGAATAACATCCGCTAATCCCATATCCTTCATGTCAAACCGACCCCTAAGTAAGTTCTTAATTTGGTTGATCATGTCTTTGTTCCTTCTAGTGATAAGCATATCATCGACATACAAACACAACAAGACGTATCCCGTGGGAGTAGCCTTTATATAGATGCATTTGTCGCATTCATTGATGCTGAAGCCATTTGACATCATTACATTGTCAAAAATTTTCATGCCACTGCTTAGGAGCTTGCTTGAGTCCGTAAAGGGACTTTACAAGTCTACACATTTTGTGTTCTTGTCCAGACACAGCATACCCTTCAAGTTGTTTTATGTAGATCTCCTCTTCTAATTCTCCATTTAGAAAGGCAGTTTTCAGATCCATTTGATGAATTTTTAGGTTTTTTTATGCCTCTATTGCTATCAGCATACTTATAGAAGTTATTCTCGTAACTGGAAAATAGGTGTCAAAGAAATCCAACCCTTCTTTTTGTCGGAAACCTTGCTCCATAAGCCTAGCCTTGTACTTCTCTGTTGAGCCATCGGTTTTCAATTTGTTTTGAAAATCCATTTGCAGCCAAGTGCTTTACACCCTTGTGGTAAGTCTCCTAACTCCCATGTATGATTTTGCTTAATGGAGTCTATCTCACTTTTGACCGCTTCCTTCCATGAGGGTGCGTCAGGTAGACATGGCCTCTGTATAACTTCTCAATTTTGTCTCCATGAGAAATGCCGTTATGAAGTCATCCCCAAATGATTTTCCGTTAGAGTTCCTTTACTTCTTCGAGGTTCTTCCTCTACTATTTCATTCCCAGACGTGTCGTCCTCCCTTTGTTCACGAGTTCGTTTTGGATTTTCTTTATCCTTACACAGAAACATGTTCAAAGAAAGAGGCATTCCTTTATTCCATTATTATATTAATATTGTGTGCATATCCTATGAAAATACAATCAACGGTTTTAGGTCCAATGGTGACCTTTTTAGGAGGTGGTACAACCATTTTTGCTAGGAACCCCACACTTTGAGGTATTTGTATGATGGTACTTTACCTTTCCAAAGTTCATACGGCGTTTTGCCAGTTACCATATGCGGTATTTTATTGAGGATGTAATTGGTAGTAAGCAATGCTTCCCCCCACATGTGTTGGGGTTACCCAGAATCCTGCAACAGTGCATTCATAATCTCTTTCAGAGTTCGGTTCTTTCGTTCCGCAACTCCGTTAGATTCAGGTGAATAGGGAGCAGTTGTTTGATAAACTATCTCATGTTCTCTACAAAACGCGTTGAAAGGTTCATCATACTCGCCTCCTCTATTACTTCGTATGACTTTGATTGTCTTACTAAGTTGGTTTTTAACTTCCAACTTGTATTCCTTGAATTTTTCCGAGATAATTGGTGAAATAGGGCTCTTTTTGTTTAGTGTAGATTAACTAGGCCCCTAGTAATATCCAACAAAAATATAAAGATAAATAAAAACATTAAGGAGATAAATTAGGGAGATAATTGGGCATTTAATAATTCCACAATAATAAACTACCTTAAATATTGAGACGGATTTGAAAAAAAAGGAAACCGAATGGGAGAGATTCTCGCAATCTATATATGAGTGGTTACATCCGTCAATCACAAACACATTCACCGCTGCTTTACTCTCATTTTCACCTCCATTAAAGGAAGATTCAAGGTCTCATCTTTCTCCCTTCTAGATATCATCTTTCTCCCTTCCATTTCGTCTTATCGTTTCTATCCCGCTCCATTGAAGGTTATTGAAGGTTGGTTATATCCATCTTCATTGAAGGCCGCTCAAAACCTCTTCACAAGTTATCGTCTTCTCCGACTACAAAACGAGTACATTTTCTAACTCGGATGTAAGTTTCTTGCGATATATTACAAGATTATGTACCCGATTTTGCCAAAACAAACATTATGTATCACATGTAGTTGCTAATAAATATTATGTACTAGTTATGCATCACACATAGTTGCTGATAAATATTTGCTAATAAACATTATGTACGAGTTATTTAAATAAAGCAAATAATGTAGTTGATTGTCACCGTATTATGTAACAGATCGATCTATATCAAGAATTTCAAAGGGCACAGTCAATATGTATCAGATTGTGTCCGTCTTATGTATCTGATCGAGCTCTCTCAACAATTATGAAGAAATCAAGAGGAGAAACAATGACTTCCATTTTGAAGAACTCAAGATCATAAACTCGGTTGCAACAACAATGGTGTCCAAATTTTCTCTGTAATGGCTCGTTTGATTGATATACCCAAATTAATGGAGATTGTCCATGATTTATTTCCTTGTTTAACGGCTGACAATAACTATTAATGTTTTTAATTAAGATAATTAATACGCCTAATTAGGAGAGATATATTTAGCAAATCTACAAAATCTTCTATATTATATGGAATTAATCTTTTTAGTAAAATATAGAAGGGCCTAGTTTGTTAACATAAAACAAAATGGGCCTAGTTTGTACACACTATTACATAAGTTGTCTACTTAGCCAACTCATCCAATTTTTCCAAGGCCTCATCCTTGCTTCTTAGCAAGTAGATATAACAATATCTTGTACAATCGTCAATAAATGTGACGAAGTACTTTTTACCTCCTCTAGTTTGTATAAACTTCAAATCACACAAAACCGTGTGAATTAAGCCTAGAGGTTCGGTTGTTCTCTCCACGTGTGGAAATGGCGCTTTTTGTGAGTTTTGCCTGTACGCAGACTTCACATTTGTCTTTGTTTAATTTGCATTTTGGAATTAGGTTTAAATTCATCAGTTATTGGATAGACTTATATTTTACATATCCTAATCGTTCATGCCAGATATTGAAAGACTCAACAACATAAGCAATATGAGTTTTATTCATTGAAACTTCATCGGTTACAACTTTTGGGATGACTGTCAATACACAAATTTTGATCAGTCCATCCTTTTGATACCCCTTTCCCACATAAATCCCACGTTTAGTGAGAGTTAGCTGATCAGATCCTACTTTCACGTCGAATCCGTTCTTGCTCAGCAGAGAGCCGAAAATCAAGTTCTTCCGAATATATAGTACATGCATGACGTTGTTGAGGGTTAGCTCTTTTTGTGACGTCATTCTCAGCACGACCTTGCCATGACCTTAGACCTTAGATGTGGATGAATTCGCCATAAACAGGTGCTCGTTCTACTTATTCTTCTGATAGGTGGTAAACATCCCCTTGTCAGAACAGATGTGGCGGGTAGCACTAGTGCCATACCACCACTCCATCGGGTTGCTCCCGACCATGTTCACTTTAAACGTCACAATAACCATTTCAACCACTGTCAAATTGCCTTCAGCTACTTGGACTTGTTCTTGAGTTTTGCGCGCCCTTTCTTTTTCGTGGGTCGCCTTTATTCCGACATTTTTTGGACTTGTGACCCATTTTTCTATAGGCGTGACACTTGTTGACGAACTTCTTCTTTGTCAGTTGTTTGTTGGGGACCTTGGGTTGAAACTTTCATTTGTTGTCCTTTGGTTTGGTCAGATTAGTTGTCTCTAACTTTGCCCCTTCAGCGTTTTTGCGGTTGCTTGATTCAATTTGCAGCTTGACCATGAGGTCTTCCATAGTCATTTCCTTGTCTTGTGAAGGAGGTAACCTTTGAAAACCTTCCAAGATGGGGGTAGTTTTGCGATAAATGTTACGACCTGAAATGGCTCGCAGATAGGCTTGTGATCGACCATTTTGAAGTCCATGAATTGTTCAACAATGAATTTCTTATGGTATGCCTCCTCAGATTTGTACTTCTTTTCAAGGGCAACCCAAAGTTCCCTAGAAGTATCGACCAGTATGTACACTTGGTACAACGGCACTGACAAGCGGCTCAAAATCCACAATTTGCACACATAGTCGGTGTTCAGAAAAGCTTAGAGTGCCTCCGCATTGGCGGGTTTACCCTCGGTCACATATATGTCGAGTTTGTGCACTGTCAAGAATAATAGCATATTTTGTTGCCAGGTCTTGAAATTAGTTCCATCGAACTTGTCTGGCAGCAATCCCACGCTCAGAGAGCTAGACATTGGTACTGTTTGAGGGACATGTTGTTGACCAGACTGTACACCACTTGGAAGTGGATTAGTCCCGGTCGTTGGGTTTGGCAAGTTCGCCGATGGTAGACCACTCTAAAATTGGATTTGGGACGTCTGCTCACCCCCATTTGCAGCATCAATCAGCATCCTTAGGATACTTCCATCATCGGAAGTGTTTGGACCCTCGGTAGTTTCTTTTGTGTTATTAGTCATTTTTGCTACACGGAAACAACCACGGTCAGTATTTCAATTTTTTTGATTGGAAATCGAAACTCAAAACCGAGTTTTCATTTTTCGGATATAAGTCCGTACAAGAACAGACTTGTTTTCGATTGTTAAATCGAATGCGGGTTTTTAAAAACAAAACGTTTTTTGTTTTAAAATTCAATTTGAAAATCGAATTTGGAAATTAGTCCTTATTTGACTATTCTGGCGCCTTATTTGCAACACTCAATAAATGGTTAGTGCACAACAGCTTAACAAAAAAAATTTTTGTTTTTAGAATTAAGACTATAAAGAACTGTAAACCGTTAGTTAAACTGTTAGCATAACAACGTTTAAGAGTCATAATTTGTACCACCTTAAGTGCGTACTTGGAGCAGAGTCGAGATCGGATCTCTTTCCTTATTTTTAAAAACACCCCGTATTATGACGGGTACCGGTGTTTAAGAATCCCAAGATACAACTGTTGTTCGAATACGGTCTTCGTAATATTACCAGAAGCCTATGAACCAGTAGTGCGTTGCACTCTCGAGAGAAGAAAGCTCGGAAGCTGAGGAGAAGAGGAAGAGAGAGTTGTTGATGTGTTGAAATGCGGAGCATGAGCTCTCTATTTATAGGAGGTGAGGAGAGTTGGTTACGAATTAGGCCTTGGACTTCGGAGCTCATTGACTGACCCAAAACAGAGTCAAGCTTATCCACAACTGCTGCCCCAATTTCGGAGTCAAAGGAGGGCCCAACCGCATCCCCAAATTTCGGAGTCTACAAGCTGCCCAACAAACCCTGAATTTTCGGATCTGTTGGACTGTAGATGGGTCTAGCCCAAGGCCTTCCTCATCTTATAGTGTTGGACTTTGAGTTGGGTCGGCCCAAATATAATATAGGTGGTCAGCCCACATTATAATTAGGTCCACCCGTCTCATCGCAACGCAGCACGGTCACGAGTGCGGTGCGGCGCGGCACGACCACGGGCTCGACTCGGCACGCGGGCGTGTGGTGGTTTGCCTACGGTGTTCCCCATTGAAAATGGGTAGTGACCCAAGGTCACATGCCTTAGAGCATACTTGCCGTATATATCCCATTGTTTCTCCCTCCATATAATCCATGTGGGAAGCTCCCATTTTGGACTATTTTTCTCAAGTTATTGCCTATCATGCAACCAAATTTTGGGCCTTCATTTCTCATTCAAACGGAACTCAAATTTAGCGTATGAATGTACCACGAGCAAGAGCTCGTGGAGACGAAGTCAACGCTCCCACTTTGCGCTGTTGACAATGGACGGAGTCCACCGGAAATGTGTCCGGAAAAGTGTTTGGCGCACTCATGTGTTAAAACATATTTATTCATAGTTTAATTAATTTAGTTCCAACAGCTATGACCGTGGTAGAGATGAGAATCGAACATTTATAACCTCATCTTTCTATTTTAAAGTTAACAAATTAGAGTTATGAGATTCAGAGAGAAAGGGTATCGGATTGAGCAAAAGGCAATAGATGAAGAGAATGTATGAGATTACAAAAGATAAGTCTAACCCTAACCTATGAAGCGCTGTGATTATTTTTTCTAAGTTTCTATCTTGTGTCGGGGTTAAATTGCCGACACAATTGACAAGACTATTGGCAACGACAGGTGTTCAATATTTTTGGTTTGTAGACTTTTAAAAACATAAAATAAATTAAATTTTTGAAATTGAACGAATCAAAAACTACTAATTTGCAAAATATTATCCAACATTAAAACATCGAAATGAATTTCAACTAATACAACAACGATGCAAGCAAACACAATTTCTGAGGATTTTTAGTGAACGACTAAATTTAGTTGGAGTCTCGCCGGATTGAGTTGGCGAAGACTCGAAGGTACGGTGAAAAGATTTCAAAATTTTGAGATGGGGAAGGGGATGTGGTTACAACTCTTTGACAAAATGAAGACAAATGTTAAAATGTAGCTATCTTTTTTCTTTTTTTTTTTAAATAGGAAAACGGTTAGGAAAGAACTATCTTCTAGAAGTAGTTCATCCTAAAGCATCCTTGCGGATGAGAAAATGTAGCTATCATATTGGATTTTAGTATTTTCAATGAGTTTTTTAAACAAATATATACGGGTGTAATGGGGTGGTTGGGTGATGGTTCGGGTAGTGGGTGGTTATGTCTCCATCCATAACCGTCTACCACTCGTCAATTTCACCCGTCAACATCCAACCACCCAAAATTCTTAAGATTTTCACTCGTATAATTAATTCGGTTAACCGGTTGGGTTGGGTGTTGTGCACCCATTTCCATCTCTAGCCTCAGGAAGTTCCATATGTCAATGAAAGTTGCATTTGTTAACAAGGGAGTCCTCCTCTTTGGTATATGTGTTTGGTAGACCAATATTGTTTGGAACAAGTCCCTCTTGAGAAGGAGGAAGTTTTTGCATGTTCGGATAAACTTGAACACCTAATACTTCTACATGCTTATCAAAAACTACATCAAATTTGTATATGGTAAGCACAAAAATACTGCAGAACAAGCAACAATTCTTCCGGTGTTGAATACAAAATAATATAGGACTGGAGATGAATATCTAATCTACATGAACAATAACTAAACCATAATAATGCCAGACAAATTGATACAAACTGCTAATCTTATAATAAAATTGAAAGTGCATAACGAAAATTTACATACGATTGAAACTGAATTACTAATTGCAACTCCACTTTCAAAAACACAAATATAGAAGCATCCCCACATACAAGAGGTCAAAAATCATATTTGTTACTAATGAAGTTTAAATAATCAGGAGGTTGGTAAGATATGTTCGGATCATGACATGATTAATGAGGAAAAAGGAAAGAACATCAAAAGTTCCTTTTACACTAAAATATTTCTATAGTCTTTATACATTTTGATATGCCTTAAATGTCACACTTCACAAGTTTTTCCCGGGGTTTGAGGAATGCTACCTATCCTGAGTCCAAAACGGGGTCTCGTTGGATGATCATCGAGTCTAAGAGACGAGGGGGGTAAATTAACCCTTGTATGAGGTCGGAATCGGGAATGTTCCCAACATAAACAATATGATATTCCTTGAATGTCACGCTTCACAATTTTAAAGAGATTTCAAAACTATAAAAAGTTAAATTGCCTAAAAAATCTAAATAAAATATAATACAACCATATCTTTAGCGTGAGATCACATTATTAATTACAAAAAAGAATCATTAAAAACAAATATATACTTTTATTTTGCATGAGTAATATCTTGCTATGCAATTGTTACATCAGTTCTTTTTTTTAAATTAACTATTTAATTTATATATATACAATGTTACATTATCTACCTACTTAGCCGACTCATTCAATTATCTTTTCATTTTTGCTTCCTTTTTTGCAGATCCGGTACTTGAAGCTATTTTCCTTTGATGAATTTCGTTGATAATATAGATATTTTGCCTTGTATAACAACGTAGCTTATCTTCTGCATAGTATTTTTATTTTAATATAAATAATTTATTTTATTATTGTGAATTATACTATATGCATAAATAGTTTCAAAATATACCTAAATATTGATCCCGTTAATCATGAATTGGTTGGAACTATAAATATTGTTACTGTTAATCTTGAATAGGCTGGATATAACACCAAGCAAGCAAAAATTAAACTCTACATAAGAAGGTTTTGTTACTTCCCACAATGATGGAATTAACGATCTTTCTCCTAAGCGCAAATTATTTGTTGATGATCTTGAACAACATTTGGAGCGTCAATCTTCCACGTGTCATTTTGTCAGAATCAAGCAATTCTTTTGCAAATGAATGTTCATTCATGGATAGATAGATTTCATATAGTTCTATGCACAATAATACTTTATTTTTAATTTCATTTTACCTGCCATGTTTTATGTTATTATCATTCAAATATTTTTGAGTTTTGGTTGTTCGACTCGTATTTCCGTTAATTTTTTTTAGTATGGAAAGCGGTTCGAATCCATAGGCGGCGTGCCGACTATGAGATCGAAAGGCTGAAAAATCGACAGACGGACTAACCGTCATGAAGAACTATAACAAGGGAGAAAAAGAAAACACAAAAATACATCATAAATACCCGAAAGCAGGGACGTCTTCAGGAAAATCAGCTTAATACAGCCAGCCGGAAGCGACGAGCATGAACGTTTATCTTCGAAGAAAGTACACAGGTAGGAAGTCTGAGGAACAGTTGTGGACACCTTCAATTTGGACTACAACAGAGCCGTTGGGAGTCGATCACACATCCACGCCCCCTTCTCGACAAACACTCGAACTGCCACCAAGACAACATCAAAACAGAGAAGACAAAGCTGCAACACACGGGTATCGTGATATAGAAATGTGTACAACTTTGTCAGTTTAAAGAGTAGTGATTTACAAGGGAAACTTTGTTCAAAAAGAGTTGGTTAAAAACACTGAATCCTTGTTTAAGAAACTATAATGAATATTTTGTAAATCCGTTTTTTATATCAAACCAGCCTAAAGGAGGAGAATTAGTCATTTTAACGCTTTGATTTAATTTTAATGAATCATTTGTTGGTTTTGATTATAATATGTTTTTCACACAAAAAGGGCGAAATACAGTAAGAAACATATCATGGATTATCTGTGAGGTCATGGTGGTGGCGGGCAAGAGGCCTCCGAAGCCAAACAAAAGACAACTTGAAAGATTATTAAGGTAAAATTTTGTGTGGGTGCTCGTCAAACATTGAAGAAACACACTCACGTAATAGATTTCATATGTTGAGAAGCATGATAATTGCTTTTTGAAGCGGATCATATCGGATTTGTAAAATCCATTATGGATTATACCATTTGGTGGTCCATAAATGTCATACTCAACATTCACTACAATGATCAGAATGACACCACAAATATTGCTTGTAAGCACATAAGTACTTGTTATTTTAAAACAGAGCCATTTACAAATGGAAAAGAAGGATCAGTTTAGTAAACACATTTGTTTGTTTTAGTAGGTTGGAAGCCATTTGCCGGGTTGATCAAACCCTTGTGTATGAATTGGCCTAGAACAATACGACCGATAACAACAACATTCACATAAGCATAAAAGTCGATACAGAGGCTTACATAGAAGCACTCGAAGGAGCATTCAAATGAACATAGACAAAAAATTTATGAGTTTGGTAAAACTTGGTTGTAGCCCAAATCGATTTGTGGATGTGGAGTCAAACCCTCCACTATAAGATCCAAACTGAAACCGAAGGTTTATATTCCAAAGGACAACACAACGAAAAGCAAAAGAGAAGAACCTTATTCCGAGCAACAAAAGAAAACACAATCACGAAACAAAAAATAGGAGATGAAACAAACCATGGCAGCCATAACCCGCTATGATGTTGAATGAGTTGATGTTGATTGTAATATTTGTGAGTATTCATATTTAAATATTTGTCAGTTTTATCTTTGAACTAGTATTTTCGCTAAAACATCATTGTTATTGCATGTATTTTATTATACTATTACTAATTGTGTTCTCCGGTTAGTACATAATGGACGCGTTTGGTAAAAGGAGATTATCGGGATTATCAGGGATTAGAATTTCGAGAGATTATTTATTTTGACATTTTTTTTAATCCACTTCAACTTGTATTATCATATTCTTGGACTCCCAAATAATCTACCTAAAATAACCGAAAGGGGCCTATGCTTATTGTAGGTGCACTATTTTATATACCCTTTAACAACTTATGTTCTTTAGTGACGAAACCTTGAATTTGAAATTGAATTAGTAATATATTGTATATCATTTAGTACATAAATTCAATGTGTTATCATCACATATATTAAAAACATATAAAAAAATATTTAAATATATATCTTATACATACCTTGTATAACACGGGTCCTAACCTAGTTAATGAAATAATAAGTACAATTACGTATAAATGTTTGAGTCGATATAAAAATGGGGATATTAGACACACCCATATATATTCTTTAGACATAACCCGGTTCACCCGGTTCCGTTACTCACGTGCAAAACTAGAGATGAGAACAACTTCGCATTTGGGACTGAAGTCAAAGCCAAATTTGTTTAATTTTGTATTTAGACCCCTAATTGGTAGCCGAATCAAAGCCATATTACTCAACTTTGCATTTGGATCCCGAAACTAGAATAATTTCAGATTCAATTTTACTTCATATCTAGGCCCCGAAGCCAATTAATTCGGATTCAATTACACTTTGTGTTTGGCCTTTAGGTGCGTAAACCCGTCTCTCTCCCTCACCCTTCTTTTTCCCGACAACGAGTTCTTCCCTCTCTAGAATACGCCTCTAGCAAATTCCGGCGACGGCCTTTTCTCTCAACGACAAGCTCTTCCCTCTTCTGACGGTCATCCCTCCTCGATTCCAACCTAAACCTAGCCCGAAAACTCCCATTTCTGGCCAATTTGACAAGTTTTTTTGTGCTAGTCATATTGATTTGCTTTCAAGAAGTAGTGTGTTTTTGGATTAGAATTGAATCACGAGTTTTTTAGTGAAGGAAAACTGGACTTGCTTGTTGTGAGGCAATGAAAGTGGTTTAATTACAAGTGCTATTATCCTAAAGTTATTAGGAGACAAATCCCTCTCTTATTTTGACAATGTAGTGTTTGGTTGAAAGCAAAACCATGCAATTAGTTTTGTTTCATTGTCAAGCCAAATGTCGTCCAATGTATAGGAGACAAGCCCTGCTCTTATTTTTAACTAGTAGTCTGTTTATTTTTTTTGGCTATGTGATTGAATGAATACACATGTTCATCACTTGAATTTTTCTCAACTTTACTTTTAGCCTTATTCTTTAGACCTTTGAGCTTCTCTTATTTGAAACGCAACTTATTAATTTGTCGATCAATGACAGTTGGCTCTGTGAGAGATTGAGAAATTTCCCTTAGGGTTTCCATCGACGGATGGGTTGTATTAATAGATCAAACGTTATCACATAATTACAAAAGGCATACCCTTATTTACAAATATTTACATATTCTATCATACCCCCGCAGTCGAAACTGGATGAGGCATTACAGTGAGACTGAATCTAAAATCTAGAAATAGTTGTCGTGGGAGGCCTTTTGTAAAGATATCTGCATACTGAAATGCTGACGGTACATGAAGTACTCGAACGTGACCGCAGACAACCTTATCTCGAACGAAGTGAATGTCAATCTCAATATGCTTAGTTTGTTGATGTTGAAATGGGTTGCTGGCAAGATAAGTAGCATTTGTCAGTGTAAACATCGGAGGCTTGGCAAGTGGGCAATGGAGCTCAAGTAGGAGGTTGCTGCCCAAGAACACTCAGAAACAACGTTGGCAACTCCTCTATATTCTCACTCTATACTAGAACGTGAAACTATAGATTGCCGTTTGGCAGACCACGAAATTAAAGTGTCATTGAAGAAAACACAGTAACCTAATGTAGACTGTCGTGTGTCAGGGCAACCGGCCTAGTCGGCATCGGTATATGCAATGAGATCAGACTTCGGAGAAGGAGATATTGTGATACCTAAAGATGATGTGCCAACAATGTAGCGGATGATACGCTTGAGAGTAGCAAAGTCACACTCACGAGGATCATACATAAATAAACATATCTGCTAGACAACAAAACTGATGTCAGGTCTTGTGAAGGTGAGGTATTGAAGTGCCCCTGCCAGACTTTGTTAAAGGGTCGGATCACTAACAAGAGGGCCAGAAGAGGCACTGAGTTTGACGGTGGCTTCAGCCGGAGTCGTCGCTGGCTTACAATTAGTCATCTTGGCATGGGAAACAATCTCCCGAGCGGATTTATCTTGGGACATGAAAAGGCCTGAGGGCAGACGCTGAACTGAAATGCCCAAAAAAATATGACAAGGGACCAAGATTGGTCATAACAAATTCCTTATTGAGGGAGACAATAAGAGTATTGCATAGGTCATCAGATGAAGTAGTAAGAATGATGTCATCAACATAAAGCAATAGATAAGCAAGCTGATTTCCATTCCGATAAATAAATAGAGAGGAATCGCTCTTACTGCTGATAAAACCAATGCTAAGCAAATACCCTGCAAACCATTGATACCAAGCCCGAGGTGCTTGTTTGAGGCCATAAAGAGATTTCTTCAACAAGCAGACATGAGACGGGTGAGTAGAATCAATGAACCCAAGAGGTTGAAACATGTGGACTGTCTCATTGAGATGCCCATGAAGGAAAGCATTTTTTACGTCAAGTTGGTGGATAGGCCAAGAGTGAGACACAGTAAGACTGAGAATTGTCCTAATAGTGGCATTCTCACAACGGGACTAAAAGTTTCATCACAATCAATTCCAACCTGTTGGGAACAACCGTTAGCAACAAGGTGGGCTTTATAACGTTCAAGGGAACCATCCGACCGTAGCTTATGGCGAAAAATCCACATACACATCACAATGTTAGTCCGGGGAGAACGAGGAACAAGAACCCAAGTACCATTTCGTATAAGGGCTCGATATTCGTCGATCATGATTGTGGACCATTGCGGATCTTGGAGAGCCGACTTGTGGGATGTAGGTATAGGGGATAGGGCGGGTAAAGTAACGATATTGAGATAAAAAATGGTACGTGATTTAAAAATCCCACTAAGAGACCGGGTAGTGGGCCGGTTTATATTGGGATTTGTTTGAAGGTGGGAAGGGGGGATAAAAAATGTGGGATCAACTGTTGTGGTTGGGCCAGGAGGACAGCGGGCTGTTGGAGGCGTGGGTGGGCCTGGTGAGGTATTTGGAAGTGGGCCAGAGGGAGAGGCAGGGGAGTGGTGGGCTATTGGGTAGAGAAGAGGAGGGGGATGGGAACACGCATCAACGTGTGGGTTGGGTTGGGTTGGGCCATGTCCGGAGCTGGCAGTTGGGTTGAGCTGGACTAGGAGTGAATTTGATCCATTTGGTGAAATGAGTTATAGGGGGTAATTCTAGGTTCTGAATCTAGCACCGAAGGGGATGAAGATGTGGGGACGGATTTTCAGAACGAAAATACTGACTCATCAAAAGTGACATGCCTTGAGATGAAAATCTTGTTTGAACCTATTTCTAAACATTTATATCCTCTATGATATTTAGGATACCCGAGAAACACACAAGGTGTAGAGCGGGGATTGAGTTTGTGAGAAATGGTTGTGTTTTGGTTTGGGTAGCAAAGACACCCAAAAACGCGGAGGTGAGCGTAAGAAGGTTGTGAACCAAATAACACTTGGGTGAGTGAACGGTTTTGGAGTGTGGTGGAGGGAAGAATGTTAAGAAGGTAACATACATGTCTAAGGCATGTGACCAAAAAGAGACGGGTAGAGAGGCGTGAAAAAGGATGGAACACATCATGATGTTAATGATACGGATGACACGTTCCGCCTTGCCGTTTTGGGGAGATGTGTGGGAACAAGAGAACCGAAAATGTATGCCGTGAAGAGCGAAAACGAGTGAAATTGATGATTGTTATTCGCGGCCTATGTCACATTGAAAGTTTTTAATAGGCATGTTTAATTGAGTCTTGATAAACTGATGGAATTGCACAAACAAATCAAAGACTTGAGATTTGAATTTGATTGGAAAAACCCAAAGAAAATGTGGAAAATCATCAAGAAATAATAGATAATATTTGTAACCTTCCCGACTAGGGACCGGGGAGGTCCAAAGATCACTATGTATAATATTAAAAGGTGCAACTGTAGTAGTAACAAACCGTTCAAACGGGAGCCTATGATGTTTCCCAAGTTGGCACGCATAACAAAGCATTGGAGAACGCTCTTTATTAATACGAAGAAAAGATGACATCCTAAGACCATCTAGAACTGGCGAGCCAAGATGACCCACACGAGCATGCGAGAGACTCGAGGACTGATCTAAAAGAGCATGAGTTGACGCAGAAGAAGTGGTAACTGGATAGAGGTCCTCGGAGCTATTGCATCTCAGACGGGTGGTTCCAATTTGTAAATCCTTCACTAGAAAAACCAAATGGGTCAAATTCAACACTAGCTTGGTTATCAATGGTGAAACGGGGAACGGAAACTAGGTTTTTAACAATTTGAGGAGCAAGGAGGATGTTGGATAAATGGAGGGGATGGGTGAAGGTGCGAAGTTTAGCGTCACCAAGACCTGTAGATGGTATCTGCATGCCATTTCCAACAATTATCGATTTTAAAGAACCATTATAAGAAATAGACAAGAGGTTACCTGAGGAGTTGGTCATGTGAGATGTAGCGCCCGTGTCCATGTACCAAATATTATCAGCGGGATTTAACATCATCAAAGAAAAGGCTTAATCAAGTCCCGTGGGCTGTGGCGGATCAACGGTAGTGTTGAAGTGTGCTTGAGGGAATTCTGATTGGGCTGGAAATTGGCCTAGAAGCCCAACCTGATTATTTTGAGGGTTGTAATTGCTTTGCTGACGGGCCTGGGGAGCAGTGGGCCATTGGGATGGATTGCTGACGGGCCTAGTAGCAATTGGTAGCCATCCGAAATTAGGGTAAAACGCAAACCTTGCACCCTGGGACTGCGGCGCACTTCCACCAAAACGGCCACGGCTTTTCCGGCCACGTCCCCGGTAGCGTGAAGAGCTCTCTGGCTGGGCGGTGTTGGTGGTCCCCTGGTGGTCGGCGCGGGGTTGTGACGCCGATGGTCGTCCCGTTGAAGTGTGCAAAGCGGTGGAGTCCTTTCCGGGTGAAGTTTGACTTGCGATCCGAGTTTCCTCCAAAATAAGTCGCGAACGTGCTTTTTGGAATGTCGGTAGCGGATCCGATTGCTGAATATAACTTGCAGTAGCATTATACTTAGCAGGCAAACTAGATAGTAGTTGCAAGACTAACCTGTAATCGGAAATTGGAGACTCGACACCTTTGAGTTGATCCGATAATGCCTTCATGTGTTGACAATAGGCGGATATGGAAGCAAAAGACGCCAATTTGCAGTTGGAAAATTCATGTTCCAAATAGACTGCGCGTGTGTGGTTATTGTCTTGAAAGATGGTCTGAATTCGACCCCAAGGTTTGAGAGCGGTGTCGTCAGGATCGAGGATTTGAAGAAGAATATCTATAGATACCGTACTGTAAATCAATTGAAGAACCGTTGCATCAACTTGGTTCCAAAGAGCATCATCAATGTCGACTAGGCGCGGGACTTTGGCGTCAATATGATCCAAGACATTATGTGCCTTTGCAGCGACGCGAAAGAGAGTAATCCATGAAGCATATGGTGTGTCATGATCAAGAACAAGGGCAATTTTGTTCTTGATGTTAGAAATCCCAAGGGCGGAATACAACGTTTGTTTATTCTCCATATACATAATAGGTGTTTGATGAAGATTAATAAATCACGCGGCAGCGTTAGGGTTAGGCGCCGGCGGCAGATAGAAAGAGGGAGGCGGAACCGTGAAAGGTTATGGATCGGAAGAGCCTGATACAATGTGAGAGGTTGAGAAATTCCCCTTAGGGTTTCCATCGGCAGATGAGTTGTATTAATAGATAAAACACTATCACATAATTACAAAAGGCATACCCTTATTTACAAATATTTACATATTCTATCAGGCTCTAGTTGTAAAATTTCTAACTGCAGAAGAATTATGCATTAACACGCACAAGTGCTCTTTGTAGAAAGTCATTCTCATATTTGGGGTTCAAGTGCATTGCTGACACTTTTACTCAAGTGATCAATAATATCAATCCTCCTTCTTAGAGAAAACTGCTCCAGTCTTCTTCTAACAAGTCCTCGTGCCTCCATCTGTATCAAGCATTTCATTTAAAAGGTATTTGACATTTTTTGAAAACTAATATGATGATTTATGTTAAGATAAATCAAACTACAATCTAGTTTGATTACAAGATAAGGAAATTAATTTCCTTGATCAACAACAACTTATAGGGATAGACAATTCCATTCAAAATTCATGTTTGATTATGATATTAGGAAGACAAGCCAAGTAAGAGTTCAATATTTTTTGAATCTCCGGAATAATTCAAGTTTGGTTATGATATTAACAATTTTTCAATAAGTATGATCTAGACAGTCTGGACCGAGCAAGTGATCATTGTCAGTTCATCCTATGTTGAACATGTTGTAACAATGTTATATGATTCAACGTGTTTAATTCATATTATTCAACTACAGTTGTCCATTGTGTAGTACAAAACTGATCTGATGATTTATGTTAAGATAAACCAAACTACGAGCTAGTGTGATTACAAGATTAAGGAGTAATCTCCTTGATCAACAACAACTTATAAGGATAGACAATTCCATCTAAAATTAGGGTGCTCGGTAGTCCGTGGCAAACTGGCAACGGAGGAGATTTGGGTGCATGAAGATGGCCTTATCACACCTCCATGGGTGCATAGAAGAGAACTTGATTTCTCATTGGACTAAGAGATGAAATCTTCTCAGCTAAAAGTCTTATATTTGAACTTAATGCTCTAATTCGTCTCTTTTGCTCAATATGAAAATTGTTGAAGTGTTTGTAGGTCTCTTGTTGTGTTAATTTCTATCTATGTAGTTTTTATCACCCACATCACAAACAAGTTTCATAATTTATACATTTAAACTATGTTTTGTAAACACAATAGTTAATGTTCTAATTCATATTTACAAGCGAGTGTAATCGTGGTTCTTGCATTTTATAAAGATAAAAATCATTTATCAAGCATGTACTAAGCAAGGCCTTGCCGTATTGGTTCGTTGGGTGAACAATCGGATCTGATCCGCTATTTCAACTATTTCTTATCGGACATGAGCATTCCAGTCTGTTTTGGATCTGATCAGATTGCGAAATTTATTCAGTCATATTATTCCTCAGCTCATAAGTTAGCAAGAACTTGATGAAAATGATTGAGATGGCGCATTGCGGTGTTGCACTAGCCTAGAGAAGCTCTTTTAGCTCGGTTTCATCACAATTACATTTTGTAGTATTAGTTTGTTTCAGGAACTCGATTCGACCTTTTATGTGGGATTTGTTCATTGTTTGCTCGATTTTTTTTATATTGAAAGAACAATGAATTCCAAGAAAGTACAATCAAAGTAGAGAAACTGTGATGAATTTGATTTGATTTATCTAATTAAATTAGCTACAAAATCTGGGAGATGATTGATCTCCATTAACAGATTGTTGATTGTTCATTGAATATGGTGTTGACGGGAATTCTAAATTTGAGCAACAGTGGTTAGATATTGATAGGATCAATGCTTGCTCTAGTTCTCTAGCTACACTATGTTGGATCATAGAGATCACGTAATCCATAATAGCCGAGTCACAAGGCAAGGGGATGGATCCTCTGAGGAGTTCTCTTACAACTTCAGATCTAAGAAATGACAAGGGAAGTGTAAATCGTGTTTCATCAGTTGTGTAGACGATAAATTGGCCCTTCTCAGGCATTGTTGAGCTGTTTGAGCTGTTACTTCTTGGAAGTGATATCATCTCATTCATTTACACAGGTTAGTTTTGGTAATCTATATCTTTGATTTATGTAAAAAAAAATCCATGATTATGTATTAAATGCTCACCTTTGTGCATGAGACTTCATTATGTAAATTTTCCTCATCTAAAACTATTGATATTATTTCATATCTTATAGATTGCAAGTAGTGCATATCAAAAAGAGTCTATTAGAGATGGAGATCATGTAGCATTAGAAAAAGAACCAATTAACAAAAATGAGGTAGTTGATGAAGAATTTGTCCAAGTAGAAGATGTTTAGAACGTGGAAGTGTGTGATTGTGAACTTTAAAACCACTTTATTAAAGATGAAGGACATCTCGGTTTTGTACTTCCAAATTGTGAACTTCTTTACACTTCAAATCGGGCTAATTTGATTGTTTTGAATGTTAAATACTATCTTTTGGTTTATGAAAATTGTTGTTGAAGCTTGATGTAGTTATTTAAATGTTTTCAAATATAATATGTTGTATAGTTTTACAAGTTGTGGTAGAATTTTCCCACTAGTTTAAAGTTTGCAACGGCTCCTTGCCATCGCCAAAAATCAAATTTTCCCACCAAATTTACAGTTTGCGACAACTACTATTGTCGCCAAAATTTGAAATTTGCATGAATTTTTTTAAACACGGCACACTAGACGGTGACGGTCAATGCCAACGCCAACTAGTTGTGACTATTCTATCCACTGCAGAGCCGTCGCAAAATAATCTAGCGACAACAAACCGTGACGAAAAAAATTGTGTTGCCTGCTTCCGTCGTTGCCCAGTCGTTGCCATTGATGGTTGGCATTGACAAATAGCTTTCCTGCCATCGCCAACAAGTGTGACTAATTGAATTTTTTTTTGTAGTGCAATGGCCTTGATGAGAGCTTGTTCCCGATCCGTTGTAACCACTTTTGGTAGTTTATTCCCACATATTGCGTCAACTTGTTTCCATACTCCTCGTGACGTACTCAACTTCAAGACGAATCGGTTAGTATCTCACAATTATAAATTAAATATGAAAATAATGCACCAAAAATAAAATTAATTAGGGTATAATGAGATACTAACCGATTCGTCTTGAAGTTGATTCAATCACGAGGAGTATGGAAACAAGTTCAACCAATATCTCGACGTAGAATGACTCAAGTTAAAGTCGCTAATAATGTTTGTCCCAAGAAGAGTCCTACTATCGGTATAATAATTGCGCTCCCATAGGAAAAAGTAAGGATTGTTGTTTACCGTTCTGTCATCTATATTGTCAATCTTCATCTTATGTCAAGCTTTGTAAAATTGTGGTGGAGATGCGATGACCGTTGGATATCCCTTTTAAATCAAATCCAAAACATTTATCGGTTTCACGCTAGACATGGAACTTAATCTCAAATTTTTATATTGTTCATCCGTAAGTCAACATGGAAATGAATGACCTACTAGAGATGGTAAAATTATATTATTGTGATTGTGATTGTCATGGTCCACCCACCTCCCGGTTTTGACCTACGCCCCTTAGAAGGGTCAACTATCAACACCTTCCTTCTTCACGCTCTTTCGCTTTCTAAATTTCTCACATACCAATCTAACCTTCCCATCTCGGCGTGTCCCAAATAGATATGACCTTGAGATTATAAATACCATGTGAATTTTTCAACCTTCTTCACGAACCCAATTCCAATTGAATAGAGAATCCTTATCTGGAAAATATTGTTCATCTACACTCAACACATTTGTATAATCTTCTTCTTCTTCTTCTTCTTCTTCTTCTTCTTCTTCTTCTTCTTCTTCTTCTTCTTCTTCTTCTTCTTCTTAGACATTCATATTCTATGATATAAATTCCAAACTTATAAATATGAAACTTATCTATGTTACCACATGTAAACTACTCTTAATAATAAATATATAAAATAAATTAATACCTCATAGTTGGAGGGTGGATCTTCATTGGTTTGGTTTCCATCATCAACATTAGACGCCATCTTTAATTCCGTCTTCTTTTCGGAAGATGATTTTTGTGAAATATGATTCGTGTGTGGAGGAATAAGAACGAGAGCTATTTCTATAGAGAAAAATATTACCATTTTACAACGGTCATATTTCCATCAATTTCGCACATGAGCCCAAAGTTGTATAGTTTAAAAGTATAAGCGTTGGATGGTTTCGAATTCGGTTCCGGATTTGGCTCCCATATGCGAAATTGGTTTTGGATTTGACTCCCATATGCGAAATTGAGTTGAAAATCAAACCGTCGAATGACTTCGGTTTTGGGGACCTAATGCGGTATTGGGTTTGGGGGCCAAACACTTAATTGATTGGCTAAAAAAGACTTCCACCTTAGAAACCAAATGCGTAATAAAACATAAAAAAATGATTTTGCACTTGAAATAGCATTTATTTTTTTTTAAAAAAAAGTACCCTAAAAGGGATCCGGCCTAGAAAGTTCAATGCAGATATGTGCACAAACGTTTTTTTGTGTACGAGCAGAGTCCAATTTGTGGGCAAACTGAGTGCCAAATTTGGTCCTATTATGGTCATGGACAGGCTGAACCAGACCAAAAATGGCCTGGATTGAATCACGTTGGTCTGATAATCTGACCACTTTATCCACTTACGTCGACCGGGTCGGATCAGCACACCCGGTCTTGCGTGGATCGCGTTTGCACTCCTGTCATTTATTGGTACGATGAGTTTATGATGTCTATTGGATGGACTTGGGTTGGGTCACCAATGAGTAAATTAAAATTACGATCCTCTCTCTTCTTCCATTGAACCCAGCCCTGTCACTCTGAGTTCTACCCTTTCCCCCTCAATGACGCCATCCGATCGCCACCGATCGTCAGTCTACGCCGCCGATTCCTCCATTAGACCGCTCGATTCCGACCCCAAGGAGGTGGAGGTGGATGAGGACGAGGAGTATGAGTATGAGTACGAGGAAATAGAAGTAGAGGAAGAGATTGAGATTGAGGTTGAAGAGGAGATCGAAGTGGAGGAGGAAATTGAGGTCGAGGAAGAAGAAGATCCAGAAGAAGAAGAAGAAGCAGAAGAGAAAACATATGAAGAATTGGAGGATGAGGAAGAAGACCCTGAAGAAGAACCCATTGAGGAAGATGAGGTTCAAGCGTCGGAGGAAGAGGTAGAAGAAGAAGAGGACGAAGACGAGGATGACCAGGAGGAACAGCAGAAGCTTATCGAGGAGGCGAAAGATACCGACGCTCCCAATTCTTCAACTGCACCCCCAAACGATGGTAATATTTTACTTTTCAATTTTCGATTGAACATATTATGCTCATAACCTATTTCTCATTCGTATTCGTATTCGTATTCGCGCAAGCTTTGTGAATTGTGGCTATTCTTTGTAGTTGTGTTCTTTTGAGATATGAATTTTTTGTTCTAGGGTTAGCTCTGCTGATCTTGTTTGTTCTGCATGGCTCGTTAAATGTTGGTCCTTTGTTGATAGCTTCAAGGTTTTTCTGCTAGCTTGACTCCCAATCGGCATAAGTGTGCATTCATGCTAGACATGTACAATGTTGGCTGGTAGATAATATTAAGCTTCTGTAGTACAATGTTAGATGAACCTTACATCTCCGTTAGGTTCTTATCACGAGTGAGATGCTTCAGATGGGGTTATTGACATTCTAAAGATGAATAGAGCACGGCGAGTCATTTGATACTATTAGTCTTTGCAAAGAACAAAGTTGTGAGTTCTTAATTGTTTTGGAAGGGAAGTTATGCAATTTTACAGGCTGTGACTCACATAGGGTTTGCAAGGAATGTTCGGTATTTGATGACGCATAAAGGTTATATAAGTACTAGGTCTCCTTTCTTTATGCTTTGAAGAATGTTGGTAGGAAATCAACTGAATGAATGACATGTAGAATTTGAGAGTTATAATACCCAATTTCTTTGTGAATACATCTAACAAATAAACGGTCCAGAATCATCCAGATGACGACAACTAGAGATGCATACACCATTAAAATTACAAACATATAGGGTAAATGCCATCAAATCTGATCATGCGAACTGCCTTTCTATAAGAGAGAATGGCTTTAAATGCACCTTCTTGATCCGTTAGATGCTTCTGTTAGGCTATCTTAATTATTGTTCCAGAGATATGTGCTGCCCTCTTGATTTTCTTTGTCGTTTTCTTTTGCCTCTCCTGTCATTTGCTCCTCAGCTCGCTTGATTTTCTTTGTCGTTTTCTTTTGCCTCGCCAGTCTTTTACTCCTCAGCTCCTTGGTTTAATGTTATTTCAAAATTTACTTAAAGTAAATACACATACGTGCGCACACACACATTCGAAGTTACAGTATGTAATAATATAACAATAAACTAAAAACATATATTAAAAGAGATGAAAAAGTAGATACTTTTTTTGTCTCAGATCTATCACACGAGAGAGAGAAAAACGAAAGGGGACATCCACTAGAAGTGTTTCCATGTGTCTCCAAGTGTTCGGGAGTTTCTAGGTTCCGTGTGCATTCATGTGTTGACACAGGAAACAACTACACCGTCCGGGGTGTATGTGGTTCAGCTGTAGAAAGAGTGATGAGCAAATGTTATCAATTCTGAAGTAACTTTTCAAAAAAAAAAAAAAAAAAAATTCTGAAGAAGTATGGTGTA
>BSUD01000008.1:525733-582897 GCA_033239045.1 Fagopyrum esculentum | reverse complement strand
AAGAAAATTTTAAAAAAAAAAAAAAAAAAAAATTCTGAAGAAGTATGGTGTACGCATTTATACCAAACAATAACGCTTGAAAAAATGAGGTCTATAGTCTTAAATAAACCAACTTTTTGTTAAGATTTTTTAATTAAACAAAAATATAATCCGTCAAACTACTCCTGCATATAGATGAGTATTTATGGATATTTCCATATCAACAATAGGAATAACAACCCAATTCCTGCAAATAGAGGGGTATTCACACCTGTTTTAAGTCTGAAATGCCCGTATTGTCAAAAGATCTTCTGTTTCTTCATTTCTACATAGTATGTAATTCATAGCATGGGCTTATTTATCCAAACAAAATTTCAATACAATGTTGGAAAACATGTTGACATTCAATGACAAATCTCTCATCCAAGTCCCTCAAAAGTTCTATAGCATTTGTACCATACAAGGAATATCCGATTCAATTCCTTCCATTACCTATTAGAAATTACACATCATTTATTTGGTATCAAGGATATACGGTTCTGCTAAATTTTGGCTTATATGCACTTAAAATTGTAGTGTATATTTGCCAATGTTATATGTGCAGATTTACATTTCTGTAGGTGGTTATTGTTTATACAGTTTTATAATATTGATATCTGGTTTCATTAGAATGTATAACATCTACTTTTCGTGATTGTTATTGTTTAGGTCTGTAGGCAAAGCTGCAGTGGCAGCAAATCCATATAATTTCACCCCTTTAAGATGTGTTTCTACATTAAAATACAATTCACCCTTTGAAAAATGCAAATGTGAACGATGGGCTGAGGCAGTGCTCCTTAGGAACTTCTTTTTTGGTTTAAGAAGCATTTTTGGAGTTGGAGTGCTCACTGAGGTTGGAATTCGCCAAGAGGAATACTAAGGTTCCAACCTCCGACACACTTGGGGGCTAATGCTCAAGGCCTTTCAACCTAAGTACCTTACTTTGCTTGGGCTATGCCTTTTCGTCAAGGTGTGTTGAAGCTTAGAGAGCATGTTGTGGGATGAATCTTTCAGGAGATGTATCAATCACTCTAGCATGGTAGCCCAAGAAAGGTGGGCGTCACCAGTCAGTTAAATCAAAATCTTGCTCTAAACAAATATGTGCCACTAAGACTATTTGTTTCATCCTCTCTTCTCTCAATTTATATAAAACTAGTCAATATCTTTATCTATTACCTACATCTTGACAATTTATTTCATCATCTTTTCTCTAGATTGATACTCAGCCAAGTGAATATCTCTTTCTGTATTCCTATATCTGGATCTTTTGATCTCTTTCCAACTCTCTCAAAATGTGATGGGCCTGAAGCAAGGAGCAAAAGTGGTATTACTAGTTTTTTTTAGTGGAAATTTTGTAAACTTTTGGTTGAGTTGGGTTTGATTTAGAGTTCTTGTGGTCTATGAAGATCAGTTATTTATGTATAGTAAAAAGATCTTCATAAAATATATGCTTATTCCAAAAGCTATATACACAGTGAAAAATACCCGCCTTAACTACCTTTTGTGAAATCACTATTCTCTCCCTTTATTTTTATCCTAGTCAGCTATCTATCACCATTTCACTCTGGCCATAGTTTAGACTTATAATCCCCCTTCCCATATTCACCCTGAAGTGTTTCTCTTGTCTTTCTTGATTCTTTGCAGTTCTCTACTCCATTTACCTTCTTTCCATATTCTAGAGAAATTCCCTTAGATGTGCGTTATTTCTAAATTAATTCCTGTAGGTTAGAAGGTGTAAGAATTTTTCTGGACAAAGCTAGTGTCTTGTGTTTATGGATGGGATGATTCCATAGGATTGTAGACAATGTTTGCTCCTTCGAGATCTCCAAAGTCGAACTTATCAATGGACCTTGGTTTGTCTGCAGTATATTCAAGAAAGAATGGTTGATAAGCTAGCTCTGATTCGGTGTCATGTGATGATAGTCTGTTGTGAGCATTGGAAGAGATACCACTTGTTAAAATGAAAAGAGGGTTTTCTGATGAATAAGTTGACAAATATTCAGTTATGGAGGGATGTGAATTAATCAACATGTAAGGAGGCTCTCTGTGTAATGGTTACCTGTTAAGAACTTGATCTAATTGACGTCTTCCTTGCTTATTCATTCTGATGTCTTCTCTCTTGTAGTTGCTAGCCAAGAGATAACTGAATGGCATGATGACTGCACAAAGTCAAACCTGTCAAATTCAATTATAAATCTCAAAATAATGGCTCCATCAAAGTCTGACTGTGCAGTAGGTGACACTGCTGCTGATAGAAGCTCCGTCCCACTTGAAAGACCAATGGACAATGCTGTTTTAGACAGTGATGATCAAAGTGCCATAAAAGATGCTATATCTGATGGTTGCCAACTTGAAGTACATATTGGAGGTGATAAGGAGGATGATCTTGCTCAGAAACTGAAGAGAGGCCATATTGATTTTCAAGAAAAAGATTGTTTTAATGATATCGGTTCTAAGTTAGATAAGCTTATGGATGCAAAGGATAGCCAAGTCCCTTGCTTTAACGTAAAGGAAACTACTTCAGAAAGTTCATTTAAAGGGGACAATGGTAGAGAAGTAAAACCTATTTTCGATTCCAAGGAAATAGACAAGCAATCAGATATGCAGCCAATGGATGGGATTAGAGCATCAAGGTTAGATTTTATTTATTATTTGTAAAAAGGTTCTATAGACTGGTTTGAGCTTATTTGATCTTGAAGACATCATTTCTTTTTGCACCTTAGTTGCATTATTGCTCAAAACCTGAGTCACTGACAAATGATGGGTTTTCCAGGTATGTCAGTGAGAAGGAAACTACTTCAGAAAGTCCTTATAAAGAAAACATTGTTGGAGAGATAGATCCTGTTATTGATTCCAAGGAAATAGACGAGCAATCAGACATGCAGCCAAGGATTTGTGTATCAAGGTTAGCTGATATTTAGTTTTTCTAAAATTAAGTTTTATAGATTGGTTTGAGTTTATATGATCATGAAGACATCAATTCTTTTCGCACCTTAGCTGCAATTTCGCTCAAAATCGCAGCATCACTGACAAATGATGGGTTTTCCAGATCTGTGAGCCAGAAGGAAACTACTTCAGAAAGCTCTTTTAAAGGAGACAATGGTAGAGAGGTAAACCCTATTTCCGATTCCAAGGAAATAGATGAGCAATCAGATATGCAGCCAATGGATGTGATTAGCGCATCAAGGTTAGATGATATTTATTATCTGTAAAAAAAAGTTCTATAGACTGGTTTGAACTTATTTGATCTTGGAGACATCAATTCCTTTTGCATCTTAGTTGCATTATTGGCATTGCTCAAAACCTCGGAGTCACTGACAAATGATGGGTTTTCCAGATTGTCTGCGACACTCATTAGGCCTAGGAGTATGTCTGCTGAAACAGAGTTCAAGGATAGAGAAAAAAGACCTGCTATCATATGTGAATTTTTTGCTAAAGGTTGGTGCATTAAAGGGAGTGCATGTAGGTTCCTTCATAAAAGAGATGAAACTCATAGTACCAGCCACAAACATGGGGGAGATATTTCTTTGAGAAACAGTGAAGCAGGTACTTAATGTTTATACTTCTCGTTGGATTGGCCTTCCTTAGTTTGATTTGTAATAGGGTATCTTGGGTGTAACAGGTTCTCGAGAGCTGGCTGAAGCTGAATCACCTTCTTCTCCCGATGGTCCTGCATTCGTCACATCAGGTAGGGATACAGTAGGAGGCGTGCTGAATAAAAATATCTCAGATATGCCAATAGTCAGTAGAAGCAGCTCAGAGATCCATCATAGCTTTTCTGATGGGTTGAGAGGTTATGGTTTACCATTTAGCTCTCAAACAGGAAATAGTTTATCGTATCACAAAAGTTTGGAGGAAGCCTCCTTGAGGCCTAATCAATACATGCTCAATGATCATATTGCATCAGCTTTGGGTTATTCCATGAATCACCGGATGTCTGACTGGAGGAGTCATTTTCCTACTCACTCTTCTTTGAGAGAAGATGGTTTTGGTCTTCATAAGACTTCCACTAGTGACAAAGGAGTTGACTCCTATAGATCGTCCTTGGTTTCATCTTCAAGTGCTGGTATGGAAAGGTCATATCATACCAGTATTCTTAGGAACTCACAATTCTCTCATGGTTACAAGTTAAATTTCAGTCCATATAATTGGGAACCATCTGTCCCTTTTCGACCATCTCTTTCTATTCCCTCAGCGAGTACATCATCTCCTGGAAGTCAATATGATCCTCTTCGTGATAGCATTGAGCAATTTGATGAGGATACTTCAGTCAAGCCTTCTTCTGGTGTCGAGTTATCATTTCGTGGGGCATTGCATTCATGGAATCCTGACAAAAGGAAAAGTTACAGTAACGAAGAGGACGTTCCTACAATAGAAGCAGAAAAAACAATGGAAGTAGAATCAGCTACTGCCTCTGCTACTGATGCACACGTTCCTATCAGCATGCCTAAAGATGTGGAAGCTAGTACAAAGCATCAAAAAAGTACCTTAAGACATAGGATTGAGCAAAAAGTAGAGAAGGATTGGCAAATCAGTGATATGGACGTGGATCCTGCCGAATATGAAGCCATTCATATGGAATCTAAAGCATTGAGACATTTTCGAGCTGTTCTTGTAGATTTTGTCAAAGACTTGTTGAAACCAATTTGGCATGAGGGTCTCTTGACCAAAGATGCTTTCAAAGTAATAGTTCAAAAGGCAGAGGAGAAGATTGTGAATAGCTTGCAGCCAAATCAAATTCCAGCCACTCTGGAACATATTAATCAGTATCTTTCTTCATCGCAAACAAAAATTTTAAAGCTTCTTGAGGTACGAGTTTCCCCATGCCATTTAGACACTCAAATTTCATTAGACCATTTTCTGTACTTGACATAGTACATCTTTCATTGTGCATTTTAGACACTGAAATCTCATTAGACCAGTTTCTGCACTTGACATAGTACATCTTTCGTTGTGCAGGGTTATGCTGCGAAATATAGAAAGTCAGCAAGCAGCCAGATGCTGGATTAAATTATGTAGAAAAATGCCTTCCATTTCTTGAAGGGAGGAACTATAGGGTATCTGGAACTTACCTTTTGTTCCTAGTATCTGCAACCAGTACATGCTTTTGCTGAGAAATTTTCTTTTGACTTACTCTTTTAGGAGAAACCTTAGGGCCTTGCTGTGTTTTCATGTTTATAACAATCTGTAGTATGATTTCTTCCTAGATTAATTTACTTGACCTTTTTTACAACATCTGACTTTTTTTTTTTCTTTCCCTTTTTATTGTATACATGTCTATTTTGTGTTTTTTTTCTCGAACAATTGTGTGTTCCCTTCTTCAGCAAACGACTGTTTTGGGGTACACACATTATATATGCTAATCTAATTGTCATTCTTAACTTCATATGTTTAGGTAAACTTGTGATGTGTTCCAAACCTGTATACTTGGATGAAGGTTGATTAAGGTACTCAATACTGTGTAGATTGGTTGAGGTACTTATTATTTTTTATAATTTTACATTTTTTGGCTTGCAAGATTTATTTCTTCTTTTACATGCTTATGAGAAATACTTTTGCTAGTTCTGTATAGATTCCTGTAGGTCTCTTTAGTTGATAGTCATGCTGTTGAAGTATAATATATAGTTTTGAAAGTTGGAACGAATAGGAATTAATTTCTGTTGAGAGATGGGTATAAATCTTCGGTATGAAAACAAATTCTATATAGTAAAAGAGATTGATAATGTTGGAAGACTTTTTTTTCTTAATAATAGATGATCAATTAAAATAATACAAATATAAAAATCTATAAGTGTTCTTCTCTAGGTGTGAAGCCACCGACCTTAAGCTTACATCATCTCCATTGATGGCGAGCTGGAAGCTATCCGTAGATGATCTTAGCTGAACCTAATAAAAAAAATCCAAAATTATGAACTAAATTGGAGAATTCAAAGAGGAAGGAGAAGAAGATCCATTTTTCCTTTAGATAATTATGGAGACAAGCCTCTTAGGTATCACTATCTTTAATCTTAGTCTCTAACTAGAGTTCTTGGTATGTCCTTTTAAACTCCAACTTTACCTACACTTGTGCCTTAGTGTCCAATGCATCCGTTTCACATGACACTTGTGAACCCAACTTAGCCCATTTGCATAATGCAAGTGGGCGTATCTTCTGCCTAAGTTTGTAGAACTCTAGAAGAGCTCACACACATTGTTCTTATACAACGCGTGCGAAAGTGTAGAGGAGCTCCCACACAGTGTGTGCGGAAGTCTCCAAGAACTCCTACTTACTGTGCATAGAAGTCCATAAGAGCTTCCATAGAGTGTGTGCCCAAGTGTAGAAGTGCTCCCACACTGCGGAATACTATAATAGCCTCCACAGGGCATTTGGAAGTCTAGGACAACTTCGCCCACTAAAAAATTTCCTACTATGTGTAAAAGTCTTTCTTTTCCGGAACCCTACAATACCGAACTTTAATTTCCTCATGTTCCCGTTCACTAAAAATCCAATTACTTAAGTATCAGACATTTAGGTGAAAAGTAAAAATCCCATGCTTTCGTCTTTCAGAGCCTACAATTAACACACCAATTTATAAGCTAAGCATAAATATGTATCTTAATCGTTTAGAACGGAGATTATTTTGTGAGAAAATAGAATGGTTGAGCAACGATATCTTTTGTAGGGGTTGACACAAATTCCGCAAATTCCGATCACATCCAAAAAGTAGCAATCCCGTCCCGAAATGAGAAAGAAGAAATGAGAAAAATGGTATTTGACAATTATCCCCAAAGGTCTTGCAAGATTTATTAAATGCCATATTTCCTATAAAATTCCAAGTAGAACCCCACCCCATTCTTGTTGTAATCAATCCAATGTCCTATATATGACTTTTCATGAGTGCTTGTTTCAAAATAGTTTAGGGTTAAATTGGAAATGAAAATTAGAGAAGTATTACTTAAGTACGTAGGATGTCATGTAGGGTTCTTAGTCGAGTCGAGCTATTAGTATGTTCATGTTTAGCTCGATTAGAATGGGTAAAATGGACTTGTAAGCTGTTATTGTAGAGATAAGTATCTATAGGTTCTTATAAAAAAGACTAAATAAGGAATAAAAAAAGATTCTTCTAATTTTATTACCTCTCCCCTTATCTGTAGATTATGTTACCATAACTGCTTTATATTTTACAATCAATAATCAACGTTTTACCTTTAATTTTAACTAAGATAATCAAGGGTCTAGTTTGTATCAATGATACAAAAAAAGTTTTAGTAACTCATTTTTCTTGATTGATTAGAATTGAGCTTGAATCGAACCTAAATTTTAATTGAGCTTAAAAGTTTTGGCCGGGACTCATCTCTAGACAGGTTGGAGGAAAACAAAGCGTAAGAGCGCAAAGGGAGAACATGGAATGAGAGGAGAGAAGGGGGTCATGGAAGAAGGGAAGAAACTTGAGATTCACCATGGTAGAGGAAGCAGTAGGAACTTGGAAGGAGGAGTCCCCTGTTTTCATTTGTCGATACACCAAGGCATCAATCAAGGGGCAGAAGGAAGAAGAAAGGAGGAGAGGTGTGTAGTAGGATTTTAGAATTTTAGTTTAATTACTAGATAATACCTCAATATTAATTTTTTTTACCATCCTAAATAAAAACTAACTTTATATAACTCCCCCTAATTAATTATCAAATAATAACCTAATTTATTAAAAAATTTCATAACATTCCAAATAAAACTAAACTTATATAGATTATCCTAATTAATTACCAAATAATACCCTAATTTGTTAAAATTTTCTATAACATGGAAAATTTAAGACCTTTTTATATAAAAAAACGTCTTGTCCGTCTAGACGCTAGACGGTGTCATCCGTCCCGTTCTATTTCACGTATTTTGAAACCTTGACTGAGCTTAGTAGCTAGGCTCATATAACAATCCTATTGTCATGTGTATGTTACTTTTGTATGAGAAACATTAAGGTGATTGACTTATAGTTAGGATGTCAATCTCCATGGGAATGTGACGAGGAAGATGATTAAAGCGTGGACATGGTGGGTTGAAATGGACTCTTGTGTTGGGTTGTGGGTGATGGCGGGGATAAGGGTCCCAACTTGATCCCATTCTAAATAAAACTATATTATATAAATTATGCTAATTATTTATCAAATAATACCCTAATTTGTTACAAATTTTCATAACATGGAAATTAAGAGCTTTAATAAATAAACGTCTTGCCCGTCTATACCCCATCCGTCTTGTTTTCATTTCACATATTTTGGAACCTAGACCGAGTTTCAGTAGTTCAGTTCATATAACAATCCTACTATCATGGGTACGTTACCTCTGTATGAGAAACATTAACGTCACTGACTTGTAGTTAGAATGTCAATCTCCATGGGAATGTGACGAGGAAGATGAATTAAACGTGGACATGGTGGGTGGGATTGGATTCTTGTGTTGGGATGAGGATGATAGCGGGGATACGGGTCCCAACCGGATTCCTATTCCACTATACCTCTCAACACGCCGAGTGTCCCATATTGGAAATTGAGTTCAAGTATCCTACTAGTTTTGATGAAAATGATTAGTTCATACATTATAAAAATTTCTTCTTTATTAGTTTATCAAGATATATTTGTTTAATATAGATAAATATGTAAATGAGGAATTTGTGGGAGAACCTATAAATGTAAAAAAGGAAAATTTGTTGGTCCTTAACTAGTGGTGTTATACGATTCGAACGAGTCAAGCATTGTTATGTTCAAGTTTAACTCCATTTGTTAAAACTCGGACAAATAAGTATAATTATAAATGTTAGATATTTTCTATAATTATGAATTCAGGCCATATTTTGTAATTATTCAAACAGGGCATTTCACTTTTAAAAGTTTGGGTCATTCTTGTAGATACAAACTTTATCTGTTCCCTGGAATTATCCAATCAAGGGCATATTTGCAAATTTTAAAAGTTCGGGCCATAAACGCAAATTAAGAATATGAGAGTTTTTTTTTTTTTGTAATTTATCCAAATTCCTGTCACACCCAATCTAGGGTTTCTTGTACATGAAGATGGCAACGACGACGGCGTTTTGCCCGGCGATGACGAAGACGGTTCGACTCCAGCAAGGCGCCTCCCGGCGATGGTTCGACTCCGGCGTTGGACGACGTGGATTTGGGTTGTGGTGATGATGGTTTCGAGAGTAGGCAAGAACGACGACAATGTGGTGTTGTGGTTGCTGCACTCGACGGCAGCAGGGCTACAAATCTCGGCGGAAGACGAGTCTCCATTAGCGTCGAGAGATCTCCATTGCGAGGGTTACTAGTCTCCATTGTCAAGGTTCACAGGGTTGCGGTGGAAGAAGGTTGCGAGTCCGCTGGTGCGAGCAGTTGGAGGCGGTTATGTTCCGAGCAGTTGTAGGTGGTTGCGAGTTGATTCCGACGCTGGTTGGACGGAGAGGCTCTCAAGTTTGGCGGATATGGACAATTAAGATTTTGGAACCGACTAGGGTTTCTTGTAACAAATAAATGTTTTGCTCTCACGGCCCTTCCGTTACTACATCGCTAAACAAATAAATGTTTTGCTCTCATGGCCCTTCCGTCACCCCAAACGTCAAACATCCGTTAGTATATTGACATGACATATGACATGTGAAAAACCATTTGCTAATTTGTAGACCTGGGTAAACCTGGAATCGGGCAGGAATATTCAAGAAAAAATTGCCCGTTTTTCCTAGGTGGACTCTGACCAAGTTCGGAATTCGGGCCTAAGGTCCTGCCCTCACCTGTTTGCGTTGGGTTGCAGGTCGGCAAGACCTAGATTTTTGAAGAAAAAGAGAGAAAAGATTTGTATTAAATATTAAAAAAAAAGAGTCAAAGTATTGCACAAAAATTAAGTAGTTTAATGGTTGTGGACACTTGAACCTTACCTTGAGGTCTCATGTTTAAATCCTACCATATACCCTCTATTTTACATTTTAATTTTTAAAAAATAAAATCAAAACGGCTTTTCGGCCCGGAATGACCGGGACCCTTGCTTGTACCACCCGACTCGTGCTCTAGGCCGGGCCCGAAAGGACATCAATCTTTGTCCATACCCTCCCGTTTATCTGGACGGATCGGTCGACCTGACTTTTTCCAGGTCTACTAATTTGACAAAATATATATATATATATATATATATATATATATATATATATATATTGATTAACAAAAAGGTTTAAGGGAATAAAAGAAGGTAAATTACACAAAACAACCATTTGTTTCCTTTTATCTTTAACCATCTTATATAAAAAAATTTTATTTAACCACCTCATATTATATTTTGTTAACAATCAACCACCCTTCCCAACTTCTGTCACCTTTTCCGTCAATAGTGCCCATAAAAAAAAAAAGTTAGTTTAATTGTCAATGTTGATTACATGAATTCAGCCAAATGAAATTATTGAGGCGTGTGATTCTCTAGTTGGATGAAATTATTCGAAAGAATTTGGCTAAATAGGTTACTTTCTATTTCATTTTGGTTTCTATACCCCCATTAAATTTTACCACTTTCATTAATGGTAGGTAAAAGTAATTAACCTCTTTATTTTTTGAAAAAAAAACAACATGAATTTCTTATGTAAAATTAATTACTGAATTTATTTTTTTTATTTTCTTTTGTTTTTTATCCTTTATATTTTCTTTTTATTTTCTGGTATAAATTTCTGGTATAAAATTCCTACCAGAAATTTTCATACCAAATATTTACATACCAAAATTTGTATGCCAGAAATTTTCAACAACAGTAGTAGCCATATACATACACATCTAGAAAGGAGGAGAGGGAACAATGGTTCAGACGGTCTCACAAATGAGGCAATTTTCTTCATCGTGAAAACAAGATGCGCATTTCCAAAATGTCGAATTGCTTTCGTAATTTGTATTGCATTACCTCAGCCAGTTATATTTTTGAATGAGTAACTTCAGATGGCTAGTTCGATTTATACATGCTACATGAAGCTATGATTTATAGTCTAAAATCTAATTGAACTCCGATAACCTTAAGTAGATTATAGGATGAATCTAGTGCCTGATTGTTTGTGTAAGCCACAATCACCAACATAATTTTAGGGTTTTAAAATTTCAACTCCTAGAGGAAGCAAATCACATTTTGATGCATCTTTGGATGCGTTCAAAGAGAAACTCCAGATCTAGATCGAGTTTGAACTTCAACTACTCCATTTTGTTATGTGCGGATTGATTAGACGCTGAAAATGAGTTGCGGAAGCTTGAGAGATGATGTTGTAGAAGCGTATGGTTGATTCGATCTAGAGAGATCGAACAATCCGTGAAGTGGAGTGAACTAACGATCCTTGAAGGATCCTCGAGTTGGAGACTGGATCAAAGATCCAAAAGGAGAACTTTGTAAGAGAGAAAGATGTGATGCTTCTCAACTGTACTTGATTAAAATTAGACATGCCTTTACAATGAGGCCGACCATCCTCTATATAGTGGAGGGTGGCGGCATAGAGGGAAATCCTTAAGCCACAATTGAGAGATTCTAGCCATAAATTAAGGGATATGATTGGAATATTCTATGAATTATTCCAAGTTAAATCTTCTTCTTAAAGAGAGATATCCACAAGAATATCCCTTTAATTATTTAAATATCTAAAACATAAAATAAATAATAGATGACGGAAATAAATATACGGGACAAGTCTTCCGTCGGTAGTCTCAATCATCCCATGGTGGAACAAAGGCAAGGTGTGCCATGATAAGTGTCGGGATAGGCGACGGTACGAGCAATAAGCGACGCGGTGCCTTGGGTGATGGCCTTAGCACGTGCTCGGGTGAGTGGTCCATTGGAGCATACCCGAAAGGCATCATCCTCATCCTCCGCGGTCATAGTAGTCAAGGGCGCATCAGTCCCCCCCATCTTGGATGTGAAACCTCCCCGTTTCACTGTCATCAAATAAGGGCTCAATATATGGTGCAAGGTCCTTGACATTGAACGTTGGATGCACATTGTAGGAATTCGTAAGCTCTAACTTGTAGGCGTTCGGACCATGGCGAGATATGATGCGAAAGGGTCCATCACCGCGGTCCGAAAGCTTGCCCTTGCGGCGGGTTGGAAAATGCTCCTTTGGAAGGTGGAGCCACACAAGATCACCGGGCTCGTAGGAGATGTCGCGCCGGCCTTTGTTGCATTGATCGACAATTTGTGCGGCACGACGTTGAAGTTGGTTTCGTGTTCGCTCATGGATCTCCATAATGTGGTCGACTCGATGTGCTGCGGAGATATTCTCCCCATCCTTGAGCGGCCTTGGTGTGAAGTCCATCGGAGTGTGTGGGTAGAGGCTATAGGCAACTTCGAAAAGTGATAACTTCGTTGCGGAGTGCCTAGACCTGTTATATGAGAACTCAACAATGGAAAGTATGTCCTCCCACCTACGTGGGTTTGTCCTAAGGGTAACCCTAAGTAGAGCACCCAATGTCCGATTGGTCACCTCCGTTTGACAATCAGTTTGGGGGTGGTAGCTACTCGAGAATGACAAGTTAGTCCCGAGTTTCCCCTATTGTGTTCTCCAAAAATGACTAACAAATTTGACGTTCCGGTCGTTACTGATAGAACGTGGTATTCCATGTAAGTGCACGACATTGTCAAAAAATAGTGTTGCAATTTCACTTGCATTATGCGGGCTCTTACATGCAATAAAATGTGTCATTTTGGAGAAACGGTCGACTACCACAAATATGGAGTCTTTCCCTCTCTTTAACATAAGTAGACCCATAACAAAGTCCATAAAAACATCATCTCAAGGACCCAATGGTATAGGCAAGGGAGAATGCAACCCATTCGGACCTTGACGCAATTCACATGGTGACATGTAATGATACGGGGATTAGCCGCGAAGAACGGATCTAGACGAACAACCTGTTGCGGAATAGAAAGCACGAAAGGGAAAGATAGAAGGCGAGCAAACTATGCTGCCTTGAACCAACCAATTGATACAACCAGCCAAGAACCAATACCACAAACGGGTACAACCCATGGACTAGATCGATCAAGAACCGAATCCAAGAACTACACAACCCTCTCGTCTATAAGGCGATGGACAGATTATGAGGAACCCAACCCAAACAATGCAAAGCACCATGGCTAAAGAACCAAAACACAATTACAAATGATGTGAAAAACCCACTCATCGAGTAATCTAGAAACAATACCCAAACACGACTCCAACCAAACCCCTCCTAAAATGTACGGAACCCCGGCTGCCCACTCTTCCGGATCTCTCGGGCGCATTTCTAACCTGCAAGACAATCTACAACAATCGGTATAAAACCGTTAGCTAATATTCGAGGCATTAGAATCAAGGTGAAAGGCTCAAACACAAGTCAATCATCATAAACACCCAATACACTCCAAAGCACACAAGTCCGGTTTCTTATCTCATTATTATTAAGTCATATCCCGTTCTAATTCAACTTAGGTTGTGACATGAGAGTCACCAAAACTCGCCTCAGTCCCTACTTACCGGCATGGAATGGTACTGATGCATCCGACCTTCTACCATCACGGGATAGTCGCCAAGAACCTCCTAGCTCTCGTGGGAGCTAGACAAGTTGTCACCGCCCGTTATCATACACTTGGGCCAAATAATATATAAAGGTCGGTAATCTTATTTCCGGTTTAGTTGTTATAACATAAACAATAAACACACACCACCAAACACACATCAACGCTAATACAAGGAATACAAGCTAAGTAAGTCCGGATACTTACCTGGTCCTAAACGCTAACTCACGCAACACTCTCGCTTCCCTTGAGAAGAAGTCTACACCTGCTCACAACAAGATATCTATATTAACAACTCGTTCAACTCAAGAAGTCTTAGGACTTCTACACAAATGATCTACGCAAGATCATTTGACTCTCATTCTAGGACCGCATCGTAGAATCCCTCATGCTCACATCACACTCAACACAAGCTAGAAGTCCTTAGACTTCTAGACCCTATGATCTCGCAAGATCATAACTCATAACCCATAGTAGAATAAACATGCCTAGTCCAAACAAACTCAACGGTAACAACATCATGCTAGGATAAGTCAATCCTAAGTTCCAAAATCCCACAAGATCATTCAACCCCAACCTCGAGCCTCAAAACGTTCACAAGATCAACCATATAACTTAAAACCTTATAACAACCTCACAAGATAACAATACCACCCCAAGCTCATAACAACATCAATCCATCAAACAATATCAAAATATCAAAACTCACCTAAGGGTCCACAATCACTACTTGACATTCTCACTAGGTTATGCTAGATTCAACCTAACATGATAACAATACTAAACATAACTAAATCGAGTAAGATCATAAGCTCGGGGGTGAGGGTACTCACGTGACGTCAAAAGACAGAAGACGATCTATGTATGTCGATATGAATTCGTTGGCGGTTGGCCTTAAGCGGAGCGCTTCCGAACCTAGCACCAAACTAAACAAATTTAGCATAACGCTAAATTTTGAAATACTACATAGCATATATAAACTATAAGAATAACCCCATAATTCAAATCCGAGTTTAAAATCTTAAAAACACTTTCCGGGCAATTTATACAATTTTAGAAACTTGGTCATAATCCGTAATTAAATCTTCGGGCCATAAATCCAAAATAAATCCAACAAGGGCATAATTGTCACATGGGTTCAAACAAAAATATCTAAATATTGGGCACATTTTGTAATGAGAATATTGGTGAAATAAGGTACCTTTTGTATCTTGTATATAAAGTAGGCACCCTAATTTCACCAATTATAAATAAAGATTAATGACTTGGATAATCAAGTAAAAGAGAATTAATTATTGGCAGTTTTAGGATGTTTGAGATATTTGAATCCCATATTAATAAGTAAAAGAGAATCAAAATTATTTAAAGATTTTTCTCTCTCCTATTAATAATCAATTAAATTTTGTTAAATCGGTTAACTAAATATTCTTATTTTTCTTCTTAATTATAATAAATAAAAAGTTGTGTCAAAGTAGGATTCGAACTCTGGACGAGTTGCCCCACCTCCGCCCTTATACCAGCTATACTAATCAAACTTCGTGTATTATTTTTATGATGCACAATATTAATACACTATTTTAATACATAATTTCAATTATACAATGTCCGTACACAATTTCAATTACACAATGTTCATACATAAAACACAAATATCATCTACATAAATGCATTTGACATACATATTCTACACTCTGAGGTATGTCATCCACAAGGAATACACGTTTACTAATTGTAACAATTATGTAAAAAAAGTCACAAAAAGATATATTGATAACGTATCCACAAGGAATAAAATAACAAAAGATGCTCTCGGACTGAAGATCGAGTTCTTTTACGCACAACAATGGAGAATAAAATAACAAAAGATGGATATTGTTAAATGGCCGTAATTAATTATGGAGATATTTTAAGAGTTGTTAGTATCTCTTTCCTTGTTTAATTAGGAAAATTAGTTATTTATTATAGGAGAAAGAAGATTCACTTATATGGTAATATCATTTATTATTTTCTATTTGATTTTTTTCTAAATAAATTAGGGTGCCTACTTAGTTAATAGAAAATAAAAGATACCTACTTTATGCACAAAGATACATAAAGTACCTACTTAACCAACTCATCCTAAAGTAATTAAATATGTGCAGGGGTATTTTTGCAAAAGTTCAGAAATTGGAGTACAATATGCAATTACAAAGAAACTGGTCAAATCTATAAATAACACCAAAGAAGGGGCCCCGGTTTTAATTACCCAAAAGGGTTTTCTTTTGCCCTTTAACAGAGGAAGGCGGCAGATGCAAAGAGAGTCACACAGGGGCGGCGGTCCTCGACGGGCTGCGGCTAGGGCGAAGCAAGCAGGGCGCGGCGAGGCTGCGGTGGGATCTCCTCTCCGGCGAGTTGCACAGAGGCGACGTCTCTCTCTTAGCCTGGCGGCGGTCATTGGAGCAAGGAGGTTGCGCAGGGTATGTAGAGGAGAGGAAGGGAAGGAGAAGGCTGCGGAGCTCATTGTGGTGGCGACTCCGTTGGCACAGGGCGGACGGCGAGGCAGGGTAGGATCTTCCGGGCGTGGCTTCGACTCCCGGTGTTAGCCGCTTCTAGCATTCCGATTCGATAGAGGAGGGGATAGAGCTCGTCCTGTAGATGGCGAGTGTTCCGATCCATGGTTGTTGGGAGGCCAACGACAGAGAGAAGGGTGAGAACCGGAGGAGGCGGCCGGCCGGTGTCTCTGGCAAGCCCGATGGCGGCAGCAAGGGTCATGCTCCTGGTCTCCTGGTGGCACAACAGAGGCTATGGAAGAGAGTTGGTGTCTAGGCTCTTGTGTTTGAACGTGAATGAGGAACCCTCAAAAATGCAGCTGATCCTGTGTATCGAGAGAGAGATGTATGGGAGAGAGATCGAGGGGTTGCTTGCTTGCAATTTGCGGGTGACGAGAGGTCGGTAGGCAGCAGGGCTGCAACAAGTAGGGCTGCAAGAGGGTGACAACTGACAAGGCTGGCAAGGGGAGAGAGACACGCCACAAGGAGAAGTAAAGAACAACTAAAGGGAAAAAGGAAAAAAAGGTGAAGGAGAAAAGAAAAAAAAGGTGATGGAGAAAAGAAAATAAGGAAAGTAGGAATCAAACAAACTCGATCGGTTATTATCGGAACGAAAACTTCGGATCGGAAAACTTTCCCGAATTTTCCGAAAATAATAAAACGGATATACATAACGTATCTACAATTTAAATAAATTCGGGAAAAATATTTTGCGTCATAAAATACGTTTTACAAATTTTTAAGCTAAAAGATATCGTTAAAAACCGAAAAAAAAAATTAAATATCGCAAACGCGCCAAAAATTTGGGCGTTACATCTTGTACTTGTAGTTGGAGCTCCTTTGTCTCATCCGGACTTGCTCGATATGCGGCACGGTTGGGTAAGGACGCGCCGGGCACCAAGTCGATTTGATGTTCAATTCCTCGAATGGGAGGCAATCCGGGTGGGAGATCAGTACTCATAATATCCTGAAACTCAAACAACAAGGATACCTCGTGTGGCATATTAGTCAAGTCATGAGAAGTTAAGCAATAAGGCACAAATAAGAAACAAGGTGACTTACCTTCCATGACCGGTGTCAAGTCATGTCGACGTGCTAAAAGGATTCTCGGTTCACACCATACTTGAATGGGTGATGCCGGAATAGGCACGATGGATCCATGATGGTTGGTGTCTCGGGTTTTGGAACTACTAGTACCAATGACATTGGGGGAACTCCGAGGAGGGTCCGACTTTGCCTCATCAATAGCTTGTTGCCTTTTGCGCTCCACATAGTCTACCAAAATCTCATGAGGGGTCAGGCAAAAGTGTGACTCGTTTCCCATTGTATTGAAACATGTATCGGTTTTAGATAACCATCATGGAACGTACGACGATCAAATTGTCATGGTCGTGCTAACAATACACGTTTGACATCCATCTTGATAACATCACAAAGGATCTTATCAACATAGGAACCAATGGAAAATGACACCCAAGTTTAACGTGTGACGGTGTCACACGTCTTTTCGGAGATCCATTGGAGTCCGTAAGGTTGTGGGTGAGGGGTTGTTTATAAATTAAAGTGTTTTACCACTTTCTAATTGACAATAATACAACATGAACCCCTGCCAATGATAAAGGAAAGGCTTGTTTCATTGGCCAAACATCGAAAATGGAAGAGATTCTCATGTTGATCAATGGGCACAAACTTCTTAATAGCTAATATATGTCGTGAGACAAGAACAAACTTACCTGACATTGCCGGTGCACAATCCAGTTGATCCTCATATGGATCCATTCTATAGTTGGGGTCGGCGTCTTCTTCATTCTCAATGATGACATTGCCGTATACTACTTCATTTTCTTTGACAAAAGCATCGGTGAACAACACACGCTTAGTGTTTGGGAAATCACATTGAACATGACCAAACCCGTTACAATTGTAACACACGGATTCATGAGGTCGGGTTGCCCCTTGGGGGCCTTGTTGGGCTCTTCCAGGAGGTGGTTGTGCTGGAGCAATGTAACCACGAGTTGGTGTCTTCTCTAGAGCCGCTTGGTGGTTGGTTTGAGGCACTTGTCGTCCTCCTTTAGCGGAACCTAACTCTTGGGTGGTAGAAACATCTCGCGCATGGGAGTTAGAGGCATAAGTATGTTGACTATTATAAGAAATATTGTATCTTGAGTACCTCAACGCTTCTTGTTATTGCTTGTAAAGCTTCATTGTCGCATGACATAGAGCACCCAAGTCTTTGTATGACACAATCCTGAGGGGTCTTCGAATAGAGTCATTAAGACCACTCATGAACTTGGTGCGAAGGGTTGATGCGGAAGCCGGAATTCCACCCTTCTCATGCATACCACCCTTCTCATGCATATCTTCGAGTTTGGCCAAGTAGGCCACCGGTGAATCATCGCCTTGTCGGAGTCCGACAATTTGCATTCTCATGTCATTTTTGAAGTCGTCGGGCACATACTTTTTTGTCCTGACATAGATCAATTGATTATATGTCATCACCGGATCCCAACCTCGGATTTCGCGGTTGCTTTTATAGCGGTTCCACCAAGACTTGGCATCACCTTCAAAGTATAGAGTTGCGGCCTCAATCTTTTCATGCTCCTCATAATGACAATGCTTCAAGGCCCTTTTCATATCTTGCGCCCAATTAAGAAAAGCACACGGATCATATTCACCATAAAAAGTTGGAAATTTAACCTTACCTTCCCTACGAGCATAGTAGTGGCTCGGACGTCGGGCTCAACGTAGTCGTCTTCATATTGGTTCCTCAGTTGGCCACCATGAGGTCGTGGGTGCCCATGGACGGTTTGTCTACGCCTTGGTAGATTTGGAGGGGCGACCATGCATCACCTTGATCTTGATTCTCAAAAGGCTCATGGTCGGACTTGTGCAACACGCTCCAAATCGGACTCATCATTGATGCGTCATTGGACACGTCAATGAAAGATCCCGGATCTAGATCAAGATGAAGATCAACTACTCCTTAGTTGGAGTGCGGATGCGTTTGAAGGTGGGTTGCGGAAGCTTAGAGATGGAGGCGGAAGTTGAATGGTTGAGTCGATCTAGATTGATCGGTTAAGCCTTAAAGTGGAGCGGTTGAGTTGATTCTTGAAGAATCCTCGAATGCGGATGAGTATGGATAGAAGATCCAAAAGAAGAACTTTGAGAGGATGGAAGAGAGATTGATGCTCAAATAAGTAGGAGGAAAATACTTCTCAAATGCTTAATAAAATTGAACATGCTTTACAAATGAGTCATGCATCCCCTTATATAGTGGATGATAGCCATACAAAGAGACGAAACTTAAATGACGGAAATAAAGTCGGAATTAAAGTTCCGAAAATGAAAAGCCTAAAAATATGAAAGGTTGGGAATTTAAGTTCGGAATTAAGTTTCCAAATTAAATTCCGAAACCAAAAGTCTAATCTTAAATTCGGAAAATTAAGTCACGAAAATTAATATTCCGAAAATAAAAAGACTTATTATTACAAAACGCTAAAATACGGAAAATGCGCCGGAACGGTGCCGGCTTGACAAGCTTCATGCCATGGTGGCGTAGAGATACGGTTTACAACCAATGGGCCCGTGACAAGCAACGGTGCGGGAAATGATGGAGCTGGTAGCTTGGGCGATGGCCTTAGCACGTGAACGGATGAGCGGTCCATCGGAGCGAACCCAAAATACCTCTTCTTCCTCATCTTGGGACATAGGGGTCAAGGGCGCATCAGTCCCCCCATCTTGGATGTGAAACGTCCCCGTTTCACCTTCGTCAAATAGGAGCTCAATGTATGGTGCAAGATTCTTGACATTGAACGTTGGGTGCACGCCATAGTCGTCCGGAAGCTCCAACTTGTATGCATTCGGGCCATGGCGGGATAAGATTCGGAATGGTCCATCACCGCGGTCCGAGAGCTTGCCTTTGCGGCGAGATGGAAAACGCTCCTTCCTTAAGTGGAGCCAAACAAGATCACCGGGCTCGAATGAGATTGGACGTCGTCCTTTGTTTCGTTGTGAGGCAAGTTGATCGGCACACCGTTGGAGTTGTGTTCTAGTCGCTCATGAAGCTCAATGATGTGAGCGGCACGACTTGCTCCGGTGATGTGTTCTCCGTCTTTGAGTGGGTGCGGAGTGAAGTCCATCGGGGTGTGTGGATTAAGGTCGTAGACAACTTCAAAAGGTGAATGCTTTGTTGCTGAGTGTCGAGACTTGCTATAAGAAAACTCCACGATAGAAAGTAAGTCCTCCCACTTGAATGGGTTGTTCCTAAGGGTCGCTCTAAGTAGAGCGCCAAGAGCCCGATTGGTCACCTCCGTTTGACCATCGGTTTGGGGATGATAGCTACTTGAAAACAACAAGTTGGTTCCAAGTTTTTCCCACAAAGTTTGCCAAAAATGACTCACAAACTTCACGTTCCGATCACTAAGGATGGAACGTGCTATCCCATGTAAGCGCACAACGTTGTCAAAGAAAAGTGTAGCGACTTCGCTAGCATTTTGTGTGCTCTTACATGCGATAAAATCGGTCATTTTTGAGAAACGATCGACTACCACGAAAATGAAGTCTTTGCCTCGTTTTGACATTGGTAGGCCAACCACAAAGTGCATAGAAAGATCCTCCCAAGGTCCCATTGGTATAGGCAAAGGAGAATACGATCCATCCGGACCTTGGCGCGATTTTGCATGGTGACATGTGATGCAACTTGTGCAAAACCGTGCCACATGCTTGCGCATTCAGGGCCAAAAGAAGTGCTCTTGTAGAGTGGCGAGAGTCTTGGTAGCACCGAAGTGACCACGACCCTCATGAGCCTCCTTTATCAACAAATGACGAATACTCGAGCGCGGGATACAAATCTTGCCCGCACGGAATAAGTAGCCATCGTTAATAAAGAAAGACTCATGCTCTCGGAGGTCAAAGCAAATATATCCTTGAAGTCAAGATCGGTGGCATAAAACTCTTTGATAAGAGCAAATCCATGGATCTTGGCGTCCATATGCACAAGAATAATATATTGTCGAGAAAGGGCGTCGGCTACCACATTCTCTTTACCTTTCTTATGTCGAATGGTATAAGGAAAGGTCTCAAGAAATTCTACCCAACTTGCATGGCGCCGACTCAAAATAGTTTGACCCTTGAGATACGAAAGAGCCGCATGATCCAAATGAATCACGAACTCCTTCGGCCACAAGTAATGTTGCCATGTTTTTAGACAACAAACTAAAGCATATAGTTCTTTGTCATAAGTTGGATAGTTGAGTGAGGGACTGAAAAGTTTTTCGCTAAAGTAAGCAATTGATCTATTCTCTTGTAGGAGAATCCCCCAATGTCCACATTAGATGCGTCACACTCCACCTCGAAGGTTTTCGAAAAGTTTGAGAGTTGAAGTAGTGGCGCATCACAAAGACGGTCTTTGAGCGACTCAAACGCTCGAGCATGGGTGTCACGCCACTCAAATGTGACGCCTTTATTAGTAAGCTCATGTAATGATGCCGCTGTCGAGCTAAAGTCGTTGACAAAGCGTTGATAGAAGCCCGCTAAGCCGAGAAAGGCTCGAACCATAGTGGCCGTAGTAGGAGTAGGCCACTCCCGAATGGCATGAACTTTTGATTCGTCCACTCGTAGTCCGTCCTTAGACACGACATAGCCAAAAAAAATTATGGTGTCCGAGCAAAAGACACATTTCTTCAAATTGACATACAATTGCTCAAATCTAAGGCACTCGAGCACTAGACGAAGGTGCCCGATGTGTTCATCCAAAGATATACTAAAAACAAGGATATAATCAAAGTAAACTACTACGAAAATACCCAAAAATCGGCACAAGACATGTTCCATGAGACGCATGAATGTGGATGGGGCGTTGGAGAAACCAAAAGGTATGACAAGCCACTCGTAGAGGTCATGCTTCGTCTTTAAAGCCGTCTTCCATTCATCACCTTCAGCTATGCGGATTTGATGGTATCCGATCCGGAGATCTATTTTTGAGAATATGGTGGCACCATGGAGCTCGTCCAACATATCATCGAGGCGCAGGATCGGATGACGGGACTTGACGGTTATTTGATTGATGGCTCTGCAATCTACGCACATCCGCCAAGATCCGTCTTTCTTGGGCACAAGTATGACCGGTACAGCACATTGATATAAGGACTCACGGACATATTCCCGGTGTAGGAGCTCTTGGACTTGGCGTCTTAGCTCCTTGGTCTCTTCCGGACTTGCACGATATGCGGCACGGTTGGGCAAAGACGCGCCGGGCACCAAGTCGATTTGGTGCTCAATTCCTTGGATTGGTGGCAAGCCTGGTGGTAGTTTGTCGGTAAAAATGTCTAGAAATTCGGACAACAACAAGGACACCTCGTGTGACACGTTACTCGGGTCATGGGAGATGGATGAACAAAAAGGGACAAGTATTAAACAAGGAAACTTACCTTCCATGACCGGTGTCAAATCATGTCGTCGGGCCAATAGGATTCGTGGCTCACATCACCCTTGAATGGTATGAGCTTGAGGTGCATTTGTAGGGACAACACTCTTACTACCTCTTGCTTTGGTAGATGAACCTTGGGGCCGGATGTATGGGATCCGGAAGTATGAGCATCCAAAACATCAGGAGAGATTCGAGGAGGGTCCGATATTGCCGGCACTTTAGTTGTGTCATCGATAATTTGTTGCCTCTTTCGTTATGCATAGTCAAGTAAAATTTCTTGCGGAGTCATAGGAAAAAGTGTGATCCGTTTTCCATTATATTGGAACATGTACCAGTTGAGATAATCATCATGAAAAGTTTTACGGTAAAATTGTCATGGTCGTCCCAACAATACATGTGTGGCGTTTATTTTGATAACATCAGAAAGGACCTTATCAACATAGGCGCCAATAGAAAACGTCACCCACGCTTGTTGTGTGACGGTGTCACACGCCTTATCGGAAATCCATTGGAGTCCGTAAGGTTGTGAGTGGGGGGTTGTAGGCAATTTAAAGTGTTTCACCACTTTTTCGTTGACAATATTACAACATGAACCCCCATCAATGATAAGAGAGAGACTAGTGTTATTCACCAAGCAACGAGAGTGGAAGAGATTCTCGCATTGGTCAATAGGGATATGCTCTTTTATAGCCAAAATACGACGAGAGACTAGAGCAAACTTACCCGGTTGTGTCGGACCGAAAGCAAGTTTGTCGTCGCAAGGCTCCATGCCATAGTAGGGGTCGGCATTGGGGTCATCTTCCATGAGAATATCATCATTTGCTTCATCTTTGCCATCGTCATATGATGGGTTTTCAAACATCACCCGCTTGGTGTTCGGGCAATCACGTTGGACATGATTAAACCCGCTACATTTGTAACACACAGGTTCTCTTGCGGGCCACCATTTAAAATCCTTGTTGGGCTCGACCCGGAGGCGTTTTTGGTGGAGCAACGGTGCCACGGTACGGTGTCTTCTCAGTAGCCGCTTGCCGGGTGGGTTGATTTATCCGTGGTGATCCTTTAGCAGCTCCGGAATCTTGAGGACTAGAGACATCTCGAGAACGGAAATTAGTGGTATAAGAATATTGACTAGTGGAAGAATTATACCTTGAATATCGCGGTGTTTCGGTTGTTGCTTGTGAAGTTTCATGGCGGCATGACATCAGACTCCCAAATCCTTGTATGAGACTATCTCGAGGGGGCGCCAGATTGATGGATTAAGGCCGCTCATGGATTTGGTTCGAATGGCGGATAGGGAGGCCGAGAGGCCGGCCTTCATATGCATGTCCTCAAGTTTGGCTAAGTAAGTCACCGGGTTAAGACTTCCTTGTTGGAATTCGGCAATTTGTAACCGCATGTCGTTTTTGAAGTCGTCGGGCACATACTTCTTAGTCATGACATAGATCAACTGATCAAATGTCGCAACCGGTGCCCATCCTCAGTTCTCAGGGTTGGTCTCGTACTGTTTCCACCAAGATTTGGCATCACCTTCAAAGTAAAGGGTTGACGCTTTGATTTTTTCATACTCCTCATAATGACAATGCTTTAAAGCTCTTTTCATATCCTGTGCCCAATCAAGAAATGCACAAGGGTCATATTCACCATAAAAAATAGGAAATTCAACCTTACCTTCCCTACGAGCTCGGTAGGGATCCGGTCGGGGTGGTGCCATGTAGGCCTCTTCGTGATGGGCTCGCCGGTGGCCATTGTTATGCCGTTGGCGCCCATGATTAGGTTGTGCACGCCTTAGTGGGTTAGGAGGAGGCAACAATTCTTCTCCTTGATCTTGGTTCTCAAAAGGCTCTCGGATGGGTGGGTGTCATGGACGGACATGTGCCACCCGGTCTAAGTCCGAATCATCGTCGGAGAACTCGTTAAAGTTATCTCTCTCGTCACACTCTTCATAATCCTGGTATATCGGTTGCCGACTATGCTGTTGGCAGCGGTGTCCGGACCGATCATTCTCGGGACGTTGAAAGCGGTCGTTTGTTTGATGCTGGTACCGGTCCTCAACCCAGGAGGGACGGTTGGTACGTTGGCCACTAGATGGAGGAGGGGAAGTGCCATAGCTACGTCGGTTGTGCTCATAACGCTTGTGCCGAGTCTCCGTGCCCACATATAGCAAATCATTCGGAGAAGGGTCAAGGTTCATGTCACCTTCATTGTGGGACTCATGACCGTCATCTTGTAAGGGCCTTTGATTTTCAATGACGGAGGCAAGTCGTCGACCGTTAGATGGTTCGACTCCCAAGATACCTTTGCCTTTGCGACGTCCATCGGACGTGGAAGTATCGACCATGGTTCGATATGGATTCGGTGGAGCGGTCGTAAGGGTAAGCATTTGTGCCCTCAAAGCTTCAAGTTCTTGCCTAAGAGAGACATTTTCTTTGGTTAAGGTAATGAGCTCTTGCCTTTCACGAGATTCGTGAGAATTTTCCATTTCAACGTTAGTCATAACTCCAATTTAAGACACACAATTGCAAGAAATCAAATGAGCAAGGTGACAAGTTAAGTCAACGTTACCCAAGTTCAAGTGCGTTAGGGTTCTACCTTTGGGAAGACGTGTGGCGGTCAGGCAAGGAAGGCAAATCCAACAAATTTGAACCAAAATGCACACAAAAACAAGAGATAATTTGCAACGTGTAAGAAAATGGAGAGGTAGGAAATGGACGGATTGTTTAACGGCAAGTTTTACTTGCTTTGGTCTTTGACCTTTTTGAAAAATCCTATTTTTCGGATGGACCGGTTTGCCGGACGTCTTTTAACTTTGTTTTTGTGGAATTGTTTCTTTTTGAAACTTTGGAATGCAAACTTTGGAATGCAAGAGATGAATCCTCTTTTTCTTTTGAAACAAATCCGTTTTTTGAAGAGTTTTTGTTTGTTTTTGGTTTTTGGAATATCAAAAGATGCGATATCCGATTTTGTCGACAAAAAATCCCAAGAGATTGGTGAAATCGATTAACAAAGTTGTCGGATTGGGTGAGGAAAAACGTTTTTTTGATTAATGGTTTGATGGCAAACCAAAAATGTCCTAAATTTGCTTTGCAAAATGGATCGAGAAAAAAAATTTCAAGAATGTGGATGAAGATGCGAAGAACGAGATGAAGATGATGATGAACAAAAGGCAAAAAGGATGAATGTGATAACGCACAAAAACAAGAGTAAAGATAACTTAGCTTAGATCCCTTTGCTCTGATGCCAATTTGATGTGTTCTTGGACACGTCAATGAAAGATTCCGGATCTAGATTAAGTTGAAGTTTAACTACTCCTTAGTTGAAGTGTGGATGCGTTTGAAGGTGGGTTGCAGAAGCTTTGAGATGGAGGCGGAAGTTGAATGGCTGAGTCGATCAAGATTGATCGATCAAGCCTTGAAGTGGAGCGGTTGAGTTGATTCTTGAAGAATCCTCGAATGTGGATGAGTTTGGATCGAAGATCCAAAAGAAGAACTTTGAGAGGATGGAAGACAGAATGATGTTCAAGTAAGTAGGATGAAAATACTTCTCAAATACTTAATCAAATTGAACATGGTTTACAAATGAGCCAAGCATCCCCTTATATAATGGAAGAAGGTCATACAAAGAGACGAAACTTAAATGACGGAAAGCAAGTCAGAATTAAAGTTCCGAAAATGAAAAGCCTAAAAATATGAAAGGTTGGGAATTTAAGTTCAGAATTAAGTTTTCGAATTAAATTCCGAAACCAAAAGTCTAATCTTACATTCGGAAAATTAATTCCCGGAAATAAAGTCCCGGAAATTAATATTCCGAAAATAAAAAAATTTATTATTACAAAACGCTAAAATACGGAAAATGTGCCAGAACGGTGCCGGCTTGACAAGCTTCATGACATGGTGGCGTAGAGGCACGGTTTCCAACCAATGGGCCCGTGACAAGAACCGGTGCGGGCAATAATGGAGCCGATAGCTTTGGGCGATGACCTTAGCATGGGAACGGGTGAGCGGTCCATCGGAGCGTACCCGGAATGCCTCGTCTTCCTCATCTTGGGACATAGGGGTCAAGGGCGCATCAATCATTAGGGAGTTCTTCAAACTTATTATACACCTCATAGTCTAGAGGCAAGATTGACAACGGTTTCTTTGGCGATGTGGACCATAAGGAATAACACTAGTGGGTCGACGGAGTCGGGTCCCTTCCCTTGTGGTACGTCCGGAACGATGTTCATCACAAGGGATTGGGGATCCCTTATAACGATGCCAATCGGACTCTTGACACGTGTGTCTTTCCTCTTGTTGACAAAGCATGTGGCAACTAGAGACGGCCCAAGGTCTTCTTCGTCTTCGTCAAATGAGTCATCATCATCATCATGTAGGTGTTGACTTTTACTTTCTATAACGGAGACAAGATGTGGGGGATTAGACGGTCCTGCACCCATGATACCTTTGTTTTTACGACGCCGCTCCAATGGAGGGTCATTATGGACGGTTTCCGTTGGTTGTTCTTGGCGTTGGAGGAACGCCGTCAAGACCCGCAATTGTTCCGTTTTCTCACCCATTTCACGCTGTATAACGGTGTTTTCCTCAGATAATGAGCGGATAGTCTCTTGATCTTGCCGTTCCCTAGAATCTTGTGAGTTTTCCAACTGAACGTTAGTCATATTTCAACTTCAACACACAATAACGCAAGCAATTAAATGAGCAAGATGATGTATTAAGTCAACATTACCCAAAATATTGTGCATTAGGGTTCTACTTTGGGATAACCGTGTAGGCGGTTAAGCAAGGAAGGCTTAATCCAACAAGTTTGAACCAAGTGCACACAAAAACACAAGAGATAGTTGGCAAACGTGTAAGAAAATGGAGAGACAGAAGATGGAAGGATTGTTCAAACGGCAAGTACTACTTGCTTTTGGTCTTTTGATCTTTTTGAAAAATCCATTTTTTCGGATAGACCGGTTTGCTGGACGTCTTTTAAACTTTTTGTTTGTTTCTTTTTCAAACTTTTTGAATGCAAATTCTTGATGGTGAAAATGCAAGAGTGAAATCCACTTTTGGAAACAAATCCGTTTTTGAAGAGTTTTTTTTGAATTTTTTTTGTTTTTGAAATATCAAAGATGTGATATCCGATATTTTTGTTAAAAAAAAATACCCCAAGAGATTTGGTGTAATCAATTAACAATTATGTCGGATTGGGTGGGTTAATGCAAATTTTTGTTGTTGTTGTGATAAATGGCTTGATGGCAAACCAAAATATTTCCTAAATTTTGGCAAAGATAGACCAAGAAATTTTTTTCAAGAAAATGGATATGAAGGTTGAAGAACGCGGTGAAAACCGAGATGAACAAACGGGAAAAAGGAAAACATGTAACGCATAAAAACTTGGAGTAATGAAAAACTTAGATTTGATCCCTTTGCTATGATGTCAATTTGATGCGTCCTTGGATGCGTTCAAGGACAAACTCCGGATCTAGATCGAGCTTGAACTTCATCTACTCCGTTTTGTTATGTGCGGATTGATTAGACGTTGAAAAAATGAGTTGCAGAAGCTTGAGAGATGATGTTACGGAAGCGTATGGTTGATTCGATCTAGAGAGATCGAACAATCCGTGAAGTGGAGTGAACTAACGATCCTTGAAGGATCCTCGAGTTGGAGACTGGATCAAAGATCCAAAAGGAGAACTTTGTAAGAGAGAAAGATGTGATGCCCAAGAACCAAGGATGATGAAATGCTTCTCAACTGTACTTGATTAAAATTAGGCATGCCTTTACAATGGGGCCGACCATCCTTTATATAGTGGAGGGTGGCGGCAAAGAGGGAAATCCTTAAGCCACAATTGAGAGATTCTAGCCATAAATTAAGGGATATGATTGGAATATTCTATGAATTATTCCAAGTTAAATCTTCTTCTTAAAGGGAGATATCCACAAGAATATCTCTTTAATTATTTAAATATCTAAAACATAAAATAGATAATAGATGACGGTAATAAATATGCGGGACAAGTCTTTCGTCGGTAGTCTCAATCATCCGTCGGTAATCTCATGGTGGAGCAAAGGCAAGGTGTGCCATGATAAGTGTCGGGATAGGCGATGATACGAGCAATAAGCGACGCGGTGCCTTGAGTGATGGCCTTAGCACGTGCTCGGGTGAGTGATCCATTGGATCGAACCCGAAAGGCATCATCCTCTCCTCTGCAGTCATAGTAGTCAAGGACACATCACATTTCTACAATTAAAATGGTGCAGAGAAAAGGTATAACCAAGCAAATAGAAATCTCAATGCTATATCTCTAGCTCCAAAACAAGCCTTAAATTCATCTCACTGCAGCAATGAACTTCACTGTGATGCAAGTAAATATATAATATATGGAGCCTCAAAGCTTTGCTCCAAATCAACTGTGTTAGCTTCATCTCTAGCCCATGGTGGCGGATCCTCTGAATCTGGCTTTGTCCAAGAAGGGGTTTTTTCCTCTTCAGACTCGTTCGATTTTGCAAATCCTTCACTGGCTGCAAAAACAAAGAACCTTCTATGGTGTTTTCTCAAGCATCGTTTGTAGCTCCAACATGGATCTATATAATTACAGGAAGCACATTGAAAGATTCCTTGGCGTGATGCCTACCATTCTCTTGAACCGGAGATGAATCTAGTCGGGCAAAGGGACAATGAAGATACAACCATTGTTCTAAACTTCAACTCTTTGGCACCAACAAGATGAAGATTCGGAAATTAAGGTTACGGTGAAGGATGAGGTCCCATTGGGAAGAGATTGAAGGAGGCGATGAAAGGGGAACCTGTGATATTGGAGAAGGTTAGGTTTTTCAGAAGGTGGGATGTGTAAGCTTTCAACAGTAAAAGTAGAAAAAGGGTCCTACTTACTAAACGGATTATGCCATGGACCCAGTTACTATACAAATAATTGAAAAAAAGGCATACTTACCTAATTAATTATTCCTCCCCACTTTAAATTGTCTAACCCACATACTGGTGCAAACCTTGTTCCAGAAAGATGATTGATCCATATGACCTCCAACGGTGCGGTCTGGTTATTTCATTAAATTCAAAGGTTACAAAACAGAGGCTGGTAAAACTTAGTACAATGTCTGAACCGATTCAAATCCTCGCGCGATTCATATCTTCTTCGTGGACAATTGTGGCCGACCGAGTGAAACTACTCAATGAACCCTAGGATACCTCTTATTTCTTGCTCTATGTTTCTGTCTTCATTCTCGTAAAATCTGGCCGGTGTTATGTAGAGGAAAATTCATCGATATCTCTTGGATTAGCCCATCCTTGGCCTTCAATAATGATCTTCTTCACAACTTCACCATCGTAAGTAATGTCTATAATGGAAATCCAAGAAATCATCTCGACATTGATTGTCGAGTCAAGAGGGATGAGAGGGGGAAAACCATAGGCTATTTTTAGAGGTGTTTTGAAAATGGACGTCTTCTCCTTTTTACGAGTTTACAATTTACAACAAAATAAAAAAATAATCAGAATCATCATGTTCAAATAACCAAGGAAAAATTAAATGGATATGAAGTTACGTTGTCCTAATTTGAACTTGAAAGGAGATGACTTTTTCCTGTAGAACCCAAAAAAGGTTCATCTTTGACATGCCACTGTAAAATACTACGACATCGAGCAAATTTACGAAGAGTCCAAACTCTAAGTGAAAGGAAATCTATTGTTCTTTTGTTTTAATTCCCCGGACCGGTCGGTTTTTGTTTTTAAAACCTAACCCCAAAAATCCATTAATTCTCAAAGTTTAATAAAGAAACCGAACCGTTGGATAAACTAAGTTTTCTTTTAACTTTCAGCAATCACGTGGACGAATCATCTTTCTAGGATAGGGTTTTGGCCAACATCCGGGTCAGACGATTTGAACAGCTTCCTCCCTTAATTTCTGTCAAGCGAGAGTTTGCTACGAACAAGCATCGATTCTTCTTACTTCATCGTCAACCGGTACCTTGAAGGCGTGACTCAAGCAAAACCCTAACTCCCATTGAAGATCGTAATTGGTGACCGGTTCAAATTGAAATTGGTATTTTCTTCTCGGTGGAACATCTTTCAATTTTACGCTTATACATTATTTTGGATTTGCCTTTGATACCTATTCTCTCAAATTCGTGTGATAGGCTTTTCAAGTTTGTGATTGTAACACCCCGAATCCGCGGGACTCGGGGCGCCACAAGCGGAGACCTCACAGTGGGTCCCGACCCTTAGCTTGACAACAATTTCATCGGATCTTGCAACAAGACACAAATAAAGGCCAAAACCGAAATACATTTATATGCAATGAATGAAACCCGAAGCAAACAAACAACAGACTTCATCCGAAAAACAACTCCAAAAACCAAATGGCATACACGTGGCATACAAAATACAATAAACAAAGAACAAAACACAACCCGACTCGAACCAAAACCCCTCCTAAAATGTACGGAACCCCGGCTGCCCACTCTTCCGGATCTCTCGGCCACATTCTTAACCTGCAAGACAAACTACAACATCGGTATAACACCGTTAGATAATATTCGAAGCATTAGAATCAAGGTGATGGCACACACACACACACATAAACAATCATACACACGCAACATGCTCTAAAACACACAAACCCGTTTATTATCTTTTTATTATTAAGTCATATCCCATTACTAATTCAACTTTCGTTTGTGACACGAGAATCACCGCATGATCTCGCCTCGGTCCCTACTCACCGTCAAGGAATGACACTGATGCATCTGACCGTCTACTTGCCCGGGCTAGTCGCCGAGAACACCCTAGCTCTCCGCAAGAGCTAGGTAGTGTTGTCACCGCCCGTTATCATAAACCTGGGACAATACCAATATATAAAGTCGTCCTATGCCCGATGTTGTTATTATAACATAAACAATACTAAACACACACCACCAAACACGCATAGAAACTTATACAAAGAATACGAGCTAAGTAAGTCCGGAGATGATACGCCCCCGGATGGCGATGCCATCCGTGTTTCCGGCTAGAAGGACCCGCACATTTTGAAGACCGTTATTATTACTCGGCTATTTAATAATAAGTCTTTTTGTATTCGGAACTTTAATTCCGGAACTTAATTCCGTGAATTAAATTCCGACCTTTCATATTTTAGGCTTTTCATATTCGGAACTTAATTCCGACTTTAATTCCGTCATTTATGTTAAGACTCTTTGTATGGCCTCCATCCACTATATAAGGATGACTTGGCTCATTTGTAAAGACATGTCTAAGTTGAAATCTAAGTATTGAGAAGGAAAACCCTCTTACTTAGTTTAGGCATCACTTCCTCTTCCATCATCTAAAGTTCTATCTTGGATCTAGTCTTTGATCCAAGCCTTCATACTCGAGGATCCTTTTGAAGGATCAACCAAACGCTTCCGCCACCCAAGTTCTACGTTTCATCCAACTCAAACAATCAAGAAGAAGTAGTTGAAGTTTCTCCTCGATCTAGATTGTCCCCTATTTCTATCATTGGTATCAGAGCTCGGGATCGAGGTCAAGTTCTTTACTAAAGTTCTTGATTGTTCTTCACAAAAATTTTTTTAGTGTGCCTCCACCTCTCAACATCACTTACCTCGTTCTCAAACGCTAACTCACAAACACTCTTGCTTCCCTTGAGAGAAATGTCGTTGTTTTCCATACTCAACCTAGGGTTTCTTTTGTCAAAGCAAAAAGGTATGATATATTTAACTGTAAAAAGTATATTTTATCCTAGTGTTAAACTCAATTAATTACTCTCGGTGGGCCCCACATATGGAATTTCTAACAGAAAGGCATTTTGATGGCTCTTTGTTAACGGAATTGACATAAGGATGGCTAAGTGAAAAGGTTCTTTATAAGAGGTGGGTAAGTGAAAAGTGGTGAAAATAAGAGGTGGTTTTGTGTAACTTAATAAAAAAAAACAATAGCAATTTAAAATTGCGGCTTTATGTGTTGATTTGAGTATGCAACATGTATAAAGAAAACCCTTGTTTGAAATGGCGGCTCTTGTAAATAAAAAAGAAGAGAAATCGTTATTTGATGCGGTTTATGTATAATAAATCGTTGTTTCAATCTACGGGTTTTCCCAAAGCTAGAAATTTTTATATTCTCGAATTTAAGTTTCATCCTTATGTAATTTCAAAATTATTTATTATTTTTATTATTAATTTGAGAAAAAAAGCTATTGTCATCAATGGTAATTTTTCTACAAGTATCGCTTTTTCAAGAGATCAATGAGCTAATGCCTCTTGAAAATAGTGTTTGCATTGACTTTTATATGAACTAATACCTGGTAGGTGTTACTAACCTAAAATCTAAATACAGGACGCTAGATCTATTAACCAACGAAGAAACTTGCATTGTGAGTCTATACTCGTAGGTTGCCGACGCGATTCCCCCTACCAATTGCGTTGCGACGGTGGCCTCCACAAGTACATTTAAGAAAATATGGTATTGTCTGTTGGCACATAAATCCCTAGGTCTCCGGATACAAATTTGCTGGTTGTCTTCGAGTTCAAGTTCATCCTAGTACTTATCCGGACAAAGAAAAAACCGACGATTCCTCTTAAAAAATCAATCTCGAATCAAAACAATGAATTCCAACAAAGCTTCTACATCCTACAAGAGAAGATTTCAAATGAACCCGCAAAATCTGATGGAGGTATGCTTTCCATTCCGCTTTAAATTGTTTTATTTTGTTATTTGATGTGAAAACGAATTAGATTAGGGTAGTTTACGTATAGTGGAGTCAAAATTGGATGAGTAGGATAGTGTTTATTTGGAAATATCTCGAAACATAAAAAGAAATAATCGATGAAAAGCGAGAAACTTGCCGGAGAAGACAATTGGATCTAGTTCTGGCACAGGTGGCGCGTGTTACACGCACCACGTGTGGACTGACACCTATATTGCATGGAGCATCGGAACCTTCACCTATCTCTGCCGGATGTTGGGCAATGCTTATAGGAAGAACATTTTCCTGATCGGAGGGTTATGTTCCGGTTACATTAGGAAATAAGAACAAGTAATTAAGGGTCTTCGATTATAATACGAACGTCTTAGATTGATTTCTGGTCCGAAGTCGCGATTTAACCCAGTCGATCGACCATTTTGTTTTGTCTTTGACTTATGGTTTTTGTTTCGTTCTTTATCTTTTGTACATATTTAGTTTATTTATTTATTTATTTATTTATATTTTAATTAATTTACAAAGCGATACATACCCTTCCTTGTGATTGATCCTGACTCCCTATATAGCAGATCTTGTAAGTATTTGCTAGAACTGAGGCTTACACTTCATGCTTCATCATTGCTTTTGTATTTTAGGCATCGATTATGGTCATTAATTTTGTTTCTACTCATGTGCTCGTGTGCCTTGTCTAAAATATTATTTCACTCGTGTAACTTATATATATTTAGTTGTGTTTATCTTTTTCATCATGCACATTTTGTGCGTTGATTTTGTTTTACTACTCGTGTCTGTGTGTCTATAAATGAATTATGCACTCGGGTATAAGATTTCTACTCTCGTCCCCTTTTTATTTCATCGATAATATTAATATTTCTAATCACTCGTGCACTTGTGTGTAAGCTTGTGTGTAAGCTTTCTAATGATTGTACTCATGCAAATTGGTGATATATGTAAGAGTTGACTGTGCACATCTAAATTGTTACTTGTCCACAACACTACAAACACAACACTACTAACATGGTATGATCATATAAGTTAATTAGCAAATATAACACGAATTGCAAAAGTTGAACACGAATTCTAACCATAAAAGAGAAATGACTATAAGCAACACACGACTACTATTATTCAATGGTGAAGCTTGTTATATCACGTCTACATTCAACGGTGAGGTGTGAGTTTACTATTGCTCATGCACAATAAAAACACACTACTACTGTTTATACACAATGATTGAAATACACACGACAATTTTTCATGCACAATAAAGTTCGTGCACAACAATGCACTTTGAGGTATGAGTTTTACCATTATCCATGCACAATGATATTTGTGCAAAACAATGTGCTTGCTCAATGTGTTCGTGCACACACAATCAATGTTTGCAATGAACACCTACAATTTTTTAGAATTGAATACATGAGTAATGATACCTAATAATGTGCACAAGTTTGACATTTTATTTCACGTTGAAAAGCACGATATCAACACACACACACACATATATATATATATATATATATATATATATATATATATATATATATATACACACACACACACCGGTACAAACGATAGAACGGAAAGACGATGAGTACGAGTATGTTGCTAATTGAGAATAGGATCGTATAGATTTAGTTATGGAAATTGATTATCTTATATGTATTAAAGGAGATACCTTCTTTGCCACGTGTCAACGCCACAATTCACGCAGCTCCCAAAATATTTTTAAAAGTTATTATTTTTAATATTTTTGATAGAAAATAAAAAGCAAATCCTCAAATCTATAATTAATTTTTTAAAATCTTTCTAATTAAATTCTAAACATATTTATTTTTATTCAAAACTAATATATAATTATAAAAAAATTTAATTTTAAATCACAATAAAATAACGTGATCTAATTATATTTAATATATAATTAATTATAAGAAAAAAAATTAAAAAAAAAAATAAAAAAAAAATTAAAAATAATAATAGAAATTAATTGTATTCTCCGAATTTTTATGTTACAAAAGTATACATATAAATCTTTAAGTATAAAGTATTTTATTAAATCTAAACCCGCACAAGGTGCGGGTAATACACTGGTTCATTTCTTATTAGGTAAGAGATTAATTATTATCCATAAACACTAATGTATTATAGGTGTTAATTTATTTAATCATTTGGTCGATATGTGTTTTCATTTGTTATTGTAAAACTTGTTCTTGCTCGATCCTTACCTTATAAATACATATTTTAATTTGGTGAGGGGTATCCTTTTCGTGAAGAGGTGATGAGAAATTTTGTTATTTTTTTAAACTATCCGTTCATTTTGTTTTTGAGTATTAGTGTTCAATTTTTCTAATTATGAATGAAAACTAAGCGTTCATTTTTTAAAAAATGAGAAAAATGAACTGTTAGTGAATTAAAATTGAACTAAATTATACAAAACAAAAACCAAAATTTACCTCCCCACAAAGAGTCTCCTCACCCGAATTAACCTCTCTCTCGACCATCATTTATGTTAGTCTATCTATCTATATATATATAATCAACCATCAATTATGTTGGTCTAATCCATCAACTCAAAGTGTGTGACCTTATAAGATCCGTTTATAATAGTCATGAACTTATATCGTTCAACCACAATAATAATAGCCGACTTCTAACAAATCACTACGGCTCCTAAAATGACCAGATTATATATTTTTATCAATTTTCATATTTAATGTTTAGTCATGTCATATTAAATTAAGGCTGAATTAGCATATTGGGCCTTCTACACAAGAAAGTTGGAATATAGGGTCCTCCTAAAATTAAGTTGAAAAAATGGGCTCCTATTTTGCAGGCTAGTTTTTTCAGAGTGCAAAAAGGGCTAAAAAGGGGCTGATTGATGACTGCTGTGCAGAAATTGGGTTGATTGATGACATGTTTGATTGACATTTTTGGAGAGAATTATTGGCCCAAATTGGTTTTCTGTAATTTTTTTGGGTATGTACGTAATTATTACCCAAAATGCATACAAATTCACATAATCAGGTTTGATATGATTGTGTAAGTGTTTTGTAAGATCTTGATATGTTTGGGTAAGTAGTTTGTTTGTATGGTTGTCAATGTAGTGATTTTTTGGATATGTACGTAGTTATTAACCAAAATACATACAAATCTACATACTCAAGTTTGATATGATTGGGTAAGTGTTTTATAAGATATTGATATGTTTTGGTAAGTGGTTTGTTTGTATGGTTGTCAGTGTAGTTCATCGAACATTATAAATACATATCCCAATATTGAAATCGAAGTTTTGGATAATCAAATATAAATCGTATTACAACATACAAAAAAGATGACACACCTTACCCAAAAAATAACAACCCAGTTTTGTTAACCAAAAGTGTGTTAACTGATAACACGATTTATGATCTAGATTTAGGTAATCATTTAGGTAGATTTCTCACTCATTCATGCATGGTTTAGCATTAGTTCGAGATGTTTTGCACTCAATTCATGTATTTTGCCGAGATAGACATCTATACGGACTTGTGCGCGTTTTGTAGGTATTTCGGGAGATTTAGAGCTAAAACGATGCGTTGAGAATCGTTCATCTAGATGACACACCCTCGGACTCATTGGGACACAAATCTAGGGCTAAGGAGGACTCATGAAACCTTGCCTACACTAACCATGCACCAAATCACAGCCAAATAATCAAAGGCGAAGTTTCTGCACAGAATCACGGTTCTCTGACAAACCACGGCCGTGGAATCAACCGTGGTTTTTGCAAGATTCTTGTGACAGCTGTGCCACGACTCTCATGGCCAGCTCATGCAAGTTTGTTATAAAAGTGGTCCTTCATGGATTGTGAGAGGCAGCTGGGGTAGTTTGGGAGCAGCTCATCCATTATCCATTTCTCTCTAACAAATATATTCTCCAAAGAAGAAGATTTTTCTAGGAAGGAAAGTGTCAAAGAGAAGTGTTACGCTAAAAGGTGTGCACGCAATAAGCCTTAAATTTATACTCGTTATATTTATCCTAACTTCTAGCGCACCCGCAGTGTACGGGACGTTTGTGATTAAGTTTAGTGAAGGTCTAAGGTTAGAAAAGGAGGAAACAAAGAAATGAAAACCTCAATTGTTTTTGGTCGGTTTTTGGTGATCAATCAAAGATCACAATTCATGCAAAGTGAACAATCAAACTAAACTAAAAGTCCGCACAAATGAACAAACCAAACAAGATAATGATCAAGGAAAGAAAAGACGGATTCTAGGGGTCGGAAGTTCCGATTATGGCATAGAACTCAAGTTATCTATTCGTTCTTTGGATTAACTATGATATGTTAGGATTAAGTGTATCTAATTTGGGATCAATTACCGGGTAGGTCTCATGGTCCAACTAGTCCACACCTAAGGTCTCATTACCAGGTAAGTCTCTAAGATCCTAAGGATAGGAATTCTACACAAACCGGATTGTTAATTAGGGATCTAACCTATCCTTACCGGGTAAGTCTTGGAAAGGGAGATCCTAAGCAACTATCCTAGCACATCTAATCCAATGGCGGCTTATTAGGCTCACCACTACCTAAGGTTTGCTATTTTAAATTCTAAGGGTAAGGATCACCGGGTAAGTCTCTCCTAACACTTAGTCACTACACTAGGTCACCCTAGGGTAGGTTAAACTCAACAAACACTTAGGGTTTCAACATTTTATAGGTCTAAGGCAAGATCCGTCGAAACAGGGAGAATCACGGTTTGTTCTACCTAAACCACGGCCGCAGTTCTTCAAGAACTACCCGTGATTTCTAACAGCAGCTACGTTCATTAACAAAAGTCATCCAAAGGTAAATCTAAGTCCGTCTTATCATAGCTCTAGTCATAACCATCCTTTCCTTACCCTAGAACCACATCAATTTAGCCTACAACATTCATAATGGAAATCAAAGCAAACAAACATAAAATCATAACATCCATTGCAAGATAATGAAAGAAAAGAGATGAACAAGTGAACTTAAAAAACAAACCAATCTGAAAATAGAATTAGAGCAACTTACAACCCTTCCAAAAGAAGATTCAAGGGTTCACAAAACTCTAGAAATAGAATCCGAAATACAAGAAAGCTATGGTGTGTGTTCTTCTCCTCCTCTTCAATGGATCCCTTCTTCTTCTCTTTGACACTTTCCTTCCTAGAAAAATCTTCTTCTTTTGAGAATATATTTGTTAGAGAGAAATGGATAATGGATGAGCTGCTCCCAAACTACCCCAGCTGGACCACTTTTATAACAAATCTTGCATGAGCTGGCCATGAGAGTCGTGGCACAGCTGTCACGAGAATCTGGCAAAATCCACGGTTATTTCCACGGCCGTGGTTCGTCAGAGAACCGTGATTTTGCGCAGAAACTTCGCCTTGGATCATTAAGCTGTGATTTGGTGCATGGCTAGTGTTGGTAAGGCTTCATGAGTCCTCCTCAGCCCTTGGCTTGTGTCCTAATGCGTCCGGGAGTGTGTCATCTAAATGAACGATCCTCAAACGCATCGTTTAAGCTCCTAAACTTCCCGAAATACCTACAAAACGCGCACAAGTCCGTGTAGACGTCTATCTCGACAAAATACGTGAATTGGGTGCAAAACGTCTTGGACTAATGCTAGATCATGCATGAATGAGCGAGAATTCTATCTAAATGTACACCTAAAACTATGTTATAAATCGTGTTATCAAAATACCCCATACTTAAGGTTTGCTCGTCCCCGAGCAAATTCCCAACTATAGACTAAGAGATGACATGATTTATGTATGCAGAAAAATGGCAAAATCTTTTTGGTTTTGTGCTTCTACTATTGGATCACCTTCATAGTCATGATCATTGGCAATTGGATAAGCAATTATGTATCAAACAATAAGGGCATGGAAAGACAATTGTACTTAACTCAAAAGCATGCATGAGATGGGAGGACGGAGATGTCAAGAAGATCAAGAGTCTATCCAATCTAGATTACTAAGTCTTACAAACATGCAAGTAGGTCATAAGGGCTTGTGACATAAAAGGCCAAGAAACGTTGCAATTGGGTGGGGAATTCTCTAGGTTATGTGATGCTAATCCGGGAATGGAACTAACTCCACATCCTTGTCCTCGATCAACTTCCCCCAAGTGTATATTTTTCCCTATCTTGCTTTCTTTTCTTTTTTCTTTAACTCATTTTTGAGACAATGGCATTGGTGTACAATAGCCGAAACCTCGGTGATTAGCCATCCACGGGCTTTTTCTCTTTTTCGAGGTGCATCCACACCGGGCACACATACCAAAGCTCGTTAGGGCTATTGGTTCATTTGATTTTGGCAAGGCACCAACACCCGATTATGTGAAGTGTGCCGAGTTACTTGTCATTTAAACCAACGCCCCCAAACCTACATTTTGGCTACACTTCCACAATAATTTCAGCATTTCATTCACGACATTCTTTTCATTACATCTTCACCCCGCACTTGCTTTTCACACATTTCAACACACTATCATGGTCCTATTCCCGGATGGGTTTAAAGGAGGTCGATTTTATATCAAATGAGGCGCTCAAGCAATCATGATCAAGATGAGAAGTAGAGAAAGATGAAATGCCTCATTCATTCCTAGATGGTATGCAAGAACTATCATGTAATTTCGACTTTCAATACTCAATCCATTCTAGGCAATCATCATGATCACAAGTCATTCATGGAATTTAAGAGAAGTAATTCAAGTCCACATATGCATTTATCAATTCAACACATAAGGCCATCCATAGCCAATCACAAGACAAGTTTCATCATTAGGATCATATCCAAGCCTAGAAAGCACAAAATTTTTTTTAAATTTTCTGATTTTTATGGAATTTTCGTTTTAAGTATGTACAATGCAAGACATGTGCAAATATTAACCTATCCTAGATGCTCATCATGCAAGGTATCATGCGAACCCCACCCCATACTTAGAAACACATTGTCCCCAATGTGTAAATGAAGTAGAGAGAGTGAAAGAAGGTTCTCACAATGTAAAATTGTTTGCTATGGTATTTGGGAAGTCTCAAGTGAATTGATGTTGGATGATCCTTCCAACCATGGTAGAGAGCTCTAAGCATTCTTCAAAGCTCCGAAACCCGCGCTAGGCACCGCTAGCCGTCCAAGTTCCGCGTCCGCTCCACCCATAATTGGTGAGGGGTTCATCATCATCATTCATATGTCAAGAAAGGCTTCCAATGACACAAATGCTTCTAGCATACACACGAAGTAGACAAAGCACACACAAAGCACACAAAAACAGAAAAATCTAAGCAAAAATAAAAATGAAAAAGGAAAAAATGTTACCAATGGGTTGCCTCCCACCAAGCGCTTCTTTAAGGTCACTACCTTGACCAAACTCGGGAGCGTCTATTCAAGGTGAAGCGGGGCAATCTTGTCTATCGGGGCTCCCGGAATATACTTCTTCAAGCGATGCCCATTCACTTTGAAATTTCCACAATGCTCCCCTCCTATTTCAATAGCTCCGTGGGGAAAGATCTTCTTCACCACATATGGCCCGGTCCATCTTGATTTGAGCTTTCCGGGAAAGAGCCTTAGCCTTGAGTTGAAGAGAAGGACAAGATCTCCTTCACTCAACTCCTTTGGAATGATCCTCTTGTCATGCCACCTTTTGGTTCTCTCCTTGTAGATCCGGGCATTCTCATAAGCTTCCAACCGGAGCTCCTCAAGGGCGTTTATATCAAGCAACCTCTTTTCTCCCGCTTCCTTGAGGTCAAAATTTAGCCACTTAATGGCCCAATAAGCTCTATGCTCCATTTCCACCGGAAGATGGCAAGACTTGCCGTAGACCAACTTGTAGGGGGTGGTTCCAATTGGTGTTTTGAAGGCGGTTCTATATGCCCATAGTGCGTCATTTCGCTTCATAGCCCAATCCTTCCTTTTCCTAGACACCGTCTTCTCGAGGATGGCCTTGATCTCTCGGTTGGAGATCTTCACTTGACCACTAGTTTGGGGGTGGTAAGGTGTTGCCACCTTATGAGTCACCCCATACTTGGCCAAAAGTGCTCCAAAGTTCCTATTTGTGAAGTGCTTCCCTCCATCACTAATGATTACCCTTGGTGTTCCAAACCTAGGGAAGATCACCCGGTTGAAGAATCGCACTACCACCTTGGCATCATTCGTAGGAGAGGCGATTGCCTCTACCCATCTCGACACATAGTCCACCGCCAATAGGATGTAGAGATTGCCACATGAAGAAGGGAATGGTCCCATGAAGTCTACACCCCACACATCAAAAATCTCAACTTCTTGGATGTTATTCAAGGGCATTTCATTCCTCCTTGAGTGGTTGCCCGTCCTTTGGCAAGCATCACATGCCGCTACAAAACCTTGCACATCTCTAAACAAGTTAGGCCAATAAAAACCGGATTGTAATACCTTTGCACACGTTTTGTGTGAGCTAGCATGGCCTCCGCATGGTAAGGAGTGACAATGCCGGATCACACTCTCCACTTCATCTTCCGGTATGCATCTCCTAACCACCCCATCCGGGCCTCTCTTGAATAGAAGTGGCTCACTCCAATAGTAATGCCTTACATCGTTGAAGAACTTCTTCCTTTGTGCATATGTAAATCCGGGAGGCACTTCCTCACACACTAAGTAGTTCACGATGTCGGCGTACCATGGCTCACTTCCTCTAGCCACTTGGAACAAGCATTCTTCCACCATTTGCAATTGTTCATCTCGGAATGAATCATCTATCGGGATGTTGTCTTTCCCAAGCTCCAATGGTGGGAGTCTACTAAGGTGATCCGCCACGGAGTTCTCGGATCCCTTCTTATCTCCTATCTCCAAATCAAACTCTTGAAGAAGAAGGATCCACCGAATCAACCTTGGTTTGGCATCCTTCTTTGTAAGTAGATAACGGATCGCCGCATGATCCTTATAAACTACGACTTTCGCTCCAACAAGGTATGAGCGGAACTTCTCAAATGCATACACCACGGCCAACAACTCCTTCTCGGTGGTAGCATAATTGAGTTGGGCATCATCTAGCGTCTTGCTAGCATAATAAATAGCATGAGTGCGCCCTTCTTTCCTTTGCCCTAAAACGGCCCCAACGGCCACATCACTTGCATCGCACATGATCTCAAATGGTAGACTCCAATCCGGAGGTTGCATGATAGGTGCGGAGATCAAGGCGTTCTTCAACCTACAAAAAGCTTCAAGACAATCTTTGGAAAAGACAAAATCAACATCTTTCATTAGTAGGTTAGTGGGAGGCTTAGAAATTTTAGAGAAGTCTTGAATAAACCTCCGGTAAAAACCGGCACGCCCTAAGAAACTCCTTACCCCCTTCACCGAGGTAGGTGGTGGCAACTTCTCTATCGTTTCAATCTTAGCCCTATCAACCTCAATGCCACGGTTAGACACCAAGTGTCCTAACACAATCCCTTCACTTACCATGAAGTGGCATTTTTCCCACTTTAAGACAAGATTTGTCTCCTCACATCTTTGCAACACTAATGACAGGTTAGCCAAGCAATCATCAAAAGAAGAACCATAAACAGAGAAATCATCCATGAACACTTCCATGATATTTTCTATGTATTCCGAAAAGATGGCCATCATACACCTTTGAAAGGTGGCGGGTGCATTACACAACCCAAATGGCATTCTCCTATATGCAAAGGTACCCCATGGATACGTAAAAGTTGTTTTTTCTTGGTCATCGGGGTGATAGGGATTTGGAAGAATCCACTATATCCATCTAGATAGCAAAAGTGAGAGTGTTGAGCTAACCTTTCTAGCATTTGGTCAATGAAGGGGAGGGGGAAGTGATCTTTCCTAGAGGCCATGTTCAATTTCCTATAATCAATGCACATCCTCCACCCCGTAACCGTCCTAGTCGGTATTAGTTCATTGTTCTCATTAGTTACTACCGTCATCCCACCCTTCTTAGGCACTACATGAACGGGGCTAACCCACTTACTATCCGAGATAGGGTAGATAATTCCCGCATCTAGCAACTTAATGATTTCCTTTTTGACCACCTCTTTCATTATAGGATTCAATCTCCTTTGATGTTCAATAGAGGGTTTGTAGTTATCTTCCATCATTATCTTATGCATGCACAAAGATGGCTTAATGCCAACCAAATCATCAATAGTATAACCAATGGCTTTCCTATGCAATCTTAGTTCATGCAGCAATTTAGCAAGTTCATCATCACTCAAGCATGCATTAACAATCACAGGATATGTAGAATTATCGCCAAGAAATGCATACTTTAAATGAGAGGGAAGGGGTTTAAGTTCAAGTGAGGGAGGACCTCTATCGGTTGAAGACGATCCAAATAAGGTTGGATGAGATGAATCCAAAGCAAAGGAAGACTCCCCATGGCTCCTAGAAGCTTGATCATCATCAAGAGCTGATTCAGGAAAAACCACGATTGGAAGCACGGGTTGCTCATCTTCCACGGCCGTGGTTCTTGCCAAGCTTGCTTCTCGGAGTTGTCCAGAAAGTTTTACGGTCGTGGAACTTAAATCTCGACTGTGGAACTTGCAGTTGTTCACCACCTCTTCGTGGCTCTCAAATCCAACTCTTGTCTCCTCTTCCAAGGCTTCCAAGGCCTTGATCTCTTCATTGCAGGCCTCTTCAACACCTTCCTCCATCATACTTAAGGTGAGAACCTTTTCCAAGGGATCTTTGATCAAGATCGAGCTCACAATTTCTCTAGATTCTTCTTGCTCGACTATGTTGAAGATATCTTCATCAAGGGTTGGCCCTTTCATCATTGTGGACAGCTTGAACTTGATGTTCTCTTCCCCGATGTTGAAGGAGAGAGTCCCGTTCTTGCAATCCACTAAGCATCCGGAAGTGGCTAGAAAAGGTCTTCCTAAGATGATAGGAACCGGATAATCCGCCGGAATGTCCAACACTACAAAATCAATAGGCACGTAGAAACCTCCTAGCTGCACCGGAATGTCCTCTAGATTCCCAACCGGATGAGTGATAGAACGGTCCGCCATATAGAGGGTCATCTTGACCGGCTTTGCTCTCCTAGTCCGACCTTGTTGCTAAGTGCAAGCGGTATGATGCTTACACTCGCCCCAAGATCACAAAGGGCCTCGTACTTCACATCTCCCACTCCTATTGGGACGCAAAAAGAGCCCGGATCCCTTAGCTTGGGAGGCATCTCTTCCTTCATGGTTTGGATCAATTCCGAGGATCTCTTGGTCATTCTTATCTCTCCATACTCCTCCAACTTCCTTTTGTTGGAGAGTATTTCCTTCAAAAACTTGCCATATGCCGGCATTCCTAAAATGGCATCCATGAACGGAATGTTAATATGTAACTTGGACATTAGTTCAAGGAACTTACCAAAATGATTGTCTAAACGAGCTCTTGCTCTTGATTGTGGGAATGGTAGTGGTGGCTTGTATGGAGGCGGTGCCACATAGGTTGGCTCTACATCCTTGCTCTTGCCTCCATCTTCTTGCTTCCTTCCCTCTTCTACCACTACTTGCTTTCCCTTAGCTTGGTCCTTGGGCAAAGGATCCTTCATACTCAATCCACTCCTTGTTGTGATAGCCAACACTTGGCCTCTCGGGTTGTCTTCGGTTCTTCCGGGAAGCTTTCCCGGATCTCTATGTGCTTCACCCGCCTTTTGAAAGACTTGTGCTTCCAAGACCTTTTGAGCCTTAGAAATTGAAGTCACGGTGCTCTCGAGTCCACTCAACCTTCCTAGCAATTGCTCAAACATGACTTCGGTCCTATCCTTTGAAGGTTGAGAAAAACCGGGCGGAGGCTCTTGTGAAGCTCTTTGTGGTGGAGTTGTGCTTGTGGAGGCGGGAGGGTTCAAGGCTCCATCCGGGTTAGAGTAAGAAAATCCGGGATGGTTGTGGTTGGGCCGGTAATTGTTGAATTGCCGGTTGTTGTTGAAATTTCTTGGGCCTTGGTAATTGTTGAAGTTGCCCCTTCCTATATAATTCACATCCTCCTCCTTGGAAGACAAGTTAGCTTGTGGAAGCACTTGAGGAGTTGCTTGGCTCTTCAAGGTTGTAGTACACAACTCTCTCAAGGATTTCAACTCGTTGTTGATGGCGTCAAGCTTGAAATTGCTCATGGTGACTTTGCTCACCTCATATGCTCCCGCCTTTCTTCCTTCACTCTTCCTATGAGAGTACTTCTCAATCACTTGAGCTTGCTTCTCCACAAACTCCCAAGCATCATCTACATGTTTCTCCATAAATGTCCCACCGGAAAGAGATTGAAGCTTGATTTGGCTATCTTCATCAAGCCCCTTGAAATAGATCTCCAATAGCTCAATCTTCGGTATGCCATGGTGCGGACAATCTAGGAGAAGGTCTTTGAATCTCTCCCAAGACTTGAACAAACTTTCTCTATCCCTCATCACGAAGGCATTGATCTTCCCTCTTAATTCGGTGGTCTTGGAAGGTGGGAAGAACTTGGTCAAGAACTCGGTTGTCATCTCCTCCCAAGTACCAACTCGCCCTTGTGGAATAGATTGATACCAAGCCAAGGCTTTATCCTTAAGAGAGAAGGAAAAAGCCCTAACCTTATGGTTGTTGCTCTCCAATCTTGGCGGCCTAAGAGTCTCCATCAAAATCTCGTAGTTCATCAAATGTTGGTGAGGAGACTCCCCTTCCATCCCTCCAAATTGATTATGCCGGATCATTTGTAGAACTTGAGGGAGGAGCTCATAGTTGTGGGTTGCGGGATCCCCTAGATTCACACCCGGTCGGTGTGCTCTTTGTGCCGGATCCATACGTCTCCCTAGGGTTTGTGGCTCCTCAATAGCAATGGGAACAACCCTAACATTGGCCGCCGGCTGCGGTTGTGGTGGAGGAGGTGGAGGTTGTCGGCGATTAAGCTCTCCTTGAACAAGGGCTTGCCTAATCTCTTCAATCTCCCTCCTTTTTTCCTCTTGCCTCTCATTGGCAAGTCTCCTTTCTTCCTCCAAGAGCTCATCTCTTAGCCTTATTTGCTCTAAGGCTTCATCCAACTCAGCTTGAAGATTTCTACCGGCCATCTCTTTCTCTTTTCGGATGTTCTTGGATCTGAATCGAAGGGTTTTCTCCGGTTCGGGATCGAATGGAGCTAAATCCTTGCCAAGAGATCTTCGCATACACCTAAAGAGTAATAGATGTCCTGAAAAGCAAAGACACAAACCAAAAAGAGATCAAAAGCAACAAGAAAGATCTACACTAGAAACAATCACAAAATAGACTCAATCTAGACCTAGTCCCCGGCAACGGCGCCAAAAACTTGTTACGCTAAAAGGTGTGCACGCAATAAGCCTTAAATTTATACTCGTTATATTTATCCTAACTTCTAGCGCACCCACAGTGTACGGGACGTTTGTAGTATGGATAGTATTCCGAGGTCGAACACAAAGACTAAGGTGAAATTGATTCGGTTTTGTGATTAAGTTTAGTGAAGGTCTAAGGTTAGAAAAGGAGGAAACAAAGAAATGAAAACCTCAATTGTTTTTGGTCGGTTTTTGGTGATCAATCAAAGATCACAATTCATGCAAAGTGAACAATCAAACTAAACTAAAAGTCCGCACAAATGAACAAACCAAACAAGATAATGATCAAGGAAAGAAAAGACGGATTCTAGGGGTCGGAAGTTCCGATTATGGCATAGAAATCAAGTTATCTATTCGTTCTTTGGATTAACTATGATATGTTGGGATTAAGTGTATCTAATTTGGGATCAATTACCGGGTAGGTCTCATGGTCCAACTAGTCCACACCTAAGGTCTCATTACCGGGTAAGTCTCTAAGATCCTAAGGATAGGAATTCTACACAAACCGGATTGTTAATTAGGGATCTAACCTATCCTTACCGGGTAAGTCTTGGAAAGGGAGATCCTAAGCAACTATCCTAGCACATCTAATCCAATGGCGGCTTATTAGGCTCACCACTACCTAAGGTTTGCTATTTTAAATTCTAAGGGTAAGGATCACCGGGTAAGTCTCTCCTAACACTTAGTCACTACACTAGGTCACCCTAGGGTAGGTTAAACTCAACAAACACTTAGGGTTTCAACATTTTATAGGTCTAAGGCAAGATCCTTCGAACCAGGGAGAATCACGGTTTGTTCTACCTAAACCACGGCCGTGGTTCTTCAAGAACTACCCGTGATTTCTAACAGCAGCTACGTTCATAAACAAAAGTCATCCAAAGGTAAATCTAAGTCCGTCTTATCATAGCTCTAGCCATAACCATCCTTTCCTTACCCTAGAACCACATCAATTTAGCCTACAACATTCATAATGGAAATCAAAGCAAACAAACATAAAATCATAATATCCATTGCAAGATAATGAAAGAAAAGAGATGAACAAGTGAACTTAAAAAACAAACCAATCTGAAAATAGAATTAGAGCAACTTACAACCCTTCCAAAAGAAGATTCAAGGGTTCACAAAACTCTAGAAATAGAATCCGAAATACAAGAAAGCTATGGTGTGTGTTCTGTTACGCTAAAAAGTGTGCACGCAATAAGCCTTAAATTTATACTCGTTATAATTATCCTACTTCTAGCGCACCCGCAGTGTACGGGACGTATGTAGCAAGATAAGTATTCCAAGGTCGAACACAAAGACTAAGGTGAAATCGAATTTAAATTGTGATTGAATCTAGCAAGACCTAAGTCTAAAGGAAAGGAGAAAATAAAAGGAGAAAATCTCAATTGTTTTGGTTATTTTTAAGTGATCACATCAAAGATCAAATGCATGCAAACAATCAATCAAACTAAATCGGAAGATTAGCACAAATAAACAAATCAAACAAGATATTGATCAAGAGAAAGGAAAGACGGATTCTAGGGGTTGGAAATTCCGGTTATGGCATAAAACTCAAGTTATCTACTCATTCTTTGGATTGATTATTATATGTTGGGATTAAGTGTTCCTAAAATGGGATCAATCACCGGGTAAGTCTCATGATCCAACTAGTCCACACCTAAGGTCTCGTTACCGGTTAAGTCTCTAAGAACCTAAGGATAGGAATTTAACACAAACCGGATTGTTTAATTAGGGATCTAACCTATCCTTACCGGGTAAGTCTCGGAGAGGGAAGTCCTAATCAACTATCCTAGCACATTTAATCCAATGGCGGCTTATTAGGCTCACCATTACCTAAGGTTTTGCTATTTTAGATTCTAAGGGCAAGGATTACCGGGTAGGTCTCTCCTAACACTTAGTCGCTACACTAGGACACCCTAGGGTAGGTTAAACTCAGCAAAGACTTAGGGTTTCAACAATTTTATGGATCAAAGGTAAGATTCTTCGAACCAGGAAGAATCACGGTTTGTTCTACGGAAACCACGACCGTGGTTCTTCAAGAACTACCCGTGATTTCTAACAGTAGCTACGTTCATAAGCAAGAATCATCCAAAGGTAAAATTAAGTCTGTCCTATCATAGTTCTAGCCACAACCATCCTTTCCTTACCCTAGAATCACATCAATCTAGCCTACAACATTCATAATAGGAATCAAAGCAAACAAACATAGATTCATAACCTCCATTGCAAGAAAATGAGAGAAAGAAGATGAACAAATGAACTTTTAAACACAATCCAAATCTGAAGATGAAATTAGAACGACTTACAATCCTTCCAAAGGAAGGTTCAAGAGTTCATAAATCTCTAGAAATAAATCCGAAAATACAAGAGCTAAGTGTGTCTTCTCCTCTCCTCTTCAATGGCTCCTTCCTTCTTCTTTTTGCACTTTCCTTCCTAGAAAAAATTCCTTCTTCTTCTTGGAATATATTTTGTTAAAGAACATAGAGAATGTGTGAGCTGCTCCCAAACTACCCCCAATTCCCAGCTGCCCCAAACAACCATCAAGGACCACTTTTTATAACCAATTCTTCATGTGCTGGCCATGAGAGTCGTGGCACAGCTGTCACGAGAATCTGGCAAAATCCACGGTCATTTCCACGGCCGTGGTTCTTCAGAGAACCGTGATTCTGTGCAGAAACTTTGCCTTGGACAATTAGGCTGTGGTTTGGTGCATGGCTTGTGTAGGAAAGGTTCCTTGAGTCTCCTCAACCCTTGGCTTGCGTTCCCATGAGTTTGGAAACGTGTCCTCTGAATGAGTGACCCTTAAACGCATCCTTTTAGCTCGAAACTTCCCGAAATACCTACAAAACGCACACAAGTCCGTGTAGACGTTTATCTCGACAAAATATATGTTTTGAGTGCAAAACGTATTGGACCAGTGCTAGATAATGCATGATTGAGCGAGAATCCTATCTAAATGTACGCCTAAAACTATGCTATAAATCGTGTTATCAAAATACCCCATACTTAAGGTTTGCTCGTCCCCGAGCAAATTCCCAACTATAGACTAAGAGATGACATGATTTATGTATGCAGAAAAATGGCAAAATCTTTTTGGTTTTGTGCTTCTACTATTGGATCACCTTCATAGTCATGATCATTGGCAATTGGATAAGCAATTATGTATCAAACAATAAGGGCATGGAAAGACAATTGTACTTAACTCAAAAGCATGCATGAGATGGGAGGACGGAGATGTCAAGAAGATCAAGAGTCTATCCAATCTAGATTACTAAGTCTTACAAACATGCAAGTAGGTCATAAGGGCTTGTGACATAAAAGGCTAAGAAACGTTTTAATTGGGGAGGGGAATTTTCTAGGTATGTGATGCTAATCCGGGAATGGAACTAACTTCACTTCCTTGTCCTCGATCAACTTCCCCCAAGTGTGTATTTTTCCTATCTTGCTTTCTTTTCTTTTTCTTTAACTCATTTTTGAGACAATGGCATTGGTGTACAATAGCCGAAACCTCGGTGATTAGCCATCCTCGGGCTTTTTCTCTTTTTCGAGGTGCATCCACACCGGGCACACATACCAAAGCTCGTTAGGACTATCGGTTTATTTGACTTTGGCAAGGCACCAACACCCGATTATGTGAAGTGTACCGAGTTACTTATCATTTAAACCAACGCCCCCAAACCTATTTTGGCTACACTTCCACCATAATTTCAGCATTCCATTCACGACATTCTTTTCATTACATCTTCACCCCGCACTTGCTTTTTACACATTCAAACACACTAGCATGCTCCTATTCCCGGATGGGTTTAAAAGGAGGTCAAATTTTATATCAATTGAGGTGCTCAAGCAATCATGATCAAGATGAGAAGTAAGGAAAGATGAAATGCCTTATTCATTCCTAGATGGTATGCAAGAACTTATCATGTAATTTCGACTTTCAATACTCAATCCATTCTAGGCAATCATCATGATCTCAAGTCATTCATGGAATTTAAGAGAAGTAGTTCAAGTCCACATATGCATTTATCAATTCAACACATAAGGCCATTCATAGCCAATCACAAGACAAGTTTCATCATTAGGATCATATCCAAGCCTAGAAAGCACAAAAGTTTTAAAATTTTTTGATTTTTATGGGATTTTCGATTTAAGTATGTACAATGCAAGACACATGCAAATATTAACCTATCCTAGATGCTCATCATGCAAAGGATCATGCGAACCCCACCCCATACTTAGAAACACATTGTCCCCAATGTGGTATACAAGTAAAGAGAGTGAAAGAAGGCTCTCACAATGTAAAAGTGTTTGCTATGGTATTTGGGAATTTTCAAGTGGATTGATGTTTGATGATCCTTTCAACCATGGTAGAGAGCTCTAAACATCCATCAAGCTTTGAAACCCGCGCTAGGCACCGCTAGCCGTCCAAGTTTCGCGTCCGCTCCACCCATAATTGGTGAGGGTTTCATCATCATCATTTCCGAGAGAGGCTTCCGACGCCATTAATGCTTCTAGCATACACATGAAGTAGACAAAACACACAAAGCACACAAAAACAGAAAAATCTAAGCAAAAATGAAGGAAAAATGTTACCGATGGGTTGCCTCCCACCAAGCGCTTCTTTAAGGTCATTAGCTTGACCAAACTTCGGGAGCGTCTATTCAAGGTGGAGCGGGGCAATCATGTCTATCGGGGCTCCCGGAATATACTTCTTCAAGCGATGCCCATTCACTTTGAAATCTCCACAATGCTCCCCTCCTATCTCAATAGCTCCATGGGGAAAGATCTTCTTTACCACATATGGCCCGGTCCATCTTGATTTGAGCTTTCCGGGAAAGAGTCTTAGCCTCGAGTTGAAGAGAAGGACAAGATCTCCTTCACTCAACTCCTTTGGAATAATCCTCTTGTCATGCCATCTTTTGGTTCTCTCCTTGTAGATCCGGGCATTCTCATAGGCTTCCAACCGGAGCTCCTCAAGGGCATTGATATCAAGCAATCTCTTCTCTCCCGCCTCCTTGAGGTCAAAATTCAGCCACTTAATGGCCAAATAAGCTCTATGCTCCATTTCCACCGGAAGATGGCAAGACTTGCCATAGACCAACTTGTAAGGAGTGGTGCCAATAGGTGTTTTGAAGGCGGTTCTATATGCCCATAGTGCGTCATTGAGCTTCATAGCCCAATCCTTCCTTGTCCTAGACACCGTCTTCTCGAGGATGGCCTTGATCTCACGGTTGGAGATCTCCACTTGACCACTAGTTTGGGGGTGATAAGGTGTTGCTACCTTATGAGTCACCCCATACTTAGCCAAAAGTGCTCCAAAATTCCTATTTGTGAAGTGCTTCCCTCCATCACTAATGATCACCCTTGGTGTTCCAAACCTAGGGAAGATCACTCGGTTGAAGAACCGCACCACCACCTTGGCATCATTGGTAGGAGAGGCGATGGCCTCTACCCATCTTGACACATAGTCCACCGCCAATAGGATGTAGAGATTGCCACATGAGGAAGGGAATGGTCCCATGAAGTCTACACCCCACACATCAAAAATCTCAACTTCTTGGATGTTGTTCAAGGGCATTTCATTCCTCCTTGAGATGTTCCCCGTTCTTTGGCAAGCATCACATGCCGCTACAAAACCTTGCACATCTCTAAACAAGTTAGGCCAATAAAAACCGGATTGCAATACCTTTGCACACGTTTTGTGTGAGCTAGCATGGCCTCCACATGGTAAGGAGTGACAATGCTGGATCACACTCTCCATTTCATCTTCCGGTATGCATCTTCTAAGCACCCCATCCGGGCCTCTCTTGAATAGAAGTGGCTCACTCCAATAGTAGTGCCTTACATCGTTGAAGAACTTCTTCCTTTGTGCATATGTAAGCCCGGGAGGTACTTCCTCACACACCAAGTAATTCACAATGTCGGCATACCATGGCTCACTTCCTCTAGCCACGTGGAACAAACATTCTTCCACCATTTGCAATTGTTCATCCCGGAATGAGTCATCTATCGGTATGTTGTCTTTTCCAAGCTCCAATGGTGGGAGTCTACTAAGGTGATCCGCTACGGAGTTCTCGGATCCTTTCTTATCTCGTATCTCCAAATCAAACTCTTGGAGAAGGAGGATCCACCGAATCAACCTTGGTTTGGCATCCTTCTTTGTAAGTAGATAACGGATCGCCGCATGATCCGTGTAAACTATGACCTTCGCTCCAACAAGGTACGAGCGGAACTTTTCAAATGCATACACCACCGCCAACAACTCTTTCTCGGTGGTAGCATAGTTAAGTTGGGCTTCATCTAGCGTCTTGCTAGCATAATAAATGGCATGAGTGTGCCCTTCCTTTCTTTGCCCTAAAACGGCCCCAACGGCCACATCACTCGCATCACACATGATCTCAAACGGTAAACTCCAATCCGGAGGTTGCATGATGGGTGCAGAAGTCAAGGCATTCTTCAACCTACAAAACGCTTCAAGACAATCTTTGGAAAAAACAAAATCAACATCTTTCATTAGTAGGTTAGTGAGAGGTTTAGAAATTTTAGAGAAATCTTGAATAAACCTCCGGTAGAAATCGGCATGCCCTAAGAAACTCCTTACCTCCTTCACCGAGGTAGGTGGTGGCAACTTCTCTATCGTTTCAATCTTAGCCCTGTCAACCTCAATGCCACGGTTAGACACCAAGTGTCCTAACACAATACCTTCACTTACCATGAAGTGGCATTTCTCCCAATTTAAGACAAGATTTGTCTCCTCACATCTTTGCAACACTAATGAAAAATTAGCCAAGCAATCATCGAAAGAAGAACCATAAACAGAGAAATCATCCATGAACACTTCCATGATATTTTCTATGTATTCCGAAAATATAGCCATCATACACCTTTGGAAGGTGGCGGGTGCATTACACAACCCAAATTGCATTCTCCTATATGCAAAGGTACCCCATGGACATGTAAAAGTTGTTTTCTCTTGGTCATCGGGGTGGATATGGATTTGGAAGAATCCACTATACCCATCTAGATAGCAAAAGTGAGAGTGTTGAGCTAATCTTTTTAGCATTTGGTCAATGAAGGGGAGGGGAAAGTGATCTTTCCTAGAGGCCATGTTCAATTTCCTATAATCTATACACATTCTCCATCCCGTGACCGTCCTAGTCGGTATTAGTTCATTGTTCTCATTAGTTACTACCGTCATTCCACCCTTCTTAGGTACCACATGAACGGGGCTAACCCACTTACTATCCGAGATAGGGTAGATAATTCCCGCATCTAGCAACTTAATGATTTCCTTTTTGACCACCTCTTTCATTATAGGATTCAATCTCCTTTGATGTTCAATAGAGGGTTTGTGGTTATCTTCCATCATTATCTTATGCATGCACAAAGATGGCTTAATGCCAACCAAATCATCAATAGTATAACCAATGGCTTTCCTATGCAATCTTAGTTCATGCAGCAATTTAGCAAGTTCATCATCACTCAAGCATGCATTAACAATCACCGGATATGTAGAATTATCACCAAGGAATGCATACTTTAAATGAGAAGGGAGGGGTTTGAGTTCAAGTGATGGAGGACCTTTATCGGTTGAAGATGATCCAAATAAGATTGGATGAGATGAATCCAAGGCAAAAGAAGACTCTTCTTGGCTCCTAGAAGCTTGATCACCATCAAGGGCTGATTCAGGGAAAACCACGGTTGGAAACACGGGTTGCTCATCTTCCACGGCCGTGGTTCTTGCTAAGCTTGCTTCTCGGAGTTGTCCAGAGAGTTTGACGGCCGTGGAACCTGAATCTCGACCGTGGAACTTGCAGCTGTTCACAATTTCTTCATGGCTCTCAAATCTAACTCTTGGCTCCTCTTCCAAGGTCTCCAAGGCTTTGATCTCTTCATTGCATTCCTTTTCAATGTCTTCCTCCATCATACTCAAGGTAAGAACCTTCTCCAAGGGGTCCTTGATCAAGATCGAGCTTACTATTTCTCTAGATTCTTCTTGCTCGACTATGTTGAAGATATCTTCATCAAGGGTTGGCCCTTTCATCATTGTGGACAACTTGAACTTGATGTTCTCCTCTCCAATGTTGAAGGAGAGAGTCCCGTTCTTGCAATCCACTAAACATCCGGAGGTGGCTAGGAAAGGTCTTCCTAGGATGATGGGAACCGGGTAATCCACCGGAATGTCCAACACTACAAAGTCAATGGGCACGTAAAATCCTCCCAACTGCACCGGAATGTCCTCTAGAATCCCAACTGGATGAGTGATAGAACGGTCCGCCATATAGAGAGCCATCTTGACCGGCTTTGGCTCTCCTAACCCGACCTTGTTGCTAAGTGCAAGCGGTATGATGCTTACACTTGCTCCAAGATCACAAACGGCCTCGTATTTCACATCTCCCACTCCTATTGGGACGCAAAAAGAGCCCGGATCCCTTAGCTTGGGAGGCATTGCTTCCTTCATTGTTTGGATTAACTCCGAGGATCTCTTGGTCATCCTAATCTCCCCATACTCCTCCAACTTCCTTTTGTTGGAGAGTATTTCCTTCAAGAACTTTCTGTATGCCGGCATTCCTAAGATGGCATCCATGAACGGAATGTTAATATGTAACTTGGACATTAGTTCAAGGAACTTACCAAAGTGATTGTCCAAACGAGCTCTTGCTCTTGATTGTGGGAACGGTAGTGGTGGCTTGTATGGAGGCGGTGCCACATAGGTTGGCTCTACATCCTTGCTCTTGCCTCCATCATCTTGCTTTCTTCCCTCTTCTCCCACTACTTGCTTTCCCTTAGCTTGGTCCTTGGGCAAAGGATCCTTCATACTCAATGATAACACGATTTATAGCATAGTTTTAGGCGTACATTTAGATAGGATTTTCGCTCAAATCATGCATTATCTAGCACTAGTCCAATACGTTTTGCACTCAAAACATATATTTTGTCGAGATAGACATCTACACGGACTTGTGTGCGTTTTGTAGGTATTTCGGGAAGTTTCGAGCTAAAACGATGCGTTTGAGGGACGCTCATTCAGAGGACACGTTTCCAAACTCATTGGAACGCAAGCCAAGGGTTGAGGAGACTCAAGGAACCCTTCCTACACAAGCCAGGCACCAAAACCACAGCCTAATTGTCCAAAGCAAAGTTTCTTCACAGAATCACGGTTCTCTGAAGAACCACGGCCGTGGAAATGACCGTGGATTTTGCCAGATTCTCGTGACAGCTGTGCCACGACTCTCATGGCCAGCACATGAAGAATTGGTTATAAAAAGTGGTCCTGGATGGTTGTTTGAGGCAACTGGGAATTGGGGGTAGTTTGGGAGCAGCTCATACATTCTCTATGTTCTTTGACAAAATATATTCCAAGAAGAAAAAAAGATTTTTTCTAGGAAGGAAAGTGCAAAGAGAAGAAGGAAGGAGCCATTGAAGAGGAGAAGAGAAGACACACTTAGCTCTTGTATTTTCGGGTTTATTTCTAGAGATTTATGAACCCTTGAACCTTCCTTTGGAAGGATTGTAAGTCGTTTCTAATTTCGTCTTCAGATTTGGATTGTGTTTAAAGTTCATTTGTTCATCTTCTTTCTCTTATTTTTCTTGCAATGGAGGTTATGAATCTATGTTTGCTTGCTTTGATTCCTATTATGAATGTTGTAGGCTAGATTGATGTGATTCTAGGGTAAGGAAAGGATGGTTGTGGCTAGAACTATGATAGGACGGGCTTAATTTTACCTTTGGATGATTCTTGCTTATGAACGTAGCTACTGTTAGAAATCACGGGTAGTTCTTGAAGAACCACGGTCGTGGTTTCTGTAGAACAAACCGTGATTCTTCCTAGTTCGAAGAATCTTACCTTAGATCCATAAAACTGTTGAAACCCTAAGTTTTGGCTGAGTTTAACCTACCCTAGGGTGTCCTAGTGTAGCGACTAAGTGTTAGGAGAGACCTACCCGGTGATCCTTGCCCTTAGAATCTAAAGTAGCGAAACCTTAGGTAATGGTGAGCCTAATAAGCCGCCATTGGATTAAATGTGCTAGGATAGTTGATTAGGACTTCCCTCTCCGAGACTTACCCGGTAAGGATAGGTTAGATCCCTAATCAAACGATCCGGTTTGTGTTAAATTCCTATCCTAGGGTTCTTAGAGACTTAACCGGTAATGAGACCTTAGGTGTGGACTAGTTGGATCATGAGACTTACCCGGTAATTGATCCCATTTTAGGAAAACTTAATCCCAACACATCATAGTCAATCCAAAGAATGAGTAGATAACTTGAGTTTTATGCCATAACCGGAATTTCCCACCCCTAGAATCCGTCTTTCCTTTCTCTTGATCAATATCTTGTTCGATTTGTTTATTTGTGCTAATCTTCCGATTTAGTTTGACTGATTATTTGCATGTGTTTGATCTTTGACGTGACCACTTAAAAACAACCAAAACAATTGAGATTTTCTTCCTTTATTTTTCTCCTTTCCTTTAGACTTAGGTCTTGCTAAATTCAATCACAATTTAAATTTGATTTCACCTTAGTCTTTGTGTTCGACCTTGGAATACTTATCTCGCTACATACGTCCCGTACACTGCGGGTGCGCTAGAAGTAGGATAATTATAACGAGTATAAATTTAAGGCTTATTGCGTGCACACTTTTTAGCGTAACA
>BSUD01000008.1:454783-525581 GCA_033239045.1 Fagopyrum esculentum | reverse complement strand
CTAAGAGATGAGCTCTTAGAGGAAGAGAGGAGACTTGCCAATGAGAGGCAAGAGGAAACAAGGAGGGAGATTGAGGAGATTAGGCAAGCCCTTGTTCAAGGAGAGCTTAATCGCCGACAACCTCCACCACCTCCACCACAACCGCAGCCGGCGGCCAATGTTAGGGTTGTTCCCATTGCTATTGAGGAGCCACAAACCCTAGGGAGACGTATGGATCCGGCACAAAGAGCACACCGACCGGGTGTGAATCTAGGAGATCCCGCAACCCACAACTATGAGCTCCGCCCTCAAGTTCTTCAAATGATCCGGCATAATCAGTTTGGAGGGATGGAAGGAGAGTCTCCTCACCAACATTTGATGAACTATGAGATTTTGATGGAGACTCTTAGACCACCAAGATTGGAGAGCAACAACCATAAGCTAAGGGCCTTTTCCTTCTCTCTTAAGGACAAAGCTTTGGCTTGGTATCAATCTATTCCGCAAGGTCGAGTTGGTACTTGGGAAGAGATGACAACCGAGTTCTTGACCAAGTTCTTCCCACCTTCCAAGACCACCGAATTAAGAGGAAAGATCAATGCCTTTGTGATGAGGGATAGAGAAAGTTTGTTCAAATCTTGGGAGAGATTTAAGGACCTTCTCCTAGATTGTCCACACCATGGCATACCAAAGATTGAACTATTAGAGATCTATTTCAAAGGGCTTGATGAAGATAGCCAATTCAAGCTTCAATCTCTTTCCGGTGGGACGTTTATGGAGAAGCATGTAGATGATGCTTGGGAGTTTGTGGAGAAGCAAGCTCTAGTGATTGAAAAGTACTCTCATAGGAAGAGCGAAGGAAGAAAGGCGGGAGCGTATGAGGTGAGTGAAGTCACCATGAGCAATTTCAAGCTTGACACCATCAACAACGAGTTGAAATCCTTGAGAGAGTTATGTACTACCACCTTGAAGAGCCAAGCAACTCCTCAAGCACCTCCAAGAGCTAACTTGTCTTCCAAGGAGGAAGATGTAAATTATATGGGAAGGGGCAACTTCAACAATTACCAAGGCCCAAGAAATTTCAACAACAACCGGCAATTCAACAATTACCGGCCAAACCACAAACATCCCGGATTTTCTTACTCTAATCCGGATGGAGCCTTGAACCCTCCCGCCTCCACAAGTGCAACTCCACCACAAAGAGCTTCACAAGAGCCTCCACCCGGTTTTACTCAACCTCCAAAAGATAGGACCGAAGTCATGTTTGAACAATTGCTTGGGAGATTGAGTGGACTTGAGAGCACCGTCACTTCAATTTCTAAGGCTCAAAAGGTCTTGGAAGCACAAGTCTTTCAAAAGGCGGGTGAAGCACATAGAGATCCGGGGAAGCTTCCCGGAAGAACCGAAGACAACCCAAGAGGTCAAGTTTTGGCTATCACAACAAGGAGTGGGTTGAGTATGAAGGATCCTTTGCCCAAGGACCAAGCTAAGGGGAGTCAAGTAGTGGTAGAAGAGGGAAAAAAGCATGAAAATGGAGGGAAGAGCAAGGATGTAGAGCCAACTTATGTGGCACCACCTCCATACAAGCCACCACTACCGTTCCCACAATCAAGAGCAAGAGCTCGTTTGGACAATCACTTTGGTAAGTTCCTTGAACTAATGTCCAAGTTACATATTAACATTCCGTTCATGGATGCCATCTTAGGAATGCCGGCATACGGAAAGTTCTTGAAGGAAATACTCTCCAACAAAAGGAAGTTGGAGGAGTATGGGGAGATTAGGATGACCAAGAGATCCTCGGAGTTAATCCAAACAATGAAGGAAGAAATGCCTCCCAAGCTAAGGGATCCGGGCTCTTTTTGCGTCCCAATAGGAGTGGGAGATGTGAAATACGAGGCCCTTTGTGATCTTGGAGCAAGTGTAAGCATCATACCGCTTGCACTTAGCAACAAGGTCGGGTTAGGAGAGCCAAAGCCGGTCAAGATGACCCTCTATATGGCGGACCGTTCTATCACTCATCCAGTTGGGATTCTTGAGGACATTCCGGTGCAATTGGGAGGATTCTATGTGCCTATTGACTTTGTAGTGTTGGACATTCCGGCGGATTACCCGGTTCCCATCATCCTAGGAAGACCTTTCCTAGCCACCTCCGGATGTTTAGTGGATTGCAAGAACGGGACTCTCTCCTTCAACATTGGAGAGGAGAACATCAAGTTCAAGCTGTCTACAATGATGAAAGGGCCAACCCTTGATGAAGATATCTTCAACATAGTCGAGCAAGAAGAATCTAGAGAAATAGTAAGCTCGATCTTGATCAAGGACCCCTTGGAGAAGGTTCTTACCTTGAGTATGATGGAGGAAGACATTGAAAAGGAATGCAATGAAGAGATCAAAGCCTTGGAGGCATTGGAAGAGGAGCCAAGAATTGGATTTGAGAGCCACGAAGAAATTGTGAACAGCTGCAAGTTCCACGGTCGAGATTTGGATTCCACGGCCGTCAAACTCTCTGGACAACTCCGAGAAGCAAGCTTAGCAAGAACCACGGCCGTGGAATCTGAGCAACCCGTGATTCCAACCGTGGTTTCCCCTGAATCAACTCTCGATGATGATCAAGCTTCTAGGAGCAAAGGGGAGTCTTCATTTGCTGTGTATTCATCTCATCCAACCTTGTTTGGATCGTCTTCAACCGATAAAGGTCCTCCCTCACTTGAACTCAAACCCCTCCCCTCTCATTTAAAGTATGCATTCCTTGGTGATAATTCTACATATCCGGTGATTGTTAATGCATGCTTGAGTGATGATGAACTTGCTAAATTGCTGCATGAACTAAGATTGCATAGGAAAGCCATTGGATATACTATTGATGATTTGGTTGGCATTAAGCCATCTTTGTGCATGCATAAGATAATGATGGAAGATAACCACAAACCCTCTATTGAACATCAAAGGAGATTGAATCCTATAATGAAAGAGGTGGTCAAAAAAGAAATCATTAAGTTGCTAGATGCGGGAATTATCTACCCTATCTCGGATAGTAAGTGGGTTAGCCCCGTTCATGTGGTACATAAGAAGGGCGGAATGACGGTAGTAACTAATGAAAACAATGAACTAATACCGACTAGGACGGTCACGGGATGGAGAATGTGTATAGATTACAGGAAATTGAACATGGCCTCTAGGAAAGATCACTTTCCCCTCCCCTTCATTGACCAAATGCTAGAAAGATTAGCTCAACACTCTCACTTTTGCTACCTAGATGGGTATAGTGGATTCTTCCAAATCCCTATCCACCCCGATGACCAAGAGAAAACAACTTTTACATGTCCATGGGGTACCTTTGCATATAGGAGGATGCCGTTTGGGTTGTGTAATGCACCCGCCACCTTCCAAAGGTGTATGATGGCTATATTTTCGGAATACATAGAAAATATCATGGAAGTGTTCATGGATGATTTCTCTGTTTATGGTTCTTCTTTCGATGATTGCTTGGCTAATTTGTCATTAGTATTGCAAAGATGTGAGGAGACAAATCTTGTCTTAAATTGGGAGAAATGCCACTTCATGGTAAGTGAAGGTATTGTGTTAGGACACTTGGTGTCTAACCGTGGCATTGAGGTTGACAGGGCTAAGATTGAAACGATAGAGAAGTTGCCACCACCTACCTCGGTGAAGGGGGTAAGGAGTTTCTTAGGGCATGCCGGTTTCTACCGAAGATTTATTCAAGATTTCTCTAAAATTTCAAAGCCTCTCACTAACCTACTAATGAAAGATGTTGATTTTGTTTTTTCCAAAGATTGTCTTGAAGCGTTTTGTAGGTTGAAAAACGCCTTGATCTCCGCACCCATCATGCAACCTCCGGATTGGAGTTTACCATTTGAGATCATGTGTGATGCGAGTGATGTGGCCGTTGGGGCCGTTTTAGGGCAAAGAAAGGAAGGGCGCACTCATGCCATTTATTATGCTAGCAAGACGCTAGATGAAGCCCAACTCAACTATGCTACCACCGAGAAAGAGTTGTTGGCGGTGGTGTATGCATTTGAAAAGTTCCGCTCGTACCTTGTTGGAGCGAAGGTCATAGTTTACACGGATCATGCGGCGATCCGTTATCTACTTACAAAGAAGGATGCCAAACCAAGGTTGATTCGGTGGATTCTCCTTCTCCAAGAGTTTGATTTGGAGATACGAGATAAGAAAGGATCCGAGAACTCCGTAGCGGATCACCTTAGTAGACTCCCACCATTGGAGCTTGGGGAAGACAACATCCCGATAGATGACTCGTTCCGGGATGAACAATTGCAATTGGTGGAGGAATGTTTGTTCCACGTGGCTAGAGGAAGTGAGCCATGGTATGCCGATATTGTGAATTACTTGGTGTGTGAGGAAGTACCTCCCGGGCTTACATATGCACAAAAGAAGAAGTTCTTCAACGATGTAAGGCACTACTATTGGAGTGAGCCACTTCTATTCAAGAGAGGCCCGGATGGGGTGCTTAGAAGGTGCATACCCGAAGACGAAATGGAAAGTGTGATCCGGCATTGTCACTCCTTACCATGTGGAGGCCATGCTAGCTCACACAAAACGTGTGCAAAGGTATTGCAATCCGGTTTTTATTGGCCTAACTTGTTTAGAGATGTGCAAGGTTTTGTAGCGGCATGTGATGCTTGCCAAAGAACGGGGAACATCTCAAGGAGGAATGAAATGCCTTTGAACAACATCCAAGAAGTTGAGATTTTTGATGTGTGGGGTGTAGACTTCATGGGACCATTCCCTTCCTCATGTGGCAATCTCTACATCCTATTGGCGGTGGACTATGTGTCAAGATGGGTAGAGGTCATCGCCTCTCCTACCAATGATGCCAAGGTGGTGGTGCGGTTCTTCAACCGAGTGATCTTCCCTAGGTTTGGAACACCAAGGGTGATCATTAGTGATGGAGGGAAGCACTTCACAAATAGGAATTTTGGAGCACTTTTGGCTAAGTATGGGGTGACTCATAAGGTAGCAACACCTTATCACCCCCAAACTAGTGGTCAAGTGGAGATCTCCAACCGTGAGATCAAGGCCATCCTCGAGAAGACGGTGTCTAGGACAAGGAAGGATTGGGCTATGAAGCTCAATGACGCACTATGGGCATATAGAACCGCCTTCAAAACACCTATTGGCACCACTCCTTACAAGTTGGTCTATGGCAAGTCTTGCCATCTTCCGGTGGAAATGGAGCATAGAGCTTATTGGGCCATTAAGTGGCTGAATTTTGACCTCAAGGAGGCGGGAGAGAATCGATTGCTTGATATCAATGCCCTTGAGGAGCTCCGATTGGAAGCTTATGAGAATGCCCGGATTTACAAGGAGAGAACCAAAAGATGGCATGACAAGAGGATTATTCCAAAGGAGTTGAGTGAAGGAGATCTTGTCCTTCTCTTCAACTCGAGGCTAAGACTCTTTCCCGGAAATCTCAAATCAAGATGGACCGGACCATATGTGGTAAAGAAGATCTTCCCCCATGGAGCTATTGAGATAGGAGGGGAGCATTGTGGAGATTTCAAAGTGAATGGGCATCGCTTGAAGAAGTATATTCCGGGAGCCCCGATAGACATGATTGCCCCGCTCCACCTTGAATAGACGCTCCCGAAGTTTGGTCAAGCTAATGACCTTAAAGAAGCGCTTGGTGGGAGGCAACCCATTGGTAACATTTTTTTTTCTTCATTTTTGCTTAGATTTTTCTGTTTTGTGTGCTTTGTGTGTTTTGTCTACTTCATGTGTATGCTAGAACATTAGTGGCATTGGAAACCTTTCTTGGAAATGGTGATGATGAAACCCTCACTAATCATGGGTGGAGTTCGCATGATCCTTTGCATGATGAGCATCTAGGATAGGTTAATATTTGCATGTGTCTTGCATTGTACATACTTAAATCGAAAATCCCATAAAAATCAAAAAATTTTAAAACTTTTGTGCTTTCTAGGCTTGGATATGATCCTAATGATGAAACTTGTCTTGTGATTGGCTATGAATGGCCTTATGTGTTGAATTGATAAATGCATATGTGGACTTGAACTACTTCTCTTAAATTCCATGAATGACTTGAGATCATGATGATTGCCTAGAATGGATTGAGTATTGAAAGTCGAAATTACATGATAAGTTCTTGCATACCATCTAGGAATGAATAAGGCATTTCATCTTTCCTTACTTCTCATCTTGATCATGATTGCTTGAGCACCTCAATTGATATAAAATTTGACCTCCTTTTAAACCCATCCGGGAATAGGAGCATGCTAGTGTGTTTGAATGTGTAAAAAGCAAGTGCGGGGTGAAGATGTAATGAAAAGAATGTCGTGAATGGAATGCTGAAATTATGGTGGAAGTGTAGCCAAAATAGGTTTGGGGGCGTTGGTTTAAATGATAAGTAACTCGGTACACTTCACATAATCGGGTGTTGGTGCCTTGCCAAAGTCAAATGAACCAATAGCCCTAACGAGCTTTGGTATGTGTACCCGGTGTGGATGCACCTCGAAAAAGAGAAAAAGCCCGAGGATGGCTAATCACCGAGGTTTCGGCTATTGTACACCAATGCCATTGTCTCAAAAATGAGTTAAAGAAAAAGAAAAAAAGAAAGCAAGATAGAAAAAAATACACACTTGGGGGAAGTTGATCGAGGACAAGAAAGTGAAGTTAGTTCCATTCCCGGATTAGCATCACATACCTAGAAAATTCCCCTCCCCAATTAAAACGTTTCTTAGCCTTTTATGTCACAAGCCCTTATGACCTACTTGCATGTTTGTAAGACTTAGTAATCTAGATTGGATAGACTCTTGATCTTCTTGACATCTCCGTCCTCCCATCTCATGCATGCATTTGAGTTAAGTACAATTGTCTTTCCATGCCCTTATTGTTTGATACATAATTGCTTATCCAATTGCCAATGATCATGACTATGAAGGTGATCCAATAGTAGAAGCACAAAAACCAAAAAGATTTTGCCATTTTTCTGCATACATAAATCATGTCATCTCTTAGTCTATAGTTGGGAATTTGCTCGGGGACGAGCAAACCTTAAGTATGGGGTATTTTGATAACACGATTTATAGCATAGTTTTAGGCATACATTTAGATAGGATTTTCGCTCAAATCATGCATTATCTAGCACTAGTCCAATACGTTTTGCACTCAAAACATATATTTTGTCGAGATAGACATCTACACGGACTTGTGTGCGTTTTGTAGGTATTTCGGGAAGTTTCGAGCTAAAACGATGCGTTTGAGGGACGCTCATTCAGAGGACACGTTTCCAAACGCATTGGAACGCAAGCCAAGGGTTGAGGAGACTCAAGGAACCCTTCCTACACAAGCCAGGCACCAAAACCACAATCTAATTGTCCAAAGCAAAGTTTCTGCACAGAATCACGGTTCTCTGAAGAACCACGGCCGTGGAAATGACCGTGGATTTTGCCAGATTCTCGTGACAGCTGTGCCACGACTCTCATGGCCAGCACATGAAGAATTGGTTATAAAAAGTGGTCCTGGATGGTTGTTTGAGGCAGCTGGGAATTGGGGGTAGTTTGGGAGCAGCTCATACATTCTCTATGTTCTTTGACAAAATATATTCCAAGAAGAAAAAAAGATTTTTTTAGGAAGGAAAGTGCAAAGAGAAGAAGGAATGAGCCATTGAAGAGGAGAAGAGAAGACACACTTAGCTCTTGTATTTTCGGGTTTATTTCTAGAGATTTATGAACCCTTGAACCTTCCTTTGGAAGGATTGTAAGTCGTTTCTAATTTCGTCTTCAGATTTGGATTGTGTTTAAAGTTCATTTGTTCATCTTCTTTCTCTTATTTTTCTTGCAATGGAGGTTATGAATCTATGTTTGCTTGCTTTGATTCCTATTATGAATGTTGTAGGCTAGATTGATGTGATTCTAGGGTAAGGAAAGGATGGTTGTGGCTAGAACTATGATAGGACGGGCTTAATTTTACCTTTGGATGATTCTTGCTTATGAACGTAGCTACTGTTAGAAATCACGGGTAGTTCTTGAAGAACCACGGTCGTGGTTTCTGTAGAACAAACCGTGATTCTTCCTAGTTCGAAGAATCTTACCTTAGATCCATAAAACTGTTGAAACCCTAAGTTTTGGCTGAGTTTAACCTACCCTAGGGTGTCCTAGTGTAGCGACTAAGTGTTAGGAGAGACCTACCCGGTGATCCTTGCCCTTAGAATCTAAAGTAGCGAAACCTTAGGTAATGGTGAGCCTAATAAGCCGCCATTGGATTAAATGTGCTAGGATAGTTGATTAGGACTTCCCTCTCCGAGACTTACCCGGTAAGGATAGGTTAGATCCCTAATCAAACGATCCGGTTTGTGTTAAATTCCTATCCTAGGGTTCTTAGAGACTTAACCGGTAATGAGACCTTAGGTGTGGACTAGTTGGATCATGAGACTTACCCGGTAATTGATCCCATTTTAGGAAAACTTAATCCCAACACATCATAGTCAATCCAAAGAATGAGTAGATAACTTGAGTTTTATGCCATAACCGGAATTTCCCACCCCTAGAATCCGTCTTTCCTTTCTCTTGATCAATATCTTGTTCGATTTGTTTATTTGTGCTAATCTTCCGATTTAGTTTGACTGATTATTTGCATGTGTTTGATCTTTGACGTGACCACTTAAAAACAACCAAAACAATTGAGATTTTCTTCCTTTATTTTTCTCCTTTCCTTTAGACTTAGGTCTTGCTAAATTCAATCACAATTTAAATTTGATTTCACCTTAGTCTTTGTGTTCGACCTTGGAATACTTATCTCGCTACATACGTCCCGTACACTGCGGGTGCGCTAGAAGTAGGATAATTATAACGAGTATAAATTTAAGGCTTATTGCGTGCACACTTTTTAGCGTAACACTCAACCCACTCCTTGTTGTGATAGCCAAAACTTGGCCTCTTGGGTTGTCTTCGGTTCTTCCGGGAAGCTTCCCCGGATCCCTATGTGCTTCACCCGCCTTTTGAAAAACTTGTGCTTCCAAGACCTTTTGAGCCTTAGAAATTGAAGTGACGGTGCTCTCAAGTCCACTCAATCTTCCTAGCAATTGTTCAAACATGACTTCGGTCCTATCCTTTGAAGGTTGAGTAAAACCGGGTGGAGGTTCTTGTGAAGCTCTTTGTGGTGGAGTTGTACTTGTGGAGGCGGGAGGGTTCAAGGCTCCATCCGGATTAGAGTAAGAAAATCTGGGATGGTTGTGGTTTGGCCGGTAATTGTTGAATTGCCGGTTGTTGTTGAAATTTCTTGGGCCTTGGTAATTGTTGAAGTTGCCCCTTCCCATATAATTCACATCTTCCTCCTTGGAAGACAAGTTAGCTCTTGGAGGTGCTTGAGGAGTTGCTTGGCTCTTCAAGGTGGTAGTACATAACTCTCTCAAGGATTTCAGCTCGTTGTTGATGGCGTCAAGCTTGAAATTGCTCATGGTGACTTCACTCACCTCATACGCTCCCGCCTTTCTTCCCTCGCTCTTCCTATGAGAGTACTTTTCAATCACTAGAGCTTGCTTCTCCACAAACTCCCAAGCATCATCTACATGCTTCTCCATAAATGTCCCACCGGAAAGAGATTGAAGCTTGAATTGGCTGTCTTCATCAAGCCCTTTGAAATAGATCTCTAATAGCTCAATCTTTGGTATGCCATGGTGTGGACAATCTAGGAGAAGGTCCTTAAATCTCTCCCAAGACTTGAACAAACTTTCTCTATCTCTCATCACAAAGGCATTAATCTTTCCTCTTAATTCGGTGGTCTTGGAAGGTGGGAAGAACTTGGTCAAGAACTCGGTTGTCATCTCTTCCCAAGTACCAACTCGCCCTTGCGGAATAGATTGATACCAAGCCAAGGCTTTGTCCTTAAGAGAGAAGGACAAGGCCCTTAGTTTATGGTTGTTGCTCTCCAATCTTGGTGGTCTAAGAGTCTCCATCAAAATCTCATAGTTCATCAAATGTTGGTGAGGAGACTCTCCTTCCATCCCTCCAAACTGATTATGCCAGATCATTTGAAGAACTTGAGGGCGGAGCTCATAGTTGTGGGTTGCGGGATCTCCTAGATTCACACCCGGTCGGTGTGCTCTTTGTGCCGGATCCATACGTCTCCCTAGGGTTTGTGGCTTCTCAATAGCAATGGGAACAACCCTAACATTGGCCGCCGGCTGCGGTTGTGGTGGAGGTGGTGGAGGTTGTCGGCGATTAAGCTCTCCTTGAACAAGGGCTTGCCTAATCTCCTCAATCTCCCTCCTTGTTTCCTCTTGCCTCTCATTGGCAAGTCTCCTCTCTTCCTCTAAGAGCTCATCTCTTAGCCTTAAATGCTCTAAGGCTTCATCCAATTCAGCTTGAAGATTCCTACCGGCCATCTCTTTCTCCTTTCGGATGTTCTTAGATCTAGATCGAAGGGTTTTCTCCGGTTCGGGATCGAATGGAGCTAAATCCTTTCCACGAGATCTTCGCATACACCTAAAGAGAAATAGATGTCCTGAAAAGCAAAGAAAAAAACCAAAGAGAGATCAAAAGCAACAAGAAAGATCTACACTAGAGACAATCGCAATATAGACTCAATCTAGACCTAGTCCCCGGCAACGGCGCCAAAAACTTGTTACGCTAAAAAGTGTGCACGCAATAAGCCTTAAATTTATACTCGTTATAATTATCCTACTTCTAGCGCACCCGCAGTGTACGGGACGTATGTAGCATAAGTATTCCAAGGTCGAACACAATGACTAAGGTGAAATCGAATTTAAATTGTGATTGAATCTAGCAAGACCTAAGTCTAAAGGAAAGGAGAAAATAAAAGGAGAAAATCTCAATTGTTTTGGTTATTTTTAAGTGCTCACATCAAAGATCAAATGCATGCAAACAATCAATCAAACTAAATCGGAAGATTAGCACAAATAAACAAATCAAACAAGATATTGATCAAGAGAAAGGAAAGACGGATTCTAGGGGTTAGAAATTCCGGTTATGGCATAAAACTCAAGTTATCTACTCATTCTTTGGATTGATTATGATATGTTGGGATTAAGTGTTCCTAAAATGGGATCAATCACCGGGTAAGTCTCATGATCCAACTAGTCCACACCTAAGGTCTCGTTACCGGTTAAGTCTCTAAGAACCTAAGGATAGGAATTTAACACAAACCGGATTGTTTAATTAGGGATCTAACCTATCCTTACCGGGTAAGTCTCGGAGAGGGAAGTCCTAATCAACTATCCTAGCACATTTAATCCAATGGCGGCTTATTAGGCTCACCATTACCTAAGGTTTTGCTATTTTAGATTCTAAGGGCAAGGATTACCGGGTAGGTCTCTCCTAACACTTAGTCGCTACACTAGGACACCCTAGGGTAGGTTAAACTCAGCAAAGACTTAGGGTTTCAACAATTTTATGGATCAAAGGTAAGATTCTTCGAACCAGGAAGAATCACGGTTTGTTCTACGGAAACCACGACCGTGGTTCTTCAAGAACTACCCGTGATTTCTAACAATAGCTACGTTCATAAGCAAGAATCATCCAAAGGTAAAATTAAGTCTGTCCTATCATAGTTCTAGCCACAACCATCCTTTCCTTACCCTAGAATCACATCAATCTAGCCTACAACATTCATAATAGGAATCAAAGCAAACAAACATAGATTCATAACCTCCATTGCAAGAAAATGAGAGAAAGAAGATGAACAAATGAACTTTTAAACACAATCCAAATCTGAAGATGCAATTAGAACGACTTACAATCCTTCCAAAGGAAGGTTCAAGAGTTCATAAATCTCTAGAAATAAATCCGAAAATACAAGAGCTAAGTGTGTCTTCTCCTCTCCTCTTCAATGGCTCCTTCCTTCTTCTTTTTGCACTTTCCTTCCTAGAAAAAATTCCTTCTTCTTCTTGGAATATATTTTGTTAAAGAACATAGAGAATGTGTGAGCTGCTCCCAAACTACCCCCAATTCCCAGCTGCCCCAAACAACCATCAAGGACCACTTTTTATAACCAATTCTTCATGTGCTGGCCATGAGAGTCGTGGCACAGCTGTCACGAGAATCTGGCAAAATCCACGGTCATTTCCACAGCCGTGGTTCTTCAGAGAACCGTGATTCTGTGCAGAAACTTTGCCTTGGACAATTAGGCTGTGGTTTGGTGCATGGCTTGTGTAGGAAAGGTTCCTTGAGTCTCCTCAACCCTTGGCTTGCGTTCCCATGAGTTTGGAAACGTGTCCTCTGAATGAGCGACCCTTAAACGCATCGTTTTAGCTCGAAACTTCCCGAAATACCTACAAAACGCACACAAGTCCGTGTAGACGTCTATCTCGACAAAATATATGTTTTGAGTGCAAAACGTATTGGACCAGTGCTAGATAATGCATGATTGAGCGAGAATCCTATCTAAATGTACGCCTAAAACTATGCTATAAATCGTGTTATCATGTTCTTCTCCTCCTCTTCAATGGATCCCTTCTTCTTCTCTTTGACACTTTCCTTCCTAGAAAAATCTTCTTCTTTTGAGAATATATTTGTTAGAGAGAAATGGATAATGGATGAGCTGCTCCCAAACAACCCCAGCTGGACCACTTTTATAACAAATCTTGCATGAGCTGGCCATGAGAGTCGTGGCACAGCTGTCACGAGAATCTGGCAAAATCCACGGTTATTTCCACGGCCGTGGTTCGTCAGAGAACCGTGATTTTGCGCAGAAACTTCGCCTTGGATCATTAAGTTGTGATTTGGTGCATGGCTAGTGTTGGTAAGGCTTCATGAGTCCTCCTCAGCCCTTGGCTTGTGTCCTAATGCGTCCGGGAGTGTGTCATCTAAATGAACGATCCTCAAATGCATCGTTTAAGCTCCTAAACTTACCGAAATACCTACAAAACACGCACAAGTCCGTGTAGACGTCTATCTCGACAAAATACGTGAATTGGGTGCAAAACGTCTTGGACTAATGCTAGATCATGCATGAATGAGCGAGAATTCTATCTAAATGTACACCTAAAACTATGTTATAAATCGTGTTATCAAGAAGAAGAAGGGATCCATTGAAGAGGAGGAGAAGAACACACACCATAGCTTTCCTGTATTTCGGATTCTATTTCTAGAGTTTTATGAACCCTCGAACCTTCTTTTGGAAGGGTTGTAAGTTGCTCTAATTCTATTTTCAGATTGGTTTGTTTTTGAGTTCACTTGTTCATCTCTTTTCTTTTATTATCTTGCAATGAATGTTATGATTTTATGTTTGTTTGTTTCGATTTCTATTATGAATGTTGTAGGGTAAATTGATGTGGTTCTAGGGTAAGGAAAGGATGGTTATGGCTAGGGCTATGATAGGACGGACTTATATTTATCTTTGGGTGACTTTTGCTTATGAACATAGCTGCTGTTAGAAATCACGGGTAGTTCTTGTAGAACCACGGTCGTGGTTTAGGTAGAACAAACCGTGATTTTCCCTGGTTCGAAGGATCTTGCCTTAGATCTATAAAATGTTGAAACCCTAGGTGTTTGTTGAGTTTAACCAACCCTAGGGTGACCTAGTGTAGTGACTAAGTGTTAGGAGAGACTTACCCGGTAATCCTTACTCTTAGAATCTAAAAATAGCAAACCTTGGGTAGTGGTGAGCCTAATAAGCCGCCATTGGATTAGATGTGCTAGGATAGTTGCTTAGGACTTCCCTTTCCAAGACTTACCCGGTAAGGATAGGTTAGATCCCTAATTAACAAATCCAGTTTTTGTAGAATTCCTATCCTTAGGTTCTTAGAGACTTACCCGGTAATGAGACCTTAGGTGTGGACTAGTTGGACCATGAGACCTACCCGGTAATTGATCCCAATTTAGAAACACTTAATCCCAACATATCATAGTTAATCCAAAGAATGAATAGATAACTTGAGTTCTATGCCATAACCGGAACTTCCGACCCCTAGAATCCGTTTTTTTCTTTCCTTGATCATTATCTTGTTTAGCTTGTTCATTCGTATTGATTCTTGGTCTAGTTTGATTGTTTACTTTGCATGAATTGTGATCTTTGATTGATCACCAAAAACCAACTAAAAACATTTGAGATTTTCATTTCTTTATTTCTTTCTTTTCCTTAGACTTAGATCTTTGCTAAACTCAATCACAACTTGAATCAATTTCACCTTAGTCTTCGTGTTCGACCTCGGAATACTAACCCTTCTACAAACGTCCCGTACACTGCGGGTTTCACTAGGTAGTTAGGATTTAGTTCGATTTATAAATTTAAAACCCATTTGCGCATCACAATCTTAGCGTAACAAGTTTTTGGCGCCGTTGCCGGGGACTAGGTCTAGATTGAGTCTATTTTGTGATTGTTTCTAGTGTAGATCTTTCTTGTTGCTTTTGATCTCTTTTTGGTTTGTGTCTTTGCTTTTCAGGACATCTATTACTCTTTAGGTGTATGCGAAGATCTCGTGGCAAGGATTTAGCTCCATTCGATCCCGAACCGGAGAAAACCCTTCGATCATGATCCAAGAACATCCGAAAGGAGAGAGAGATGGCCGGAAGAAACCTCCAAGCTGAATTGGATGAAGCCTTAGAGCAAATAAGGCTAAGAGATGAGCTCTTGGAGGAAGAGAGGAGACTTGCCAATGAGAGGCAAGAGGAAACTAGGAGGGAGATTGAGGAAATTAGGCAAGCCCTTGTTCAAGGAGAGCTTAATCGCCGACAACCTCCACCTCCTCCACCACAACCGCAGCCGGCGGCTAATGTTAGGGTCGTTCCCATTGCTATTGAGGAGCCACAAACCCTAGGGAGACGTATGGATCCGGCACAAAGAGCACACCGACCGGGTGTGAATCTAGGGGATCCCGCAACCCACAACTATGAGCTCCACCCTCAAGTTCTACAAATGATCCGGCATAATCAATTTGGAGGGATGGAAGGAGAGTCTCATCATCAACACTTGATGAACTATGAGATTTTGATGGAGACTCTTAGACCGCCAAGATTGGAAAGCAACAACCATAAGCTAAGGGCCTTTTCCTTTTCTCTTAAGGATAAAGCCTTGGCTTGGTATCAATCTATTCCACAAGGACGAGTTGGTACTTGGGAGGAGATGACAACCGAGTTCTTGACCAAGTTCTTCCCACCTTCCAAGACCACCGAATTAAGAGGGAAGATCAATGCCTTCGTGATGAGGGATAGAGAAAGTTTATTCAAGTCTTGGGAGAGGTTCAAAGATCTTCTTCTTGATTGTCCACACCATGGTTTACCAAAAATTGAGCTATTGGAAATCTACTTCAAGGGTCTTGATAAAGATAGCCAATTCAAGCTCCAATCTCTTTCCGGTGGGACATTTATGGAGAAACATGTAGATGATGCTTGGGAGTTTGTGGAAAAGCAAGCTCTAGTAATTGAGAAGTACTCCCATAGGAAGACTGAAGGAAGAAAGGCGGGAGCATATGAGGTGAGTGAAGTCACCATGAGCAATTTCAAGCTTGACGCCATCAACAACGAGTTGAAGTCCTTGAGGGAGTTGTGTGCTACAACCTTGAAGAACCAAGCAACCCCTCAAGTGCTTCCACAAGCGAACTTGTCTTCTAAGGAGGAGGATGTGAATTATATGGGAAGGGGCAACTTCAACAATTACCAAGGCCCAAGGAGTTTCAATAACCACCGGCAATTTAACAATTACCGGCCTAACCACAACCATCCCGGATTTTCTTACTCTAATCCGGATGGAGCCTTGAACCCTCCCGCTTCCACAAGCTCAACTCCACCACCGAGAGCTTCACAAGAACCTCCACCCGGATTTTCTCAACCTCCCAAGGATAGAACCAAAGTAATGTTTGAGCAATTGCTTGGAAGGTTGAGTGGTCTTGAGAGCACCGTAACTTCAATCTCTAAGGCTCAAAAGGTCTTAGAAGCTCAAGTATTCCAAAAAGCGGGTGAAGCCCATAGAGATCCGGGAAAGCTTCCCGGAAGAACCGAAGACAACCCAAGAGGCCAAGTGTTGGCTATCACAACGAGGAGTGGGTTGAGTACGAAGGACCCTTTGCCCAAGGACCATGCCAAGGGAAAGCAAGTAGTGGTAGAAGAGGGAAGAATGCAAGAAAATGGAGGCAAGAGCAAGGATGTAGAGCCAACCTATGTGGCACCGCCTCCATACAAGCCACCACTACCGTTCCCACAATCAAGAGCAAGAGCTCGTTTAGACAATCACTTTGGTAAGTTCCTTGAACTAATGTCCAAATTACATATTAACATTCCGTTCATGGATTCCATCTTAGGAATGCCGGCGTATGGCAAGTTTTTGAAAGAAATACTCTCCAACAAAAGGAAGTTGGAGGAGTATGGGGAGATAAGGATGACCAAGAGATCCTCGGAGTTGATCCAAACGATGAAGGAGGAAATGCCTCCCAAGCTAAGAGATCCGGGCTCTTTTTGTGTTCCAATTGGAGTAGGAGACGTGAAGTACGAGGCCCTTTGTGATCTTGGGGCGAGTGTAAGCATCATACCGCTTGCACTTTGCAACAAGGTCGGGCTAGGAGAGCCAAAGCCGGTCAAGATGACCCTCTATATGGCGGACCGTTCTATCACTCATCCGGTTGGGATTCTAGAGGACATTCCGGTGCAGCTAGGAGGATTCTACGTGCCTATTGATTTTGTAGTGTTGGACATTCCGGCGGATTATCCGGTTCCTATCATCTTAGGAAGACCTTTCCTAGCCACTTCCGGATGCTTAGTGGATTGCAAGAACGGAACTCTCTCCTTCAACATTGGAGAAGAAAACATCAAGTTCAAGTTGTCCACCATGATGAAAGGGTCAACCATTGATGAAGATGTCTTCAACATAATCGAGCATGAAGAATCTAGAGAAGTTATGAGCTCCATCTTGATCAAGGATCCCTTGGAAAAGGTTCTTACCTTAAGCATGATGGAGGAAGATGATGAGGAGGCTTGCAATGAAGAGATCAAAGCCTTGGATGCATTGGAAGAGGAGCCAAGAGTTGGATTTGAAAGCCACGAAGAAGTGTTGAACAGCTGCAAGTTCCACGGTCGAGATTTACAAACCACGGCCGTCAAACTTTCTGGACAACTCCGGGAAGCAAGCTTGGCAAGAACCACGGCCGTGGAATCTGAGCAACCCGTGATTCCAACCGTGGTTTCCCCTGAATCAACTCTCGATGATGATCAAGCTTCTAGGAGCAAAGGGGAGTCTTCATTTACTGTGGATTCATCTCATCCAACCTTGTTTGGATTGTCTTCAACCGATAAAGGTCCTCCCTCACTTGAACTCAAACCCCTCCCCTCTCATTTAAAGTATGCATTCCTTGGTGATAATTCTACATATCCGGTGATTGTTAATGCATGCTTGAGTGATGATGAACTTGCTAAATTGCTGCATGAACTAAGATTGCATAGGAAAGCCATTGGATATACTATTGATGATTTGGTTGGCATTAAGCCTTCTTTGTGCATGCATAAGATAATGATGGAAGATAATCACAAATCCTCTATTGAACATCAAAGAAGATTAAATCCCATAATGAAAGAGGTGGTCAAAAAGGAAATCATTAAGTTGCTAGATGCGGGAATTATCTACCCTATCTCGGATAGTAAGTGGGTTAGCCCCGTTCATGTAGTTCCTAAAAAGGGTGGGATGACGGTAGTAACCAATGAGAACAATGAACTAATACCGACTAGGACGGTTACGGGGTGGAGGATGTGCATTGATTATAGGAAATTGAACATGGCCTCTAGGAAAGATCACTTCCCTCTCCCCTTCATTGACCAAATGCTAGAAAGATTAGCTTAACACTCTCATTTTTGCTATCTAGATGGCTATAGCGGATTCTTCTAAATCCCTATCCACCCCGATGACCAAGAGAAAAAAACTTTTACATGTCCATGGGGTACTTTTGCATATAGGAGAATGCCATTTGGGCTGTGTAATGCACCCGCCACCTTCCAAAGGTGTATGATGGCTATCTTTTCGGAATACATAGAAAATATCATGGAAGTGTTCATGGATGATTTCTCTGTTTATGGTTCTTCTTTCGATGATTGCTTGGCTAACTTATCACTAGTATTGCAAAGATGTGAGGAGACAAATCTTGTCCTAAATTGGAAAAAGTGCCACTTCATGGTAAGTGAAGGGATTGTGTTAGGACACTTGGTGTCAAACCGTGGCATTGAGGTTGATAGGGCTAAGATTGAAACGATAGAGAAGTTGCCACCACCTACCTCGGTAAAGGGGGTAAGGAGTTTCTTAGGGCATGCCGGTTTTTACCGGAGGTTTATCCAAGATTTCTCTAAAATTTTTAAGCCTCTCACTAACCTACTAATGAAGGATGTTGAATTTGTCTTTTCCAAGGATTGTCTTGAAGCCTTTTGTAGGTTGAAGAACGCCTTGATCTCCGCACCTATCATGCAACCTCCGGATTGGAGTCTACCATTTGAGATCATGTGTGATGCGAGCGATGTAGCCGTTGGGGCTGTTTTGGGGCAAAGGAAAGAAGGGCGCACTCATGCTATTTACTATGCTAGCAAGACGCTAGATGATGCCCAACTCAATTATGCTACCACCGAGAAGGAGTTGCTGGCGGTGGTGTATGCATTTGAGAAGTTCCGCTCGTACCTTGTTGGAGCGAAGGTCATAGTTTATACGGATCATGCTGCGATCCGTTATCTACTTACCAAGAAGGATGCCAAACCAAGGTTGATTCGGTGGATCCTTCTTCTTCAAGAGTTTGATTTGGAGATACGAGATAAGAAGGGATCCGAGAACTCCGTGGCGGATCACCTTAGTAGATTGCCCCCATTAGAGCTTGGACGAGATGACATTCCAACTGATAACTCATTCCGAGATGAGCAATTGCAAATGATGGAGGAATGCTTGTTCCAAGCGTCTAGAGGGAATGAACCATGGTACGCCGACATCGTGAACTACTTAGTGTGTGAGGAAGTGCCTCCCGGGTTAACATATGCACAAAGGAAAAAGTTCTTCAATGATGTAAGACATTACTATTGGAGTGAGCCACTTCTATTTAAGAGAGGCCCGGATGGGGTGCTTAGAAGATGCATACCGGAAGATGAAGTGGAGAGTGTGATCCGGCATTGTCACTCCTTACTATGTGGAGGCCATGCTAGCTCACACAAAACGTGTGCAAAGGTATTGCAATCCGGTTTTTATTGGCCTAACTTGTTTAGAGATGTGCAAGGTTTTGTAGCGGGATGTGATGCTTGCCAAAGGACGGGCAACATCTCAAGGAGGAATGAAATGCCCTTGAACAACATCCAAGAAGTTGAAATATTTGATGTGTGGGGTGTGGACTTCATGGGACCATTCCCTTCTTCATGTGGCAATCTCTACATCCTATTGGCAGTGGACTATGTGTCAAGATGGGTGGAGGCAATCGCCTCTCCTACAAATGATGCCAAAGTGGTGGTGCGGTTCTTCAACCGGGTGATCTTCCCTAGGTTTGGAACACCAAGGGTGATCATTAGTGATGGAGGGAAGCACTTCACAAATAGGAATTTTGGAGCGCTTTTGGCTAAGTATGGGGTAACTTATAAGGTGGCAACACCTTACCATCCCCAAACTAGTGGCCAAGTGGAGATCTTCAACCGAGAGATCAAGGCCATCCTTGAGAAGACGGTGTCTAGAACTAGAAAGGATTGGGCTATGAAGCTCAATGACGCATTGTGGGCATATAGAACCGCTTTCAAGACACCAATTGGAACCACTCCTTACAAGTTAGTCTATGGCAAGTCTTGCCATCTCCCGGTGGAAATGGAGCATAGAGCTTATTGGGCCATTAAGTGGCTAAATTTTGACCTCAAGGAGGCGGGAGAAAAGAGGTTGCTTGATATTAACGCCCTTGAGGAGCTCCGGTTGGAAGCCTATGAGAATGCCCGGATCTACAAGGAGAGAACCAAAAGGTGGCATGACAAGAGGATCATTCCCAAGGAGTTGAGTGAAGGAGATCTTGTCCTTCTCTTCAACTCAAGGCTAAGGCTCTTTCCCGGCAAGCTCAAATCAAGATGGACCGGGCCATATGTGGTGAAGAAGATCTTTCCCCATGGAGCTATTGAGATAGGAGGGGAGCATTGTGGAAATTTCAAAGTGAATGGGCATCGCTTGAAGAAGTATATACCGGGAGCCCCGGTAGACATGATTGCCCCGCTTCACCTTGAATAGACGCTCCCGAGTTTGGTCAAGCTAATGACCTTAAAGAAGCGCTTGGTGGGAGGCAACCCATTGGTAACATTTTTCCCTTTTCATTTTTCATTTTTGCTTAGATTTTTCTGTTTTTGTGTGCTTTGCGTGTTTTGTGTTTCATGTGTGTGCTAGAAGCAATAGTGGCTTTGAAAGCCTTTCTTGACATATGAATGATGATGATGAAACCCTCACCAATTATGGGTGGAGCGGACGCGGAACTTGGACGGCTAGCGGTGCCTAGCGCGGGTTTCGGAGCTTTGATGGATGCTTAGAGCTCTCTACCATGGTTGATAGGATCATCCAACATCAATTCACTCGAACAATCCCGAATACCATAGCAAACAATTTTACATTGTGAGAACCTTCTTTCACTCTTTTTACTTGTATACCACAATGGGGACAATGTGTTTCTAAGTATGGGGTGGGGTTCGCATGATCCCTTGCATGATGAGCATCTAGGATAGGTTAATATTTGCACATGTCTTGCATTGTACATACTTAAATCGAAAATACCATAAAAATCAGAAAATTTAAAAATTTTTGTGCTTTCTAGGCTTGGATATGATCCTAATGATGAAATCTTGTCTTGTGAATTGGCTATGGATGGCCTTATGTGTTGAATTGATAAATGCATATGTGGACTTGAACTACTTTTTTTGAATTCTATGAATGATTTGTGATTATGATGTTTGCCTAGAATGGATGGAGTATTGAAAATCGAAATTACATGATAGTTCTTGCATACCATCTAGGAATGAATGAGGCATTTCATCTTTCTCTACTTCTCATCTTGATCATGATTGCTTAAGCACCTCAATTGATATAAAATTGACCTCTTTTAACCCATCCGGGAATAGGAGCATGCTAGTGTGTTGAAGTGTATGAAAAGCAAGTGTGGGGTAAAGTTATTGATGAAAGGAATGTCATGAATGAAAATGCTGAAATTATTGTGGAAGTATAGCCAACAATATAGGTTTGGGGGCGTTGTTTCAAATGACAAGTAACTCGGTACACTTCACATAATCGGGTGTTGGTGCCTTGCCAAAGTCAAATGAATCAATAGCCCTAACGAGCTTTGGTATGTGTGCCCGGTGTGGATGCACCTCGAAAAAAATAGAAAAAGCCCGAGGATGGCTAATCACCGAGGTTTCGGCTATTGTACACCAATGCCATTGTCTCAAAAACAAGTCAAGAAAAAGAAAAGAAAGCAAGATAAGAAAAATTATTCACTTGGGGGAAGTTGATCGAGGACAAGGAAGTGAAGTTAGTTCCATTCCCGGATTAGCATCACATAACCTAGAAAACTCCCCACCCAATCACAACGTTTCTTGGCCTTTTTATGTTACAAGACCTTATGACCTACTTGCATGTTTGTAAGACTTAGTGATCTAGATTGGACACACTCTTGATCTTCTTGACCTCTTCATCTTTACATCTCATGCATGTCTTTGAGCTAAGTACAATTGTCTTTCCATGCCTTCATTTGTTTGATACATACTTGCTTGTCCAATTGCCATGAAACATGACTATGAAGGTGATCCAATAGTAGAAGCACAAACCCAAAAAGATTTTGCCGTTTTTCTGCATACATAAATCATGCTATCTCGTATTCTATAGTTGATGCAATTGCTCGAGGACGAGCAAACCTTAAGTATGGGGTATTTTGATAACACGATTTATGATCTAGATTTAGGTAATCATTTAGGTAGATTTCTCACTCATTCATGCAAGGTTTAGCATTAGTTCGAGACGTTTTGCACTCAATTCATGTATTTTGCCGAGATAGACATCTACACGGACTTGTGCGCGTTTTGTAGGTATTTCGGGAGATTTAGAGCTAAAACGATGCGTTGAGAATCGTTCATCTAGATGACACACCCTCGGACTCATTGGGACACAAATCTAGGGCTAAGGAGGACTCATGAAACCTTGCCTACACTAACCATGCACCAAATCACAGCCAAATAATCAAAGGCGAAGTTTCTGCACAAAATCACGGTTCTCTGACAAACCACGGCCGTGGAATCAACCGTGGTTTTTGCCAGATTCTTGTGACAGCTGTGCCACGACTCTCATGGCCAGCTCATGCAAGTTTGTTATAAAAGTGGTCCTTCATGGATTGTGAGAGGCAGCTGGGGTAGTTTGGGAGCAGCTCATCCATTATCCATTTCTCTCTAACAAATATATTCTCCAAAGAAGAAGATTTTTCTAGGAAGGAAAGTGTCAAAGAGAAGAAGAAGGGATCCATTGAAGAGGAGGAGAAGAACACACACCATAGCTTTCCTGTATTTCGGATTCTATTTCTAGAGTTTTATGAACCCTTGAACCTTCTTTTGGAAGGGTTGTAAGTTGCTCTAATTCTATTTTTAGATTGGTTTGTTTTTGAGTTCACTTGTTTATCTCTTTTCTTTTATTATCTTGCAATGAATGTTATGATTTTATGTTTGTTTGTTTCGATTTCCATTATGAATGTTGTAGGGTAAATTGATGTGGTTCTAGGGTAAGAAAAGGATGGTTATGGCTAGGGCTATGATAGGACGGACTTAGATTTATCTTTGGGTGACTTTTGCTTATGAACATAGCTGCTGTTAGAAATCACGGGTAGTTCTTGTAGAACCACGGTCGTGGTGTAGGTAGAACAAACCGTGATTTTCCCTGGTTCGAAGGATCTTGCCTTAGATCTATAAAATGTTGAAACCCTAGGTGTTTGTTGAGTTTAACCTACCCTAGGGTGACCTAGTGTAGTGACTAAATGTTAGGAGAGACTTACCCGGTAATCCTTACTCTTAGAATCTAAAAATAGCAAACCTTGGGTAGTGGTGAGCCTAATAAGCCACCATTGGATTAGATGTGCTAGGATAGTTGCTTAGGACTTCCCTTTCCAAGACTTACCTGGTAAGGATAGGTTAGATCCCTAATTAACAAATCCGGTTTGTGTAGAATTCCTATCCTTAGGTTCTTAGAGACTTACCCGGTAATGAGACCTTAGGTGTGGACTAGTTCGACCATGAGACCTACCCGGTAATTGATCCCAATTTAGAAACACTTAATCCCAACATATCATAGTTAATCCAAAGAATGAATAGATAACTTGAGTTCTATGCCATAACCGGAACTTCCGACCCCTAGAATCCGTTTTTTTCTTTCCTTGATCATTATCTTGTTTAGCTTGTTCATTCGTATTGATTCTTGGTCTAGTTTGATTGTTTACTTTGCATGAATTGTGATCTTTGATTGATCACCAAAAACCAACTAAAAACATTTGAGATTTTCATTTCTTTATTTCTTTCTTTTCCTTAGACTTAGATCTTTGCTAAACTCAATCACAACTTGAATCAATTTCACCTTAGTCTTCGTGTTCGACCTCGGAATACTAACCCTTCTACAAACGTCCCGTACACTGCGGGTTTCGCTAGGTAGTTAGGATTTAGTTCGAGTTATAAATTTAAAACCCATTTGCGCATCACAATCTTAGCGTAACATTAACATTCTCACATAAGCTTCTACCCAAAAAAACAACCTTACCCAGTGCAAGCTTACCCACCTATCCTGCAAAATATCTTCCCTACATACTTGGGTAAGATGGAAAAGACGACTGAGGCGACCATGGTGCTTGGTGGCTCTCGAGGTAGAAGACGACCGAGGAGCTTTGTGGTTGCTGGCTCCAATCATGTGCTCACACAACTCAGAATACATACCTAGCTCACACATTACTGAAAGTGCTCATACATACCCAAAATGCTCACACATTACTCATTTCAAAGCAATACCCAAAAAACGCAGTAAATATATTCAGGGAGTAATCAATTACTCAATCCATACCTAAGAAACATACCCAAAGTGCTCACACATTACTCAAATACCCAAAGTGTAGATACATATTACATACCCAAAGGCTCATACATACCCAAAGTGCTCATACATACCCAAAGTGCTCACACATTTGATGGTACTCAAGGGTAGTACGACTTACCAATTCCTCATCAATGGCACTCTCGAACACTTTAGCCTCCTCACGAGTTGTAGCCTCGCCGGAATCGGCGGCCATCCTACGTTCTTCTACCTCAATTACGGCATGAGTAAACCCTAGACTGAAAGAGGGCGCCATAATCTTAGCAGAAGGGAGACTCGCCATTCTTCAAACTTTGTATTTTTTCTGGTTAGGTTTCCAAGCATTCTTCAACCTTGTGAGTTTAGAGAAGGACAGCGAGGCAGTTTCAGGGGCGGAAGAAGAGGGTGAATGTTGTTCAGAGGGGAGGAATAATAGAGCGACGATTTCAGGGGAGGAAGAAGAAAACGACGACGGTTTCAGGGGAGGAAGAAGAAGAGGCTGACGGTTTCAGGAGAGGGAGAAGAAGGGGGCGACGGTCAGGGGAGGAAGACGAAGAGGGCGACGGTAACAGAGAAGGAGAAGAAGAGGACGATGGTGGTTCAGAGGCAAGAAAGGTCGCTGGTGGTTCAGAGGCAAGGAAGGAGGAGGCAAAGAAGGAGAATAGTACCGTGGTGGTTGAAATCTTCCAAGCGGGATATTAAACCCTAATTCGTTTTTTTTTGAATAAAAGTGAACATCTATTCAGTCTGAAAACAGTATTCTACTTTCTAGTTTACAGACCTATTTTATCTATAGGGCCTATTTTACAAAATGTCAATTTCAAGGGTCCTATTTCCCCAATTCTTTCTTAAATAAAAGAACACACTTTACTCAGATAACGAGTCCATTACCACTAGTACAAAGACCCCCTAGACCTCGCTTGTGTTGGAGCGGTTTGTAACAACCGAGATCAATAGTATTTTTGGACCATTGTTATTTGTATAACCGCGGACAATCAATTTATTTTTAAAAAAATTCGGACTCCACTTATATGAACTAACCAGGGTATAATATTAATTTTTTGGACAATATCACGGTTATCATGAAGAACCGTGGTAACGCAACATTTTCGGACCCGGGTTATTTAACTAACCGTGGTATATTATTTTAATAAATCTTTATCAAAAAAAGAAACCCTAGCCTCTCAACGAACCCGCTCCTCAACCATCTGTAATTTGGAAACTTCTTTCAGCCCTATTCTAGCCTCCGCGATACATACTTTACTCAACCCTCGCTCAGCTCCGCTCCAAACTCCGCGATGCAGGCGCTTCTCAACCCCTAGAATATCGGAAACTTCGTTCAGGCCCACTCAATCCTCCAGGCGCTCCTCAACCCTCAAAATATCAGAAACCTCGCTCTGCCCCGCTCCAGCCTCCAGGAGCTCCTCAGCCCCGCTTCAGGTGCTCCCCATCGGCCTTCCGTCCGTCCTAGCCTTTCAAGGAACAGAATCTCAAGGCTCTCGAGGTCAGACGAGCTAAAGCCATAGAAGAGCTCTGCCCGCAGAAAAAGGGTAATCCATAAACTATAGTTTTTATTTTTTAAATTTGTGAAATACATGTTTGTTATGATTTCAATTTCCCTACAAATTTGAATTTTGTGTTTTGATATAAACTGACGTGAATATCATTAATTAAAAAACTTATGTAGACCGAAATCTTAAGATTTTGATTACTTTCTCAATTGCTTCTCTCTTTGATTGGAATTTAGGCTTAAATGTAACTAAGATACTTGGCTATATATGAAAACATATTTTAGTGATTTACTAGACAACGCATAAAAGAAACAAGGTCATATATAATATAATGATGGATATGACTCATTTTTTTGTTTTGATGATTTAGTAGATAATATTTTGTTGCTCTGAAGACCCAAAGTTTAAAGGGTAAATTTCTTCATTTTCGGTCTATATTGTTTGCTCACTATCATTTTTAATTTACTTTTTCTCTTGACTTTTATTTTTTTTTTACAAGAAATGCATATTTGACGGAAACCTATTGTGAGTATCGATTTCCCTTTTTTATTCCAAGCATTTTGAAATCATTGATATTGATCATGTATCCTCTCTGTTGTGGTTCAAAACTAGCAACTAAATGTTGTAACTTTCAGTGTGTGAATAATTCTTGTTCATTAGTTTGTTTACCGTCGGTGGAGAGAACAAGTTTATGTTAGACTTTTTTAATCCTTGAAACAATACTTGTTATGCTTTTACTCGTTATTTATAAAAATTTTACACCACCATGAAGAACGCACAAATAGACTGACAACAAACCAATTTTGTCTCTCTAAACTCAAGTTGTTATAAGCTTAATGGCTTAGTGATCTTCAAGTTGACCTAGCTATCATTTTTTGACTTGAATTTTTGTAAGCTATGAATTTTAGTTAGTTAAAGCCAATTAGTTGGTGATTACTATCTGTACTCAGTTCGGTAACATTACTGATATAAGATTTTCTTGGGTTATGTTTGATAGATAGAGAATATATGACATTATATGTAATTAAGTAAGCCTATGGGTTCTTATGTAATTATGACTCTTATACCCGTATATATTCATAATACTAGCAGAGGCAAACCCTACGGGGATATTTCATTCTAATATGGTATCATAGGACTGGGGTTTCTCTCTCTAAATTCCCACGATCTTCTCTGCGCCACTCGCTTCTGCTTCTTAGGCGGAACTCTTCGAAACTGCTCCCTCTTCGCCGCAGCATCTTCTCCGCAGCATCTTCTCCGCAAAAGCCTCTCTCGCTCCCTATGGCTGATCAAAGAACCTTTTTCACTCCATCCTCTCGGTCTCTAATGTCAAGAACATCATCCCTATTGTTCTTGAGGTTGAAAAGGGGACATATGCTTCTTGGGCGGAACTCTTCCGCATTGCTGCAAAGGCACATAAGGTGCTTGACCATATCGACGAATCCATCAAACGCCCCGATGATATCTCTGATGAACTATGGGGTCAAGTAGACGCAGTTCTTGTTCAGTGGATTTATGGCACTATCTCAACGGATTTCCTTCTCACTATTCTGGAACCTGACACCACGGCTCTCAAGGCTTGGACAAAGATTAAAAGCCTGTTTAATGACAACAAGCATTCTCGCGCTATGTACCTGGAGCAGGAGTTCTCTAACTCCAAATTGGAGAAATTCTCATCAATCTCGGCGTACTGTCAGCATATCAAATCCCTATCAGGTCAACTACGCAATGTTGATCACGCGGTCGATAACAATCGTTTGGTCCTTCAAACTCTTACTGGTCTACCATCCGAGTACAATTCAGTTGCTTCAGTTATCCAACAAACTAATCCGCTACCGGAATTCAGCAAGGTCCGCTCTCAACTCATGCTGGAAGAGACGAGACTCACAAAACAAACTAAACCGACCGTTTCTCAAGCTCATGTTTCGTCTTCTGATCTCACCTTCGAGCCACCCTTCACACCACCAGCCACATCGACCACAGGGGGTAGAGGCCGCGGTCAGGGTTGTGGCTATCGTGGAGGCCGTGGACCATCCAACTGTGGCCGAGATCGAGGACGCGACTCCTTTGGACACTATGGTCACTCCCCTGCTCCCGTTTAATATCGAAATGGGGGTTGGTCCCACCCCAACTAAAATTCCGCTCTACTAGCACACCACCCATGGCAATATCGTCATCCAACGCCTCCTCCGAGTCCGTACCCCAACCACACCGGCATTTTGGGCCCTCATCCTCCACGCCGCCCGGACTACGGTCTCAACGCCGACTATACCCAATCATATACAGCTACTAATATTACACAGGGTTTCGGCGCTATGACACTACAGACTCCGGATGATAACTGATACCTTGATACCGGCGCCACATCGCACATGTCGCATTCTTCAGGTATACTCTCTCGTACTCATTCCAAGAAAACACCATTAATTATTGTTGATAACGGGGCATGTCTTTCTACTTCGGGTCTTGGCAAAAACACACTACCTACATATACCAAACCCATTCACCTCAATAACGTCCTAATTGCACCCAAACTGATTAAGAACCTAGTGTCGGTCCGTCGCCTTACAACAGATAATAATGTTTCAATTGAATTTGACCCCTATGGTTTTTATGTGAAGGACCTCCCCACGTGCACTATCCGTATGAGATTGCATAGTGTTGGCGATCTGTACCCTATCACGTCCTCTCCCACCGCCCCAATAGCTCTCTCAACGTGCATGTCTCCCACATGGCATGCTCGCCTCGGTCATCCAGGGTCTCCCGCTTTCAACATTCTTCGCACTAGATTTCTTAATTGCAATAAGGATTTTTGTTCCACATAGTGCCCCGCTTGTCAATTGGGAAAACACACTCGTTTGCCTTTCTCTAGTTCTCTTAACCGTGTTTCTGAACCTTCCGATATTATTTATGGTGATTTATGGACTTCGCTTGTTGTTGGTTTGGATGGTTCCAAATTTGTTCTGGTGCTGCTTGAAGCATTTACACAATTTATTTGGGTATTCCCGCTTAAATACAATTCTCAGGTCACCGACAAAATTATCCAATTTCATGCTTTTGTGTCCACCCAATTCGGTATGTCTATTCGAGCGTTTCATTGTGATAATGGGGTGAATTATCCAACACAACGCTTACTACATTCCTTCTCTCAAAAGGCATCGTCCAACGTTTCACCTGCCCTTAAACATCCTCCCAAAATGACAACGCCGAACGAACGATCCGTACAATCACAAACTACATGCGTCCTCTCCTCTTTCACGCATCCATTCCCACAAAATATTGGCCCTTGCACTTGAAACATCATCGTACCTTCTCAACATCACTCCTAAACCCACCCTCCGCTCTCAATAACCACATCAACTCCTTTACCACAAAACACCACGTTATGATCATCTCCGGATTTTCGGGTGCCTTTGCTATCCCAATCAATCTTCCGTTGCCTCTCATAAACTGGCTCCTCGGTCCATACCTTGTGTTTTTATGGGATACCCGTCCAACCATAGGGGGTACAATTATCTCGACCTCAAATCTAACCGCATCATCATCTCTCGTCACGTTTCATTTCTCGAGATGTCTTTCCCTTTCGAAACGTCTCGCCCCAAGGATTCCTCAATATCCGAGGACATACTACACTCTTCACTCATTCCATTTTTCACTTCCGCGCCCAACACTGTTACGCCTTCTCCCTCTCGGTACACACCACCTCACCTCCGCCCCGACTTCATTCCGTCTCAAAGCCGTGCACCCACCACCCCGACCCCTTCCCGAACAGCCACCCACACGACCCAACCCTCGCCACCGCAACCACAACACCTTACATTTAATCCTTCTCCCATTCAACAGCCACGAGCCGCACCTCCACCGCTACCTACAGCCCACCACACACGCAGCCTTAGCGGCATTCACAAACCCAATAATTTCCATGGTTTTACAAACACGACCTTATCTTCCATTCCCACCTCTCACAAAACAGCCGCTCTTGACCCGAATTGGAAAGCGGCCATGCTTGATGAGTACAATGTGAAACGGCACATGGACTCTCGTTCCGCGACCTCCGAATGCTAATGTTGTTCAATGTATGTGGCTCTTCCGTCACAAATTCAGATCGGATGGTATTCTTGAGAGATATAAGGCCCGCCCGGTGGCCAACGGTAACTCACAGCAAGTCGGAGTTGATTGTATTGACACATTTAGTCCGGTCATTAAACCGCCAACTATTCATACTGTTTTGCATTTGCTTGTTTCCAGGTCTTGTTCTATACATCATGTAATATCCGAAAATATTATTCCGTTTAATTCCGTAGCAAACCGGATTTCTATCCGTTGATCCTTATATGTCTACCTAGTCGGACACAATATCTCAAATCTTATCATTTTATGTAATATCACTTCACATAAAATGATAAGATTTTTATAGCAAACCCTAATCCATCAAACCCTAGTTTAGAACATGACTTGTCTTTGACAAGGTCATGACGTCCTAGTGACGAGATCAAGACGAGCCCAAGACGAGGTCAAGACGAGACCATGACGTGTTATGACGAGACCGTGACAAACTCATGACAAAGCCATGCATGAGCTTGACAAAGCCATGCCATGTTTTGACAAGTCTTGACAAACTTATCCACCCTTTCTTGACAACCTCAGCCCACTTTCCCTCTTGTTGTCAGCCAGCTTAGCCTTAGCACACCAGCCCAATACTTTTGCCTCTGCCCAGCCACCCCAAGAAGCATCCCAGCCCATGTACCACTTCAGCCAGAAGGAGCACTGCTGATTCACCATACTCCCAGCGGTCAAGTGTAACGCCTTCGTCAAATCCACTAGAATTGCGGCACAATTTATGCCATGAGATTTGTAACCGCCACGCTCCACATCCAAGACCAGCGGATAGCAGCTCCACGTCACACTTCCCTCCTTCTTTTCGATCGCCCAACCAGTACAACGGACGACATTGCAACTCCATCTTCAACCCCGAACACGGTTGTCATCGATCTGTTGCACCATTCTTGAAGCAATCACGGACGAAGAAAGGTTGTCCATCCATTCCGTCACTGAGTAGTCGACAATGACCCTCACCAACTGCACAGGTAACATCCACCCTGAGATCATTGAACTCCCCGACTTTAACCCCGACTCTGAGCACGTATCTCTGATACACAACCCCACTTCCTTTCGTGAACCCAGTTTGAAGAAGATCCCATTTCTTAGGTTGATGTTAATGTAGCAACCCTCCTTCTGTTACGTATCATTCAGCACTAGGAAGCAAGCCGTTGTTGAACACCTAGCGCTGAAGGTGGCCGGTGCTCCTTCCTTGGACTCCTCCCTTGGGTAAGCAATCCCTTCTCACCTCCTTTCTTGTCGACATATATGCAAGAGGATTTAATTGAGTCATCAATCGATGTCACCACAGGTTTTTGAGCCGGGCAGTACACCCCAACACTTGACAGTGAACCGCTAAACCTCACCATGTCAGGCTTGGTCGAACTTGGATCCGAAAAGGAGGGGTAAGCCATATGTAGTGTTGTCTAGAACTATGTATATAGGAATGGAAGAGTTTTAATTTGTCCATGTCTCCTACAAGGTTCGAACCATGGGCTTGGGGAACAACAATGAGACATTCCACTATATGCTGGTAAGACTCAAACCTGAGACCTTCTGATTGCCAGGATAAAGGAAAATATATACTGCTGGTGAGTCTCGAAGCTCAGACCACTTGCACCCTTATTTTTAAATTCCAGAATTTTGTGTTGAGCAGCCATCTTTAGGGCCAGATTTCGATGCCTTTAACTAATCTTTCACCGTTCAATTTTTAGTATGACATAGAAGGATATACATAGTTTAATATATTAGAAGTTGAGACCGATCCAAAGATCGGATCTGGATCTATAGGAGCTCAAAGTAGGCTAGTTGGGCTGATTGTGAAAAGACTCAGTTTTTGGCTAAGTATGGAATTTCTAGACTTTGGAAGCATCTTTAGAGATTTTTATAGGAGTTGTTGTGGAATGTTTTTGAGGGATCTTTGCTCCTATGAGTAGTATGCATATCATAGAGGTCCTAGATATTTATTTTGGAATTTTTATATTTTTGTTCGAGCCTCATATCTTAAGCCAAAGACGGACCTTAGCGACTCTTATGAAAATCTAGAACTTGGATTAACTTTTACAAATATTTAGGAAACCTTCCTTTGAGAGTTTTGAGTGTGGTTTTGAGTTCCAAGGAATAGTTTGGAACTTGGTTATAGAATATTATAAAGTTTCGGGACCAGGGGTAAAATGGTCATTTACCCGTATAAGGGTATTTTGGTAATTCTTTATGATCGATTATATATCTTAGAAGTTGGAGACTTATAAGAAAGTGAGATACATTATTGATCCACTTGCCTTGTATAACATGCGATGGAGTATTCTACGGTTGCTGACCGATTTGAGATTTAGACAATCGGGATGAATTCAGGTAAGTCCTTTGGGCTTACTTAGCTGACTTCTAGATATGAGTATGAATAATGGTAGTGGTGTGTGAATGAAATTTTTATAGTTATATTTTAATAATAATTATATACCGACCTATACCTTGGCCTAAGAGTAACGGGCGGTGGCATTCTGCTCAATAGCCTGAGGGCATTGGGGGTTTCTTTAGGGACTAGTCCACACTCGGTTTGTAGTGATGCTACCGGCGGAGTTAAGCTAGACCTACACCGGTTGGATAAGGAACGGAGGCGAGAACTCTTAAGATTCTCGTGTCACAACTTTAAAACGAAATAAAGTGAATCACCTAAGCTATCACATAATAACCGAATTGTGTGTCAGCATGATGGATGTTTATGTTACCTTGTTTGTATTTGTGCTATCTTTATTCTGCTTATATTTGGATTGTTAGCTAACGGTTTATCCGTGCTGTAGATTTTGTAGAGATAGACAGTTGCAGAGAGATCTGGGGCGGATGGTCAGCCGGGTCCACGTACTCATTAGATGGGGACGGGGGAGTCTTCCATACGGCATGCATGTTATATATATTTTTTGTAGGCTGTAACATGTGTACATTCATAAAATAAAATATTATGTTTTGAAATTGTTTTGATTACATTTGTGCCTTGTTGTAAGATCCTAGTAAAGTTGTTGTTAAACCAAGGTCGGGACCCATTGTGAGGTCCTAATCAGTAGCTCCCCGAGTTCCGAGAACTTGGGGTGTTACAACATGGTATCAGAGCTCTGGGTTGGCAACAATGGCACTTGAAATCTTCTGAAAGACCAAATGTATAAAATAACTAGAACCCGACAGGGGTCTAAGATTTTCAAAACGGATTTCTGTTTTTACACACGTGCATAGTCGGGTTGTTGGGTTAGTAGTACGTCGGACCACCATCGTCCTCCGTGGATCTCTACAGCTTGGAATGATAGGTGAGTTAGTATATAGACTTACATTGATATGTTTTAATGTATGATTATATATATGTGTATGGGTAGCATGTTAGTATCCTAAAGGATACCTTATATCCTTTAGTTGTGATATCATGAAGCGATTATCGTCTCATGATAAATCGGTAGCGGACTTGAAGAGTTTTCAACACGAGATAATGGATTCAGACTTAGGATTGAGTATTCTACTCTGGTGGGCGTCCTTGTGACCATATAAATCATCCGAAGAACGAGTGAGCAAAAAAGTAAAGATGTTGAGATAAATTTCACCACAAGTACAACCCAATGGGTAAGAAATTCCCGAGTCAGCTCAGACAGAAGGAATAGGAAGTCATGCAAGGGACTTGGCCGTATGAAACCGCAAGATAAATTTGGAGAACCCTGCAAGTGACGACAAGGGTGTAGATTGGAGATAGTAATAGAGGAACAAGAATCATATAGAACGGAGTACAACCAAGAGTTGTGGACTAAAAGACGTTACGATCGAGGCGGACGCCGCCATATGCAAGCATAGGCATGAGAGGACAAAGAAGATAGGGTGTTGACCCAGTTGCGAGAAATTAAAGGGTACAAAGATAGAGGGTGAGTTTAATGACGAGAAATAAATTTTGTAACCATGATAACATGTGGAGTCCTTCAAGGATACGAGAATTTTGAGAGAAACTTCGACATAAGTATCAAAGAAACTAGAAGTCTAAAACTGATACAACGAATATCTATAAAGGTAGCCTGAAAAAAAAACAAGGGGAAGAATGTGGAGACAGTGATTGTAGGTGGACTAGAAAGTCCACAATAACTTCTCATTCACAGAAGGATTTAAGTTACCAACCTTAACAATCATATCAGAGGACCGCAACCAGACGATGAACAAAGTAGGGAGAATCGTGAAGACGCGCTTACAAGTTACTGTGGAAGACTTGATAAACTCATTGACGACGGATGAATGCTACGACTGGACTCAGAAGAGCATAGTGATCTCAGGGAAGAACAAGAGAAGTACAGACTGTGGAAAGAGCTAAGAGAGTATTAACAAAGAAACAAGAGGAGAAATTTTTTTATCAAGTGTATCAAACTTCAAAAGAGATAGGAGAACAATAAGTCCGTGATCTTATAGAAGGTCAACTACGGACCTGTTGGTGATAACTGAGACATAAAACGTGTGGGTCAACTAGTGATAACGGGTTGACAGTTAAGGAGGATAACCATAGACTTATGAAAGAATTTTATAGACATTTGGAGGACCCCTTTAAGAGATCACCGGCGACAAATGTGAAGTTAAATCGGTACACGTGCTAGTAACCTTAATAGTAAGAAGGAGTGAGTCGAGTCAGTAACTCTAATTAAGAACTTAAGAAGAAAGACTAGACGGCCAGGAATGACCCCTTATGTTATTTAGTCCAAGAGAATTGTGTAAGTGATTTACATACCACAACTAGTACATATGGATTAAAATGGAGAATTAGAAGAGTAAGAAGTATACACTTTTGATAAGGTTCTATGTCAGCCAAGACAAAGTGTGCGTATCATTTCATACAAGGAAGAATGATGATTCTCCTACGATAATTGCGGAAGAAACCCTTGTGACTAAGAGATGCACGGAAGGAAGACATACAATTGAGTATAAGAGCAAAAATAGAACCCCACAAGTATAGAGAAGTTTTTACCTCGTCAGAGAGATAAGAAGCGGTGAGGAATCACGACGCCAATATCAAAAGGAGTAGGAGGCCGGTAGCAGAGTCAATAGAGTTCAACGGAGCAATATTATAGACAACGCTAATGAAGGAACATGTGAGAATGACCTAGGGGACTCGAGAAAGAGAGTTGGCCTAAGGAAATGGAAGTGGGAAGAATAGAACGAACTAACGGAGAGGAAAGGATTAACCGAGTAGTTGATGCTTACCAAATTTTATGCCAGTAGAGCATGAGAAGAGGGAGTTCAGGATATTGAAATAAGTCAACTTTTGACTGACTGACGTCAACGGAGGACGTGCAAGTGTTTCTTTTGGTATTGAGGAGTTATGTGCCGTTAAGAAAAGATATTTGTGACTGTAGATTTATGAATTAGCCTTACCGACGCCTTGGAGGATTTCCTCAAGTAGGTAATGACAACCTTCTTTGATTAACTAAAGGCATGAAGAGAATTGAGTTAGAGATTTCTTACTGGCTGGTTAAGATCAAACTCCGGTTGAGTTAGAGAGTTTAGATCCATGTTAGAAGAATTCCAAAAGTAAATGGAGGAGGTCGTCTTCCAACCGTTATCTTAGTTCCTTAAGGCAAATAAGGAAGGTATTGGGTACTTCATCCGGATAGGACGTATGGTGTAATTGAGAGGAAGAGTTTTGGGGTCAATCATTTTGGACTCACGGAAAATGTCCTTATGATTAACGGGTGACAACATAATTATCACAGTAACACAGTGGAAGCGTGATGGGTCCTAACCCACATAACAAGAAATTCGAGAGTGCAGAAAATGACGTGTCGAGTTTAAGACGGTAATAATTGGTAAAATGCATTTCGTTTGGAAGGAACGTGAAATAGGCTACGTGGAGTGACATGAAATTTTGTAGAGGAACTGTATCACCATCTAGATAGACGAGAAAGTATGTGCACATAGAAGTATAGAAAGAGAGTGGTACCCCATTATAGATACAAGTGAAGCATGCCGACCTCGTCACATATAGGCAGACAAGTAAATTTGGAACTTAATACCTAGCAGGGTACTTTAGAATGAGTTTCTTGATGGAATGAAAAAGGAAGTAACGATGTAATAAAGGTATTGTGTAGGGCCTACACTAACAAGCTCAAGGTGAGTAACTATCAAGTTGAATCGAAAGACAGATAAGAAAAGGAAGCTACAGGAGTGTACTTACAGACCAATACTCATACATATAGAAAACATAATCTCAAGAGTAGAGTATAAGAAGAATTTTATATCGGAACGGAGCCGAGTTGCGTTTTGAGTAAGAGGGATATTATAGGACACAGTGTAATGTTAACAACTATTGAGTAGTGTGAGCAAATAATGGTGATGTGAGATCACCTTGTATCTAATACTGTCATTCCGGACATATTTTATGTCACTCAAGACCTTGAAAAATACGTGAGAAGCCTAAAGTTGAGCTAACAATATATTAGAGATCCATAAATATTATAATAATGTCAAGTAAATGCAGATGATGACCACTGGATTTGTGTCTCAAGTGATAGACCAAAAAAGGGTAAAGGTGATGATTCCTTACCTGAGGAATAAGATGAATGAGTCATATTAAAAGACAAGATCAAGTGGGTCGTGATACAAAGAGCATTAGGCACTTGGTAAAGTGTTGGAGGAGGTCTAAGACCTTTGGCCTGAGTGTGTAGTCAAGCAATCATAACGAAGAAAGAAAGTTGACTAGGTTATTTATGTACGGTCATCAAAGGATCTGGAAGTGAGTTGCAAAATGCGACCACTTGAGGCTGTAAAGTGGTTTATAAGTGATTAATGGACTAGTAATCCTCACCCTATTGGAGAGTGTAACCCCAGTTTTCTACGGATTCAGTTTGAGGGATACTTACCAGACAAAGGTTAAGACATCAGCTTAGAGGATCGGGCAATTAAGCCGGATGATACCAGTAAATATCAGGTAACCACGCTAGAACGTGGTAGCAGGCACTTGTGAGGTCTGTACATGAAAAGATTTCAAAGTTAGTGGTTTATGAAAAGCCGACGAGGCTACCAAGGATACTATGGATAGTATGAGACATAACCTTTCAGAGACCTTTGTGGAGATAGTTGTAATCTAGGGAGCGACGAGTTAGGGCTTGGCCCTATATATATATCTGTATTATATTGTCTGACTACTTGTTTATTTCATGCTTGAGTGCTTAGTCAGGATGGGTGTTATTGGTGACCTTGATATGCGGGATACTGATATGTGGAAACGATGACTCTTGTGCGGTAACAAGTAGATACACTAGATTCATACCTTTAGGGCTGACCTTATGACTGGCATACTTTAAGTTTCGGGGCAAAACTTATTCTAAGGGGGGATTGATGTAATACCCGGAAATATTTCTTCCGGCTATTTCAGAAACAATTCAGAACTCGACCGTTGTGACCTCTTTCCGGCGCTTTAGTTCTTTTGTATGGACTCCGACATTACGAGTCTCTTTTAAGTTTCGGGACGAAACTTATTTTAAGGGGGTACTGATGTAATATCCGGAAATTTTATTCCGTTTAATTCCGTAGCAAACTGGATTTCGATCCGTTGATCCTTATATGTCTACCTAGTCGGACACAATATCTCAAATTTTATCATTTTATGTAATATCACTTCACATAAAATGATACGATTTTTATAGCAAACTCTAATCCATCAAACCCTAGTTTAGAACATGACTTGTCTTTGACAAGGTCATGACGTCCTAGTGACGAGATCAAGACGAGCCCAAGACGAGGTCAAGACGAGACCATGACGAGTTATGACGAGACCGTGACAAACTCATGACAAAGCCATGCATGGGCTTGACAAAGCCATGCCATGTTTTGACAAGTCTTGACAAACTTATCCACCCTTTCTTGACAACCTCAGCCCACTTTCCCTCTTGTTGTCAGCCCGCTTAGTCTTAGCACACCAGCCCAATACTTTTGCCTCTGCCCAGCCAGCCCAAGAAGCATCCCATCCCATGTACCACTTCAGCCAGAAGGAGCGCTGCTGATTCACCATACTCCCAGCGGTCAAGTGTAACGCCTTCGTCAAATCCACTAGAATTGCGGCACAATTTATGCCATGAGATTTGTAACCTCCACGCTCCACATCCAAGACCAGCGGATAGCAGCTTCACGTCACACTTCCCTCCTTCTTTTCGATCGCCCAACCAGTACAACGGACGACATTGCAACTCCATCTTCAACCCCGAACACGGTTGTCATCGATCTGTTGCGCCATTGTTGAAGCAGTCACGGACGAAGAAAGGTTGTCCATCCATTCCGTCACTGAGTAGTCGACAATGACCCTCACCAACTGCACATGTAACATCCACCCTGAGATCATTGAACTCCCCGACTTTAACCCCGACTCTGAGCACGTATCTCTGATACACAGCCCCACTTCCTTTCGTGAACCCAGTCTGAAGAAGATCCCATTTCTTAGGTTGATGTTAACGTAGCAACCCTCCTTCTGTTATGTATCATTCAACACTAGGAAGCAAGCCGATGCTGAACACCTAGCGCTGAAGATGGCCGGCGCTCCTTCCTTGGACTCCTCCCTTGGGTAAGCAATCCCTTCTCACCTCCTTTCTTGTCGACATATATGCAAGAGGAGTTAATTGAGTTATCAATCGATGTCACCACAGGTTTCTGAGCCGGGCAGTACACCCAAACACTTGACAGTGAACCGCTAAACCTCACCATGTCAGGCTTAGTCGAACTTGGATCCGGAAGGGAGGGGTAAGCCATCTGTAGTGCTATCTAGAACTATGTACATAGGAATGGAAGAGTTTTAATTTGTCCATGTCTCCTACAGGGTTCGAACCATGGGCTTGGGGAACAACAATGAGACATTCCACTGTAGGCTGGTAAGACTCGAACCTGAGACCTTCTGATAACCAGGATAAAGGATAATATATATTGTTGGTGAGTCTCGAAACTCAGACCACTTGCACCCTTATTTTTAAACTCCAGAATTTTGTGTTGAGCAGCCATCTTTAGGGCCAGATTTCGATGCCTTTAACTAATCTTTCACCGTTCAATTTTTAGTATGACATAGAAGGATATACATAGTTTAACATATCAGAAGTTGAGACCGATCCAACAGTCGGATCTGGATCTATAGGAGCTCAAAGTAGGCTAGTTGGGCTGATTGTGAAAAGACTCAGTTTTTGGCTAAGTATGGAATTTCTAGACTTTGGAAGCATCTTTAGAGATTTTTATAGGAGTTGTTGTGGAAAGTTTTTGAGGAATCTTTGCTCTTATGAGTAGTATGCATATCATAGAGCTCCTAGATATTTATTTCGGAATTTTTATATATTTGTTCGAGCCTCATATCTTAAGCCAAAGACGGACCTTAGCGACTCTTATGAAAATCTAGAACTTGGATTAACTTTTATAAATATTTAGGAACCTTCCTTTGAGAGTTTTGAGTGTGGTTTTGAGTTCCAAGGAATAGTTTGGAACTTGGTTATAGAATATTATAAAGTTTCAGGACCAGGGGTAAAATGGTCATTTACCCGTATAAGGGTATTTTGGTAATTCTTTATGATCGATTATATATCTTAGAAGTTGGAGACTTATAAGAAAGTGAGATACATTATTGATCCACTTGCCTTGTATAACATGCGATGGAGTATTCTACGGTTGCTGACCGATTTGAGATTTAGACAATCGGGATGAATTCAGGTAAGTCCTTTGGGCTTACTTAGCTGACTTCTAGATATGAGTATGAATAATGGTAGTGGTGTGTGAATGAGATGTTTATAGTTATATTTTAGTAATAATTATATACCGACTTATACCTTGGCCTAAGAGTAACGGGCGGTGGCATTCTGCTCAGTAGCCTGAGGGCGTTGGGGGTTTCTTTAGGGACTAGTCCACACTCGGTTTGTAGTGATGCTACCGGCGGAGGTAAGCTAGACCTACACCGGTTGGATAAGGTACAGAGGCGAGAACTCTTAAGATTCTCGTGCCACAACTTTAAAACGAAATAAAGTGAATCACCTAAGCTATTAGATAATAACCGAATTGTGTGCCACCATGATGGATGTTTATGTTACCTTGTTTGTGTTTGTGCTATCTTTATTCTACTTATATTTGGATCGTTAGCTAACGGTTTATCCGTGTTGTAGATTTTGTAGAGATAGACAGTTGCAGAGAAATTTGGGGCGGATGGTCAGCCGGGTCCACGTACTCATTAGATGGGGACGGGGGAGTTTTCCATACGGCATGCATGTTATATATATGTTTTGTAAGGCTGTAACATGTGTACATTCATAAAATAAAATATTATGTTTTGAAATTGTTTTGATTACATTTGTTTCTTGTTGTAAGATCCTAGTAAAGTTGTTGTTAAACCAAGGTCGGGACCCATTGTGAGGTCCTAACCAGTAGCTCCCCGAGTTCCGAGAACTTGGGGTGTTACACATCAGTTGGATGTCAAGAATGCCTTTCTGCATGGTCACCTTCAAGAGACTGTATATATGTTTCAACCACCGGAGTTCACTGATCAGTCCCGCCCTTCACATGTGTGCCTCCTCAACAAATCACTTTATGGGTTGAAACAGGCACCCCGTGCATGGTATCATCGATTTGCGTCGTTCTTGTTCAAACTTGGGTTTGTCAGCAGCAAGTCCGACACATCCCTGTTTGTTTACCGACAAGGTACACAACTTGCTTATATTTTACTATACGTTGACGACATTATTCTCACTGCTTCTACGGAGTCCCTGCGGCGCCATATTATCCGTCTCCTTAGCGGGGAATTTGCCATGTCTTATTTAGGCCCACTCAGTTATTTTTTGGGTATTGCTGCTTCTCGCACGTCTGCTGGTCTATTTCTGTCTCAAAAAAAATATGTTAAGGAAATTGTGGCCAAAGCGGGCATGACGTCGTGCAAGCCGTCTCTCACACTTGTCGACACCACCGCCAAGCCGCAGGCTACGTGATAACACGATTTATGACTTAGTTTTAGGCAATCATTTAGATAGAATTTTCACTCATTCATGCATGGTTTAGCACTAGTTCACGACGTTTGCACTCAATTCACGTACTTTGTCGAGATAGACGTCTACACGGACTTGTGCGTTGCTTTGTAGGTATTTTGGGAGATTTAGGAGCTAAAACGATACGTTTGAGGATCGTTCGTCAAGATGACACATCCTCGGACGCACTAGGATGCAAATTAAGGGCTAAGAAGGACTCATGGAACCTTGCCAACACTAGCCATGCACCAAATCACAGCTTAATGATCCAAAGCGAAGTTTCTGCACAGAATCACGGTTCTCTGACACTCCACGGCCATGGAATCACCCGTGGATTTTGCCAGATTCTTGTGACAGCTGTGCCACGACTCTCATGGCCAGCTCATGCAAGTTTGTTATAAAAGTGGTCCTTCATTGGCTGTGAGAGGCATCTTGGAGCAGCTCTCCATTATCCAAATCCTCTAACAAAAATATTCTCTCAACAAGAAGTCTTTCTAGGAAGGAAAGTGCCCAAAAGGAAGAAGAAGAGCTCCATTGAAGAGGAGGAGAAGAACACACCATTGCCACACTTTGATAGCTTTGTAGTGAAGAGTTTCGGATTTGATTTCTAGAGTTGTATGAACCATTTGAACCTTCTTTAAGAAGGATTGTGAGTTACTCTAATTCTATTTTCAGCTTGGTTTGTTTTAGTTCACTTGTTCATCTCTTTTCCTTCATCATCTTGCAAATGGATGTCATGATTTTATGCTTGCTTGTTTCGATTTCTATTATGAATGTTGTAGGCTAAATAGATGTGGTTCTAGGGTAAGGAAAGGATGGTTATGGCTAGGGCTATGATAGGACGGACTTAGATTTATCTTTGGATGACTTGTGTGCATAAACGTAGCCTCTGTTAGGAATCACGGTCGGTTCTTGACAAACCACGGCCGTGGTTTAGGTAGAACAACCCGTGATTTTCCCTGGTTCGATGGATCTTGTCTCAGATCATTAGAATGTTGAAATCCTAAGTGTTTGTTGAGTTAAATCTATCCTAGGGTGACCTAGTGTTAGCAACTAAGTGTTAGGAGAGACTTACCCGGTGATCCTTACTCTTAGATTCCAAAGATAACAACCCTTAGGTAGTGGTGAGCCTAATAAGCCGCCATTGGATTAAGTGTGCTAGGATAGTTGTTTAGGGCTTCCCCTTCCAAGACTTACCCGGTAAGGATAGGTTAAGATCTCTAGGTAACAATCCGGTTTGTGTAGAATCCTTCCCTTAGGTTCTTAGAGACTTACCCGGTAATGAGACCTAGGGAATGGACTAGTGGATCATGAGACTTACCCGGTGATTGATCCCAATCTAGGAACACTTAACCCCAACATAGTTAATCCAAAGAATGAATAGATAACTTGAGTCCTATGCCATAACCGGAACTTCCAACCCCTAGAATCCGTCTTTTCTTTCTTTGATCTATATCTCGTTTAGCTTGTTTATTCGTGTTGATTCATAGTTTAGTTGATTTTTTTTACTTTACATGAATTGTGATCTTTGATTGATCACCAAAAACCAACCAAAAACAATTGAGATTTTCATTTCTTTATTTCTTTCTTTTCTTTCAACCTAGGTCTTTACTAAACTCAATCATAAATCGAATCAATTTCACCTTAGTCTTCGTGTTCGACCTCGGAATATTATCCCTACTACAAACGTCCCGTACACTACGGGTTTCGCTAGGAGTTAGGATAATTATAACGAGAATATAAATTTAAAACCCATTTGCGCATCACGATCTTAGCGTAACAAGTTTTTGGCGCCGTTGCCGGGGACTAGGTCTAGATTGAGTCTATTTTGTGATTGTTTATTAGTATAGATCTTTCTTGTTGCTTTTGATTTCTCTTTGGTTTGTGTCTTTGCTTTTCAGGACATCTCTTACTCTTTAGGTGTATGCGAAGATCTCGTGGAAAGGATTTAGCTCCATTCGACCCCGAACCGGAGAAAACCCTTAGATCTAGATCCAAGAGTATTAAAAAGGGAAAAGAGATGGCCGGAAGAGATCTCCAAGCTGAATTGGATGAAGCCTTAGAGCAAATAAGGCTAAGAGATGAGCTCTTGGAGGAAGAAAGGAGACTTGCCAATGAGAGGCAAGAAGCAACTAGGAGGGAGATTGATGAGATTAGGCAAGCCCTTGTACAAGGGGAGCTTAATCGTCAACAACCTCCACCTCCTCCATCACAACCGCAGCCGGCGGCTAATGTTAGGGTTGTACCCATTGCTATTGAGGAGCCACAAACCCTAGGAAGACGTATGGATCCGGCACAAAGAGCACACCGACCGGGTGTGAACTTAGGAGATCCCGCAACCCACAACTATGAGCTCCGCCCTCAAGTTCTACAAATGATCTGGCATAATCAATTTGGAGGGATGGAAGGAGAGTCTCCTCATCAACATTTGATGAATTATGAGATCTTGATGGAGACTCTTAGACCGCCAAGGTTGGAGAGCAACAACCATAAGCTTAGGGCTTTTTCCTTCTCTCTTAAGGATAAAGTCTTGGCTTGGTATCAATCTATTCCACAAGGACGAGTTGGTACTTGGGAGGAGATGACAACCGAGTTTTTGACTAAGTTCTTCCCACCTTCCAAGACTACCGAGTTAAGAGGGAAGATCAATGCCTTCGTGATGAAGGATAGAGAGAGTTTGTTCAAGTCTTGGGAGAGATTTAAAGATCTTCTCCTAGATTGTCCGCACCATGGCATACCGAAAATTGAGCTATTGGAGATCTACTTAAAAGGACTTGATGAAGATAGCCAATTTAAGCTTCAATCTCTTTCCGGTGGGACTTTCATGGAGAAGCATGTAGATGAAGCTTGGGAGTTTGTGGAGAAGCAAGCTCTAGTGATTGAGAAATACTCCCATAGGAAGAGTGAAGGGAGAAAGGCGGGAGCTTATGAGGTGAGTGAAGTCACCATGAGCAATTTCAAGCTTGACGCCATCAACAATGAGTTGAAGTCCTTGAGGGAGTTGTGTGCTACAACTTTGAAGAACCAAGCAACTCCTCAAGTGCTTCCACAAGCCAACTTGTCTTCCAAGGAGGAGGATGTGAATTACATGGGAAGGGGCAACTTCAACAATTACCAAGGCCCAAGGAGTTTCAACAACAACCGGCAATTCAACAATTACCGGCCTAACCACAACCATCCCGGATTTTCTTACTCTAACCCGGATGGAGCCTTGAACCCTCCCACTTCCTCAAGCACAACTCCACCACCAAGAGCTTCACAAGAACCTCCACCCGGATTTGCTCAACGTCCCAAGGATAGAACCGAAATAATGTTCGAGCAATTGCTAGGAAGGTTGAGTGGTCTTGAGAGCACCGTGAGTTCAATCTCTAAAGCTCAAAAGGTTTTGGAAGCACAAGTGTTCCAAAAGGCGGGTGAAACCCATAGAGATCCGGGAAAGCTTCCCGGAAGAACCGAAGATAACCCAAGAGGCCAAGTGTTGGCTATCACAACAAGGAGTAGGTTGAGTATGAAAGATCCTTTGCCCAAGGACAATGCTAAGGGAAAGCAAGTAGTGGTAGAAGAGGGAAAGTTGCAAGAAGATGGAGGCAAGAGCAAGGATGTAGAGCCAACCTATGTGGCACCGCCTCCATACAAGCCACCACTACCGTTCCCACAATCAAGACCAAGAGCTCGTTTGGACAATCACTTTGGTAAGTTCCTTGAACTAATGTCTAAATTGCATATTAACATTCCGTTCATGGATGCCATTTTAGGAATGCCGGCATATGGCAAGTTTTTGAAAGAGATACTCTCCAACAAAAGGAAGTTGGAGGAGTATGGGGAGATAAGAATGACCAAGAGATCCTCGGAATTGATCCAAACAATGAAAGAGGAGATGCCTCCAAAGCTAAGAGATCCGGGTTCTTTTTGTTTCCCAATAGGAGTGGGAGATGTGAAGTACGAGGCCCTTTGTGATCTTGGAGTGAGTGTAAGCATCATACCGCTTGCACTTTGCAACAAAGTCGGGCTAGGAGAGCCAAAACCGGTCAAGATGACCCTCTATATGGCGGACCGCTCTATCACTCATCCGGTTGGGATTTTAGAGGACATCCCGGTGCAACTAGGAGGATTCTATGTGCCAATTGACTTTGTCGTCTTGGATATTCCGGCGGACTATCCGGTTCCTATCATCTTAGGAAGACCTTTCCTAGCCACTTCCGGATGCCTAGTGGATTGCAAGAACGGGACTCTCTCCTTCAACATTGGAGAAGAGAACATCAAGTTCAAGTTGTCCACAATGATGAAAGGGCCAACCCTTGATGAGGATGTCTTCAACATAGTCGAGCATGAAGAATCTAGAGAAGTTGTGAGCTCGATCTTGATCAAGGATCCCTTGGAGAAGGTTCTTACCTTGAGTATGATGGAGGAAGGTGTTGAGGAGGCTTGCAATGAAGAGATCAAGGCATTGGAAGCATTGGAAGAGGAGCCAAGAGTTGGATTTGAAGGCCACAAAGAGGTGTTGAACATTTGCAAGTTCCACGGTCGAGATTTATGTTCCACGGCCGTCAAACTTTCTGGACAACTCCGGGAAGCAAGCTTAGCAAGAACCACGGCCGTGGAAGTTGAGCAAACCGTGGTTCCAGCCGTGATTTTCCCTGGATCAGCTCTTAATGGTGATCGAGCTTCTAGGGGCCATGGAGAGTCTTCATTTGCTTTGGATTCATCTCATCCAACCTTATTTGGATCGTCTTCAACCGATAAAGGTCCTCCTTCACTTGAACTTAAACCCCTCCACTCTCATTTGAAGTATGCTTTTCTTGGTGAAAATTCTTCATATCCGGTGATTGTTAATGCATGCTTAAGTGATGATGAACTTGCTAAGTTGTTGCATGAACTAAGATTGCATAGAAAAGCCATTGGTTATACTATTGATGATTTGGTTGGCATTAAGCCTTCTTTGTGCATGCATAAGATAATGATGGAAGATAATCATAAACCCTCTATTGAACATCAAAGGAGATTGAATCCTATAATGAAAGAGGTAGTCAAAAAGGAAATCATTAAGTTGCTAGATGCGGGAATTATCTACCCTATCTCGGATAGTAAGTGGGTTAGTCCCGTTCATGTAGTACCTAAGAAAGGTGGGATGACCGTAGTGACCAACGAGAACAATGAACTAATCCCGACTAGGACGGTTACGGGGTGGAGGATGTGCATTGATTATAGGAAATTGAACATGGCATCTAGGAAAGATCACTTCCCTCTCCCCTTCATTGACCAAATGCTAAAAAGGTTAGCTCAACACTCTCACTTTTGTTACTTAGATGGCTATAGTGGATTCTTCCAAATCCCCATCCACCCCGATGACCAAGAGAAAACAACCTTTACATGTCCATGGGGTACTTTTGCATATAGGAGAATGCCATTTGGGTTGTGTAATGCACCCGCCACCTTCCAAAGGTGTATGATGGCTATCTTTTCGGAATACATAGAAAATATCATGGAAGTGTTTATGGATGATTTCTCTGTTTATGGTTCTTCCTTTGATAATTGCTTGGCTAACTTGTCATTAGTATTGCAAAGATGTGAGGAGACAAATCTTGTCTTAAATTGGGAAAAATGCCACTTCATGGTAAGTGAAGGCATTGTGTTAGGACACTTGGTGTCTAACCGTGGCATTGAGGTTGATAGGGCCAAGATTGAAACTATAGAGAAATTGCCACCACCTACCTCGGTGAAAGGGGTAAGGAGTTTCCTAGGGCATGCCGGTTTTTACCGGAGGTTTATTCAAGACTTCTCTAAAATTTCTAAGCCTCTCACTAACCTACTAATGAAAGATGTTGATTTTGTCTTCTCCAAAAACTGTCTTGAGGCTTTTTGTAGGTTGAAGAACGCATTGATCTCCGCACCTATCATGCAACCTCCGGATTGGAGTTTACCGTTTGAGATCATGTGTGGTGCAAGCAATGTAGCCGTTGGGGCTGTTTTGGGGCAAAGGAAAGATGGGCGCACTCATGCCATTTATTATGCTAGCAAGACGCTAGATGATGCCCAACTCAATTATGCTACCACCGAGAAAGAGTTGCTAGCGGTTGTGTATGCATTTGAGAAGTTCCGCTCGTATCTTGTTGGAGCGAAGGTCACAGTCTATACGGATCATGCTGCGATCCGTTATCTACTTACCAAGAAGGATGCCAAGCCTAGGTTGATTCGGTGGATCCTTCTTCTTCAAGAGTTTGATTTGGAAATACGGGACAAGAAGGGATCCGAGAACTCCGTAGCGGATCACCTTAGTAGATTGCCTCCATTAGAGCTTGAGAGAGATGACATCCCGATTGATGATTCATTCCGGGATGAGCAATTACAAATGGCGGAGGAATGTTTGTTCCAAGTGTCTAGAGGAAGTGAGCCATGGTATGCCGACATCGTGAACTACTTAGTGTGTGAGGAAGTGTCTCCCGGTTTGACATATGCTCAAAGGAAGAAGTTCTTCAATGATGTGAGGCATTACTATTGGAGTGAGCCACTTCTATTCAAGAGAGGACCTGATGGAATGTTTAGAAGATGCATACCGGAAGATGAAGTGGAGAGTGTGATCCGGCATTGTCACTCCTTACCATGTGGAGGCCATGCTAGCTCACACAAAACGTGTGCAAAGGTATTGTAATCCGGTTTTTATTGGCCTAACTTGTTTAAAGATGTGCAAGGTTTTGTAGCGGCATGTGATGCTTGCCAAAGGACGGGCAACATCTCAAGGAGGAATGAGATGCCCTTGAACAACATTCAAGAAGTGGAGATTTTTGATGTGTGGGGTGTGGACTTCATGGGACCATTCCCTTCTTCATGTGGCAACCTCTACATCCTATTGGCGGTGGACTATGTGTCAAGATGGGTGGAGGCAATCGCCTCTCCTACGAATGACGCCAAGGTTGTAGTGCGGTTCTTCAACCGGGTGATCTTCCCTAGGTTTGGAACACCAAGGGTGATCATAAGCGATGGAGGAAAGCACTTCACCAATAGGAACTTTGGGGCGCTTTTGGCCAAGTATGGGGTGACTCATAAGGTGGCAACACCTTATCATCCCCAAACTAGTGGCCAAGTGGAGATCTCCAACCGGGAGATTAAGGCCATCCTTGAGAAGACGGTGTCTAGGACTAGAAAGGATTGGGCTATGAAGCTCCATGACGCATTGTGGGCATATAGAACCGCCTTCAAGACACCAATTGGAACCACTCCTTACAAATTAGTCTATGGCAAGTCTTGACACCTTCCGGTAGAGATGGAGCATAGAGCTTATTGGGCCATTAAGTAGCTAAATTTTGATCTCAAAGAGGCGGGAGAAAAGAGATTGCTTGAATTGAATGCCCTCGAAGAAATCCGGTTGGATGCTTATGAGAATGCCCGGATTTACAAGGAGAGAACCAAAAGATGGCATGACAAGAGGATCACCCCCAAGGAGTTGAGTGAAGGAGATCTTGTCCTTCTCTTCAACTCAAGGCTGCGGCTCTTTCCCGGAAAGCTCAAATCAAGATGGACCGGGCCATATGTGGTAAAGAAGATCTATTCCCATGGAGCTATAGAGATAGGAGGGGAGCATTGTGGAAATTTCAAAGTGAATGGACACCGTTTGAAGAAGTATATTCCGGGAGCTCCAGTAGACATGATTGCCCCACTTCACCTTGAATAAACACTCCCGAGTTTGGTCAAGCTAATGACCTTAAAGAAGCGCTTGGTGGGAGGCAACCCATTGGTAACATTTTTCCTTTTTCGTTTTGTTTTCGTTTTGTTTTCGTTTTTAGATTTTTCTATCTTTGTGTGTGTTTTGTCTACTTCGTATGTGTGCTAGAGCATTAGTGGAATTGGAAGCCTTTCTTGGCATATGAATGATGATGATGATGAACCCCTCACCAATTATGGGTGGAGCGGACGCGGAACTTGGACGGCTAGCGGTGCCTAGCGCGGGTCCCGAAGCTTTGATGGATGCTTAGAGCTCTCTACCATGGTTGATAGGATCATCCAACATCAATTCACTTGAGAAATCCCAAATACCATAGCAAAACACTTTTACATTGTGAGAACCTTCTTTCACTCTCTTTACTTCATTTACACATTGGGGACAATGTGTTTCTAAGTATGGGGTGGGGTTTGCATGATCCTTTGAATGATGAGCATCTAGGATAGTTTAATATTTGCACATGTCTTGCATTGTAGATACATATTTCGAAAATCCCATAAAAATCAGAAAATTTAAAATTTTTTGTGCTTTCTAGGCTTGGATGTGATCCTAATGATGAATCTTGTCTTGTGGATTGGCCATGGATGGCCTTATGTGTTAAATTGATAAATAGCATATGTGGACTTGAAGTACTTCTTTTGAAACCATGAATGATTTGTGATCACGATGTTGCCTAGAATGGATTGAGTATTGAAGGTCGAAATTACATGATAGTTCTTGCATACCATCTAGGAATGAATGAGGCATCTCATCTTTCTCTACTTCTCATCTTGATCATGATTGCTTGAGCACCTCAATTGATATAAAATAGACCTCTTTCAACCCATCCGGGAATAGGAGCATGCTAGTGTGTTGAAGTGTGTGAAAAGCAAGTGTGGGGTAAAGTTGTTGATGAAAGGAATGTTATGAATGAAATGCTGAAATTATTGTGGAAGTGTAGCCAAAAACATAGGTTTGGAGGCGTTGGTTTAAATGACAAGTAACTCGGTACACTTCACATAATCGGGTGTTGGTGCCTTGCCAAAGTCAAATGAACCAATAGCCCTAACGAGCTTTGGTATGTGTGCCCGGTGTGGATGCACCTCGAAAAATAGAAAAAGTCCGAGGATGGCTAATCACTGAGGTTTCGGCTATTGTACACCAATGCCATTGTCTCAAAAATAAGTCAAAGAAAAAGAAAAGAAAGCAAGATAGGGAAAAATATATACACTTGAGGGGAGTTGATCGAGGACAAGGACGTGGAGTTAGTTCCATTCCCGGATTAGTATCACATAACCAAGAAAACTCCCCACCTAATCACAACGTTTCTTGGCCTTTTATGTCACAAGACCTTATGACCTACTTGCATGTTTGTAAGACTTAGTAATCTAGATTGGATATACTCTTGATCTTCTTGACCTCTTCATCTTTACATCTCATGCATATCTTTGAGCTAAGTACAATTGTCTTTCCATGCCTTCATTTGTTTGATACATAATTGCTTGTCCATTGCCATAAAACATGACTATGAAGGTGATCCAATAGTAGAAGCACAAACCCAAAAAGATTTTGCCATTTTTCTGCATACATAAATCATGCTATCTCGTATTCTATAGTTGAGCATTTGCTCGGGGACGAGCAAACCTTAAGTATGGGGTATTTTGATAACACGATTTATGACTTAGTTTTAGGCAATCATTTAGATAGAATTCTCACTCATTCATGCATGGTTTAGCACTAGTTCACGACGTTTGCACTCAATTCACGTACTTTGTCGAGATAGACGTCTACACGGACTTGTGCGTTGCTTTGTAGGTATTTTGGGAGATTTAGGAGCTAAAACGATACGTTTGAGGATCGTTCGTCAAGATGACACATCCTTGGACGCACTAGGATGCAAATTAAGGGCTAAGAAGGACTCATGGAACCTTGCCAACACTAGCCATGCACCAAATCACAGCTTAATGATCCAAAGCGAAGTTTCTGCACAGAATCACGGTTCTCTGACACTCCACAGCCGTGGAATCACCCGTGGATTTTGCCAGATTCTTGTGACAGTTGTGCCACGACTCTCATGGCCAGCTCATGCAAGTTTGTTATAAAAGTGGTCCTTCATTGGCTGTGAGAGGCATCTTGGAGCAGCTCTCCATTATCCAAATCCTCTAACAAAAATATTCTCTCAACAAGAAGTCTTTCTAGGAAGGAAAGTGCCCAAAAGGAAGAAGAAGAGCTCCATTGAAGAGGAGGAGAAGAACACACCATTGCCACACTTTGATAGCTTTGTAGTGAAGAGTTTCGGATTTGATTTCTAGAGTTGTATGAACCATTTGAACCTTCTTTAAGAAGGATTGTGAGTTACTCTAATTCTATTTTCAGCTTGGTTTGTTTTAGTTCACTTGTTCATCTCTTTTCCTTCATCATCTTGCAAATGGATGTCATGATTTTATGCTTGCTTGTTTCGATTTCTATTATGAATGTTGTAGGCTAAATAGATGTGGTTCTAGGGTAAGGAAAGGATGGTTATGGCTAGGGCTATGATAGGACGGACTTAGATTTATCTTTGGATGACTTGTGTGCATAAACGTAGCCTCTGTTAGGAATGACGGTCGGTTCTTGACAAACCACGGCCGTGGTTTAGGTAGAACAACCCGTGATTTTCCCTGGTTCGATGGATCTTGTCTCAGATCATTATAATGTTGAAATCCTAAGTGTTTGTTGAGTTAAATCTATCCTAGGGTGACCTAGTGTTAGCAACTAAGTGTTAGGAGAGACTTACCCGGTGATCCTTACTCTTAGATTCCAAAGATAACAACCCTTAGGTAGTGGTGAGCCTAATAAGCCGCCATTGGATTAAGTGTGCTAGGATAGTTGTTTAGGGCTTCCCCTTCCAAGACTTACCCGGTAAGGATAGGTTAAGATCTCTAGGTAACAATCCGGTTTGTGTAGAATCCGTCCCTTAGGTTCTTAGAGACTTACCCGGTAATGAGACCTAGGGAATGGACTAGTGGATCATGAGACTTACCCGGTGATTGATCCCAATCTAGGAACACTTAACCCCAACATAGTTAATCCAAAGAATGAATAGATAACTTGAGTCCTATGCCATAACCGGAACTTCCAACCCCTAGAATCCGTCTTTTCTTTCTTTGATCTATATCTCGTTTAGCTTGTTTATTCGTGTTGATTCATAGTTTAGTTGATTTTTTTTACTTTACATGAATTGTGATCTTTGATTGATCACCAAAAACCAACCAAAAACAATTGAGATTTTCATTTCTTTATTTCTTTCTTTTCTTTCAACCTAGGTCTTTACTAAACTCAATCATAAATCGAATCAATTTCACCTTAGTCTTCGTGTTCGACCTCGGAATACTATCCCTACTACAAACGTCCCGTACACTGCGGGTTTCGCTAGGAGTTAGGATAATTATAACGAGAATATAAATTTAAAACCCATTTGCGCATCACGATCTTAGCGTAACACTACGGTTGGCTCACCTGTCGCCGATCCCACGTTGTACCGCAGTTTAGCGGGTGCTCTACAGTATCTCACTTTCACCCGTCCCGACATTAGTTACGCTGGTCAGCAAGTGTGTTTGTTTATGCACGACCCTCGAGAACCTCATTTTGCAGCTCTTAAACGTATTATCCGATATATTCAAGGATTGTCTTCTCCGGGCATTATTGTCACTGTTGCATCTACTCAGCCATCCCTAGTAGCGGACACTGACGCGAATTGGGCGGGTTGTCCGGATACCCGCCGCTCTATTTCTGGTTTTTGTGTGTTTCTTAATGACACACTTATCTCCTGGTCTAACAAGCGCCAGTGTGTCTCGTTCTAGTGTTGAGGCAGAATACCGCGGGGTGGCCAATGTTGTCGCCGAGTGCTCCTGGTTGCGCAATCTTCTCATGGAGCTTCATTGTCCGTTGCCACGTGCTTCAATCGTATATATGGACAACGTGAGTGCCACCTTCCTGGCTCACAACCCGGTCCACAATCAGCAGACAAAACATATTGAAATTGACATTCACTTTGTTCGTGAAAAGGTCGTTGTCGGACATGTCCGGGTTCTCCACGTCCTCTCATCATTTCAGTATGCAGATATATTTACCAAAAGGTTTGCCTCGCCAGCTGTTTCTCGACTTCAGATCCAGTCTCACTGTTCGTTCTCCTCCCGATTCGTCTGAGGGGGTATGATAGATAGAGAATATATGACATCATATGTAATTAAGTAAACCTATGGGCTCTTATGTAATTATGACTCTAGTACCCGTATATATTCATAATACTAGCAGAGGGAAACCCTACGAGGATATTTCATTCTAATAATGTTTAGGTAGGTAGAGACCTAAACTAGGATAAGGGCCCATCAACAAGAGGATGATGTAGAGTATGTTGCTGATGAGTATGAGATGGGATGACATAGAAGATGATATGGATGAAGACTTTTGTGATTGAGAAATGGGTGGCTAAGATGTTGAAGGTGATGAAGATGTACACAATTGTCTATTTTATAGCTTAAAATTCACTTTTACTTTATCAAGTTATTTATTTCATGATGCATTGATGTAGGGTGACAAAGATGTTGATTCTAACTCTACTGAAGCAAGGAATGGAAGAGATATTCAAGGCATTCCATGGAAGGATCTAAGCATCAGCATAGATAGGTGTTGGAAGACTCGGCTTGACCCTGAAAGTATTTTGGAAGGAATTACAAAGACTCAAGTTAGCACTCTTACAAGGTTTGTGGAAATATTTTGGAAGGAATTACAAAGACTCAAGTTAGCACTCTTGCAAGGTTTGTGGAAATATCTGTAATTTTGAAGGGTGGCAACACACAAGTTGGCAACAGGAAGAGCATTCCGATTCTTATATCTATGATTACATATGACAACGTATTTGTTGATAATGGAAGGATGAATATACATATTTTTTGTATTTAATCTGGTGTGGCTGCTACAGTTTTGTTGATATGATTTGTAAGCTCATTAATACACAAGATTCTTGCAGCCACGGTTGTGTTTTTTTTAAAAAAAAATTAGAACTGGGACCACGGTTATTTAAAATAACCGTGGTCCGACGTGTGTTTTTTAATAAAAAATTTAAAACTGGGACCACGGTTATTTTAAATAACTGTGGTCCAACTGTTTTTTTTTCAAAAAAAAATAGAACTAGGACCACAGTTATTAAAAATAACAGTTGTCCGAAATTTTGTTACCTCGGTGACAATTAGTGAGGTCCGAGTAGATTTACCTCGCTCCCGTTAACCACACTTTGAAAACCGGGGTCCACAACCCCTCTTTGTACTAGTGTACAGTCTTATTATTTTTTCAAATGAACTTATTGTTGTGTGGAATATGAGAAAGAAAACAAAAATCCAACAAACATAAGAGAAAATGACACATAGATTTATGAGCGAACTTGCCCTTACTTAATATATCCAATTTTCTTAATTTGTTACAAGATTTTGTATTTAATTCTTGTATAATGAGTAAAAGTACAAGAAATAGTTAAATCACTTATGTACAAGAAAATTAATTTAATATTATTTTTTCAATATTTTAGAGTTACTTGTATATGATATAAGAATCGTTGTACAAAAAAATTATTTATATAAATTAGTGTATACAATACAAGAATCGTCATACAAGAAAATTATTTACATTAATTAAATTGTGTACAAGATAAAAATTGAGTTTCACAATTAACATATATTTATAATTTTCAAAACGAAGAATAAATCATGATATTCAATTTGTCTGGTTGGTATTAGGGTGAGAGGGAGTAAAGTTACAAGAAATATGAAAATAAGTTAAAGTTTATAATGCACAGACATGGAAAACGGATACGACGAGAAACGTGGAAGCGACAATCCTCACTACTACATCACAAGGCTAATGAAGCGGTTGATTACCGCTTCAAAAGGAAAAAATACCGTTGTAAAAGATCTAATGAAGCCGTTTTTTACCGCTTCATTTGCTCGCGTTGCATTAGGCTTTATGAAGCGGTTCCTAATAACTATTGCAGTTGTTTAAGCCAATTATGTGAAACCGCTGCATTTGACTAGTAAACCGCTGCAAGATAACCTAATGAAGCGGTTTTCTAACGCAACTTAAACAGCTGCATCAATGTAAATGAACCGTTGCATCAGTGTAAATGAACCGCTGCATCAGTGTAAATGAACCGTTGATTAATACCAAATGAAGCGGTTTTTTCACCTATTTATAGATGTTATCAATTGAATATATGCAACAGTTATCTTGAAATTGTTGCGGTTGCAAGGTGTGCAAAAATTTAAATTATGCTTTTAATTAGAAAAGCTTTTGAATCTGTAATAAAAATTCCTGCATATATAAAACTCTGAACTGCTTATGAATACTATCAAGAAAAGAGGAATACAAATATTCAAAATCTGATTTCCTTGCTACATCAACAATTCATACTTAATGATCTCAATTATCACAAATACCAAGTATTCTAATTAACTTCGATCTCTTTAACGTCATTAACAAAAGAAAATTCAACAAATTCAGTGTGTGACTTAGCTAGACAAAAAGGGTTCCACACTGTTCAAATCAAAGTATCATACATATACCCAAAATTATAGAGTTATGTCTACTAAACTAATTCATACCCAAAAAGATAACTTGGTTGTGTTCTTGTTTGTGTCCTTTCCCTAATCAAACCAAAATCACTTGCAAATGAAAATGAATGAAAATAATATTAACAAGGAACCTTCAGTTGCGCTAAATAGCAAAACAAATAATCCACGATAGACATTCGCCAAATTCCAGTTGAACTAAACAAGCCAACTTGCCACTAAAGTCATTTCGTCAAGTTTTTAGAATGGTCTTCAATTGAACTAAATGGTAAGTCAATTAATTACAAAATCTTGTAGTTTCCAGCAACAAACATTTAACAACATTGAAAGAAAAATATCTTGTCTAAATTCAGAAACAGAAATTCAGCAATAATTCAGCCAAATATCTTGTCTACATTCAGCAACAGACATTCAACAACAAACATTCAGCCCACATACATGCCGACATACTAATTCGATCATGGAAATAAGAAGATATAAATTACCATTTTCAATGAAACTTATATGTATCATTGCAGCTAGCATTCACTGGATCTACTGATACCGGACCACCACCACCGGTAGGTTTCCTGTAACTTGCTCTTCTTTGTGACAATCTCAAATAAGGATCCGCTAGTGAATTAGGAAAACAAAATGATAGAATAATAACGAATTAGGGTTAACGAGTGTTGAAACCAAGAATGCAGATATGATCACAAGAGAAAAGAGAGGTTCCGTATGACGCACCTGAGGGTGTGAAAGAGAGACGATAAAGATTTTATGCAAGGGAGAAAATGGCTGGAACTACCATGTCAAAATTATTGAGGGAGAGCAACGACTGAATACTAACGGCCCGTCTCAAACTCTGTGATGACATGTCAACATTAGAGCACAAGAAATTATGTCAATACTAGAACCTTAATCCATCCTTCCTTTCAAGATCCTCTCCTTCACCTCAATTGGCGTGCTGCAACATAAGTAGGGGAAATTATAAGTCAAAAATACTTTGCAATTTTTTTTTAAGAAGAAAAATGAGCAAAAAAGTTGCATGGCAGTGAACGAATCATGTGAAATGGCAACTTACACAAGATAGACATGTCCTCCCCAGCCACTCAAGCAGTCACGATCTACTGCCGCCAGAAGTGCCTAAAAGACGGTCTCGAACAAATCTCCAGCTTCCTGCAAAATTGCAAATTATGTGTTATTTTCTTCTATTGGAACCAATGTTACGAGCAATCAACAATATATTCATTTGTTCAACCCATCGTCTACTTACAAATGTATATGACTAGAACTTGGCTCACACTAGAACTCCTTTTTTTGCCATAAAAAGCAAGTTTAGTGGTCATTTGGTAAAAGGATGCTAAACTACAGACTACTAAATGGCTTGTTTCACATCTTTACATGATAGATGGAAGTCCGAGGACAAGAATGGAAATTACATATTGTCAGATTCTATAGTAACATTTTGATAGCATGAATTATAGTCTATATTTTGGGGTTTGTTAGGACGTTTTATCTTTCATAATCTGCATGTTTGTATGTACATTATGTGATTTTACTACCATTTCATCTACTTTTGCGAGAATCGAGGTCTACACCTAGTTTCGTTGTAATTGCAGGTAATATGGTACGTTTTGCATCAAAAAGGAGCAGAAAGGAGTCATGAGTCATTTGGAGCTACATCCAGGGAGCATAGCCATGGATTGAAGATTCACTTTGGAGCAGATTCGAGAGATTTCACATTCTGTCGTGAGTCACCTCGGTTGACCATTGATCCGACTCGACCGAGGTGATCCAGAGACGCCGACTCGACCGAGGCGAACACCTAGGACGCGGCGAGAATATTTTATTCTTGGAAGAGATCTTTTAAATTTGGAAAGTGATCTTATATTTTTGAGCTTGGCTTCTGGAAGGAAGGAGATATGCAGAATATATATTTTACCTATATTTATGGGATAATATCTTCTTAAGATTTATTATCTTTGGAGGTTTATTTTCCTATAAAAAGGGTTGGATTTCCACAAATCCAACATCTCGCATACGACGCAGCACATCTCGCTTACAACTCAGCAGCAGCATACTCCAAATTGGGAGATTTGAAGAACCTTTTTGAAGGTTGAAGGAAGATTGAAGTCCATAGCTTTTATAGCTTTATTGAAGGGTTTTGTAAGATTGTCTTCAATTCCCTCAATTGTTGTCTTGTCTTGTTGGATTATTATCCAAGGAACGCTTTGTTGTGATATTTGATTCATTTATTGAAGTCTTTTCATTAAATTCTTCTTTGTTCAAATATTCACCTTCTTCCCATATATTTTAATACTTTCATTATGATGATGAGTGGCTAATTTCCTTGTGTGATTCTAGGGTGATTGGCTGAAGGTTGTGGGAAAAACAATGATAGAATAATCTTAGATTCCAGTAGGATCCTGAAAGTTCGAGTCTTTAACCTTAACCCTAAGCATCTCGTTCGGTTGATGAACATCTCGGCCGGGGTGGAATTCTTCTGACCGAGGTGACTTATCCGACCTAAAACAGAAAGTTAAGTGTTAGAGTTTGCTAAATCCTATTCTTATTACACCTTTCAGGTTCAATGCAAGCTTAGGATGAGACTTACCCGGTAATTCCTTAGTTTGTGTATTAACGATCATAAGTGTAGGTAATAAAGGTTTATCCTTTATTGGGGTTTGAGCGTGCTTCCATCCCATCTTTGTGAGTTAGCCTGAGACTTACCCGGTAAAGGTTGATTCTATTCCCTTAGATGGTGTGTTAGTTTGAGGTTATAGTTCTTTATCTTGATTCCTTGAGACTTACCCGGTAATAGGAGTTACGGTTTAGGATTAGTGTGTAGTGAGACTTACCCGGTGATCTACTCCACTTTAGTAACACCTTCCCCACGCAAAAATCTCAGCTTTGTCCGCTTATCTATAGATCTTGAGTTGGAACCACAACTTGATGCTTTAATCCCTAGAATTGCATGTTTGCTTTATTGACTTCTTATTCATCTTTGATTTTGTTAAATTGCTCTTGTGGTTAGTATTGACATTAGCATACCGTATTGACTCTGTTTCACCGAGTCCCTGTGATCGACCCCTGGAATTTTCTTGCTTTTACTACGATTGACCCGTACACTGCGGGTTCGCATCCTTGTTTTAAGCTTAAGTCTAGGGTTATAAATTTAAAGCTTGCACACACCGTTTGGAGCGAACAAGTTTTTGGCGCCGTTGCCGGGGACTTGGTCTAGACCGAGCCGGTACGGTTTGCTCTTGGGGCGCTTGCCCCGTTTCATCTAACCACTCTACTTGAGTGACGATCTTTGCAGGTTCTTTCTTAGGTACATGCGAAGAACCCGCGTTGGGAAGGATATCGTTCCTTACGATCCCGAACCAGAAAAGACATACAAGTGACGTTTAAGAGAAGCGAAGATGGCCCAACAAGACGATCACGATCTTGCGGCCCAATTGAGAGAGACGCAGGAGCTGCTACGTCTCAGTAAAGAAGAGCTAAGGCAAGAGAAAGAAGAGAATCGTGCCAAGACTGCAGCAATCGAAGCTGAGATTGCAGTCATACGAGATCAGATTTTACTTCGACCGAGGGAAGATCCTCCTGTTGATCCTCGACCGATGCAGAATCCAGTAGTAGATCCTCGACCGAGGCAGATTCCAGTACCTGACGCCCCGGTCGATATACTTCCACCTCGGATGCCAGTCCGAGATGTTCTTCTTGCAGGAATCCCGCAAACCCTAGGTCAAAGGATGGACCCTAATCAACAGCTGAGGCGTCCAGGGGTGAACCTAGGAAATCCAGCGGATCATGACTACGAACTTCGACCACAAGTTCTATCCATGATTCGCCAATGCCAATTCGGAGGGCTAGAGAAGGAGTCGCCGCATCAACATCTTCAAAACTACGAGATCTTGATGGAAACCTTGCGACCTTCCAGAATTGAAAACAACAATTACAAGCTAAGACCTTTTTACTTTTCTTTAAAAGATAGAGCTCTTACTTGGTATCAATCTCTTCCTCCAGGAAAAATTAGCACATGGGAGGAGATGACTACGAAATTCTTAACCAAATTCTTTCCCCCCTCAAAGACTGCAGAAATGAGAGGGAAGATCAATGCTTTCATCATGAAGGACAAGGAAAGCTTGTCCAAGTCTTGGGAGCGGTTCAAGGATATCCTTTTGGATTGCCCACATCATGGGATTCCAAAGATCGAGTTGTTGGAGATTTACTTCAAAGGGCTGGACGGAAGCACCCAGTTCAATCTCCAACTACTCTCCGCCGGTACCTTCATGGACATGGCGATTGATGATGCTTGGGACTTCATTGAGAAGCAAGCCTTGCACATGGAGAAGTATACCCACCAAGGAGCCGAAGGTGGAGTAAAAAGAGTCAACTTTCAAGAGACTCAACCCAACAACACTCAACTCACATCATTGAAGAATGACGTGAAGCAATTGAAGGAGCTCTTGATGGCTCAAACTAAGAAGGAAGAGCAAGGGCAAAGGAACAACAACAACAACAATAACGGGTACCGTAACAACAACAACGGACCCCGAAACAACAACTACAACAACAACAATAGAGGATCCAATAGCAACAACTGGAGGGCGAATAATCAAAACCACGGTAACAATTATTCAAACTCCAACTCTAATGATTCCTCTAATCCTTTCCTCTCTTCTCCTTCTTCTTCTTCTACTCCATTGAAAAGCCAAGGGCAAGGATCAAGTTCGTCTCAACCAGAAAAGAAAGACGCAGTTCTGGAGGCAATCTTGATCAAGCTTAGCGCTATGGAGAATTCTATGACTTCATTTTCGAGGGCCCAAAAGTCCCTTGAACAACAACTTGCTAATAGAGAGAATGAAGCGCCAAGAGATCCAGGGAAGCTTCCAGCAAAGACGGAAACTAACCCTAAGGGCCAGTGCATGGCCATAACGACGAGGAGTGGACTCAAGACTGCAGATCCAGTACCTCGCTCGACGCAGACCACCTCGGTCCAGATCCAGTCGAAGAACACCTCGACCGAGATGCCAACCGAGGCGGAGCAACAGAAAGTAGGAGGAACGACGGAAACTTATGTTCCACCTCCTGCATATAAGCCACCACTTCCATTCCCTCAATCCAGAGCCAGAGCACATCTAGACAAGCACTTCGGTAAGTTTCTTGACTTGATGAATAAGCTACATATTAATATTCCTTTCCTTGATGCTATTTTAGGTATGCCCGCCTATGGGAAGTTCTTAAAAGAAATCTTATCAAGGAAGAGGAAGCTGGAGGATGTTGGTGAAGTTAGGATGACGTCTAAGTCTTCGGAGCTAATCAAAATCATGAAGGAGAAGATGCCACCTAAATTGAGAGATCCCGGCTCATTTTGCATTCCCATTCAAGTTGGGGATGTCACTTGTGAAGCCCTTTGTGATCTAGGAGCCAGCGTGAGCATCATCCCGCTGGAGCTATGCACTAAGATCGGTCTTGGAGAGCCCAAGCCGGTCAAGATTCGACTTTACATGGCGGATCGCTCCATCACCCATCCCGTGGGCATTTTGGAAGACGTTCCGGTCAAGTTAGGTAACTTCTATCTACCTATAGATTTTGTCGTACTTGACATTCCCGCAGATTATCCTGTTCCTATTATTCTCGGGAGGCCATTCCTAGCAACTTCGGGTTGCAACGTGGATTGCAAGAACGCCAAGTTGAAATTCAACGTTGGTGGCGATGAGGTGGAGTTCGCATTACTTGCGGCCATGAAAGGGGAGCAAATTACTGATGATATCTTCAACATCTACGATGAAGAAGAATCAAGGGAATTGGTGAGCTCTATCCTTATTAACGACCCACTCGAAAGAGTTATTAGCTTCAGTTTAATGGAGGAAGGTATAGATGCTTCTTGTGATGCAGATATACGGAGCTTGAAGGCACTAGAAGAGGATCCAGGAGCTAAAACTGAGAAGCTAGTCCAGGAGACGAAGATCTCCAGTCTCGGTTCCAGTAACAGTACCTCGACCGAGGCACTTTCTGGACAGAGCGAGGCTACTGAAGAACACCTCGGTCAACACCTTTGCGCCTCGACCGAGGTCGACAGCGAGACGATTCAAACTGAGATTGCATCGAATCCAGTTTCTGACACCACTCCACTGGAAAGAGGAAGCAGAGATCCCTCTCAGAAAGCACCCCAGTCGTGGAGCTTAAACAGCTCCCTAGTCACTTGAGGTATATCTTTCTTGGGCCGGATTCTACTTATCCCGTTATTGCTAGTGCTTCCCTCTCCAATTCTGAATTATCTAAGCTAATGCATGTCCTGAGAAAGCATCGAAAAGCCATAGGTTACACCACGGATGATCTTATTGGCATTAAACCTTCTTTCTACATGCATAGAATTCTAATGGAAGATAATCATAAGACTTCACGGGAACCTCAAAGACGGTTAAATCCGATCATGAAAGAGGTTGTGAAGAAGGAAGTTCTTAAGTTGTTGGATGCAGGTATTATTTATCCTATCTCGGACAACAAGTGGGTTAGCCCGGTGCATGTCGTTCCGAAGAAAGGAGGGATGACCGTTGTGACGAATAAGAACAACGAGTTGATCCCAACAAGGACCGTTACGGGCTGGAGAGTTTGCATCGACTATAGGAAGCTGAACACGGCGACTCGGAAGGATCATTTTCCGCTTCCCTTCATTGATCAAATGCTCGAACGGTTAGCCCAGCATTCACACTTTTGCTACTTGGACGGCTATAGTGGATTCTTCCAGATTCCTATCCATCCGGATGATCAGGAGAAGACCACTTTCACTTGTCCATGGGGGACGTTTGCCTATCGGAGGATGCCATTTGGATTGTGCAATGCACCAGCTACCTTCCAGCGATGCATGATGGCTATCTTTTCCGAGTACATAGAGGAGATCATGGAGGTATTCATGGATGATTTTTCTGTATATGGTTCCTCTTTTGATGATTGCCTATCTAACCTTTCTCTAGTGCTTAAAAGATGTGAAGACACTAACCTTGTTTTGAATTGGGAGAAGTGTCATTTTATGGTTAATGAAGGCATTGTGCTAGGACACCTCGTTTCTAATCGAGGTATTGAGGTCGATCGAGCTAAGATCGAGACTATTGAGAAACTCCCTCCTCCTTGTTCTGTTAAAGGTGTGAGGAGTTTTCTCGGGCATGCAGGTTTCTACAGGAGATTCATCAAGGACTTCTCCAAGATTTCTAAACCTCTAACAAACCTCTTGAATAAAGATGTTGTTTTTGAGTTTTCGCAGGAGTGTCTTGATGCTTTTTACATGATTAAGGAAGCGTTGATCTCCGCTCCCATTATCCAGCCTCCTGATTGGACCTTACCCTTTGAGGTCATGTGTGACGCTAGTGATGTAGCCGTAGGAGCGGTGCTTGGACAGAAGAAGGATGGACGGACCACCGCCATCTACTATGCTAGCAAGACACTAGATGAAGCACAACGAAACTACGCTACCACCGAGAAGGAGTTATTGGCGGTTGTATATGCTTTCGAGAAGTTTCGTTCCTATCTAGTAGGGGCGAAAGTCATTGTCTACACCGACCATGCGGCCATTCGTTACTTGTTGGCTAAGAAGGATGCCAAGCTGCGCCTTATTCGATGGATTCTCTTGCTTCAAGAGTTTGATCTAGAGATCCGCGATAAGAAGGGATCCGAGAACTCCGTTGCGGATCACCTCAGCCGGCTACCGGAATCTTCCCGCGAGACGGATAACCCACCCATAGACGATTCATTCCCCGATGAGCACTTACACTTGTTGGAGCGTTTGATGGAGCTACTTACTTCACCCCACGATGGGTTCTCTTTACGAAGCTTACCGTTATCGACTTTGTTTCACCGAGTCCCTGTGATCGACCCCTAGAATTTCTTGCTTTTTACTACGATTGACCCGTACACTGCGGGTTTGCATCCTTGTTTTAAGCTTAAGTCTAGGGTTATAAATTTAAAGCTTGCACACACCGTTTGGAGCGAACAAGTTTTTGGCGCCGTTGCCGGGGACTTGGTCTAGACCGAGCCGGTACGGGTTGCTCTTGGGGCGCTTGCCCCCGTGTCATCTAACCACTCTACTTGAGTGACTTTTGCAGGTTCTTTCTTAGGTATATGCGAAGAACCCGCACTGGGAAGGAAATCGTTCCTTACGATCCCGAACCAGAAAAGACATACAAACGACGCTTAAGAGAAGCGAAGATGGCCCAACAAGACGATCACGATCTTTTGGCCCAATTGAGAGAGACGCAGGAGCAGCTACGTCTCAGTAAAGAAGAACTAAGGCAGGAAAAAGAAGAGAATCAGGCCAGGAATGCAGCAATCGAAGCTGAGATTGCAGCAATTCGGAACCAGATTCAACCTCGACCGATGCAGGATCCAGTAATTGATCCTCGACCGAGGCAAGTCCCAGTTCCTGACGCCCCGGCCGATGTGCACCCACTTCGGATGCCAGTCCGAGATGTTCTTCTTGCAGGAATTCCACAAACCCTAGGTCAAAGGATGGACCCTAATCAACAGCTGAGGCGTCCAGGAGTGAACCTAGGAGATCCAGCGGACCATGACTACGAACTTCGACCACAAGTTCTAGCGATGATTCGCCAATGTCAATTCGGAGGGCTAGAGAAGGAGTCGCCGCATCAACATCTTCAAAACTACGAGATCTTGATGGAGACCTTGCGACCTCCCAGAATTGAAAATAACAACTACAAGCTAAGACCTTTCTACTTTTCTCTTAAAGATAGAGCTCTTACTTGGTATCAATCTCTTCCTGCAGGAAAGATTAGCACATGGGAAGAGATGACTACGGAATTCTTGACTAAATTCTTTCCCCCCTCAAAGACTGCTGAAATGAGAGGGAAGATCAATGCTTTCATCATGAAGGACAAGGAGAGTTTGTCCAAATCATGGGAGCGGTTCAAAGATATCCTTTTGGATTGCCCACATCATGGGATTCCAAAGATAGAGTTGCTGGAGATCTACTTCAAAGGACTGGACGGAAACACCCAGTTTAATCTCCAACTACTCTCCGCCGGCACATTTATGGATATGGCGGTTGACGAGGCTTGGGATTTCATTGAGAAGCAAGCCTTGCACATGGAGAAGTACACCCACCAAGGAGCTGAAGGTGGAGTTAAAAGAGTCAACTTTCAAGAGACTCAAACCAACAACAACCAATTCACGTCCTTGAAGAACGACGTGAAGCAATTGAAGGAGCTATTGATGGCTCAAACTAAGAAGGAAGAGCAAGGGCAAAGGAACAACAGCAACAACAACGGGTACCGTAACAACAACAACGGACCCCGAAACAACAACTACAACAACAATAGAGGATCCAATAGCAACAATTGGAGAGCGAATAATAACCAAAACAACGGTAACAATTATTCAAACTCCAACTCTAATGATTCCTCTAATCCTTTCCTCTCTCCTCCTTCTTCTTCTTCCACTCCATTGAAGAGCCAAGGGCAAGGATCAAGTTCGTCTCAGCCGGAAAAGAAGGACGCAGTCCTGGAGGCAATCTTGATCAAGCTTAGCGCTATGGAGAATTCTATGACTTCATTTTCGAGGGCCCAAAAGTCCCTTGAACAACAACTTGCTAATAGAGAGAATGAAGCGCCAAGAGATCCAGGGAAGCTTCCAGCAAAGACGGAAACTAACCCTAAGGGCCAGTGCATGGCCATAACGACGAGGAGTGGACTCAAAACTGCTGATCCAGTACCTCGCTCGACGCAGACTACCTCGGTCCAGATCCAGTCGAAGAACACCTCGACCGAGATGCCAACCGAGGCGGAGCAACAGAAAGTGGGAGGAACGACAGAAACTTATGTTCCACCTCCTGCATATAAGCCACCACTTCCATTCCCTCAATCCAGAGCCAGAGCACATCTAGACAAGCACTTCGGTAAGTTTCTTGACTTGATGAATAAGCTACATATTAATATTCCTTTCCTTGATGCTATTTTAGGTATGCCCGCCTATGGGAAGTTCTTAAAAGAGATCTTATCAAGGAAGAGGAAGCTGGAGGATGTTGGTGAAGTTAGGATGACGTCTAAGTCTTCGGAGCTAATCAAAATCATGAAGGAGAAGATGCCACCTAAATTGAGAGATCCCGGCTCCTTTTGCATTCCCATTCAAGTTGGGGATGTCACTTGTGAAGCCCTTTGTGATCTAGGAGCCAGCGTGAGCATCATCCCGCTGGAGCTATGCACTAAGATCGGTCTTGGAGAGCCCAAACCGGTCAAGATTCGACTTTACATGGCGGATCGCTCCATCACCCATCCCGTGGGCATTTTGGAGGACGTTCCGGTCAAGTTAGGTAACTTCTATCTACCTATAGATTTTGTCGTACTTGACATTCCCGCAGATTATCCTGTTCCTATCATTCTCGGGAGGCCATTTCTAGCAACTTCGGGTTGCAATGTGGATTGCAAGAACGCCAAGTTGAAATTCAACGTTGGTGGCGATGAGGTAGAGTTCGCACTACTTGCAGCCATGAAAGGGGAGCAACTAACTGATGATATCTTCAACATCTACGATGAAGAAGAATCAAGAGAATTGGTGAGCTCTATCCTTATTAACGATCCACTCGAAAGAGTTATTAGCTTCAGTTTAATGGAGGAAGGTATAGATGCTTCTTGTGATGCAGATATACGGAGCTTGAAGGCACTGGAAGAGGATCCAGGAGCTAAAACTGAGAAGCTAGTCCAGGAGACGAAGATCTCCAGTCTCGGTTCCAGTAGCAGTACCTCGACCGAGGCACTTTCTGGACAGAGCGAGGCGTCTGAAGAACACCTCGGTCAACGCCTTTGCGCCTCGACCGAGGTCGACAGCGAGACGATTCAAACTGAGATTGAATTTAATCCAGTTTCTGACACCACTCCACTGGAAAGAGGAAGCACAGATCCCTCTCAGAAAGCACCCCAGTTGTGGAGCTTAAACAGCTCCCTAGTCACTTGAGGTATATCTTTCTTGGGCCGGATTCTACTTATCCCGTTATTGCTAGTGCTTCCCTCTCCAATTCTGAATTATCTAAGCTAATGCATGTCCTGAGAAAGCATCGAAAAGCCATAGGTTACACCACGGATGATCTTATTGGCATTAAACCTTCTTTCTGCATGCATAGAATTCTAATGGAAGATAATCATAAGACTTCACGGGAACCTCAAAGACGGTTAAATCCGATCATGAAAGAGGTTGTGAAGAAGGAAGTTCTTAAGTTGTTGGATGCAGGTATTATTTATCCTATCTCGGACAGCAAGTGGGTTAGCCCGGTGCATGTCGTTCCGAAGAAAGGAGGGATGACCGTTGTGACGAATAAGAACAACGAGTTGATCCCAACAAGGACCGTTACTGGCTGGAGAGTTTGCATCGATTATAGGAAGCTGAACACGGCGACTCGGAAGGATCATTTTCCGCTTCCCTTCATTGATCAAATGCTCGAACGGTTGGCCCAGCATTCACACTTTTGCTACTTGGACGGCTATAGTGGATTCTTCCAGATTCCTATCCATCCGGATGATCAGGAGAAGACCACTTTCACTTGTCCATGGGGGACGTTTGCCTATCGGAGGATGCCATTTGGATTGTGCAATGCACCAGCTACCTTCCAGCGATGCATGATGGCTATCTTTTCCGAGTACATAGAGGAGATCATGGAGGTATTCATGGATGATTTTTCTGTATATGGTTCCTCTTTTGATGATTGCCTATCTAACCTTTCTCTAGTGCTTAAAAGATGTGAAGACACTAACCTTGTTTTGAATTGGGAGAAGTGTCATTTTATGGTTAATGAAGGCATTGTGCTAGGACACCTCGTTTCTAATCGAGGTATTGAGGTCGATCGAGCTAAGATCGAGACTATTGAGAAACTCCCTCCTCCTTGTTCTGTTAAAGGTGTGAGGAGTTTTCTCGGGCATGCAGGTTTCTACAGGAGATTCATCAAGGACTTCTCCAAGATTTCTAAACCTCTAACAAACCTCTTGAATAAAGATGTTGTTTTTGAGTTTTCGCAGGAGTGTCTTGATGCTTTTTACATGATTAAGGAAGCGTTGATCTCCGCTCCCATTATCCAGCCTCCTGATTGGACCTTACCCTTTGAGGTCATGTGTGACGCTAGTGATGTAGCCGTAGGAGCGGTGCTTGGACAGAAGAAGGATGGACGGACCACCGCCATCTACTATGCTAGCAAGACACTAGATGAAGCACAACGAAACTACGCTACCACCGAGAAGGAGTTATTGGCGGTTGTATATGCTTTCGAGAAGTTTCGTTCCTATCTAGTAGGGGCGAAAGTCATTGTCTACACCGACCATGCGGCCATTCGTTACTTGTTGGCTAAGAAGGATGCCAAGCTGCGCCTTATTCGATGGATTCTCTTGCTTCAAGAGTTTGATCTAGAGATCCGCGATAAGAAGGGATCCGAGAACTCCGTTGCGGATCACCTCAGCCGGCTACCGGAATCTTCCCGCGAGACGGATAACCCACCCATAGACGATTCATTCCCCGATGAGCACTTACACTTGTTGGAGCGTTTGATGGAGCTACTTACTTCACCCCACGATGGAGGTGAAGTATGGGGTGAGGGAACCTCCCACCTCCTTTGAGACGCATCTTGGTCCAGCTAGCGACCTTAAATCAAGCGCTTCTTGGGAGGCAACCCAAGGTATTGTTTTCTTTTCCCGTTTTCTAGTCTAGTTTAGATAGCTTTTGTTTTTGCTTTGCTTTGCTTTGTTTTTGGCATTCTGGACAGACAACAGGAAGGAGCACATCTGGAAGGACAAGAATTCGAGATTCTGAGAAGACAGAAGCACCTCGGTCACTGTCAGAGCACCTCGACCGAGTTGATTCTTGAAGCAACCGAGGCGACTAGGGTTTCTGCAGAACCGCCTCGGTCCATACCACCTCGGTCCAGTCGAGACCATCTCGACCGAGGTGACAGCAGATCTAGTAAAAGTATAAAAGGGGGAAAAATTACTTTTCACATTTTTTTATCCTCCTCGACCGCGGCGAACAGACGCACCTCGCTCACCTCGTTTCTTGCTCGTTTTCGACAATTTCTGCTTCCAAACCGAGATTGAAGGATAGAGGAATCGATTGCAACTACAGATCTGCAAGAAATTTGAGCGTTTCGACCGGAACGAGGTAAAAGCGTTCGAAAACCTAAACTCGTTCGTTTACTGAAATTTGGGCTTTGGTTGCCCTTGATTCTGTTGAGGAAACCTTTAAGTACCCCTTAGGAAGCATCGGTAGTGATTTTTGGGGGAAAAGAACTGAAATTCAGAGAGTTGAAATCGCACTGCCTTCGCCTCGGTCCAGTCGACCTGCACCTCGGTCGAGGTGATTCTTGGAGTTTGTCAGTCGACCGAGGTAGTCTGACAGTGCTGTTTGAAGATGAGTTCAGATCGTCGCTTAGCCCTTAGAGATAGATCCTCTCCTTCCCCTTCTCCTTCCTCATCCCGTCCTTACCGCCCGGTTATCCACGAGAGATGCCGGGTAGACTATGAGCGGATAGCGAGCCGTCCAGTTATCGCACCACGATTTCTGGACGTGTCAGCTTTTGATTGCCTAGGGCTAGATGCTGACCTTAGGAGGATGATAGCTACTGTCGGGCTGGATCAGTTTACTGAGATCCGAGCCCCAGCCTACCTAGAGCCGACACTCGAGTTTGTTAGCTCCTTCTCCTACCTCCCCACAGACCGTTCTGTGAAGTACCGGTTGATGAACCGGAACTTCATAGTTCCTTTAGAGATATGGAGAGAGATTTTTGGCTTTCCTGACCCCACAGCTGTAGACTTCCCCTCCCGATCCGTAGCTAGGGAGTTCTGGGGGCAGATTGCCCATATTACTGAGCACGCAGACAGATGGCGCCCTGGAGATTCCAGGGAGAAGGTCATCTTTCATCCGGCATTCAGACTGGCCCACAAAATTTTCAGCGAGACGCTTCTGGCGCGTACTGAGACGCCCCAGAAGGTCCGACAGGGGGAGCTCTTCGCCTTATACTGCATGGTTACAGGAGGTTTCCCAGACTTTGGCTTGCTCTTGGCAGAGGATCTGCACAAGATCAAGGCCAAAGCGAAGGGAGACATTTGTTGCGGAGGTCTGATCACCCACATCGCTACCTACCATGGGATGGACCTCAGCGTTTGCACATTGGCGGCGGCTCCGAAGCCGCTGGGATTACAGGAGATGATCACACGGAGGATTCTAGTTCCCCGTGGTTTGACCACTCCATACGTCGCCATGCCTTGGGAGCGGACTGCACCTCAGGGGATCCGCTGGTCTGCGCAGTTCACAGTCTTTAATCCGTACTACTGGCAGACAGCTTGGGATACACTGATTGAGGATCACAGAGAGGCAGCAGCTGCCCCTGCTGCAGCTGAGGATGATGACGACGATGATGATGAGACAGTAGACGAGAGAGGAGGTGGCGTCCCGATGGACACAGGGACAGATACAGCTGGGATGAGCGCGCCACCTATTATAGATTTGGACGATGAGGAGGACACTGAGCCGGCGCCAGCTGAGACTTCTCCGGTCAGGCTTACTAGGCGCAGGAGGCGGGGAGTGAGAGATAGAGCTGCACATCGACGGATCGATGACCTGACGGATCAGGTTATCGACTCATATGCTGCACTTTCGCTGGATATCCGCGAGATGCAGGAGCGGCAGCATCATCAGCACATGATGGCTCAGCTACAGTTTGAGCGTATCATGGGCCATCCCTATGATCCGACTCAGTACCCCTACATACCACCACCACCGCCGGATCAGGACTACTGAGGAGCTGCAGGGTTTTATTATTATATCTTTTTTATGCAGTTCGGCTTTTATCCGGTGAGTTCTCTTGTTTAGACTTTTATTATACCCACTGGGACAGTGTGTCTCAAGTATGGGGTGTTTGTTATTTGACTATGTGGCTACCTTTGATGTATTCGACACTTTTGATGTATTTTATTTATCGGATATTTTCATATTTATGCTTCATTTGCCTTTATATGATTATCTGATATTACATGCATACCTACAGGTTATTTGATTGAGAAAAACGTCGAAACCGAACCGAAAAAAAAAAATAAATAAATAAAAAATTTTTGACCTCGACCGGGGAGATTCTGGCGAAACGAGGTGTTTCACCTCGGTTGAACCAAGAACATCTCGACCGAGGTGGCGTAACAGAAAGTTTTCGAAAACAATTTTGTGTTACTTATCCGGATATGATCTCAGTGAAGATTTTGTTTACTTACTGATTTTAAATTCTTTATGTTTTTGAAAGGTTTTATAATATGTTTAAGTTGCTAAATGCTTTGTTTGAAATTATTGGCATGTTTAATACTTTATTTTTATCTCAATTATGTTGAATTTGAAGGTTGACACCGCAGGTTAAGTTCTCTCACTTTCTTCTTGGAAAGACCAAGGCAATTCATTCTCTCCTTCTTCTTCTTCTTGATCATGCTTAGCCCCTCATATACATTTTGCCTCCCTTTACCTATCCGGGAATTTGGAAGCAAGCAAAGTGGTGAAAGCAAGTTAAAGTTGAAGAGTGGGCTGGAAGTGAAGTGTTAGAAAGCAATAATAGGTTTGGGGAAGTCAATCATGAAGATGAGTAACTCGGCACCATTCACATAGCCGGGTGTTTGTGTCTTGCCAAAGTCGGATTGAGCGATATTCCTAACGGGTCATGGTATGTGCATCAAGGGTTTGATGCATCTCGAGAAATTGATGATTGCAGATTTCCTAGGCTTCGGTTATTGTGCACCTCTGTCCATGCATCCCAAAAAGTAAAGTAAAAAAGAAAAAAAATGTGAAATAAGCAAAGCTTATTGGTGGAAGATGTTGCAAGTCGAAGTGAAGTGAAGTTCATCCTTTTCCCGGATTCTAGCACCACATTACCTTACATACATCCCTACCCTACAC
>BSUD01000008.1:425432-454773 GCA_033239045.1 Fagopyrum esculentum | reverse complement strand
AATTCCAGGAAGTATTCTCTTAGAGTGATCTATGATAGTTGCACACCATAAAATATTTTTGAAAGACTTTTTCATTGATTTTCTTGACTTATAATCCATTCTATCTTGTCTTTTATATGAGGAACTTGCTTGGGGACAAGCAAGGGCTAAGTATGGGGTATTTTGATAGCATGAATTATAGTCTACATTTTAGGGTTTGTTTGGACGTTTTATCTTTCATAATCTGCATGTTTGTATGTACATTATGTGATTTTACTACCATTTCATCTACCTTTGCGAGAATCGAGGTCTACACCTAGTTTCGTTGTAATTGCAGGTAATATGGTACGTTTTGCATCAAAAAGGAGCAGAAAGGAGTCATGAGTCATTTGGAGCTACATCCAGGGAGCATAGCCATGGATTGAAGATTCACTTTGGAGCAGATTCGAGAGATTTCACATTCTGTCGTGAGTCACCTCGGTTGACCATTGATTCACCTCGACCGAGGTGATCCAGGGACGCCGACTCGACCGAGGCGAACACCTAGGACGCGGCGAGAATATTTTATTCTTGGAAGAGATCTTTTAAATTTGGAAAGTGATCTTATATTTTTGGGCTTGGCTTCTGGAAGGAAGGAGATATGCAGAATATATATTTTACCTATATTTATGGGATAATATCTTCTTAAGATTTATTATCTTTGGAGGTTTATTTTTCCTATAAAAAGGGTTGGATTTCCACAATTCCGACATCACGCTATACCGTCGATCAGGGTTTACACACGCAGCAGCCGCAGCATACTCCAATTTGGGAGTTTTCGAAGAACCTTTTTGAAGGTTGAAGGAAGATTGAAGACCATAGCTTTTATAGCTTTTTGAAGGGTTTTGTAAGATTGTCTTCAATTCCCTCAATTGTTGTCTTGTCTTTTTGGATTGTTATCCAAGGAACGCTTTGTTGTGATATTTGATTCATTTATTGAAGTCTTTTCATTAAATTCTTCTTTGTTCAAATATTCACCTTCTTCCCATATATTTAATACTTTCATTATGATGATGAGTGGCTAATTTCCTTGTGTGATTCTAGGGTGATTGGCTGAAGGTTGTGGGAAAAACAATGATAGAATAATCTTAGATTCCAGTAGGATCCTGAAAGTTCGAGTCTTTAACCTTAACCCTAAGCATCTCGTTCGGTTGATGAACATCTCGGCCGGGGTGGAATTCTTCTGACCGAGGTGACTTATCCGACCTAAAACAGAAAGTTAAGTGTTAGAGTTTGTTAAATCCTATTCTTATTACACCTTTCTGGTTCAATGCAAGCTTAGGATGAGACTTACCCGGTAATTCCTTAGTTTGTGTATTAACGATCATAAGTGTAGGTAATAAAGGTTTATCCTTTATTGGGGTTTGAGTGTGCTTCCATCCCATCTTTGTGAGTTAGCCTGAGACTTACCCGGTAAAGGTTGATTCTATTCCCTTAGATGGTATGTTAGTTTGAGGTTATAATTCTTTATCTTGATTCCTTGAGACTTACCCGGTAATAGGAGTTACGGTTTAGGATTAGTGTGTAGTGAGACTTACCCGGTGATCTACTCCACTTTAGTAACACCTTCCCCACGCAAAAATCTCAGCTTTGTCCGCTTATCTATAGATCTTGAGTTGGAACCACAACTTGATGCTTTAATCCCTAGAATTGCATGTTTGCTTTATTGACTTCTTATTCATCTTTGATTGTGTTAAATTGCTCTTGTGGTTAGTATTGACATTAGCATACCGTATTGACTCTGTTTCACCGAGTCCCTGTGATCGACCCCTGGAATTTTCTTGCTTTTACTACGATTGACCCGTACACTGCGGGTTCGCATCCTTGTTTTAAGCTTAAGTCTAGGGTTATAAATTTAAAGCTTGCACACACCGTTTGGAGCGAACAAGTTTTTCTGCATGGAGGTATTCATGGATGATTTTTCTGTATATGGTTCCTCTTTTGATGATTGCCTATCTAACCTTTCTCTAGTGCTTAAAAGATGTGAAGACACTAACCTTGTTTTGAATTGGGAGAAGTGTCATTTTATGGTTAATGAAGGCATTGTGCTAGGACACCTCGTTTCTAATCGAGGTATTGAGGTCGATCGAGCTAAGATCGAGACTATTGAGAAACTCCCTCCTCCTTGTTCTGTTAAAGGTGTGAGGAGTTTTCTCGGGCATGCAGGTTTCTACAGGAGATTCATCAAGGACTTCTCCAAGATTTCTAAACCTCTAACAAACCTCTTGAATAAAGATGTTGTTTTTGAGTTTTCGCAGGAGTGTCTTGATGCTTTTTACAGGATTAAGGAAGCGTTGATCTCCGCTCCCATTATCCAACCTCCTGATTGGACCTTACCCTTTGAGGTCATGTGTGACGCTAGTGATGTAGCCGTAGGAGCGGTGCTTGGACAAAAGAAGGATGGACGGACCACCGCCATTTACTATGCTAGCAAGACGCTAGATGTAGCACAACGAAACTACGCTACCACCGAGAAGGAGTTATTGGCGGTTGTATATGCTTTCGAGAAGTTTCGTTCCTATCTAGTAGGGGCGAAAGTCATTGTCTACACCGACCATGCGGCCATTCGTTACTTGTTGGCTAAGAAGGATGCCAAGCTGCGCCTTATTCGATGGATTCTCTTGCTTCAAGAGTTTGACCTAGAGATCCGCGATAAGAAGGGATCCGAGAACTCAGTTGCGGATCACCTCAGCCGGCTACCGGAATCTTCCCGCGAGACGGATAACCCACCCATAGACGATTCATTCCCCGACGAGCACTTGCACGTTTTGGAGCGTTTGATGGACTTACTTACTTCACCCCACGATGGAGGTGAAGTATGGGGTGAGGGAACCTCCCACCTCCTTTGAGACGCATCTTGGTCCAGCTAGCGACCTTAAATCAAGCGCTTCTTGGGAGGCAACCCAAGGTATTGTTTTCTTTTCCCGTTTTCTAGTCTAGTTTAGATAGCTTTTGTTTTTGCTTTCCTCTAGACAACAACCAGGTATTCCAAAAGGAAGGATCACAGTTCAGGAGCTACACTAGAAGAACGAAGTTTCGAGAAGTTGAGGAAACGAGCTTTACTGAGATACATCTCGGGGACTGTCAGAACACCTCGACCGAGATGTACTTCGCCAACCGAGATGGTCTTATCTGGGAGCTGTTTCTTACTTCTTCATGCAGTTTAGCTATGTTCGGTGCGTATCCTGTCCTTAGACTTATTTCGACCCACTGGGACAGTGTGTCTCAAGTATGGGGTGTTTATGTAATATTTGATATTTTATGCTTCATTTGCCTTTATATGATTATCTGATATTACATGCATACCTACAGGTTATTTGATTGAGAAAAACGTCGAAACCGAACCAAAAATTGAAAAAAAAAAATAAATAAATAAAAAATTTTTGACCTCGACCGGGGAGATTCTGGCGAAACGAGGTGTTTCACCTCGGTTGAACCAAGAACATCTCGACCGAGGTGGCGTAACAGAAAGTTTTCGAAAACAATTTTGTGTTACTTATCCGGATATGATCTCAGTGAAGATTTTGTTTACTTACTGATTTTAAATTCTTTATGTTTTTGAAAGGTTTTATAATATGTTTAAGTTGCTAAATGCTTTGTTTGAAATTATTGGCATGTTTAATACTTTATTTTTATCTCAATTATGTTGAATTTGAAGGTTGACACCGCAGGTTAAGTTCTCTCACTTTCTTCTTGGAAAGACCAAGGCAATTCATTCTCTCCTTCTTCTTCTTCTTGATCATGCTTAGCCCCTCATATACATTTTGCCTCCCTTTACCTATCCGGGAATTTGGAAGCAAGCAAAGTGGTGAAAGCAAGTTAAAGTTGAAGAGTGGGCTGGAAGTGAAGTGTTAGAAAGCAATAATAGGTTTGGGGAAGTCAATCATGAAGATGAGTAACTCGGCACCATTCACATAGCCGGGTGTTTGTGTCTTGCCAAAGTCGGATTGAGCGATATTCCTAACGGGTCATGGTATGTGCATCAAGGGTTTGATGCATCTCGAGAAATTGATGATTGCAGATTTCCTAGGCTTCGGTTATTGTGCACCTCTGTCCATGCATCCCAAAAAGTAAAGTAAAAAAGAAAAAAAATGTGAAATAAGCAAAGCTTATTGGTGGAAGATGTTGCAAGTCGAAGTGAAGTGAAGTTCATCCTTTTCCCGGATTCTAGCACCACATTACCTTACATACATCCCTACCCTACACGTTTCTTGACCTTTTCTTTTGGGAAGCCCTTGAGACCTTGAGCTTGTTGATTGACTTAGCGGTTTAAACTGGATTATACATGATTAATTTTGATAATTATGATTTATTATGCATTCTATGATTTTATGCAAAGATGAACAACTTTCTTATATTTATAAAATGTTTTGATCATATTAAGTTTTTAATTCCAGGAAGTATTCTCTTAGAGTGATCTATGATAGTTGCACACCATAAAATATTTTTGAAAGACTTTTTCATTGATTTTCTTGACTTATAATCCATTCTATCTTGTCTTTTATATGAGGAACTTGCTTGGGGACAAGCAAGGGCTAAGTATGGGGTATTTTGATAGCATGAATTATAGTCTATATTTTGGGGTTTGTTAGGACGTTTTATCTTTCATAATCTGCATGTTTGTATGTACATTATGTGATTTTACTACCATTTCATCTACCTTTGCGAGAATCGAGGTCTACACCTAGTTTCGTTGTAATTGCAGGTAATATGGTACGTTTTGCATCAAAAAGGAGCAGAAAGGAGTCATGAGTCATTTGGAGCTACATCCAGGGAGCATAGCCATGGATTGAAGATTCACTTTGGAGCAGATTCGAGAGATTTCACATTCTGTCGTGAGTCACCTCGGTTGACCATTGATCCGACTCGACCGAGGTGATCCAGAGACGCCGACTCGACCGAGGCGAACACCTAGGACGCGGCGAGAATATTTTATTCTTGGAAGAGATCTTTTAAATTTGGAAAGTGATCTTATATTTTTGAGCTTGGCTTCTGGAAGGAAGGAGATATGCAGAATATATATTTTACCTATATTTATGGGATAATATCTTCTTAAGATTTATTATCTTTGGAGGTTTATTTTCCTATAAAAAGGGTTGGATTTCCACAAATCCAACATCTCGCATACGACGCAGCACATCTCGCTTACAACTCAGCAGCAGCATACTCCAATTTGGGAGATTTGAAGAACCTTTTTGAAGGTTGAAGGAAGATTGAAGTCCATAGCTTTTATAGCTTTATTGAAGGGTTTTGTAAGATTGTCTTCAATTCCCTCAATTGTTGTCTTGTCTTGTTGGATTATTATCCAAGGAACGCTTTGTTGTGATATTTGATTCATTTATTGAAGTCTTTTCATTAAATTCTTCTTTGTTCAAATATTCACCTTCTTCCCATATATTTTAATACTTTCATTATGATGATGAGTGGCTAATTTCCTTGTGTGATTCTAGGGTGATTGGCTGAAGGTTGTGGGAAAAACAATGATAGAATAATCTTAGATTTCAGTAGGATCCTGAAAGTTCGAGTCTTTAACCTTAACCCTAAGCATCTCGTTCGGTTGATGAACATCTCGGCCGGGGTGGAATTCTTCTGACCGAGGTAACTTATCCGACCTAAAACAGAAAGTTAAGTGTTAGAGTTTGTTAAATCCTATTCTTATTACACCTTTCTGGTTCAATGCAAGCTTAGGATGAGACTTACCCGGTAATTCCTTAGTTTGTGTATTAACGATCATAAGTGTAGGTAATAAAGGTTTATCCTTTATTGGGGTTTGAGTGTGCTTCCATCCCATCTTTGTGAGTTAGCCTGAGACTTACCCGGTAAAGGTTGATTCTATTCCCTTAGATGGTGTGTTAGTTTGAGGTTATAGTTCTTTATCTTGATTCCTTGAGACTTACCCGGTAATAGGAGTTACGGTTTAGGATTAGTGTGTAGTGAGACTTACCCGGTGATCTACTCCACTTTAGTAACACCTTCCCCACGCAAAAATCTCAGCTTTGTCCGCTTATCTATAGATCTTGAGTTGGAACCACAACTTGATGCTTTAATCCCTAGAATTGCATGTTTGTTTTATTGACTTCTTATTCATCTTTGATTGTGTTAAATTGCTCTTGTGGTTAGTATTGACATTAGCATACCGTATTGACTCTGTTTCACCGAGTCCCTGTGATCGACCCCTGGAATTTTCTTGCTTTTACTACGATTGACCCGTACACTGCGGGTTCGCATCCTTGTTTTAAGCTTAAGTCTAGGGTTATAAATTTAAAGCTTGCACACACCGTTTGGAGCGAACACATTTAGTATGATCTTGACAGTCAATCACACAATTTCCGAAGAAGCTTATACATGATTAATAGAAAGAAAGCAAATGAGGTGCAAAAAGTGAAATAAAAATACTATCACATATGTACATACTTAGCTCCAATTGAATCCATAATGCAGATGAACGGCTTGTCTCCATCACCAAGGCCAGTAATCACAGGTTGGGTAAAGTAAGGACCAAACCTACATAACACCGAATAACACTTGTCATCTATCATTCTTGCACGGGTAAGAAAAAAGCATGTATGAACTAGTAACTGGCAAGCACAACCATGAGTAGTAAATTTACATAATAAATGAGTTCATAAAGGTAAAAATGCACCCATTTGGATGACTTTTGAGTATTTCTTCACACCATCACTAATTAAAGTGCCCTAGTTTTAAAATCAAAATATACATGAACCATGGAGCATGAACTATCAACTACGTCGTTCATGGGAATGACTCTAACCTCACCAGAACTTAAGCCTCAACCATAAATATCTAGACTAATCTCATTATTTCAAAGCTGAATTCAGCCCATTATTGACCTGAGGCAGATTATTACTAATTTACTTGAAAACGTAATTTAAACAAATTTCAAAAATCATTCTACAACACACATGATAAAATAAAAACGAGGCAGATTAATTTTGAAAGGATTTATTCAAAACAAATTCCAAAGAACATTCTATAGCACATATGATTACACTTCACATAATAATTCTTGTAAAGGTAAGATAAGCCAACATGAACTAGAAACAAATGGTGTGTAATCAATGAATGAACGCCAGCACATATCACAATACCCAAATATCAAAACCCAAGCATATATAAGTCAAGGAACATGAGCTATTAACTACTTCATGGCAATACGAATCTACATTCAACAAACCTTCAACCTAACCCACAAATTTCAACACATAAGTCATAATTTCAGATTCTAAAATCTACATTAAAATATTAGCTGTTAGGTGGACTTTGGTAGGAAGAGGGAGGAAAATAGTGGATAAAGAACAACAAATAGGAACACCTTAAAATGATGGCATTGTCCTAATACAACCCAAGTGTAAATGTAACTGTGTTTTATTGGATTGACATCTTAAAGCTTTGAGTTCTTTATTCACACTTCTACAGCAAAGATCTGGGAAAGACATAATACCCATAATCCCTGGATTACACAACTAATCGATGTTTATGCCCTAATCATCTCATTCAACCGAAAATCCCTTCCTTAACAGTGCACAACAGTCTTGCACATTACAAACCAAAGATTTCAATAGAATGTGGAACATAGAAATTGAAGGGTAAAAGGATGTGCTAACCTTGTAGAATAGTTAAGGCTCCAATGGTGAACCCAATAGATTCATGGTATAACGATTCGGAGGTCGTCGACGCTAATCCCTACGCGATGTGTAAATGGAAACGGTGAACACGGTGGGGAAGGAGGCAAAAGGAATCGGAGGTCGACGGAAAATCGGAGGTTGACGGTGAATCGGAGGTCGACGGTGCTAGGTTGGAATTTGGGAAGATCGACGATAGAGAGAGAAAGTTGAAGCGTGTTTTCTTTATTTGATGAATGAGCCTGTTTTCATTTCTCCGCAAAATTTTAAGAATTCAGCGAAAAATCGGGCGCCCGTGACCCGCGCCACTAGATTTTCGGCCTATTAAACATTAAACATTAAAAACCGTTACAATAGGCCCCTAGTCACCGCTTCACTAGATTTTCGGCCTATTAAAATATCACACATCGATTAACCGTTTCAAAAACCGTTGCAATAGACAAAACCGTTAAGGTAAACCGCTTCTTTAGCCCAACCGTTGCTTTAAACCGCTTCATTAGTGAAAACCGTAGCAATGAACCGTTTCATTTGCTCGTTGATGTAGTAGTGCCTCAAAAACATAGGAAACGAGGACACGGCGAAGAAAGCAAATAATATATCGTTATAAAGCTATTAAAATGTAGAATTCATATAACATAATGAGATACATATATATAAAAACTCAATGATATATGAGTAGATAAAATATTAACATGACAAGAATATTACAGAAACAAACATTTCTAGTCTTACAAAACATATAAATAAACATACTTAGTCCGTACATTTCAAATAAACATACTCAGTTTAAAATTGAAGAACAAACCATGCATTTTACAAATTAACAACAACCGAACAATATGATCAACCAAGGAAAACAACAATAAAAATTTGTAAATTAGAAAAAGTTAATGAATTAAAAAAAATAGCACACTTAACATTCCACAAAGAAAGATTACACAATAAATTAGTAATCAAAGATTCAAAATTTCAAAGTTAAATTACAAATTTATAAGAAGAATGAGAAAAGAGTCGTCCGGCAAAAAAACAACATTTCACCATTAGAGGCGAAGAAGAAGAAGAAAATCGGTGTCTTACTATAAACAAGTTTTTCTTTAAGTTTCTATAAAATTAATTTTCTTTTTTTAGCCTTAGAAAATAATGTAAACTTTCGTTGACTGTGTCTTGACCGGACACAATTCGCGTCCTACATTTAAAACGTGTCTTGACCGTGTCGGAGTCGTGTCTTGTCGTGTCCCCGTGTCCGACACGCCAGGATACGAGACACTACGCCTTCTAGAAATTTATGTGCTTCGTAAGCTATAGCTATTTACGCTAAATTAAATCATAAAATCCTAAATTATAATCATATAAATTTAAATAAGAAAAATTATATATAATATATTTTTAAATAAAATCATTAAAAAATTATCATGATATTAATGCAAATTGATCTTATAATCAATACAATATTCTTGAAATATTATGTTATAACAAATTAGAATAAAATTTGTTGTAATATAAGGATAAATCAGTTTTTATATATTTCAATATACTATTTACTAACTTAGATTATAGGAGGAGTAATTTTGAGATCGAAAAGACAATATTGGCGACAATTACGTACATAGAATAAGGTTAGGCAATTATAAAAATAAAATAAATAGCGAACTGAAGTGACACTAAGTAGCAAAATATGCAAATACAGATCGAGAGAGAAACACAAGTCGATTGTATATCATCTAGAAACATAGCAACCAACGTTGTTTCAACTAAAACCTAATTAAGGACTAATTAATCTTACTTAGAAGTTAACCCAACAAAAGAAAGTGCACTTGTTAATTGCGATCACCGCCAGGCAGAAACTCAGGCCACTGATCAAGCCTCAAACAAGAATCTCCGGGGGCAGCTGACCCGGTCACCGGCGGGACAACTCCAGACGTCGAAACAAACGGCTTCTGCTCATTCCAAAGGGTATTTCCGAATTCAAAGCCCCCCAAGGTGTGATTCATAGACTGCATGGCCACAAGAGATGAGAAAAGCCCTAACGGAAAGTAACAGCTGGCAGGAGGAACAGCCACTGCCGACGAAGGGCCAACGACGGGAGGCGGAGGAGGATGAGGGGAAGGGAGGAAATGGCGGGGACGACGCTTGAACTTACGGGAGGAGCCACCGACTGGGACGTTACGGAGAGAGCCACCGTGTGTCCAGTAACGACGGCAAGCCTTGCAAAAGTAGCGTGGCTGAGAAAGGCTGTAGTTGTTGAAGTAACAGAACTTTGTGTCGTCGGAGTTGCACCTTGGGCATGTCCTCGCCGGCTGAACCCTCTGCTCCTCCATTCTCTTCCGATCCTCTACAGCGCGCAGAAGAAAATAATTGACGTGTTTCGTTGCTTCGGGGGTTATATATATATATATATATATATATATATATATAAATTACATTTAATGTAACTGTGGGTCTGATTTATTACCAAAAAAAGGGTGATTAAAAAGAAGTGATTATGAACCTTAGCCCAGATACAGTTTGAATTTAATGTGTATGAAAAAGAAGATATTTGAATGAAATTGGAAAATTGAAAAAGAATAAAGAGTAAATCGGACTGAAAATTGGGAAGGAATCTAGCTGTGGAAACTCTGCCAACCTGATAGGAAGGAAGTTCAGTTTTGAGTTTTGACATGGAAAAATATAATATACGGTCAAGGACCAGCGGGCTGTGATGCTCTATTAATGAAGTAAAATGGGCGGCGGAGGGGTGGTTGCCGTGGTGGTTCAGCTCATGAGTTATGTAAATTCCGGTCTATCTGGCTTTTCCAATCGGATGACGTGTGATTGTGATTGGGTGAGACTTCCTCCCCTGCATTGCATTGCAAGCGTGACATCATCCTGTCAAACTCCTACCACTCCCTGACGGAATTTACTTTTATCAAGTAAATTCCGGTAACCCTTACCAAAAAGAAAATAAAAGTAAATTACGGCAACACACAAGTAGGAAGATACTGCATCCATGTTTTAAACAGTCATGGTGGTATTTTTGTAAATTTAAAAAGTTGGTATTTTTTTTTTTTTGAAAGGTTACGTTTCCGGTTCAATCGGCTTTGCCGCTCTACGTCCGAATAAGGTATATAGTCATGACCCATTTTGGAATATCCTCCCAATACCAAATTATCCATACAACATGTCTCCAGGGGGATTCGAACTTCACTCATACATGTACGTAATTTTAACTCTTATAGATTCAATAATTTTAGTTTAACCGTTTGGATTTTTTTATTGTAGTTAAGTTTATTTTTGTCCTAATATTAGTGTGTGTATTAAGGAAAGCTTTTTTTCTCTTAAGATTAAGTTTGTCTATATTATGTAATTTAATGTAAATAATTCGTACTAATTTGTACATTTTAAAACGTTTCGTGAAGTTGAGATTAATTTTGTGCACATTAAATAAGATATATGTGAACAAGGACTTACACAAGTTAACCCACACTAAAATAATTACACGAATTACACAATACAATGAATGCAGATACATTATTGGGTTTTTGTAATTGAAAGTTGGATGAAGAAAAATTAACACACACTTATAAATTTACACATAATGATATAATACAATGAAGCTGAACAAAATTATTGGAATTCTTTTTGAAAGTTGGTTAAAGAAAATTTTATACAAATTAACCCAAACAAATAAGCCATTGATATTGTCGGAATTATATAAAAAAACATAATTAATAAGGGGCTAATTTGGTTAGTGGACTCTTTTGAGGTTTTTGTTTAGTAACTAAGCTTTTTAGTTTTTTTAATTAGGTTAAGATACCCCTCCCTTTATTTTTACCCTCAACTCTAAATTAGAAGAGTTGTTTGTCTCTTCTCTCAGATCTAGATCTAGAGCTTTGCACAAACAGAGAGATCGAGTAGGGCGTTCGGAGCTGGCTGGGGAAGGGGAAAGTACTGGCGGCGGTATGGGCACTCCGGAGGTGGCGTGCAAACGGCACCTGACGTTTCCCGGAGGTAGCAACTTCTCTATTTCCTAGCAAAGCCCGATTTAATAAGAGAAAAGGGTTTTCTTGAACCTGTAGCTTGGTCGTGGAAGGAAAGAAGACTGGCGGTGGCGAGGTGAGGTTTTGATCTCCAGCTAGGGTTTTCCGGTGGAAGCAGAGGCAGAAGGCGGCAACAAAGACATCTCTCCCTTTGTTTTTTGTATTCAAGCGATGATAAGAAGAGGAGAGGGAAGGTGAGGACGGAGGTGCAACGATGCTAGGAGGGTGAGTGACAAAGAGCTCCAACGGCGTATGAGGTTTGTGATATCCGAAAATTTTTAATTCCGGTGAATCCGAATCAAATCGGTTTTCCGATCGGTCAACCTTTCTAATCCTACGTGAAGTTTACTAAAACAAATTCTATCATTTTATGTACTATTTTAGTCACATAAAATGATAGAATTTCAAAACTTAAATTAAGTTTTGACATGGTTATGAACAAGTTTTCGACAACCTTTGACGAGTTTGCGACGGGGACACGACAACGGTTGACAAGACCATGACAAGGTCTTGACAACCTCCAGCCCAACCTAGCTTCTTCCTTGTTTCCGGGCCAGCTTCTTATACTCAGATTACCTTGGCCCAGACTGCTGGTGTCTCCAACCGACCCAAATGGCAGCAATCTCCTCGGGTGACCCAGCAACTCGCAGCCCAAGAAGGAGAAGGACCGTTGCTTCCTATCCCTCGTAGCCCAGGAAAGCCCAGCGGAATAACACCATGTTGCCCACGTCCCTGGCCAGCAGTTACGTCTTTTACCATCCTTCCCTCTTAACTCCACACTCTCTCATATCGTGAAGATCCTACACAATCAGCCCCGTATCTCGCCTTCCTATCTCGTATACCTCCTGCTGTGCTCCGGATCTCCCTTACGCGCCCACCACAAACAACTATCAATCCCAGACGCTCAGCACCCCAGCCTTTCTGCAAACACAGACTACCTGGGATCGTATAGCAACCTTCTACACTAGACGCTGAGTCTTAGCATCTACCCTCCCAGTCGCTGCATGCCACAACAGCCAACAATCTGTCTCTCCTACTCCAATCACGTGTTGAAGCGAAGTACCACGTACCAGCCTTCAATCTCCAAAAGACCTTCAAACAGGTACCATCTCTTGTTGCCTAGACACACGATTGTCACTGCACGTACCTAACCATCCAGCCCCGCTGCACAACAGGGACGGACCTCTACTAGAGTAGTCGAGCCAACCTCTACACACTAGCCTTCCTCTAGCCAGTTTGTAAGGGGCTGTCACCGATTTGGATCGAAGAAGACCGGTTGGGGTGAGCCTCTACATTACCATCTCCTACTCCCTTTTTATACTGTTTTAAGAATTTCAGCAGCCTAGGTTGAGCTAATATAATTTTATGGGAGAGGCTGAGTTGAGAATTAGATTAAGAGAAGAGTAGATTGCCTTTGTGGTAGCATAGTGAAAGGATAGAGAATGATGAGGAGTTGTGTGTTTATTTCTTGTAGTTCTTGAATGTTAAACTAGGATCTTCAAGGTAGGGTAGGGGTAAGAAGAGTGTTGTCATGAAACTTGATCTTAGGAACTAAAACTAACCCAGAAATTTCAGTGTTGATAAGCTAAAACTGCTGACTTTGACCCCGTATTGGGATAGCTTAGATCGAACATCCACCGTTGAATTTTTTATATATTGTAGATAAAAGTATGAAGTTTACTTTGTTAAAATTTGGGAGGAAGTTAACGGTCGGATTAGAACTTACGAGGGCTCAAAGTAGGACAGTTGAGTTGTTTTTACAGCAGGGGAAATTTGACTAAGTATAGAAACGTTGGATGTTGTCTCCAACTTTAGAGACTTGTGTAAGAGTTCTGCTTAAGTAGTATTGATAAATATTTTCTTTTATGAATATATAACATATCATAGGTGACCTAGAACATTATTTCGAAATTTTTATGTTCTTAGTCGAACCTCATATTTTAACCAAAGTCGAGTCTTAACGACTTTTGTGTAAAATAAGAATGTTGGGTAACTCTTATAAATACTTACCAAACTTTCTAATGAGAACTAGATTGTGGACTTAGGTCCTAGAGGAGAATATTAGAACTAAATGATAGACTTTTTGGGAATTCTTGGGACCGGGGGTAAAATAGTCTTTTTACCTTAAGAGAGCCTTTTTCTGTAATCTCTCTTCATGAGATTGTACATCTTAGAAGTTTATAACTTCTAAGAGTTTAAGGATGTGATTTTGATCCACATGCCTTGTTTGACAGGCGTTTGAGTACCACGAGTACGGACCAAGTTGAGATTTGATAGAGTGTGATTTGATTCAGGTAAGTCCTTGCGACTTACTTAGCTAGTTTCTGGATGTTAGTTGAGTGGTAATAGTGATGTGTGTGATGTGTGTTTAAATAATAACTTGATAGGACGACTGTTATTATTATATTTTAAGGCTCAAGTGTATGTATAACGGGTCGTGACATCACTGCCCAGCTCTGACAGGAGACTGGGATGTTCTCTATACCCAGACCATACAGGTAAAAGGTGAGATGCATCGGATATTCGGATCCATTCCTGATGGGTACACGGGGGCGGAGGCGAGGTTTGGGAATCCCTCGTGTCACAAAATAAGTATCATTAGTAAGAGTGAATGACTAAAGTAAAGATAATAAATGGATTGTTTGAAAGCATGATGAGTGTTTACTTTTACTATGATGTGTGTGTGTGTGCTATTATTAATTATCTAATGTTTAGATAGCTAGCTAATGGTTGTTCTGTTGTGTGTTTAGATTTACCACAGGTTAGAGCAGCAACTGAGTGATCCGGAAGTAGTGGTCAGCCGGGTCTCCGTACTCCTTAGAGTGGGGTTGGGATGTTTGCTTTGTTATTCTTTCTTTTTGTTAAGACAGTTCGTCTGTTTCGTTGTTTAAGTACTATAGGTTGTTCGACGTTGTTGCATTCATCCCTTTAAAATACTATTTTATGAATTTCGGTTTTTTTATTGTGTCTTCTTGCAAGATCCTAGTAATATTGTTGTCAAACTGAGGTCGGGACTCATTGTGAGGTCCTAACCAGTAATGTCCCGAGTTTTGAGAATTCGGGGAGTTAGATCATGGTATTAGAGCTCTAGGTTGGCAACAATGGCACTTGAAATCTTCTGAAAGACCGAATAAGTACTTGAGCAGAACCCGAAAAGGGATCTGAGTTTTAAAAAGGACTTTTGGTTTTCAAATGCATGCATAGTCTGGTTGGGGATAGAAAAGTACGGCTGACCACCACTACTACTGCGGATCTCAGTATGCTTAGTATGGACTTTAGGTTTTACTTTAGTTGGACTTATTAGCTTGATTATACATATATGTGATATAGATAAGTACATGCAGAAGATTAGTAGAAATTGTAGTTATATTACCCTTAACGGAGATAACTAAATGAGATCCTCACTCCGTTGACACACCTAAGTATATTTGAAGGGTTTCAACGTAAGGATAAGTACGCTCAGCTTATGAGCATTGGGGTAGGCGAACGTCCGGGCAACTCCTTCGAACTTGTTGAGGAACGTTGAGACGGAAAAGTGAAGACCAAAAGACAACGCCAACGACAATAGCAAGAAGGAGATACAACCAACTCAACAGAGTCAAATGAAGAAAATACATGAGAGAAGTTCCGGAAAAGCGTTGGCTGGCCGGCAATTATACAAATTGGGAGAGACAACCCATAAGTTCTTTCAAGTGTGGTGGAAAGCAACGTTACAGACAAATAAGATGGCGGCAAAAACAAGCATAGGTGTGGAAGTCAAAAAGAGGTGGTAAGGACTCAGATAAGAGATATAGAATTCAAGCTCACTAACGGACCAGAAGGTGAAAGTTGATGCCAAAAACATAACAGAATATGATTACCTCGACCGTCTACTTGACACCACCATCAAGATGGATAACCGAGACAGTCAAAAGCATAGAAGTCAACAAGAAATACATTGTCCATTCAAATATGTAGAATTAAAGAGCTGCAAATTGGAAGCTTACGTGTTGCCAACAAGTGAAAGGTAGATTTCACCAACATGGAAGCGGAGTGACTTTATAGAAGACAAGTGAGTGACATCAAGGGTCGTGATACAAATATCCAAATCATAGAATCCTGAAAGCAGAGTCAAAGGGATCACTATAAAGGCAGCATTATAATACCAATCAAAGAAGGAGAGTTTGTGAGAAGGATCTTGGCGTACCCGAAGGCCCACAATAACCTCCCTCTCACAAGTGGACTTAAAATTTTCAACACCAACGATATACCCCGGGGAACCACGAGTAGCTGATGGCTGAGGTAAAAGTAATCGCGAAGATGCATATACGAGCTATCGTGGGAGAATTGACGAGTCCGTTGACGGTAGATGAATGATAAATCTAAACTCGGAAAGAGTATAACGCCCTTATAGTGCGAAAGAGAAGTGTAGATTATAGAAGAGTTAAAGAAGTACAAGCGGAGAAACTGGATAAGATAGATTTTCACTAGGTTTATCAAATTTCAAAGAGATAGAAGAAAAGTAAGCCTATGACCTTGTAGAAGTTCAACTATAGATTACTTGGTAACAACTGGGACTTTATACGTGCGGGTTAACTAGTGGTGACTGGTTGCCAGATAAAAAGAATAACCACAGAGTTACAAAAGAACTTTATCGACAGGTGGAGGAATCTTTAAAGCGACCAATTGCGGCAACTGTGAAGTCAATCAATACGGGTGATAGTAACACTGAATAAGTTCAAGTCAGTAACTCTAAAAAGAATTGCCGGTCCGAAAAGACCCCTTATATCAGTAATGGTATAAAAAGAATTATTGTGAGCAGTTGCTTGTCTACTGACTAAGGAAAATGTTACAAATCACAGTTAGTACGGCTGGATTCGTATAAGAAGAAGCAGATGATTTTGACCAAGTCATACGTCAGTCCGGACAGAGGGTACGTATGTAGTATACCACACAAATGAGATTGATGGTGTACTTTCGAGAAAAAGTTGGGGCTAATTTTTGAGATTTACAAAAGAAGCCCTTATGACTAAAGATGTGAGACATAATAATTGGGATTATAGAGGCGGCAGAAACATAGAAAATATAATTTAATGCCGCAGTGAAAATTCTTATAGAGTTTTGAGGTGATTGTAAATGAAACCTACATCTTTGTTGGAACAGACATCAGAAAGAATTTAAAGGGAAATGGTGGTGCTCCAATGAAAATTTAAGTTAACCCTGATAACCAATAATATGTAGATGGAGGAGTAGTAGTGAGATTGCATACAACTAGTGTACTAGAAGTCCATTCCCGACTGATCACAAATGAGTTGATGAAAGTAATCAGACCAATCAATGTGGTTCGTAAAGCGAGTACGAGAAAACTCAAAGGGGTAACTATCCTACTAGGGGGTAAAGATTTAAAGAAGGTAAAACGACACGAGCATAAGGACAACATAATAAATGCGAATCAAGAACTTTGATTTTTGAGAAAATCTTATTCAACTGAGGTTTCTTATACAAATAGTACCGATAGGTGTTTAATAAAAGTCATACATATCAAACCGATAACGCTAGGATGGATAAAGTGTAAACAAAAAGAATAACTTAACCAGTAAGAAGGAAAGTCATGTATCAAAAGGCGGGTCTTGCTAAATTGGAATAAAGTGTTGAGATGAGGATGCCTTTGTAGAATCTATGCAAGAATACAACGTAACTGAGGTTCCAACATGAAATGGGCAATAATGATCAACTGAAAGTTGAGACCGATTCAGGGGAGGAATGTAAAAGCTAGGATTTTCGAATCCTAATAAAGGATGATTAAGAGTGATTAAGTTAATCATCGATAACAATTGATTCATAACTCGCGAATTGTGTGTAGATGACGAGTATGAATTTCACCATTATGATTTTGGCGTAAATTTGGACGTATGGGGGAAATTTTATTTTTTCCTCCGGGGATTAATTTTTACCCTCTGATATTATTTGGACCATTTGGGAGCTTCAATTAATAAAATTGTAGTTGAGAGAAATGATCAGGACATCGGATATGTTCTAGATATGAAATAACATGGAAAGGCAAAATGGCCAAAAGAGTCGATATTTCGTTTCTTAGCGGCTAAGAAAGACGACTAAGGAATACGCGTTTTCCGAGAAAGTTGCGGAATAATTATCCAAACAATATGTCAGATTTATTATTCCAATTTCGAGAAGTTTGGAGAAGGGGCTCAAACCGCCTTTGGATCGGTAAAAGGATAACTATCGACTTTGTTAAAAGGATAATTATCGACTTCGCTATAAATAGCGGAAATTCTTTTATTAGTTCATTTCCTTTCACGTTTCCTCGTAAAAGCTCTGATTTCTCTCAACCTTCAAATTCAGATCTACTCTCCGTTTCTAATCCGATTTCAAATCCGTTTGAGTTTTCTGATTCCTCTCTTCATCCTCTTCATATCGGTACCGAGTTTGTGTTTTTCCGAGCACATAAAGGGCTGGTCGAGCATATTAGTGTTTTGGCTGGTGGCTCCGTCCAAGTTCATGTGGATTTGAAGGTGTCCGAGCGTAGCCAGCGTCATTGTGATTCCGAATCTTCTTTCGGATCGTCAATCGGGTTAGTAACGAATAAGTTATGAATTTATTCGTTTTCCGTATTGCGATTTGGTCTAAATTGACCTTAGGCTTGTCAAAATGGATAATTGAAAATTTCATTATGCTGTATACATTATTCTGGTGATTATGGGCTATTTGTTGATGAGATCTGATGACAGTTGGGTTGAAAAACTGACTGCGGGCAAAACGTTATTCTGATGAAATTTAATTAACTAATTAAAGATTAATTAATTAAATTAGGAATCTAGAAAACGCTATAAGATAACTAAATTCAATGAATTTAATTGATGTTTGAAGCAAGAAGTTTAATACGAGGAATATGATATTCTCGACAGGTGGTGTTGAAGACGGTAGACTAACTATAGCTTAGTTGCTCAGTGAGCGTATCCAGGTAAGTCTTCGGACTTACTTAGCCTCGATCTACAGAAACCCGTGCCTGAGAGATTTATATCTCACTGTGTTGATATGTGTTGTTGTTTTGAAATGTCTTGTTGTGTTGAAATGTGAATGTTGATTTGCATTGAGATGTGTTATGTGTAAAGCATGTTTGATCTGTTTTATGATGGAAATGACGTTATGATGTGTAAAGCATGCTTAATGTTGTTGTGATTATTATCATGTCATAATTATGAGAAATGGTTAAATGAACACGTGTTAGCCTATTGAGGCGTGCTATTGAATGACATGATAAGCTTGTTGAAACATGATAATGTATGAGATGATAAGCCTTTTGAGGCATGTGATATGATGATGACCTGTAAAGGTCAATAGTATGTAAATTTTTTAAGACTCTGAGCTAACCATTAGCCAGGTCGCTAGCTATTGCAGTGAATGCCGGAGCTCGGCCAAGCCCGGATCACTTGCGTTTGTATAAGAATGACACCGAGTCTGATGGACTTCAGGCTCGGGTCGCACACCTAATGAAAATGGTAAATGTTTGCATTAACATGAATGGCAAAATGTTGCATGTGGTTAGGGGTTAAGACCATAACCCACCACGAGAAAGCCTGGCCCGTAGACTTGATCAGTCTGGCTACGACCTAAGAGCAAATGTCTGAATTAACTTAATCTGTGCAATGGTGAGCTCACACCAAAGCCAGAACCGTATAAGCAATGATTCCGGATTTGGTCCGGGATCGCAAATTGTAAATTTCATACTGCATTCACCTGCATCATTCATAAAAGCATGATATCATCTCATGAGCACGGTATATGGTATTTGAATATATTTGTTGTGTTGTGATGTGTTGATATAATCTCGTGGATAGATTATGATCGGTAGTTAACGGTTTTAAACCGATCTTTTTTAGGAAATGCCGAACATAGGAACGCTTCAGGGATGTCAGCTGTAGGAAGTGGGCAGCCGAGGCAGTGTTAACCCAAGGGTTGGTTGAACTACTTTTGAAACTAATCGCTTGCAAGCGAGTCTTTTGTTGGTTGTGTGCAACTGTGTACACATGTTGATTTCATACTGAAGTAATAAGACACATGTTCAGGTGTCATGTTTTGAAGTGTCGTTTTGGGATATACATACTAACTGCATGCACGGTTGTTATGTAAATGTTTTCTAAATGACAGGTTGAATATTTTCATTATTTCTTCGTGCTTCTTGTTGCAAGGTCCTAATTGTGAAGTTGTTGTCAGGCTAACTGATGGGACCCACTGTGTGGTCCTTAGCCTAGTGACGTCTTGGGTTACTTAAAACTCGGGTCGTTACAGATTGGTATCAGAGCTTAGGTTGACAACAAGGGCACATGTGGCTTGAGATGAGACATGATAGTTCAACCTAACTACAACCCTGTCCGGGTTGGTTTTGAAAGGACATTTAAGCTTTCAAAAGATTTTGAAAATTACTAACATATGGTTTTAATGGATTTAAAATCATATGCATAGTCGGGATTGTGGGTAAAGACACTGCCTTCCACTCCTCAGCGTGACTCCTTGTAAGTGTAGTTCAATCTCTCTCTCTAACTTGTTAAGATTATAGTATTCTGATAGATATCACTATTGTTATAAGTAGTGGATATATATGAAGAGAGAACGATCTTGAATGTTCCGGTTTGTCGAAACCGTGATAAAGGCAACCGTAAACGTTTTGATTAAGAGACAAGGAAGTTGCAGCTTAATTACGAGTATGTCAATGGGAGCACAATGTGCAAGTGCGTCAGTGGAAGTACGACAAGCTAGAAGTACATGAGAGCATAATGTATAAAGTAAGTGGTCAAGTTCAAGTACCTCTACCCATCGAGCTACATGAGATGAGAAGATGCAAGAATATAGCGGTAGAAAGGGCTATTGCTACGATAGAAACGCAAGGGCAAGCACGAGTTGTTGAACCCCAAACACTAGAAGTTCAATACAAGGAACAAGAAGGTAGTGAACTTCATTAGAGAAGTGGCTAAGGCCATAAAAAGAAGATATGCGTCAGTGTTTGCAGGAGCTTAGGTAATGCAAGTTGATTGGCGGTTGAACCACATAAACATGACTTTTGGGGACATTGGAGGGCTAGAAAGTATAAGATGAAACTTGCAGCAACCTTCATGTAGAACATTGGTGCATGTTGGTGGATGAGAAATCGTGCAATCATTGTGGATTACGAGACTTTCAAGAGTCAGATTTGGACTAACTTGTTAAAGTCTTTTCTGGAAGAAACATTTGGAGGGTCTCCTATGATGGAGATGAATTTCACGAGGAGTATACATCGTTGGATGAGAGTGCACCACTTTATGATCAATTGATAAGATTGTTTACGATAGGATGAAACAACCTCTTAGTTGGTGTTGTCACCTAAGATATGACGTTATTGGAGTATTAGGAGAGGATAATAAAGCTTGAAGCAAGACAAGGCTTTAGGAAAGAGGTGGATTCCTAAACTAGTGGAGGAAAGAGGCAGAAGTCTACTCCAAGTTTCTTGAACATGCGAGTACGAGACGAGTGAGTCAAGAAACAAGGCCTTCTCCACAACCATGATCATAAGAGAAATTGGAGGGAAGAACTTGTTTCAATTGTGGAGACCTAAATCATTACAAGAAGGATTGATCAAAAAGTCCAACTACATGTTTCAAATGTAGTTAACCTAGAGATATGATAAAGTTTGTGAGACTAAGGGATAATGTTATCTCAAGGATCTTGTCCTTATTTGAGAGGAGGAAGAAGCCAAAGTTTACGTGGAAGGTAGGTCAAGTAGAGTGGCCCACCGATATCCTTATTACCGGATTGGATAATGATTACGTGAATCTAAGCATCGATTGGATGATTAAGTATAAGGTGAAGATAGATGCGGAAATGCTAACAGTAGTGATGTTAGCTAAGGATGGAACTTGTCATGTATTCAAAGGAGGTAATTTACAAGGACCATTGGTAATGATCTCTGCGATGAAAGCAAGTAAGATGGTAAGGAAAGGATGTGAAGCATATTTATGTTATGCTCTAGAGAAAGAAGGAAAGATTCAATTGAAAGACATTCCAGTTGCACGCGAGTTTATGGATGTTTTTCAAGATGAATTACCTGGATTGTCACCTACTAGGCAAGTTGACTTTAGAATCGATCTAGAGCCTGGAACTAGACCAATTTCTAAAGCTCCGTACAGAATGGCACCTGTGGAAATGCTTGAGTTGAAGAAGCAGTTGAAAGAATTGGCAGATAGAGGATTTATTCGGCCAAGTGTATTGCGATGGGGAGCGCCAGTGTTGTTCGTGAAGAAAAAAGATGGTACAATGAGGCTATGTATCGACTATAGAGAATTGAATAAGATGACGATTAAGAACAAGTATCCACTGCCACGAATTGATGATTTGTTAGATCAGTTACAAGGAGCAAAGGTGTTCTCCAAGATAGACCTACGGTCAGGCTATCACCAGTTGAAGATTCAAGAAGATGACATCCATAAGACAGCATTCAGGACTCGGTATGGACACTACGAGTTCGTGGTTATGCCATTTGGATTAACCAACGCACCTGCTGCATTTATGGAATTGATGAATCGGATCTTCATTGGATACTTGGATAGGTTTGTTGTGGTCTTTATAGATGATATATTGGTTTATTCACGAAGTAGTGAAGAGCATGCAGAGCATTTGAAAGCAGTTCTTCAAGTATTGAGGAAAGAAAAGCTTTATGCTAATTTGTCCAAGTGCGACTTCTGGATGAAAGAAGTAACATTCTTGGGACACATGATTACTGCAGATGGAGTCAAAGTTGACCCATCCAAGATCGAAACCGTGCTAGCATGGGAACCACCCAAGAACGTCAAAGAGATACGTAGTTTCTTAGGATTAGCAGGATACTATAGGCGTTTTGTAAAAGGGTTTTCCATCATAGCAATACCTATGACCAACTTACTTCAGAAGAAGGCAAAGTTTATATGGACTGACAAGTGCCAAGCAAGCTTTGAAGAGATAAAGAAGAGGTTGACTACTGCACCTGTGTTAGCTCAACCGAATGGAACACTAGGGTTCATTGTTTACAGTGATACATCTAAAATGGGCTTGGGATGCCTCTTGATGCAAAATGAAAGAGCCATCGCCTATGCATCAAGGCAACTGAGGCAATATGAGCAAAACTACCATACACATGACTTGGAGTTAGCAGCAGTAGTTCATGCACTTAAGATTTGGCGGCATTACCTATTTGGGACGACATGTAAGATCATGACAGATCACAAGAGCCTAAAGTACATTTTCACTCAAAAAGAGTTGAATATGAGACAAAGAAGGTGATTGGAGTTGATAAAGGATTATGACTTAGAGATATTATATCATCCTGGTAAAGCTAATGTGGTGGTTGATGCTTTGAGTAGGAAGTCAGCTCAAGAAAAAGCGATTGCTCGATTAACTGTACAAGTTGAAATACAAAAAGATCTGATTTGTAGTGGCATTGAAATATGGGTTCAGAAAGAACAAGGGTATTTGTGTACCTTAGAGATAGTGCCCAATTGGTTGAAAGAAATTCAACAAAAACAACTAAGTTGTCCTAAATTAATCAAAATAAGGTCAGTGATCGGAAATGGTGAATCTTCAGATTTCCATATCGATACTGACAATATAATGAGATATCAGGGAAGAGTATGTGTTCCTCAAGATGAAGAGATTAGAAAAAGGATTCTTGTAGAAGCCCATGCAACACCATAGTCCATACATCCAGGATCGAACAAGATGTGTCGGGATATTAAACCTTACTTTTGGTGGCAAGGTATGAAGAAAGATATTGTTGAGTTTGTGTCACGGTGTCAAACATGTCAACAAGTTAAAATTGAACACCAAAGGCTAGGAGGAGAACTCCAATCATTGGAGATACCGGAGTGGAAATGGGAACACATCACCATGGATTTTGTAACCAGTCATCGTAGTAGCAAGGGTTATGACTCTATATGGGTGGTGGTTGATCGATTAACAAAGACTGCAAGATTTATTCCTATCAAGGAAACTTGGACTGTGAACGTACAAGTTAGCAAAGGAATTCGTGAATCAAATAGTCAGATTACATGGAGTTCCTAAGACCATAGTTTTAGACAGAGATGGACGATTTACTTCCCGATTCTGGAGCCAGGTACAGACAGTAATGGGAACCAAGCTGAATTTTACAACAGCGTTTCATCCACAGTCAGATGGTCAGTCCGAAAGGACTATTCAGACTTTAGAAGACTTGTTGAGGTCATGTGTGCTTGACTGGGGACCGATATGGCCAGATCAATTACCGTTGGTCGAGTTCACCTACAACAACAGTTGGCATGCGTCCATTGGGATGGCACCCTATGAAGCACTGTACGGAAGGAAATGTCGAACCCCATTATGTTGGGATGAGCCTGCCGATGTCATTGACACGGCTCCAGACAAAGTTAAAAGTGATATTGAAAAAGTTGCTTTGATTCGAGAAAGGATGTTGGTTGCACAGAGTAGGCAAAAATCGTATGCTGATAAGTGCCGACGCCCGCTAGAGTTTGAAACAGGGACACATGTTTGGCTGAAAGTTTCACCGACTCGTGGAGTCAAACGGTTTGGTATCAAGGGGAAGTTAAGTCCTCGGTATATTGGACCGTTTGAAATTTTGGAAAAAGTTGGTAAAGTAGCTTATCGTTTAGCATTACCGTAAAAAAAATGGATGATGTACATTCATGTATCACAACTAAGGCAGTCTCAACCAGATCCGATCCATGTACTCAGCTATGATGCTATTGAGTTAGAGCTTGATCAGACCTATGTCGAGTTCCCTATGGCCGTGCTAAACAGAAAGAAGAAGAAGTTAAGGAATAAAGAAATTCCATTAGTGAAGATCCAATGGTCCCTAAGGGGAATGGAAGAGGCTACATGGGAAACAGTTGAACACATGGAGAGAAATTATCCAGAGGTGTTTAGCTCTTTGATCAATGATTGGGACAAAAGCAAAGAGTAGTACCTAACTTTTCCACTAACTAATGTGCTTATATAGTTCTATGTTTATGTGACTTATGTGTGTGTGAATTGATTTGTGTTTGCTAACATAGGAAGTGATAGACTTTCCTAGTATGAGCGTGATGACCCCGCTAACGTGATAATAATCTATGCTTGCATGAAATGCAAAGATAGGTTAATTATGTGATTGACGGATTCAGTCTTCTGATGAGCTGTGTACTAAAGTTTTGGGACGAAACTTTTTCTTAAGGGGTGTGTGATGTAAAAGCTAGGATTTTCAAATCCTAATAAATGATGATTAAGAGTGATTAAGTTAATCATCGATAACAATTGATTCATAACTCGCGAATTGTGTAGATGACAAGTATGAATTTCACCATTATGATTTTGGCGTAAATTTGGACGTATGGGGGAAATTTTATTTTTTCCTCCGGGGAATAGTTTTTACCCTCTGGTATTATTTGGACCATTTGGGAGCTTCAATTAATAAAATTGTAGTTGAGAGAAATTATCAGGACATCGGATATGTTCTAGATATGAAATAACATGGAAAGGCAAAATGGCCAAAAGAGTCGATATTTCGTTTCTTAGCGGCTAAGAAAGACGACTAAGGAATACGCGTTTTCCGAGAAAGTTGCGGAATAATTATCCAAACAATATGTCAGATTTATTATTCCAATTTCGAGAAGTTTGGAGAAGGGGCTCAAACCGCCTTTGGACCGGTAAAATGATAACTATCGACTTTGTTAAAAGGATAATTATCGACTTCGCTATAAATAGCGGAAATTCTTTTATTAGTTCATTTCCTTTCACGTTTCCTCGTAAAAGCTCTGATTTCACTCAACCTTCAAATTCAGATCTACTCTCCGTTTCTAATCCGATTTCAAATCCGTTTGAGTTTTCGGATTCCTCTCTTCATCCTCTTCATATCGGTACCGAGTTTGTGTTTTTCCGAGCACATAAAGGGCTGGTCGAGCATATTAGTGTTTTGGCTGGTGGCTCCGTCCAAGTTCCTGTGCATTTGAAGGTGTCCGAGCGTAGCCAGCGTCGTTGTGATTCCGAATCTTCTTTCGGATCGTCAATCGGGTTAGTAACGAATAAGTTATAAATTTATTCGTTTTCCGTATTGCGATTTGGTCTAAATTGACCTTAGGCTTGTCAAAATGGATAATTGAAAATTCCATTATGCTGTATACATTATTCTGGTGATTATGGGCTATTTGTTGATGAGATCTGATGACAGTTGGGTTGAAAAACTGACTGCGGGCAAAACGTTATTCTGATGAAATTTAATTAATTAATTAAAGATTAATTAATTAAATTAGGAATCTAGAAAACGCTATAAGATAACTAAATTCAATGAATTTAATTGATCTTTGAAGCAATAAGTTTAATACGAGGAATATGATATTCTCGACAGGTGGTGTTGAAGACGGTAGACTAACTATAGCTTAGTTGCTCAGTGAGCGTATTCAGGTAAGTCTTCGGACTTACTTAGCCTCTATCTGCAGAAACCCGTGCCTGAGAGATTTATATCTCACTGTGTTGATATGTGTTGTTGTTTTGAAATGTCTTGTTGTGTTGAAATGTGAATGTTGATTTGCATTGAGATGTGTTATGTGTAAAGCATGCTTGATCTGTTTTATGATGAAAATGACGTTATGATGTGTAAAGCATGCTTAATGTTGTTGTGATTATTATCATGTCATAATTATGAGAAATGGTAAATGAACACGTGTTAGCCTATTGAGGCGTGCTATTGAATGACATGATAAGCTTGTTAAAACATGATAATGTATGAGATGATAAGCCTTTTGAGGCATGTGATATGATGATGACCTGTAAAGGTCAATACTATGTAAATTTTTTAAGACTCTGAGCTAACCATTAGCCAGGTCGCTAGCTATTGCAGTGAATGCCGGAGCTCGGCCAAGCCCGGATCACTTGCGTTTGTATAAGAATGACACCGAGTCTGATGGACTTCAGGCTCGGGTCGCACACCTAATGAAAATGGTAAATGTTTGCATTAACATGAATGGAAAAATGTTGCATGTGGTTAGGGGTTAAGACCATAACCCACGACGAGAAAGCCTGGCCCGTAGACTTGATCAATCTGGCTACGACCTAAGAGCAAATGTCTGAATTAACTTAATTTGTGCAATGGTGAGCTCACACCAAAGCCAGAACCGTATAAGCAATGATTCCGAATTTGGTCCGGGATCGCAAATTGTAAATTTCATACTGCATTCACGTGCATCATTCATAAAAGCATGATATCATCTCATGAGCACGGTATATGGTATTTGAATATATTTGTTGTGTTGTGATGTGTTGATATAATCTCGTGGACAGATTATGATCGGTAGTTAACGGTTTTAAACCGATCTTTTTTAGGAAATGCTGAACATAGGAACGCTTCAGGGATGTCAGTTGTAGGAAGTGGGCAGCCGAGGCAGTGTTAACCCAAGGGTTGGTTGAACTACTTTTGAAACTAATCGCTTGCAAGCGAGTCTTTTGTTGGTTGTGTGCAACTGTGTACACATGTTGATTTCATACTGAAGTTTTAAGACACATGTTCTGGTGTCATGTTTTGAAGTGTCGTTTTGGGATATACATACTAACTGCATGCACGGTTGTTATGTAAATGTTTTCTAAATGACAGGTTGAATATTTTCATTATTTCTTCGTGCTTCTTGTTGCAAGGTCCTAATTGTGAAGTTGTTGTCAGGCTAACTGATGGGACCCACTGTGTGGTCCTTAGCCTAGTGACGTCTTGGGTTTCTTAAAACTCGGGTCGTTACAGATTGGTATCAGAGCTTAGGTTGACAACAAGGGCACATGTAACTTGAGATGAGACATGATAGTTCAACCTAACTACAACCCTGTCCGGGTTGGTTTTGAAAGGACATTTAAGCTTTCAAAAGATTTTGGAAATTACTAACATATGGTTTTAATGGATTTAAAATCATATGCATAGTCGGGATTGTGGGTAAAGACACTGCCTTCCACTCCTCAACGTGACTCCTTGTAAGTGTAGTTCTCTCTCTCTCTCTAACTTGTTAAGATTATAGTATTCTGATAGATATCACTATTGTTATAAGTAGTGGATATATATGAAGAGAGAACGATCTTGAATGTTCCGGTTTGTCGAAACCGTGATAAAGGCAACCGTAAACGTTTTGATTAAGAGACAAGGAAGTTGCAGCTTAATTACGAGTATGTCAATGGGAGCACAATGTGCAAGTGCGTCAGTGGAAGTACGACAAGCTAGAAGTACATGAGAGCATAATGTTTAAAGTAAGTGGTCAAGTTCAAGTACCTCTACCCATCGAGCTACATGAGATGAGAAGATGCAAGAATATAGCGGTAGAAAGGGCTATTGCTACGATAGAAACGCAAGGGCAAGCACGAGTTGTTAAATCCCAAACACTAGAAGTTCAATACAAGGAACAAGAAGGTAGTGAACTTCATTAGAGAAGTGGCTAAGGCCATAAAAAGAAGATATGCGTCAGTGTTTGCAGGAGCTTAGGTAATGCAAGTTGATTGGCGGTTGAACCACATAAACATGACTTTTGGGGACATTGGAGGGCTAGAAAGTATAAGATGAAACTTGCAGCAAACTTCATGTAGAACATTGGTGCATGTTGGTGGATGAGAAATCGTGCAATCATTGTGGATTACGAGACTTTCAAGAGTCAGATTTGGACTAACTTGTTAAAGTCTTTTCTGGAAGAAACATTTGGAGGGTCTCCTATGATGGAGATGAATTTCACGAGGAGTATACATCGTTGGATGAGAGTGCACCACTTTATGATCAATTGATAAGATTGTTTACGATAGGATGAAACAACCTCTTAGTTGGTGTTGTCACCTAAGATATGACGTTATTGGAGTATTAGGAGAGGATAATAAAGCTTGAAGCAAGACAAGGCTTTAGGAAAGAGGTGGATTCCTAAACTAGTGGAGGAAAGAGGCAGAAGTTTACTCCAAGTTTCTTGAACATGCGAGTACGAGACGAGTGAGTCAAGAAACAAGGCCTTCTCCACAACCATGATCATAAGAGAAATTGGAGGGAAGAACTTGTTTCAATTGTGGAGACCTAAATCATTACAAGAAGGATTGATCAAAAAGTCCAACTACATGTTTCAAATGTAGTTAACCTAGAGATATGATAAAGTTTGTGAGACTAAGGGATAATGTTATCTCAAGGATCTTGTCCTTATTTGAGAGGAGGAAGAAGCCAAAGTTTACGTGGAAGGTAGGTCAAGTAGAGTGGCCCACCGATATCCTTATTACCGGATTGGATAATGATTACGTGAATCTAAGCATCGATTGGATGATTAAGTATAAGGTGAAGATAGATGCGGAAATGCTAACAGTAGTGATGTTAGCTAAGGATGGAACTTGTCATGTATTCAAAGGAGGTAATTTACAAGGACCATTGGTAATGATCTCTGCGATGAAAGCAAGTAAGATGGTAAGGAAAGGATGTGAAGCATATTTATGTTATGCTCTAGAGAAAGAAGGAAAGATTCAATTGAAAGACATTCCAGTTGCACGCGAGTTTATGGATGTTTTTCAAGATGAATTACCTGGATTGTCACCTACTAGGCAAGTTGACTTTAGAATCGATCTAGAGCCTGGAACTAGACCAATTTCTAAAGCTCCGTACAGAATGGCACCTGTGGAAATGCTTGAGTTGAA
>BSUD01000008.1:402572-425216 GCA_033239045.1 Fagopyrum esculentum | reverse complement strand
TACTCCAAGTTTCTTGAACATGCGAGTACGAGACGAGTGAGTCAAGAAACAAGGCCTTCTCCACAACCATGATCATAAGAGAAATTGGAGGGAAGAACTTGTTTCAATTGTGGAGACCTAAATCATTACAAGAAGGATTGATCAAAAAGTCCAACTACATGTTTCAAATGTAGTTAACCTAGAGATATGATAAAGTTTGTGAGACTAAGGGATAATGTTATCTCAAGGATCTTGTCCTTATTTGAGAGGAGGAAGAAGCCAAAGTTTACGTGGAAGGTAGGTCAAGTAGAGTGGCCCACCGATATCCTTATTACCGGATTGGATAATGATTACGTGAATCTAAGCATCGATTGGATGATTAAGTATAAGGTGAAGATAGATGCGGAAATGCTAACAGTAGTGATGTTAGCTAAGGATGGAACTTGTCATGTATTCAAAGGAGGTAATTTACAAGGACCATTGGTAATGATCTCTGCGATGAAAGCAAGTAAGATGGTAAGGAAAGGATGTGAAGCATATTTATGTTATGCTCTAGAGAAAGAAGGAAAGATTCAATTGAAAGACATTCCAGTTGCACGCGAGTTTATGGATGTTTTTCAAGATGAATTACCTGGATTGTCACCTACTAGGCAAGTTGACTTTAGAATCGATCTAGAGCCTGGAACTAGACCAATTTCTAAAGCTCCGTACAGAATGGCACCTGTGGAAATGCTTGAGTTGAATAAGCAGTTGAAAGAATTGGCAGATAGAGGATTTATTCGGCCAAGTGTATCGCGATGGGGAGCGCCAGTGTTGTTCGTGAAGAAAAAAGATGGTACAATGAGGCTATGTATCGACTATAGAGAATTGAATAAGATGACGATTAAGCACAAGTATCCACTGCCACGAATTGATGATTTGTTAGATCAGTTACAAGGAGCAAAGGTGTTCTCCAAGATAGACATACGGTCAGGCTATCACCAGTTGAAGATTCAAGAAGATGACATCCATAAGACAGCATTCAGGACTCGGTATGGACACTACGAGTTCGTGGTTATGCCATTTGAATTAACCAACGCACCTGCTGCATTTATGGAATTGATGAATCGGATCTTCATTGGATACTTGGATAGGTTTGTTGTGGTCTTTATAGATGATATATTGGTTTATTCACAAAGTAGTGAAGAGCATGCAGAGCATTTGAAAGCAGTTCTTCAAGTATTGAGGAAAGAAAAGCTTTATGCTAATTTGTCCAAGTGTGACTTCTGGATGAAAGAAGTAACATTCTTGGGACACATGATTACTGCAGATGGAGTCAAAGTTGACCCATCCAAGATCGAAACCGTGCTAGCATGGGAACCACCCAAGAACGTCAAAGAGATACGTAGTTTCTTAGGATTAGCAGGATACTATAGGCGTTTTGTAAAAGGGTTTTCCATCATAGCAAGACCTATGACCAACTTACTTCAAAAGAAGGCAAAGTTTATATGGACTGACAAGTGCCAAGCAAGCTTTGAAGAGATAAAGAAGAGGTTGACTACTGCACCTGTGTTAGCTCAACCGAATGGAACACTAGGGTTCATTGTTTACAGTGATACATCTAAAATGGGCTTGGGATGCCTCTTGATGCAAAATGAAAGAGCCATCGCCTATGCATCAAGGCAACTGAGGCAATATGAGCAAAACTACCCTACACATGACTTGGAGTTAGCAGCAGTAGTTCATGCACTTAAGATTTGGCGGCATTACCTATTTGGGACGACGTGTAAGATCATGACAGATCACAAGAGCCTAAAGTACATTTTCACTCAAAAAGAGTTGAATATGAGACAAAGAAGGTGGTTGGAGTTGATAAAGGATTATGACTTAGAGATATTATATCATCCTGGTAAAGCTAATGTGGTGGTTGATGCTTTGAGTAGGAAGTCAGCTCAAGAAAAAGCGATTGCTCGATTAACTGTACAAGTTGAAATACAAAAAGATCTGATTTGTAGTGGCATTGAAATATGGGTTCAGAAAGAACAAGGGTATCTGTGTACCTTGGAGATAGTGCCCAATTGGTTGAAAGAAATTCAACAAAAACAACTATGTTGTCCTAAATTAATCAAAATAAGGTTAGTGATCGGAAATGGTGAATCTTCAGATTTCCATATTGATACTGACAATATAATGAGATATCAGGGAAGAGTATGTGTTCCTCAAGATGAAGACTTGTTGAGGTCATGTGTGCTTGACTGGGGACCGATATGGCCAGATCAATTACCGTTGGTCGAGTTCACCTACAACAACAGTTGGCATGCGTCCATCGGGATGGCACCCTATGAAGCACTGTACGGAAGGAAATGTCGAACCCCATTATGTTGGGATGAGCCTGCCGATGTCATTGACACGGCTCCAGACAAAGTTAAAAGTGATATTGAAAAAGTTGCTTTGATTCGAGAAAGGATGTTGGCTGCACAGAGTAGGCAAAAATCGTATGCTGATAAGCGCCGACGCCCGCTAGAGTTTGAAACAGGGACACATGTCTGGCTGAAAGTTTCACCGACTCGTGGAGTCAAACGGTTTGGTATCAAGGGGAAGTTAAGTCCTCGGTATATTGGACCGTTTGATATTTTGAAAAAAGTTGGTAAAGTAGCTTATCATTTAGCATTACCGTAAAAAAATGGATGGTGTACATTCATGTATCACAACTAAGGCAGTCTCAACCAGATCCAATCCATGTACTCAGATATGATGCTATTGAGTTAGAGCTTGATCAGACCTATGTCGAGTTCCCTATGGCCGTGCTAAACAGAAAGAAGAAGAAGTTAAGGAATAAAGAAATTCCATTAGTGAAGATCCAGTGGTCCCTAAGAGGAATGGAAGAGGCTACATGGGAAACAATTGAACACATGGAGAGAAATTATCCAGAGGTGTTTAGCTCTTTGATCAATGATTGGGACAAAAGCAAAGAGTAGTACCTAACTTTTCCACTAACTAATGTGCTTATATAGTTCTATGTTTATGTGACTTATGTGTGTGTGAATTGATTTGTGTTTGCTAACATAGGAAGTGATAGACTTTCCTAGTATGAGCGTGATGACCCCGCTAACGTGATAATAATCTATGCTTGCACGAAATGCAAAGATAGGTTAATTATGTGATTGACGGATTCAGTCTTCTGATGAGCTGTGTACTAAAGTTTTGGGACGAAACTTTTTCTTAAGGGGTGTGTGATGTAAAAGCTAGGATTTTCAAATCCTAATAAATGATGATTAAGAGTGATTAAGTTAATCATCGATAACAATTGATTCATAACTCGCGAATTGTGTGTAGATGACAAGTATGAATTTCACCATTATGATTTTGGCGTAAATTTGGACGTATGGGGGAAATTTTATTTTTTCCTCTGGGGAATAATTTTTACCCTCTGGTATTATTTGGACCATTTGGGAGCTTCAATTAATAAAATTGTAGTTGAGAGAAATGATCAGGACATCGGATATGTTCTAGATATGAAATAACATGGAAAGGCAAAATGGCCAAAAGAGTCGATATTTCGTTTCTTAGCGGCTAAGAAAGACGACTAAGGAATACGCGTTTTCCGAGAAAGTTGCGGAATAATTATCCAAACAATATGTCAGATTTATTATTCCAATTTCGAGAAGTTTGGAGAAGGGGCTCAAACCGCCTTTGGATCGGTAAAAGGATAACTATCGACTTTGTTAAAAGGATAATTATCGACTTCGTTATAAATAGCGGAAATTCTTTTATTAGTTCATTTCCTTTCACGTTTCCTCGTAAAAGCTCTGATTTCTCTCAACCTTCAAATTCAGATCTACTCTCTGTTTCTAATCCGATTTCAAATGGGTTTGAGTTTTCGTAAAAGCACACATGACCTCAACAGGCTCGGGTCGCACACCTAATGAAAATGGTAAATGTTTGCATTAACATGAATGGCAAAATGTTGCACGTGGTTAGGGGTTAAGACCATAACCCACCACGAGAAAGCCTGGCCCGTAGACTTGATCAGTCTGGCTACGACCTAAGAGCAAATGTCTGAATTAACCTAATCTGTGCAATGGTGAGCTCACACCAAAGCCAGAACCGTATAAGCAATGATTCCGGATTTGGTCCGTGATCGCAAATTGTAAATTTCATACTGCATTCACGTGCATCATTCATAAAAGCGTGATATCATCTCATGAGCACGGTATATGATATTTGAATATATTTGTTGTGTTGTGATGTGTTGATATAATCTCGTGGATAGATTATGATCGGTAGTTAACGGTTTTAAACCGATCCTTTTTAGGAAATGCCGAACATAGGAACGCTTCAGGGATGTTAGCTGTAGGAAGTGGGCAGCCGAGGCAGTGTTAACCCAAGGGTTGGTTGAACTACTTTTGAAACTAATCGCTTGCAAGCGAGTCTTTTGTTGGTTGTGTGCAACTGTGTACACATGTTGATTTCATACTGAAGTTTTAAGACACATGTTCAGGTGTCATGTTTTGAAGTGTCGTTTTGGGATATACATACTAACTGCATGCACGGTTGTTATGTAAATGTTTTCTAAATGACAGGTTGAATGTTTTCATTATTTCTTCGTGCTTCTTGTTGCAAGGTCCTAATTGTGAAGTTGTTGTCAGGCTAACTGATGGGACCCACTGTGTGGTCCTTAGCCTAGTGACGTCTTGGGTTACTTAAAACTTGGGTCGTTACAAGGAAATTGTTATAAGACGAGTCACTTAGTAGAAGAGTTCACAAGACAAGCATGAGAGACCATCATGAGTTGTTATTATTGTATCGGTGTAGACTCATTAACGCACCTCGGAAGTTAGGAGCTAAATAGAAGACGCCGTGTCAAGATTTTAAATAGGTCAAGGTGAGGACTTGTAGGCCAACGTGATGTACTCTACATTAGAGTTCAACGGGATTGTGGAAAAATAACCACATTGAGGAGTCTTGACGAGTAGGCGGGACCTAAAGGAATTCCGGGAAAGTCTAAGGCCGAACGCTCCAATCGCTCCAAGGAGCCGTAACCGGTGAGTTATTTTGCTGAGGAGTTCCTAGACCCATTTGGGAGACCCAATGGGAGTCGAAGACAATAGTTTTGACAAATAAGGACAGTTTATCTCGAGGTTTGGATAGCCAATACACCCGGTACAGAGTACGAACTTTCACTTTACCATAGTAAATTATCCCTAGAATGACGATCGGTTTGAGAGAGCCTTGCCGTTATTAGAAAGGAAATTATTGACGAAAGTTTGGTAGATCATCCTGACTCGCGGAGGATACCATTATGAGTTATGGGCGGCAACAGATTGATCAGAGTGACGCAGCGGAAGCGTGGTGGGCCCATAACTCATAGATCAAGAAACTCAATAATATTATATCGATCTATGACCTCGAGCTAAAGAATTGGAGATCTTTAGGGAAACCTCCACTGGGAGTGTGACTTTGGGTTTCAACAAGTTGAAGTCTGACAAGATGTAGGTGTTGAGTCGTATTAGAGAGACAAGATCAAGTGAGTGGCCTTACAAAGGGCATTAGACACTTAGTAAAGTGTCGGGAGATGTCTCAGATCATTGTATTAGATGCGATAGTCGGGATCTTCCAATAAATCGGGAACAATTGGATTTAATTAAAGAAATACAGTTCTGTAGTCATTTTTGGAAATTCGTCAAGAGTATCTGAAAGGAAATCAAGGAATGTAATCTTGCAATATCTTCAGAAAGATTTGAAAGTTAGTAATCGACGGACACTCTTACCCAGTGTTCACGTGTAATAATTAAAGGAATGTATACGAGACCGGGACATGTCATTAGCCATGAGGATTTAATAGTTGAGCCAGATCATACTTTTGTGGAGTACCCGATAGCTGTCCTGGAGTGCAGTACTAGACGTCTGTGGTCCAAGGAGATACCGATGTTGAAGGTCTAGTGGTCTAGACGAGGAGCCGATTAGGCCACTTGGGAGACAGAGGAGAGTATTATGCGTAATTATCCCGAGTTCTTTGCAGGGTTAGCTGCTACTTTTGTACTAACGAGTTAGTACTCAAATGTTGTTTTGTTTGACGTTTATGATTTTACCTTGGATTGAGTGATTGTGTTTTTTGTTATGTGTTGCCTGATTATAATGATGGAGTAATTGCATGTTAAGAAAACCAGATGAAAGAAATCAAATGATACAAATCTATTTATGAAAATCGTTAATTAGATATGTTATTCTAAGTTTCGGGACAAAACTTATTTTAAGGGGGCACTATTGTGATATCCGGAAAATTTTAAATCCGGTGAATCCAAATCAAATCGTTTTTCCGATCGGTCAACCTTTCTAATCCTACGTAAAGTTTACTAAAACAAATTCTATCATTTTATGTACTATTTTAGTCACATAAAATGATAGAATTTCAAAACTTAAATTAAGTTATGACATGGTTATGAACAAGTTTTCGACAACCTTTGACGAGTTTGCGACGGGGACACGACAACGGTTGACAAGACCATGACAAGGTCTTGACAACCTCCAGCCCAACCTTCTTCCTTGTTTCCGGGCCAGCTTCTTATGCTCAGATTACCTCGGCCCAGACTGCTGGTGTCTCCAACCGGCCCAAATGGCAGCAATCTCCTCGGGTGACCCAGCAGCTCGCAGCCCAAGAAGGAGAAGGACCGTTGCTTCCTATCCCTCGCAGCCGAGGAAAGCCCAGCGGAATAACACCATGTTGCCCACGTCCCTAGCCAGCAGTTAAGTCTTTTACCATCCTTCCCTCTTAACTCCACACTCTCTCATATCGTGAAGATCCCACACAATCAGCCCCGTATCTCGCCTTCCTATCTCGTATATCTCTTGTTGTGCTCCGGATCTCCCTTACGCGCCCACCACAAACAACTATCAATCCTAGACGCTCAACACCTCAGCCTTTCTGCAAACACAGACTACCCGGGATCGTATAGCAACCTTCTTCACTAGACGCTGAGTCTTAGCCTCTGCGCTCCCAGTCGCTGCACTCCACAGCAGCTGATAACACGATTTATGACTTAGGTTTAGGTAATCATTTATATAGATTTCTCACTCATTCATGCATGGTTTAGCACTAATTCACGACGTTTGCACTCAATTCACATATTTTGTCGAGATAGACGTCTACACGGACTTGTGCATTGCTTTGTAGGTATTTTGGGAGATTTAGGAGCTAAATCGATACGTTTGAGGATCGTTCGTCAAGATGACACGCCCTCGGACTCATTAGGATGCAAGCTAGAGGCTAAGGAAGACTCATGGAACCTTGCCAACACAAGCCATGCACCAAATCGAAGCTTAATGATCAAAGGCAACGCTGAAGCACCAAACCACGGTTCACTGGAAGTCCACGGCCGTGGAACCACCCGTGGTTTCTGCCAGGTTTTCGTGACAGTTGTGCCACGATCTCTTGGCCAGCTCTTGCAAAGTTGTAGTATAAAAGTGGTCCTGCATTGGCTGAGAAAAGGCATCTTTCAATTGGGGATTCTCCCATCACTCTAGACACACAACAATACTCTCAACAAGAAGATTCTTTGAAGGAGAAGGTAGAAGGAAGCTACCATTGGAGAAGAGCTTAATTGGAGAAGAAGAGGAACACACCATTGATAGACTTTGATAGCTTTTGTAGTGAAGAATTTCGGAATCGATTTCTAGAGTTGTATGAACCATTTAAACCTTCTTTTGGAAGGGTTGTGAGTCATTCTAATTCCATTTTCAGCTTGGTTTTGTTTACTTCACTTGTTCATCTCTTTCTCTTCATTATCTTGCAAATGGAAGCCATGATTTTATGTTTGATGATTTTGATTGCTATGATGAATGTTGTAGGCTAAATAGATGCGATTCTAGGGTAAGGAAAGGATGGTTGTGGCTAGCACTATGATAGGATGGACTTAGATTTGCCCTTGTATGAGTCACTTACTTGGACGTAGCCTCTGTTAGGATCCACGGTTTGTTCTTGCCAAACCACGGCCGTGGACTTGGTAGAACAGCCCGTGATTCTCCTTGTTTCGATGGATCTAGCTTTAGATTGTTAGAATGTTGAAAACCTAGTGTTTGTTGAGTTAAATCTATCCTAGGGTGACCTAGTGTTAGCAACTAAGTGTTAGGAGAGACTTACCCGGTAATCCTTACTCTTAGATTCCAAACATAACAAACCCTAGGTAGTGGTGAGCCTCATAAGCCGCCATTGGACTGAGTGTGCTAGGATAGTTGCTTAGGACTAACCCTTCCGAGACTTACCCGGTAAGGATAGGTTGGATCTCTAGGTGACAATCCGGTTTGTGCAGAATTCCGTCCCTTAGGTTCTTAGAGACTTACCCGGTGATGAGATCTTAGGGATGGACTAGTGGACCATGAGACCTACCCGGTGATTGATCCCAATCTAGAAATACTCACTCCCAACATATCATAGTTAATCCAAGGAATGATTAGATAGCTTGAGTCCTATGCCATAACCGGAACTTCCAACCCCTAGAATCCGCTTTTCTCTCTTTGATCTATATCTCGTTCTTTCTTGTTTGTTTGAGTTGATTTATTAACATAGTTGATTGTTGATTTTGCATGATTTGTGATCCTTGATTGATCACCTAAAAACCCACCAAAAACATTTAAATTTTCATTTCTTTATTCCCTTCTCTTTTCTTAATCTAGATCTCCACTAAATTTGATCACACCCGAATCAATCTCACCTTAGTCTTTGTGTTCGACCTCGGAATACTATCCCTACTACAAACGTCCCGTACACTGCGGGTTCGCTAGGAGTTAGGATAAATATAACGAGTATAAATTTAAAGCTTATTGCGTACACACATCACACGATCTTAGCGTAACAAGTTTTTGGCGCCATTGCCGGGGACTAGGTCTAGATTGAGTTTATTTGTGATTTTTTATAGTGTAGATCTTTCTTGTTGCTTTTGATCTCGCTTTGGTTTGTGTCTTTGCTTTTCAGGACACCTCTTACTCTTTAGGTGTATGCGAAGATCTCGTGGCAAGGATTTAGCTCCATTCGATCCCGAACCGGAGAAAACCCTTAGATCTAGATCCAAGAGCATTAAAAAGGGAAAAGAGATGGCCGGAAGAGATCTCCAAGTTGAATTGAATGAGGCTTTAGAGCAAATAAGGCTAAGAGATGAGCTTTTGGAGGAAGAAAGGAGACTTGCCAATGAGAGGCAAGAAGCAACTAGGAGGGAGATTGATGAGATTAGGCAAGCCCTTGTACAACGAGAGCTTAATCGTCAACAACCTCCACCTCCTCCACCACCGGTGATACAACCGCAGCCGGCGGTTAATGTTAGGGTTGTGCCCATTGCTATTGAAGAACCACAAACATTAGGGAGACGTATGGATCCGACACAAAGAGCACACCGTCCGGGTGTGAACTTAGGAGATCCCGCAACCCACAACTACGAGCTCCGCCCTCAAGTTCTACAAATGATCCGGCATAATCAATTTGGAGGGATGGAAGGAGAGTCTCCTCATCAACACTTGATGAACTACGAGATTTTGATGGAGACTCTTAGACCGCCAAGATTGGAGAGCAACAACCATAAGCTTAGGGCTTTTTCCTTCTCTCTTAAGGATAAAGCCTTGGCTTGGTATCAATCTATTCCACAAGGGCGAGTGAGTACTTGGGAGGAGATGACAACCGAGTTTTTGACTAAGTTCTTCCCACCTTCCAAGACTACCGAGTTAAGAGGGAAGATCAATGCCTTCGTGATGAAGGATAGAGAAAGTTTGTTCAAGTCTTGGGAGAGGTTCAAAGACCTTCTCCTAGATTGTCCACACCATGGTATACCAAAAATTGAGCTATTGGGGATCTACTTCAAAGGACTTGATGAAGATAGCCAATTCAAGCTCCAATCTCTCTCCGGTGGGACTTTTATGGAGAAGAATGTGGATGATGCTTGGGAGTTTGTAGAGAAGCAAGCTCTAGTGATTGAGAAATACTCCCATAGGAAGAGTGAAGGGAGAAAGGCGGGAGCATATGAGGTGAGTGAAGTCACCATGAGCAATTTCAAGCTTGATGCCATCAACAACGAATTGAAGTCTTTGAGAGAGTTGTGTGCTACAACTTTGAAGAACCAAGCAACTCCTCAAGTGCTTCCACAAGCTAACTTGTCTTCTAAAGAGGAGGATGTGAACTACATGGGAAGGGGCAATTACAACAATTATCAAGGCCCAAGGAACTTCAACAACAACCGGCAATTCAACAATTACCGGCCCAACCATAACCATCCCGGGTTTTCCTACTCTAACCCGGATGGAGCCTTGAACCCTCCCGCTTCCACAAGCACAACTCCACCACCAAAAGCTTCACAAGAACCTCCACCCGGATTCACTCAACCTCCAAAAGATAGAACCGAAATGATGTTTGAGCAATTGCTTGGAAGGTTGAGCGGACTTGAAAGCACGGTTATTTCTATTTCCAAGGCTCAAAAGGTGTTGGAAGCACAAGTTTTCCAAAAAGCGGGTGAAGCCCATAGAGATCCGGGAAAGCTTCCCGGAAGGACCGAAGACAACCCAAGAGGCCAAGTGTTGGCCATCACAACGAGGAGTGGGTTGAGTATGAAAGATCCTTTGCCCAAGGAAAGTGCTAAGGGAAAGCAAGTAGTGGTAGAAGAAGAGATATTGCAAGAAGATGGAGTCAAGAGCAAGGATGTAGAGCCAACTTATGTGGCACCGCCTCCATACAAGCCACCACTACCGTTCCCACAATCACGAGCAAGAGCTCGCTTGGACAACCACTTTGGTAAATTCCTTGAACTAATGTCCAAATTACATATTAATATTCCGTTCATGGATGCTATTTTAGGAATGCCGGCATATGGCAAGTTCTTGAAGGAGATACTCTCCAACAAAAGGAAGTTGGAGGAGTATGGGGAAATAAGAATGACCAAGAGGTCCTCGGAATTGATCCAAACGATGAAGGAGGAGATGCCTCCTAAGCTAAGAGATCCGGGTTCCTTTTGTGTCCCAATTGGAGTGGGAGATGTGAAGTATGAAGCCCTTTGTGATCTTGGGGCAAGTGTAAGCATCATACCGCTTGCACTTTGCAATAAGGTTGGGCTAGGAGAGCCAAAACCGGTCAAGATGACCCTTTATATGGCGGACCGATCTATCACTCACCCGGTTGGGATCTTAGAAGACATACCGGTGCAACTCGGGAAGTTCTACGTGCCTATTGATTTCGTAGTCTTGGACATCCTGGCGGACTATCCGGTTCTCATCATCTTAGGAAGACCTTTCCTAGCCACTTCCGGATGCCTAGTGGATTGCAAGAATGGGGTTCTCTCCTTCAACATTGGAGAAGAGAACATCAAGTTTAAGTTGTCCACAATGATGAAAGGGCCAACCCTTGATGAGGATTTCTTCAACATAGTCGAGCAAGAGGAATCTAGAGAAGTTGTGAGCTCGATCTTGATCAAGGACCCCTTGGAGAAGGTTCTTACCTTAAGTATGATGGAGGAAGGTGTTGAGGAGGCTTGCAATGAAGAAATCAAGGCCTTGGAAGCACTAGAAAATGAGACAAGAGTTGGATTTGAGGTTCACGAAGACATGCTGAACAGCTGTAAGTTCCACGGGCGTGGAAGTGGTTCCACGGCCGTAGAACTCTCTGTAAAGCCTCAACAAACAATCCTGGCAAGGTCCACGGCCGTGGAAGAGGAGCCAACCGTGGAGTTGGCCATGGTTTCCCCTGAATCAGACTTCATTGATGATCAAGCTTCAAGGAGCCTTGAAGGGTCTTCATTTGCTTTGGATTCATCTCATACAACGTTATTTGGATCGTCTCCACTCGAGAAAGGTCCTCCTAAACTTGAACTCAAACCCCTCCCCTCTCATTTAAAGTATGCTTTTCTTGGTGATAATTCAACATATCCGGTGATTGTTAATGCATGCTTGAGTGATGATGAACTTGCTAAGTTGTTGCATGAGCTAAGATTGCATAGGAAATCCATTGGCTATACTATTGATGACCTTGTTGGCATAAAACCTTCTTTGTGCATGCATAAGATATTGATGGAAGATAACCATAAACCCTCTATTGAACATCAAAGGAGATTAAATCCCATAATGAAAGAGGTAGTCAAAAAGGAGATCATTAAGTTGCTAGATGCGGGGATAATCTACCCTATCTCGGATAGTAAATGGGTTAGTCCCGTTCATGTAGTTCCTAAGAAGGGTGGGATGACCGTAGTGACCAATGAGAACAATGAACTAATCCCAACTAGGACGGTTACGGGGTGGAGGATGTGCATTGACTATAGGAAGCTTAACATGGCCTCTAGGAAAGATCACTTCCCTCTTCCTTTCATTGACCAAATGCTAGAGAGGTTAGCTCAACACTCTCATTTTTGCTACTTAGATGGATATAGTGGATTCTTCCAAATCCCCATCCACCCCGATGACCAAGAGAAAACCACATTTACATGTCCATGGGGTACTTTTGCATATAGGAGAATGCCATTTGGATTGTGTAATGCACCCGCCACCTTCCAAAGGTGTATGATGGCTATCTTTTCGGAATACATTGAAAACATCATGGAAGTGTTTATGGATGACTTCTCTGTTTATGGTTCTTCCTTTGATAATTGCTTGGCTAACTTGTCATTAGTATTGCAAAGATGTGAGGAGACAAATCTTGTCTTGAATTGGGAAAAATGCCACTTCATGGTAAGTGAAGGCATTGTGTTGGGACACTTAGTGTCTAACCGTGGCATTGAGGTTGATAGGGCCAAGATTGAAACTATAGAGAAGTTGTCACCACCTACCTCGGTGAAAGGGGTAAGGAGTTTCTTAGGGCATGCCGGTTTCTACCGGAGGTTTATTAAAGACTTCTCTAAAATTTCTAAGCCTCTTACTAACCTACTAATGAAGGATGTTGATTTTGTCTTTTCCAAAGATTGCCTTGAAGCTTTTTGTAGGTTGAAAAACGCATTGATCTCCGCACCTATCATGCAACCTCCGGATTGGAGTTTACCATTTGAGATCATGTGTGATGCAAGTGATGTAGCCGTTGGGGCTGTTTTGGGGCAAAGGAAAGATGGGCGCACTCATGCCATTTATTATGCTAGCAAGACGCTAGATGATGCCCAACTCAATTATGCTACTACCGAGAAGGAGTTGCTAGCGGTGGTGTATGCTTTTGAGAAGTTCCGCTCATATCTTGTTGGAGCGAAGGTCATAGTGTATACGGATCATGCTGCAATTTGTTATCTCCTCACCAAGAAGGATGCAAAGCCTAGGTTGATTTGGTGGATCCTTCTTCTTCAAGAGTTTGATTTGGAAATCCGGGACAAGAAGGGATCCGAGAACTCCGTGGCGGATCACCTTAGTAGACTCCCACCATTGGAACTTGAAAGAGATGACATCCCAATTGATGATTCATTCCGGGATGAGCAATTGCAAATGGTGGAATTATGCTTGTTCCAAGTATCTAGAGGAAGTGAGCCATGGTTTGCCGACATTGTGAACTACTTAGTGTGTGAGGAAGTGCCTCCCGGATTGACATATGCCCAAAGGAAGAAGTTCTTCAAGGATGTGAGACACTACTATTGGAATGAGCCACTTTTGTTCAAGAGAGGTCCGGATGGAATGTTTAGAAGATGCATACCGGAGGATGAGGTGGAGAGTGTGATCCGCCATTGTCATTCTTTGCCATGTGGAGGGCATGCTAGCTCACACAAGACATGTGCAAAAGTGTTGCAATCGGGCTTCTTTTGGCCAAGTTTGTTCAAGGATGTGCAAAGCTTTGTGGTAGCTTGTGATGCTTGCCAAAGGACGGGCAACATCTCAAGGAGGAATGAGATGCCCTTGAACAACATACAAGAAGTGGAGATATTTGATGTATGGGGTGTGGACTTCATGGGACCATTCCCTTCTTCATGTGGCAACCTCTACATCCTATTGGCGGTTGACTATGTTTCGAGATGGGTGGAGGCAATCGCCTCTCCTACAAATGATGCCAAGGTTGTGGTGCGGTTCTTTAACCGAGTGATTTTCCCTAGGTTTGGTACACCAAGGGTGATCATAAGTGATGGAGGGAAGCACTTCACAAATAGGAACTTCGGGGCACTTTTGGCTAAGTATGGGGTGACTCATAAGGTGGCAACACCTTATCATCCCCAAACTAGTGGCCAAGTGGAGATCTCCAACCGGGAGATAAAGGGAATTCTTGAGAAGACGGTCTCTAGGACGAGAAAGGATTGGGCTATGAAGCTCGATGATGCCTTGTGGGCATATAGAACCGCTTTCAAGACACCAATTGGCACCACTCCCTACAAGTTAGTCTATGGCAAGTCTTGCCATCTTCCGGTAGAGATGGAGCATAGAGCTTATTGGGCCATTAAGTGGCTAAATTTCGATCTCAAAGAGGCGGGAGAGAAGAGGTTGCTTGATATAAATGCTCTTGAAGAGATCCGGTTGGATGCTTATGAGAATGCCCGGATCTACAAGGAGAGGACCAAACGGTGGCATGACAAGCGCCTCATCCCGAAGGAGTTGAGTGAAGGCGACCTTGTCCTTCTCTTCAACTCAAGGCTGCGGCTTTTTCCCGGAAAGCTCAAATCAAGATGGACCGGGCCATATGTGGTGAAGAAGATCTTCCCCCATGGAGCTATTGAGATAGGAGGGGAGCATTGTGGAAATTTTAAGGTGAATGGGCACCGTTTGAAAAGGTATATCCCGGGAGCTCCGGTGGATATGATTGCCCCACTTCACCTCGAATGAGACGCCCCGAGTTTGGTCAAGCTAATGACCTTAAAGAAGCGCTTGGTGGGAGGCAACCCATTGGTAACGTTTTCCCTTTTTCGTTTTGCTTTTGTTTTTGATTTTTTCTGTTTTTGTGTGTTTGGTGTGTTTTGTGTGTGTGCTAGAAGTTTTGGTAGCATTGGAAGCCTTGCATGGCATGTGAATGATGTTGATGAACCCCTCATCAATTATGGGTGGAGCGGACGCGGAACTTGGACGGCTAGCGGTGCCTAGCGCGGGTTCCAACGCTTTGATGAACACTTAGAGCTCTCTACCATTGTTGATAGGATCATTCACCATCAATTCACTTGAGAAATCCCAAATACCATAGCAAACCATTTTTACATTGTGAGAACCTTCTTTCACTCTTCTTTACTACATTTACACATTGGGGACAATGTGTTTCTAAGTATGGGGTGGGGTTTGCATGATCTTTTGCATGATTAGCATCTAGGGTAGTTTAATATTATCACATGTCTTGCATTGTATATACTCATTTCGAAAAAAATCCAAAAAAATCAGAAAATTTAAAAAAAAAAGTGTGCTTTCTAGGTTTGGATATGACCCTAATGATGAATCTTGTCTTGTGGATTGGCTATGGATGGCCTTATGTGTTAAATTGATGATTGCATATGTGGACTTGAAGTACTTCTCTTGAATTCCATGAATGATTGTGATCATGATGTTTGCCTAGAATGGATTGAGTATTGAAGATCGAAATTACATGTTAGTTCTTGCACACCATCTAGGAATGAATGAGGCAATTCATCTTTCTCTACTTCTCATCTTGATCATGATGTTTGAGCACCTCAATTGATATAAATTTGACCTCTTTTGACCCATCCGGGAATAGGAGCATGTTAGTGTGTTGATGTGTGTGAAAAGCAAGTGTGGGGTGAAGATGTTGATGAAAGAATGTCATGAATAAAATGCTGAAATTGTTGTGAAAGTGTAGACAAAAATATAGGTTTGGAGACGTTGGCTTAAATGACAAGTAACTCGGCACACTTCACATAATCGGGTGTTGGTGCCTTGCCAAAGTCAAATAAACCAATAGTCCTAACGAGCTTTCGTATGTGTGCCCGGTGTGGATGCACCTCGAAAAAATAGAAAAAGCCCGAGGATGGCTAATCAACAAGGTTTCGGCTTTTGTACACCAATGCCATTGTCTCAAAAATAAGTCAAAGAAAAAGAAAAGAAAGAAAAGATAGGAGAAAATATACACTTGAGGGAAGTTGATCGAGGACAAGATTGTGGAGTTAGTTTCATTCCCGGATTAGCATCACATAGCCTAGAAAATCCCCACCTAGTCACAACGTTTCTTGGCCTTTTATTTCACAAGACCTTATGACCTATTTGCATGTTTGTAAGACTTAGTGATCTAGATTGGATATGCTCTTGATCATCTTGACTTCTTCATCTTTACATTTCATGCATGCTTTCAAGTTAAGTGTAATTGTCTTTCCGTGCCTTCATTTATTTGATACATAATTGCTTGTCCGTTGCCATGAAACATGACTATGAAGGTGATCCAATAGTAGAAGCACAAACCCAAAAAGATTTTGCCATTTTTCTGCATACATAAATCATGTTATCTTGTAGTCTATAGTTGGGAATTTGCTCGGGGACGAGCAAACCTTAAGTATGGGGTATTTTTGAAAACACGATTTATGACTTAGGTTTAGGTAATCATTTAGATAGATTTCTCACTCATTCATGCATGGTTTAGCACTAATTCACGACGTTTGCACTCAATTCACATATTTTGTCGAGATAGACGTCTACACGGACTTGTGCATTGCTTTGTAGGTATTTTGGGAGATTTAGGAGCTAAATCGATACGTTTGAGGATCGTTCGTCAAGATGACACGCCCTCGGACTCATTAGGATGCAAGCTAGAGGCTAAGGAAGACTCATGGAACCTTGCCAACACAAGACATGCACCAAATCGAAGCTTAATGATCAAAGGCAACGCTGAAGCACCAAACCACGGTTCATTGGAAGTCCACGGCCGTGGAACCACCCGTGGTTTCTGCCAGGTTTTCGTGACAGCTGTGCCACGATCTCTTGGCCAGCTCTTGCAAAGTTGTAGTATAAAAGTGGTCCTACATTGGCTGAGAAAAGGCATCTTTCAATTGGGGATTCTCCCATCACTCTAGACACACAACAATACTCTCAACAAGAAGATTCTTTGAAGGAGAAGGTAGAAGGAAGCTACCATTGGAGAAGAGCTTCATTGGAGAAGAAGAGGAACACACCATTGATAGACTTTGATAGCTTTTGTAGTGAAGAATTTCGGAATCGATTTCTAGAGTTGTATGAACCATTTAAACCTTCTTTTGGAAGGGTTGTGAGTCATTCTAATTCCATTTTCAGCTTGGTTTTGTTTACTTCACTTGTTCATCTCTTTCTCTTCATTATCTTGCAAATGGATGCCATGATTTTATGTTTGATGATTTTGATTGCTATGATGAATGTTATAGGCTAAATAGATGCGATTCTAGGGTAAGGAAAGGATGGTTGTGGCTAGCACTATGATAGGATGGACTTAGATTTGCCCTTGGATGAGTCACTTACTTGGACATAGCCTCTGTTAGGATCCACGGTTTGTTCTTGCCAAACCACGGCCGTGGACTTGGTAGAACAGCCCGTGATTCTCCCTGTTTCGATGGATCTAGCTTTAGATTGTTAGAATGTTGAAACCCTAGTGTTTGTTGAGTTAAATCTATCCTAGGGTGACCTAGTGTTAGCAACTAAGTGTTAGGAGAGACTTACCCGGTAATCCTTACTCTTAGATTCCAAAGATAACAAACCCTAGGTAGTGGTGAGCCTCATAAGCCGCCATTGGACTAAGTGTGCTAGGATAGTTGCTTAGGACTAACCCTTCCGAGACTTACCCGGTAAGGATAGGTTGGATCTCTAGGTGACAATCCGGTTTGTGTAGAATTCCATCCCTTAGGTTCTTAGAGACTTACCCGGTGATGAGATCTTAGGGATGGACTAGTGGACCATGAGACCTACCCGGTGATTGATCCCAATATAGAAACACTCACTCCCAACATATCATAGTTAATCCAAGGAATGATTAGATAGCTTGAGTCCTATGCCATAACCGGAACTTCCAACCCCTAGAATCCGCTTTTCTCTCTTTGATCTATATATCGTTCTTTCTTGTTTGTTTGAGTTGATTTATTAACATAGTTGATTGTTGATTTTGCATGATTTGTGATCCTTGATTGATCACCTAAAAACCCACCAAGAACATTTAGATTTTCATTTCTTTATTCCCTTCTCTTTTCTTAATCTAGATCTCCACTAAATTTGATCACACCCGAATCAATCTCACCTTAGTCTTTGTGTTCGACCTCGGAACACTATCCCTACTACAAACGTCCCGTACACTGCGGGTTCGCTAGGAGTTAGGATAACTATAACGAGTATAAATTTAAAGCTTATTGCGTACACACATCACACGATCTTAGCGTAACAGCAGCCAACAATCTGTCTCTCCTACTCCAGTCACGTGTTGAAGCGAAGCACCACGTACCAGCCTTCAATCTCCAGAAGACCTTCAAACAAGTACCATCTCCTGCTGCCTAGACACACGATTGTCACTGCACGTACCTAACCATCCAGCCCCGCTGCACAACAGGGACGGACCTCTGCTGGAGTAGTCGAGCCAACCTCTACACACCAGCCTTCCTCTAGCCAGTCTGTAAGGAGCTGTCACCGATCTGGATCGAAGAAGACCGGTTGGGGTGAGCCTCTACATTACCATCTCCTACTCCCTTTTTATACTAGTTTTAAGAATTTCAGCAGCCTAGGTTGAGCTAATATAATTTTATGGGAGAGGCTGAGTTGAGAATTAGATTAAGAGAAGAGTAGATTGCCTTTGTGGTAGCATAGTGAAAGGATAGAGTATGATGAGGAGTTGTGTGTTTATTTCTTGTAGTTCTTGAATGTTAAACTAGGATCTTCAAGGTAGGGTAGGGGTAAGAAGAGTGTTGTCATGAAACTTGATCTTAGGAACTAAAACTAACCTAGAAATTTCAGTGTTGATAAGCTAAAACTGCTGACTTTGACCCCGTATTGGGATAGCTTAGATCGAACATCCACCGTTGAATTTTTTATATATTGTAGATAGAAGTATGAAGTTTATTGTGTTAAAAATTGGGAGGTTCTCTATACCCAGACCATACAGGTACAAGGTGAGATGCATCGGATCCATTCATGATAGTTACACGGGGGCGGAGGCGAGGTTTGGGAATCCCTCGTGTCACAAAATAAGTATCATTAGTAAGAGTGAATGACTAAAGTGAAGATAATAAATGGATTGTTTGAAAGCATGATGAGTGTTTACTTTTGCTATGATGTGTGTGTGTGTGCTATTATTAATTCATGTAATGTTTAGATAGCTAGCTAATGGTTGTTTTGTTGTGTTTTTAGATTTACCACAGGTTAGAGCAACAACTGAGTGATCCGGAAGTAGTGGTCAGCCGGGTCTCTGTACTCCTTAGAGTGGGGTTGGGATGTTTGCTTTGTTATTCTTTCTTTTTGTTAAGACAGTTAGTCTGTTTCGTTGTTTAAGTACTATAGGTTGTTCGACGTTGTTGCATTCATCCCTTTAAAATACTATTTTATGAATTTCGGTTTCTTATTGTGTCTTGTTGCAAGATCCTAGTAATATTGTTGTCAAACTGAGGTCGGGACCCATTGTGAGGTCCTAACCAGTAATGTCCCGAGTTCTGAGAATTTGGGGTGTTAGAAGGTTGCTGGTGGCTTCGGGAAGGTGAGGCTTCCTTGCTTTCGGGCGTAAAACGAGTGAAGGAAGGGAAGGAGAGATGAGAGGATAGTTTGAAGGAGTGGTGGTGAGTTGCAGGTAGAAGGAGGGTGTTGGTGGCTTGGGGAAGAAGACGACTGAAGAGGAAGAGAAGAAAGGCTTAATCGAGAGGGAGGTGAGTGTGAGAGTTGAGGAGTGTAGAAGCTTGGCTTACAGAGGTGGCAGAGAAGATCTGCTAGGGAGAAAATTTAAGCGTAAGGAGAGAGTGAAGGTGTTGGCTTACAGAGGTGAGTGTGAGGTCTCTTCAAACATCATCCGAACATAAGATATTGTTCGGAATTTTCCTTTTATTTCTTCACACCAAGGTTTTAGTTCAGGAAATGCAGATGCAAGATTGCTACAAAGGAAGAGATAGTTCATTTATGAATTTTGGTTCTTTTGGATAGAGCAATATTGCATTAGTGATTAATTTGGTTATTTATTGCTTGATTGGATGCTTGCTCTTATGATTAATTTGGTTGTTTATTACTTTTACTAATTAAATTGGTTGTTTATTGTATTATTCTCAATGAGTTTTTCTAGTATGAAAATTTTGGTATAAAAAATTCTGGTATGTTCATTACAGAAAATAAAAAAAATAAAAAAGAAAATAAAAAAGGTAAAAAAATTAATAAAATAAAATAAAAAACAAATTCAGTAATTAAGAATTAAAACTTACACTCACATAATATTAACAAACATCTATTATAATTTTTTTTATTAAAATAGAGGAGTTAATTACTTTTACCTACCATTAAATGAAAGTTGTACAAAATTATGGGAAACACAAAACTAAAAAAAAAGACTAGTATACCAAATTCCGTCATTATTAAGATATTGTTAAAAAATAAAATATTGAAAAATTAGATATATTCCGTAAATTCACCCACTAAACAATCATGTACCTACGTATGAATTAACTTTGAGTAAATTGGAAGAAATGTTCTTGTTTTAAGTTTAGACTCTAACTAGTATAGTACCCGTGCCAAGGCACGGTTATAATTTTAAATTTTAATAGATAAAAATATACAATATATAAGTTATAAAACACTTTCGATGTATGGCAATAATTTTATTTAATTATCCCGAAGAGAAAATAAAATAAAAATTTTTACTATCAAATTAATTATAATTTTAGATAAACGTAAAAATAAACTAAGTTATGTGATATTATATATCCTATTTTTTGTCACTTATAGTATATAGAAGTGTGAAAATAAGTTAATATCAATTAAATATTTCGAAAGATGACAAAATTGAAATGTAAATGTTAAAATAGAAAATTTAAATTGAAATGTAAATGTTAAAATAGGAAATTTTTAATAGTTTAAGTATAAAAAATTTCTCAGGTTATTTTAAATAGGGCTTTTTTGGTAAGTAGGCTTTTTTGGGTTTTGTTTTAGTAAGTAGGCCTTTTAGGTTTTCAATTAAGTAACTACACCCCTTCTTATTTTTTTTACTGTAATCCTCTTGTTTTCTTTCTTTGCCGTTCACATCCCTTCTCACCACACTCCAGATCTAGATCTGTCAACTCTCTCCTCTACTTGATCCATGACGGATCTGTCTTCTCCTTCCTTCTATTCTCCCCGTACTCCTCCTCCGCCGCCGCATTAGCGACCTTCCCTCGTCTTCCTCCTCCTCAACTCCCTCTCTAACACTTTATCGATCTAGATCTAGATCGACAAATGAGTAAACACGAATTGTTGGATTTTGGGGCCCTGTTGTCCAATGAGTAGATATGAATTGTTGCATTGCTTGATAGGGACATTGTCTTGCATGCCTTGCTTCGACGCGCTCTGGTTTTGCTACTGTTAGCTCTCTCTCTTTCTTTGGTCAATTGGTGGTTTCCTTTTGATTGTGAATTATCTGATTTTTTTTCGATTAGATGTAGAACTTGTAAATTGCATGATTTCCTCTATTTTGGGATTTGTTGATTTGTAATGCTTCGATCTGCATGTTCAATACTATACTGAATTTAATCAAACAAGTTTGAGCTGAATTGTACTTTGCCTTTGCTAGCTTGATGGATGTTTAATGAATGCATTATATCTGCTTGTATTCAAGATAGGAGGTCAGAAATAGGTTTCATTGTAATTGAATAACTTGTGTTCATTTAGAGGCGTACTTGCTTAACTTAGATCAATTCTGTGATTGGAGTAAGCGGGTTTTGCAGCTCCTGTACATTTCATGCAACCGTATTATCAAATTTCTTCGGGTTTACAAAACATCTATGTATCAAGGCAGGGGGTGGATATGAAGGATTGAGGGTGAAAACAATAAACTTATATAAAATTAAAGGACATGAGGAATTTGATTTGCCCCTTTCCTCATTTATTTGCTGATTCATTACTTCCGTCTTTGAATTTCCTAAGTTAGTGTGCTGAAATTTTCTTACAAAACCTTATTACTATTAGACTGTCATTATTTTTGAAGCATTGTTACTCAGCTTAGTCATCTGAATTTCTATAATATCTAATTATTGTTTTGTCATATCTTCTTATTATATATTGGGGATTCAAATATGTTATTTATAATAGTGAGTTGGTAGTTTTAAGCCTGTAATGCATATTTATATAGCTATTAGCTACATATTGTTGCCCCAATATAATATCTTACTTTATGCTAAAGCATATGGACTTGGGATTGCTTCAGTATGCTGACATCTCTTACCGTTCTTTATCATCTATTATGTCTCAGGATTGCATCCTTGATTTGTGAGCTTCTTCTTGGGGCAATAACATGGCAGCAGGTTTTGTCAATCTAAGATTGCTTATGGACACACATGAAAGAAGCTTCTAGTTTTTGCAGTGGTGAAACACATGTATTTTTGTAAATTCCGGTATGTACTTTCCGGTATGTAATTTCCGGTATGTAATTTCTGGTATGTAATTTTCGGTATGTAATTTCTGATATGTAATTTCCTGTATGTAATTTCTGGTATGTAATTTCCGGTATGTAAATTATAAAAAATAAAAAAAAAAACAAAACAAAACAAAAAAATCTGGTATGAGCATACCAGAAAAATATAAAATAAAAAAGACCAAAAAACAAAAAAAAATCTAGTATGAAAAATTTCTGGAATGAAAAAAATATTGGTA
>BSUD01000008.1:247207-402562 GCA_033239045.1 Fagopyrum esculentum | reverse complement strand
ATTATTCTTTTTTATTAAAATAAAGGGGTTAATAATTTTTACCTAACATTAAATGAGAGTGGTGAAAAATTATGGGGTACATTTACTAAATCATATTCTCAAAAAGGCCTAGTATGTCAAGTTCTTCCTTTTAAATATGATCTATAAAAAAAACGAATATGTAACACTAATATTATTATAATGTATATATTTGTTGATTTAGTGAGTACTTACTATTTATGAAAAAAAAACAATAATATATTTATAAGGTAAAGTTAGAATAGGAAATTATCTAATCATTTTATAAATAAATTTGAAAATATCTTAAAGATATATTTAAGATTTGTGATAAGATAAAAAAATGGAAACAATGTATTTACTATCTATATAAGTAATTTTGTATTTATTAATTAAATAGTAAAATTATAAAATGAAATTTTTGAAAAAATAACATGTATCACGAAGTTAATATATGAATGACACGTGGTGTGAGTGTCTTCCGCTTTAATATAAGCAAACAGATATAGATACGGTTTTTTATAAAATTAAAATACATTAACATATATACGTATATTAAAAAAGTATGTTTAAATATAGATAAATATATGTATAACTATATATATATATAAAGTTATTTTGATATAAGTTTTATTATATAATAATTATTTCATTAGTACAATTTGAAGTATGTTTAGTATATGTAGATATATAAAGACATATTTGGTAAGTAGATAAATATAACTTGTACAATAGGATGATTAAAATATAGTATATATATATATATATATATATATATATATATATATATATATATATATATATATATATATACATATTAAAAAAACAAAAACTCTAAAAAAATGACACATGACATATTATGGAAGAGCCACATTGAAGTAAATGCTTTGGCTTTAATATATTAAATAGATATAGAGTAAAGTATTATATTTAAAAAAATAAAGAAATAAATCTATTATTTACACCTTTTTTATTTACAAAAATATATTAATTGATAGAAGTTTAATAAAAATAATCTCTTCAATTTTTTAATAAAATTAAAATACATTAGCATCTATACATAAAATAAAAAAAGTATGTTTAATATAGATAAATATATGTATAACTATATATATAAAGTTACTTTGATATAATTTTTATCATAGAATAATAAATCTATTAGTATAATTTTAACTATGTTTATGTATATGTGTAGATATATAAAAAGACATGTATGGTAAGTAGATAAATATAACTTCTATTATAGGATAATTATTGTAATAACCGAAAATTTTAAACTCCGTTTAATACCGGATCTGACCGGTTTCCGATTCCCCAAACTTCATTCTTTTAAATAAAAGAACACGATATTAAATTCTACCATTTTATGTGACTTTGATTTACATAAAATGATAACTTCTATGTTTCCGTATATAATTCCGTACTTAAATGTTAATTCTTTCAGCCCATCCCTTTTCTTATTTTGGTGAGCAGGCCCAAATTTTGGCCCATGCTTCTTCAGCCAGCCCAACACTTATCTTAAATCTAATTAACCTAATCCCTCTCCTAATCTAATAACTACCCTAATCGACCGTCAACCCTTCCCATATGCAGAAGCCGACCGCAACAGGAGAAGCTGCACATTGCCCTGCTGCCCAATTGCCGCCACCACCGCCACTTCGGACTCACTACCGAGACGAAGTCGCGCCTTCGTCGGAGACCATGAGAGACCGCAGCCGTCTGCGACCCACCGGAACCGAGGAGATACGCAGTCCGTTCGCCTCGGTTGCTGCACACCGACGCCCAGCCTCGCACTCGGACCTCGCCACCCTTCCTTCCGCCGACTCTGTCGACCACCAGTAGCGGCGCCAACCTCGCAGCGTCCCTAGAAGCCACCACCCGAGCCTCTTCGATCTTCTCTGTGGACCACCAGGTGAGTCTGAACCATCCCCTCCTACCCCTCTTCTTCCCCTGTCGACTTCATGTAGTTACAGCCGGATGACTTGCTCTCTGATTCACGCAGTAGCAGCCCCAGATCGACAGAAGATGTGCGCCAGCAGCTGTAGTCGTTTCCCGTCCTGCAGCCCTGAGTCCAGAAGAGTGGCGTAACAGTGGAGAGCAAGCGAGCCAGCTTCGAACCCCGGTGACAGCCAACAGTAGAACCGAACCGAGCCGCGATTCCTCTCCGAGTGTGTGACGAGTAGGTTGGACTAGTAAGTACTTTCCGCCCCGATGCATTGTCGGATGCTATATATGGAGTTACACAAGTAAAAGAATGTTAAATATATGTGATATAATTTTAGGAGTAGGCATACTGAATGTATATAGTGTATACATGTTTGAGCAGTAAATTTTAACGTGCTTATATAGGAATACAATACATAAATGTATGTATATATAGAAGTAGGATTTTTGAAAGAAATAAAATATACAAATATATATGTATCAGCGGTATACATATATACATACATATAGATTTACGAGTCGGAAGAGATGAGTATATATATATGAATAGGTGCAGTGGACGTGTGTGTATATATATAGATATATAAGAATGATCGAGAGAGATAGGCACATATGTGTATAAGTATATATATAATTGCACTACAATGCTTTGCAGAATTAATAAAGGTGAGTAAAATGTAAAAGAGATATAAACATATATATAAATAAATTGGGATTTCGGGAGTTATATATATAAAGAACCAGAAGAATATATACTCATGACGTAAGTGTACCTATACCCGTACAAGATGGAAAATAAAATATGTAGATATATATATATATATATGAGTACCGAATATTTACACAATTAAATAAGTGAGTTGAGGAGAAAGGTTAAAGTATATAATACGGATAATATATGTAATAGATGGTAACCGGGAAGGAGGAAGAGTGTTATTCTTTTTCGAGTGGATTCAAGTTTGAACTGGTGACCTATAAGTAGCTAACCGAGAGACACAAAGTATGGAAACAAGTTTTAAAAGGAATAAGAAAGTTTAAGAATAAATTTGAGAAGCCTTCGGCTGAGGGTAAAATGGTCTTTTACCGTAAGAACTTGTTCCGTAATTCCTTAGCATGAGGTTGGACATGTGGATGTGATTTTGATACACATGCCTTATTTGACAGGCGTTTGAGTTACCACGAGTATGGACTGTTTGAGACGTGTTAGAGTGTATTTTGACTCAGGTAAGTCCTTGCGACTTACTTAGCCAGTTTCTGGATATTAGTTGAGTGATAGTGGTTGTGTGTGCTATTGCGTGGTTAATAATGATAACTTGCTAGGACGACTGTTATTATTACGTTTAAGGCCCAAGTGTATGTATAACGGGCCGTGACATCACTGCCCAGCTCTGACAGGAGACTGGGAGGTTCTCTATACCCAGACCAGGCAGGTACAAGGTGAGATGCATCGGATCCATTCCTGATGGTTACACGGGGGCGGAGGCGAGGTTTGGGAATCCCTCGTGTCACAAAATAAGTGTCATTAGCGTGAAAGAGTAACTTAACTCCAGATAATAAAACGGACTTGTTTGAAAGCATGATGGGTGTTTGTATTTTTATGTGTGTGTGTGCTACTATTATTCTGCTAATATTTAGATAACTAGCTAACGGTTCCTCTTGTTGTGTTTTTAGATTTACTACAGGTTAGACCAGCAGCTGAGTGATCCGGAAGTAGTGGTCAGCCGGGTCTCCGTACTCCTTAGAGTGGGGGTTGGGGGTTGTGTTTGTCTTTCCTTTCTTTTGGTTAAGACAGTTGTTCGTTTCTTTTGTTTAAGTACGTTAGGCTGCTAGACGGTGTTGCATTCATTACCTTAAAAATAATATTTTTTTATGAATTTCGGTTTTCTTTATTTGTGTCTTGTTGCAAGATCCTAGTAATGTTGTTGTCAAACTGAGATCGGGACCCATTGTGAGGTCCTAACCAGTAATGTCCCGAGTTCTGAGAATTCGGGGTGTTACAACATGGTATCAGAGCTCTAGGTTGGCAACAATGGTACTTGAAATCTTCTGAAAGACCGAATAAGTTTTAAGCAGAACCCGAAAAGGGGCCTGAGTTTTAAAAAGAGAATTTTGGTTTTTAAATGCATGCATAGTCTGGTTGGGAATAGAAAAGTACGGCTGACCACCACTACTACCGCGGATCTCAGTATGCTTAGTATGGACTTTAGGTTTTACTGTAGTTGGACTTTTAGCTTGTTTATAAAGATATGTTATATAGATAGGTATATGCCGAAGATTAATAGAATTTATAGTTACATTACGCCCTTAATGGAGATAACAGTTTGAGATCCTCATTCAGTTGACACACCTAAGTTTTTGAAGAGTGTCAACGTGAGGATTAGTATGTACATCTTATGTGCATTAGGGTAGATAAACGTCGGACAACTCCTTCGAGATTGTTGAGGGACGTCGAGACGGAAAAGTGAAGACTCAAAGACAACACCAATTACGATGACAAGAAGAGAATTCCGAATCAACTCAACGGGATCAAATGAAGGATATACAAGAGAGTAGTTTCGGAGAAACAAGAGATGATCGCCAACTAGGGAATTGAGAAAGACAACGGAGAGGCTATTTCAAGTTGTGTAAAGTGACTTCACAGACAAAGAGGATGACGTCGAAAATTTTCCATAGACATGAAAGTCAAAAGAGAGATATAGTAGCGATCAAGAAAAGGGACATAAAATTTAAGCTCACTGACAGACTAGGAAGTGAAAGTTGATGACAAAAGCAAGGCGAAATATGATCACTCTCAACAAGCTAATTGCCACCACCATCCAGATTGATAACCGAGACAGTCAAAAGTATGGAAGTCAACACGAGATACATTATCCATCCAAATAGAAAGAATTAAAGAGCTGCAACTTGGAAGCTTACGCATTGCCAAAAAGGGAAAGGTGGATTTCACCAACGTGGAAGTGGAGTGATCTCATAGAACACATGAGAATTTTGACATAGACCGTGATACAACAATAACCAGCTTTTGTAAAGGCAGCATTACAAGCAACACCCAAGGAAGAAGAGTGTGTGAGAAGGGTATTGGTGAACCCGAGGGACCCCAATAACTTCTCATGCAAAAGGAATTTAAGCTAATAACACTACAAGTTCATAATAGAGAATCGCAAATAGACGATAACTCGGGTAAAAGAATCACGGAGATGTACCTACAAGCTACCCTAGAAGGATTGAAAAGTCGGTTGATAGAAGAAGAATGATTCAACTGGACTCGTAAGAGTATAACAACCTTACAAAAGTGTAGATCGTAGGAGGAGCTAAAGAAGAATAAACAGAGAGACTGGAGGAGATATATATCACCAAGTATATCAAGCCTCAAAAGAGATGGAAGAAAATTAAGTCTATGATGTTATAGAAGGTCAACTACATCCTACTTGGACAACTTAAAAGTTACTTGTGCGGGTTAACTAGTGATGGTTAGTTAACCGATAAGAAGAATAACCACAAGGTTATGAAAGAATTTTATCGACATCTAGTGAATTTCTTTCGGAGATCCACAACGAAAATGATGAAGTTAAATCAATACAAGTACTTATAGCCTGGATGATAGTAATGGTGAAAAGGGAATTGTTGGGAGTAGTTACTTACTACTGACTATGAAAGATACATATCAGAGTTAGAATGAAGGGATCCCTGTAAGAAGAACTAGAAGACTAAGAGGAAGTAGATGATTGGAACCATGTCCTATGTCTTAGCATTCCACACAAGTAAGACTGATGGTGCTCCTTCGAGAAAAAGTAGGGTCAGAATGTCTAGATTGACAGGGAAAAACCCTTGTGATTTAAGGTGTGACACAGAATAATTGGAAATTCCGAGGCGGCACAAACATAAGGAGTATGATGTAAAGCCTTGGTGAAATGTATGGTCGAGTTGTGAGGTGATTGTAGATAGAATCTACAGGTCGACTAAAACAGACATGAAAAGGAGTAAAAGTGAAAAACTAAAGGTTGTTATATGGATCCGGTTTCACACCAATAAGATGGTTACCGAAAGGACTAAAGACTGTTGTTTAAGGAGAAATGGAGGTACTCCATGTAACGACCCGAGTTTTAAGTAACCCAAGACGTCACTAGGCTAAGGACCACACAGTGGGTCCCATCAGTTAGCCTGACAACAACTTCACAAATAGGACCTTGCAACAAGAAGCACGAAGAAATAATGAAAACATTCAACCTGTCATTTTGAAAACATTTACATAACAACCATGCATGTAGTTAGTATGTATATCCCAAAACGACACTTCAAAGCATGACACCTGAACAGGTGTCTTAAAACTTCAGCCTGAAATCAACATGTGTACACAGTTGCACACAATCAACAAAAGACTCGCTTGCAAGCGATTATTTTCAAAAGCAAGTTCAACCAACCCTTGGGTTAACACTGCCCCGGCTGTCCACATCCTGCAGCTGACATCCCTGAAGCGTTCCTATGATCAGCATTACCTAAAAAGATTCGGTTTAAAACCGTTAGCTACTGATCATAATCTATCCACGAGAGATTATATCATCACATCACAACACAACAAATATATTCAAATACCATATACCGTGGTCATGAGATGATATCATGCTTTTATGAATGATGCACGTGAATGCAGTATGAAATTTACAATTTTCGATCCCGGACCCATTAATCCGGAACCATTGCTTATACGGTTCTGGCTTTGGTGTGAGCTCACCATTGCACAGATTAGGTTAATTCAGACATTTGCTCTTAGGTCGTAGCCAGACTGATCAAGTCTACGGGCCAGGCTTTCTCGTGGTGAGTTATGGTCTTAACTCCTAACCACATGCAACATTTTGCCATTCATGTTAATGCAAACATTTACCATTTTCATTAGGTGTGCGACCCGAGCCTGAAGTCCATCAGACTCGGTGTCATTCTTATACAAACGCAAGTGATCCGGGCTTGGCCGAGCTCCGGTATTCACTGCAAAATACTCGCTTCACATACTCTTGACCTTTACAAGTCATCATCATATCACATGCCTCAAAAGGCTTATCATCTCATACATTATCATGTTTCAGCAAGCTTATCATGTCATTCAATAGCACGCCTCAATAGGCTAACACATGTTCATTTAATCATTTCTCATAATTATGACATGATAATAATCACAACAACATTAAGCATGCTTTACACACCATAACGTCATTTTCATCATAAACACATCAAGCATGCTTCACACATAACACATCTCAATGCACAGCAACATTCACATTTCAACACAACAAGGCATTTCAAAACAACAACACATATCAACACAGTGAGATATAAATCTCTCAGGCACGGTTTCTGCAGATCGAAGCTAAGTAAGTCCGAAGACTTACCTGGATACGCTCACTGAGCAACTAAGCTATAGTTAGTCTACCGTCTTCAACAACACCTGTCGAGAATATCATATTCCTCGTATTAAACTTCTTGCTTCAAACATCAATTAAATTCATTCCTTTGAATTTAATTAGCTTATAGCGTTTTCTAGATTCCCAATTTAATTAATTAATCTTTAATTAATTAATTAAAATTCATCAGAATAACCTTTTGCCCGCAGGCAGTTTCTCAACCCAACTGTCATCAGATCTCATCAAACAAATAGCCCATAATCACCAGAATATTGTAACGAGCATAATGGAATTTCCAATTATCCATTTTGACAAGCCTAAGGTCAATTTAGGCCAAATCGCAATACTGAAAACGAATAAATTCATAACTTATTCGTTACTAACCCGATTGACGATCCGAAAGAAGATTCGGAATCACAACGACGCAGGCTACGCTCTGACACCATCAGATTCACCGGAATCTGAGCGACGGGACCGGACATATAAGGGGGATGCTCGACCTGGCCATAACTTCAACGGAAACGCAGAAACTCGGTACCAAAATGAAGAGGACGAAGAGAGGAATCCGAAAACTCAAACGGAATTGAAATCGGATTACAAACGAAGAGTAGATCTGAATTTGAAGGTTGAGAGAAATCAGAGCTTTTACGAGGAAACGTGAAAGGAAATGAATTAATAAATGAATTTCCGCTATTTATAGCGAAGATGATAATTATCTTTTAGCAAAGTCGATAGTTATCCTTTAACCGATCCGAAGGCGGTTTGAGCCCCTTCTCCAAACTTCTCGAAATTGGAATAATAAATCCGACATGATGTTTGGATAATTATTCCGCAACTTTCTCGGAAAACGCGTATTCTTAAGTCGTCTTTCTTAGCCTCTAAGAAACGAAATAGCGACTCTTTTGGCCATTTTGCCTTTCCATGTTATTTCATATCTAGAACATATCCGATGTCCTGGTCATTTCTTTCAACTACAATTTTATTAATTGAAGCTCCCAAATGCTCCAAATAATACCAGAGGGTAAAAATTATTCCCCGGAGGAAAAAGTGAAAATTTCCCCATAAGTCCAAATTTACACCAAAATCATAATGGTGGAATTTATACTCGTCATCTACACACTATTCGCGATTTATGGGTCAATTAATATCGATGATTAACTTACTCACCCTTAAACATCCTTTATTAGGATTCGAAAATCCTAGCTTTTACACTCCATGGAAAATTCAGCTGGACTGATGACTTAAGAGTTGATGAAAGTAATAAGACCAACCAACGCAGTTGTAAAGTGTGTACGAGAAAACTCAAAGGGATCTAACTATCTTACGGGGTGTAAATATCAAAGAAGGTAAAGCGACATGAGTATAAGGAAGACATAATAAATGCGATGCGAGAAATTTGATTGGTGGGAAAATCATATGCACCTAATGTGTTGTATACAAATGGTACCATTGGATGTTTAATAACAATCATACCAACGGAATGATGACACTATGATGGATTTAGTGTAAACCAAGTGTATAACTTATCCAGTGAGAAGGAAAGTCAGGTATCAAAATTGCGGGTTATGATAAATTTTAAATAAATTTTTGAGATGAGGATGTCCTTAGGAAATCTAGGCAAGAGTACAAAGCAACTGAAGTTCCAACACAGAATGGGTAGTAATGATCAACAGACAGTTAGAGACCGATGCAGAGAAGAAAAATGTATAAGACGAGTCACCTAGTAGAAGAGTTCACAAGACAAGCTTGTAAGGCCAAAAGAGATAAAATGTCGACCCGGATATGAGGGTCTAAGGTGCATGGAAGGGATACCTACTATGGAGCGTAGATGCAAAGGTAGACTTTACAAGTGTGAAGAGGTTTTAACCTCCTCAAAAAAAATTAGGAATTTGAAAGAAATCGCAATGCCGGTACCAAAGAGTTGAAACCTGTAGCGGAAACAACGGTGTTGCATGAAGGCTATATTGCTGGTAACACCAGCGAAGGAATGTATATATGAGAACGGCCTTGTGGACTCGAAGGTCCAAGGTGACCCCAATTATCACGAGACCTAAGTCATCAAAAACTGACGCTCCGTGTAAGGGGAACTGCAAGGGGATGATAACTAAAATCATCAGCACTACAACGACACTTACCAGCTATTGTTGAAGACTTGGAATGATTGTTTAGGTCAAGATGAATGACCCAGTTGAGCTCGAGAAGTAGAGTTAGCCTAAGGAAACAGAAGTGTGGAATAGAAAACAAATTAGTGAAGCATGAAAGGATTAATCGAGCAGATGATGCTCACCAAGAATTTAACGCCAGTATAGGTATGAGAAGAGCAGGTCCGGAATATTGAGATAAGTCAATTATAGAGTGACTGACATCAACTGAGGACGTACAAGTGTTGATTGGTATTGACGAGCAGGTACCGTTGAGAAGAGATATTAGTGACTGCGAATTTAAGAGATAACTTTACCGATGACTTGAAGGAATCCCCAAGTAGGCAACGACAACTTTCTGGGGTGATCTAAAGATATAGAGAGAATCGGTTAGAGGTTGCTTACTACTTGGTTAAGAACAGTCTACGGGTGAGTAAGAGAGTAAGGATCTGTTTGAGGAGGATCTTGATAGTAGTAGAAGAGAAGTATAGGCGGGAGTTGGGTAAATCATGTTGACCCTTAGAAAGACGCCATTGTGACTAATGGGTGTTACACCAAAAGCGTGGTAGGCCCATAAACCACAGATGAAGAAAATCAATGTTAGGTTAACTCTGATTTCAATAAGGAATTAGAGATCTATATGAAAAAGTCCACTTGGGTGTGTGATTTGTTTGGAGTTATATGTTACGCTCAGGATATGTGTGATACGCAATAGGTTTTAAATTTATACTCGTTATAATTATCCTAACTCCTAGCGAACCCGCAGTGTACGGGATGTTTGTAGAAAGGTAAGTATTCCGAGGTCGAACACAAAGACTAAGGTGAAACCGAGTCAAACAATGGTCATAGATAGTGTGGATCTAAACTAAGAGAAGAGAAAGAAATAAAGAAGAGAAAATCCAAATGTTTTTGGTGGGGTTCTAGGTGATCAAGCAAGATCACAAATCGAACAAGATATCAAAACAAACTAACAACTCGAGAAAACAAGGCAAACAAGTAACACAAGCACAAGATATATGATCAATAGAGAATAGTGGATTCTAGAGGTCAAGATTTCCGGTTATGGCATCGGACTCAAGGTTCTAAAGATTCTAAGGACAAGTTGCGGTGTTGGGGAAAGAGTGTTTCACTAATCGAAGCAATTACCGGGTAGGTCTCTCACTTCACTAATCCCGCATCAAACTCCTATTACCGGGTAGGTCTCAAGGGGTTAGACTAAGGAATTCCGCACAAACTAGATGCTACTTAAGGATAACCCTCTCCTTACCGGGTAAGTCTCGGAATAGGGAAATCTCAAGTAATAATCCTAGCACACTCGATCCAATAGCGGCTTATGAGGCTCACTACTACCTAGCATTCATCATCTTAGGTGTCTAAGGTCGGAAATCATCGGGTAGATCTCTTCCCTCACTTAGGTTGATAGCATTAGGTGATCCTAAGCTAAATTAGGCTTAATAAACACTAGGATTTGACAACCTAACACCCCAATCATACAGATTTATCATTTAGGAAGCAACAGAAGAATAAATCGGGTAGATCTTAATATAAATCGGCCGATCTTCATGATGAACAGCCCGATTTTTCTTCCTGGAATGGGTTTCGTGCATTCAAATCATCCTAAACTAACATATAAGTCCACCCTATCATCACCCAAGCCATAACCATCAATCCATCACTCTAGAATCTCAATGAACTAGCCAATAATATGCATATCAAGATCCAAAATCATCAAACAAGCATACATGGTATTCATAGATGAATAATGAAAGATGAGAAAGCAAAATCAATAAATCTCAGCCAAATCCAAGTTGTAGCAAGACTTACAAACTCTTAAATGAAGATTCAAAACGTTTCTAACAATCCTTGCAATCGTTCTTCAATCCAAGATCACAAAAATCACTCAAAAGTCACTCAAAACCTCACTAATCTCCTAGAATGGTGTTCTTCTTCTTCCTTCAATCTTTGAGAGCTTTTCTTCTCCTCCAATCTTTCCCCCAAATTGATGAGCTGTGAATGAGAGTGTGGGAGAGGAGAGATTCTCAGCAACCACCTGCAGGACCACTTATATTCTCCACCAAGAGCAAGGACGGACAAGAGATCGTGGGACACGTGGCTTAAGCTGTCAAAGCCCTAAAAATCGACCCAGTGGACAAAAATCGGCCGATTTAACTGCTAGTTGGTCCGATTTTCTTCAACAGAAACATGCTATGATCATCTAGCCATGAGTTGCTCCATTGCTTGCACCAATAGTGGTCTTTGTGTCCCTTGTTGCTCCAATTATGCTCCTCCAAAGCTTTGGATATGTACCATCATGAGGCTTGGCCCTCTAATGTATCAATTAATGTCCAATAGATCCCCGAATTACCTACAAAACCGATAAAAGGTAGTGTAGATGTCTTTTCTAGAAATAAGCTTGAATTGAGCGAAGACGTCATGAACCAATGCCAAAACGTGCATGAATGAGTGAGAATTCTATCTAAATGATTACCTATTCCTAAGTCATAAATCTTGTTATCAAAAATACCCCATACTTAAGGTTTGCTCGTCCCCGAGCAAATTCCCAACTATAGACTACAAGATAACATGATTTATGTATGCAGAAAAATGGCAAAATCTTTTTGGTTTTGTGCTTCTAATTTTGGATCACCTTCATAGTCATGTTTCATGGCAATGGACAAGCAATCATGTATCAAATGAATGAAAACATGAAAAGACAATCACACTTAACTTGATAGCATGCAATGAAATGTAAAGATGAAGAAGTCTAGATGATCATGAGCATATCCAATCTAAATCACTTAGTCTTACACACATGCAAGTAGGTCATAAGGACTTGTGAAATAGAAGGCTAAGAAACGTTGTGATTAGGTGGGAATTTTCTAGGCTATGTGATGCTAATCCGGGAAAGGAACTAAACAACCACAACTTCACATTTCTTATCAACTTCCCTCAAGTGTATATTTTTTTTCTTCATTTTCTTTTCTTTCTTTTATTTTTGAGACAATGGCATTGGTGTACAAGAGTCGAAACCTTGGTGATTAGCCATTCTCGGGCTTTTTCTATTTTTCGAGATGCATCCACACCGGGTACACGTACCAAAGCTCGTTAGGACAATTGGTTTATTTGACTTTGGCAAGGTACCAACACCCGATTATGTGAAGTGTACCGAGTTACTTGTCATTTAAACTAATGTCCCCAAACCTATATTTTTGTCTACACTTTCACAACAATTTCAGCATTTCATTCACATCATTCTTTCATCAACAACTTCACCCCACACTTGCTTTTCACACACATCAACACACTAGCATGCTCCTATTCCCGGATGGGTCAAAAGAGGTTAAATTTTTCATCAATTGAAGTGCTTAAACAACATGATCAAGATGAGAAGTAGAGAAAGATGAATTGCCTCATTCACTCCTAAATGATGTGCAAGAACTATCATGTAATTTTGACCTTCAATACTCAATCCATTCTAGGCAAACATCATGATCACAATCATTCATGGGATTCAAGAGAAGTACTTCAAGTCCACATATGCATCATCAATTGAACACACAAGGCTATCCATAGCCAATTCACAAGACAATTTCATCATAAGGGTCATTCCCAAGCTTAGAAAGCACAAAATTTTTTTAAAATTTTCTGATTTTTTTTTGGATTTTTCGAAATATGTATGTACAATGCAAGACATAATGAAACATGTGACAATATTAAACTATCCTAGATGCTAATCATGCAAGTGATCACGAAAGCCCCACCCCATACTTAGAAACACATTGTCCCTAATGTGTAAACTAAATAAAGAAGTGAAAGAGAGTCCTCACAATGTAAAATTGGTGATGCTTTAGTATTTCGGGTCACATTGAATGATGATGGTGGATGATCGATCAAGGATGGTAGAGAGCTCTTGGTGTTCATTATGATGTCGGAACCCGCGCTTGGCACCGCAAGCCGTCCAAGTTCCACGTTCGCTCCACCCATACTTGATTGGAGATCATCACTTTCCTTTACAGAGGAAAAATCGGCCCAGTTGCCCAGAAAATCGGACGATTTTATGCATGAACAGTCCGATTTTTCTGGGTGATTTCCTCCTCGTCTATGTGCTTGGATCTTGTCCCTTCAATAGCTCCATGAGGCTTTCACATGACCTCCAACATCTCATAACTCATGACAATCAACAAGATCTAGCACCCAAAAACACAAAAGAAAAACAAAGCACACCAAGAGTGAGATTAAATAAAAGCAAAAAAAGAAAGGGAAAAATATGTACCAATGGGTTGCCTCCCATTAAGCGCTTCTTTAAGGTCATTAGCTTGACCAAATTCAGGAGCGTTTCAATCAAGGTGAAGCGGGGCAATCACTTCCACCGGGGCTTCCGGGATGTACTTCTTCAAACGATGCCCATTCACCTTGAAGTTACCACAATGATCTCCCCCTATCTCCACCGCTCCATGAGGAAAAACCTTCTTCACCACATATGGCCCGGTCCATCTTGATTTGAGCTTTCCGGGGAAGAGCCGCAGCCTTGAGTTGAAGAGAAGGACAAGGTCTCCTTCACTCAACTCCTTCAAGATGAGGCGCTTGTCATGCCACCTTTTGGTCCTCTCCTTGTAGATCCGGGCATTCTCATAAGCATCCAACCGGATCTCTTCAAGGGCGTTTATATCAAGCAACCTCTTCTCTCCCGCCTCCTTGAGATCAAAATTTAGCCACTTAATGGCCCAATAAGCTCTATGCTCCATCTCTACCGGAAGATGGCAAGACTTGCCATAGACTAGCTTGTAAGGAGTGGTGCCAATTGGTGTCTTGAAGGCGGTCCTATAAGCCCACAAAGCATCATTGAGCTTCATAGCCCAATCCTTTCTCGTCCTTGATACCGTCTTCTCAAGAATGGCCTTGATCTCCCGGTTGGAGATCTCCACTTGGCCACTAGTTTGGGGATGGTAAGGTGTTGCCACCTTATGGGTCACCCCCATACTTAGCCAAAAGTGCCCCAAAGTTCCTATTGGTGAAGTGCTTCCCTCCATCACTTATGATCACCCTTGGTGTTCCAAACCTAGGGAAGATCACTCGGTTGAAGAACCGCACCACCACCTTGGCATCATTTGTGGGAGAGGCGATTGCCTCCACCCATCTTGACACATAATCCACCGCCAATAGGATGTAGAGGTTGCCACATGAAGAAGGGAATGGTCCCATGAAGTCCACACCCCACACATCAAATATTTCTACCTCTTGGATGTTGTTCAAGGGCATCTCATTCCTCCTTGAGATGTTGCCTGTCCTTTGGCAAGCATCACAAGCTACCACAAAGCCTTGCACATCCTTGAACAAACTTGGCCAAAAGAAGCCCGATTGTAGCACTTTCGCACATGTCTTGTGTGCACTAGCATGCCCTCCACATGGCAAGGAATGACAATGGCGGATCACACTCTCCACCTCATCCTCCGGTATGCATCTTCTAAACATTCCATCCGGCCCTCTTTTGAACAAAAGTGGCTCACTCCAATAGTAGTGCCTCACATACTTGAAGAACTTCTTCCTTTGGGCATATGTCAATCCGGGAGGCACTTCCTCACACACCAAGTAGTTCACAATGTCGGCATACCATGGCTCACTTCCTCTAGACACTTGGAACAAGCACTCCTCCACCATTTGCAATTGCTCATCCCGGAACGAGTCATCAATCGGGATGTCATCTCTCTCAATCTCTAAAGGAGGTAGTCTACTAAGGTGATCCGCCACGGAGTTTTCGGATCCCTTCTTGTCCCGGATTTCCAAGTCAAACTCTTGAAGAAGAAGGATCCACCGAATCAACCTAGGTTTGGCATCCTTCTTTATAAGGAGGTAACGGATCGCAGTATGATCCGTATAAACGATGACCTTCGCTCCAACAAGGTACGACCGAAACTTCTCGAAGGCATACACTACCGCTAGCAACTCTTTCTCGGTTGTGGCATAGTTAAGTTGGGCATCATCTAGCGTCTTGCTAGCATAATAAATGGCATGAGTTCGCCCATCTTTCCTTTGCCCCAAGACGGCCCAACGGCTACATCACTCGCATCACACATGATCTCAAATGGTAGACTCCAATCCGGAGGTTGCATGATAGGTGCGGAGATCAAGGCGTTCTTCAACTTATAAAAAGCTTCAAGACAATCTTTGGAAAAGACAAAATCAACATCCTTCATTAGTAGGTTAGTGAGAGGCTTGCTTAGAAATTTTAGAGAAGTCTTGAATAAACCTCCGGTAGAAACCGGCATGCCCTAAGAAACTCCTTACCCCTTTCACCGAGGTAGGTGGTGGCAACTTCTCTATCGTTTCAATTTTCGCTCTATCAACCTCAATGCCACGGTTAGACACCAAGTGTCCTAACACAATACCTTCACTTACCATGAAGTGGCATTTTTCCCAATTTAAGACAAGATTTGTCTCCTCACATCTTTGCAATACTAATGACAAGTTATCCAAGCAATTATCAAAGGAAGAACCATAAACAGAGAAATCATCCATGAACACTTCCATGATATTTTCTATGTATTCCGAAAAGATAGCCATCATACACCTTTGGAAGGTGGCGGGTGCATTACACAACCCAAATGGCATTCTCCTATATGCAAAAGTACCCCATGGACATGTAAAGGTTGTTTTCTCTTGGTCATCGGGGTGGATAGGGATTTGGAAGAATCCACTATAGCCATCTAGGTAGCAAAAATGAGAGTGTTGAGCTAACCTCTCTAGCATTTGGTCAATGAAAGGGAGAGGGAAGTGATCTTTCCTAGAGGCCATGTTCAACTTCCTATAATCAATGCACATCCTCCATCCCGTAACCGTTCTAGTGGGGATTAGTTCATTGTTCTCATTAGTCACTACGGTCATCCCACCCTTCTTAGGTACTACATGAACGGGACTAACCCACTTACTATCCGAGATAGGGTAGATAATCCCCGCATCTAGCAACTTAATGATCTCCTTCTTAACTACCTCTTTCATTATAGGATTCAACCTTCGTTGATGTTCAATAGAGGGTTTATGATTATCTTCCATCATTATCCTTTGCATGCACAAAGATGGCTTGATGCCAACAAGGTCATCAATGGTGTATCCTATTGCCTTTCTATGCAGTTTCAATTCATTCAACAATCGATTAAGTTCATCATCATTCAAAGATGCATTCACAATCACCGGATAAGTAGAATTTGAACCAAGGAAAGCATACTTTAAATGAGAAGGAAGAGGTTTATGATCAAGTTGAGGAGGACCTTTTTCGGTTGGAGACGATCCATACAATGTAGGTTGAGATGATTGCAAAGCCATGGAAGCCTCCTTGAAGTCCCTTGATGATTGCTCAAACTCAAGTGGTTGATGCTGAAAAGACTCAGGAAAATCGACCCAGGAGGAAAAATCGGACGATTTTTCTGAGGGTGGGTCGATCTGAGTTTCTGTTTTGGCAAAACTGGCTGAAATTTCAGCACAAGTACAAAAATCGGCCGATTTTTGCCCTTCAGTCCGATTTTTCTGGCAGTTTTCCTCTTCTTCTAGCACTTCAAATCCAACACTTGGTAGCTCGTCCAATGCATTCAAGGCCTTGATTACTTCATTGCTACTCTCCTCAACTCCTTCTTCCATCAAGCTTGAGCTAAGAACCCTCTCAAGATGATCCTTGAGCAAGATTGAGCTCACAATCTCTCTAGACTCCTCTTCTTCAACTATGTTGAACACATCTTCATCAAGGGTTGGCCCCTTCATCATTGTTGATATCTTGAACTTGATGTTCTCTTCTCCAATGTTGAAGGAGAGAGTCCCATTCTTGCAATCCACTAGACATCCGGAAGTAGCTAGGAAAGGTCTCCCCAAGATGATAGGAACCGGATAGTCCGCCGGAATATCCAAGACAACGAAGTCTATGGGCACATAGAACTTCCCTAATTGCACCGGGATATCTTCCAAGATCCCAACCGGATGAGTGATCGAGCGGTCCGCCATGTAAAGGGTCATCTTGACCGGCTTTGGCTCTCCTAGCCCAACCTTGTTGCAAAGTGCAAGCGGAATGATGCTTACACTTGCCCCAAGATCACATAGGGCGTCATACTTCACTTCTCCTACTCCGATTGGCACACAAAAGGATCCCGGATCCCTTAGCTTGGGAGGCATCTCCTCCTTCATCGTTTGAATCAACTCCGAGGATCTCTTAGTCATCCTTATCTCACCATACTCCTCCAACTTCCTTTTGTTGGAGAGTATTTCCTTCAAGAACTTGCCATATACCGGCATTCCTAAAATAGCATCCATGAACGGAATGTTAATATGCAATTTAGACATTAGTTCAAGGAACTTACCAAAGTGATTGTCCAAGCGAGCTCTTGCTCGTGATTGAGGGAACGGTAGTGGTGGCTTGTATGGAGGCGGTGCCACATAGGTTGGCTCTACATCCTTGCTCTTGCCTCCATCTCCTTGCAAAGTCTCTTCTTCATTCACCACTTGCTTCCCTTTAGCATTCTCCTTGGGAAAAGGATCCTTCATGCTTAACCCACTTCTTGTTGTAATAGCCAACACTTGGCCTCTTGGGTTTTCTTCGGTTCTTCCGGGAAGCTTCCCCGGATCTCTATGTGCTTCACCCGCCTTTTGGAACACTTGTGCTTCCAAGACCTTTTGAGCTTTAGAAATTGAAGTCACCGTGCTCTCAAGACCACTCAACCTTCCAAGCAATTGCTCAAACATCATTTCGGTTCTATCCTTTGGAGGTTGAGTGAATCCGGGTGGAGGTTCTTGTGAAGCCTTCGGTGGTGGAGTTGTGCTCGTGGAAGCGGGAGGGTTCAAGGCTCCATCCGGGTTAGAGTAAGAAAACCCGGGATGGTTATGGTTGGGCCGGTAATTGTTAAATTGCCGGTTGTTGTTGAAGTTCCTTGGGCCTTGGTAGTTGTTGTAGTTGCCCCTTCCCATATAGTTCACATCCTCCTCCTTGGAAGATAGGTTAGCTTGTGGGAGCACTTGAGGAGTTGCTTGGTTCTTCAAAGTTGTAGCACACAACTCCCTCAAGGACTTTAGCTCGTTGTTGATGGCGTCAAGCTTGAAATTGCTCATGGTGACTTCACTCACCTCATATGCTCCCGCCTTTCTCCCTTCACTCTTCCTATGGGAGTACTTCTCAATTACTAGAGCTTGCTTCTCCACAAACTCCCAAGCATCATCCACATGCTTCTCCATGAAAGTCCCACCGGAAAGAGATTGAAGCTTGAATTGGCTATCTTCATCAAGTCCCTTGAAGTAGATCTCCAATAGCTCAATTTTCGGTATGCCATGGTGTGGACAATCTAGGAGAAGATCTTTGAATCTCTCCCAAGACTTGAACAAACTCTCTCTATCTTTCATCACAAAGGCGTTGATCTTCCCTCTTAACTCGGTAGTCTTGGAAGGTGGGAAGAACTTAGTCAAAAACTCGGTTGTCATCTCCTCCCAAGTACCAACTCGCCCTTGTGGAATAGATTGATACCAAGCCAAGGCTTTGTCCTTAAGAGAGAAGGAGAAAGCCCTTAGCTTATGGTTGTTGCTCTCCAATCTTGGCGGTCTAAGAGTCTCCATCAAAATCTCGTAGTTCATCAAGTGTTGATGAGGAGACTCTCCTTCCATCCCTCCAAATTGATTGTGCCGGATCATTTGTAGAACTTGAGGGCGGAGCTCGTAGTTGTGGGCTGCGGGATCTCCTAAGTTCACACCCGGACGGTGTGCTCTTTGTGCCGGATCCATACGTCTCCCTAGGGTTTGTGGCTCTTCAATGGCAATGGGAACAACCCTAACATTAGCCGCCGGCTGCGGTTGTGGTGGAGGAGGTGGAGGTTGTTGACGATTAAGCTCCCCTTGCACAAGGGCTTGCCTAATCTCATCAATCTCCCTCCTAGTTGCTTCTTGCCTCTCATTGGCAAGTCTCCTTTCTTCCTCTAGAAGCTCATCTCTCAGCCTTATTTGCTCCAAGGCTTCATCCAATTCAGCTTGGAGATCTCTTCCGGCCATCTCTTTTCCCTTTTTGATGCTCTTGGATCTAGATCTAAGGGTTTTCTCCGGTTCGGGATCGAATGGAGCTAAATCCTTGCCACGAGATCTTCGCATACACCTAAAGAGTAAGAGATATCCTGAAAAGCAAAGACACACACCAAAGAGAGATCAAAAGAAACAAGAAAGATCTACACTATAAACAATCAAGAAATGACTCAATCTAGACCTAGTCCCCGGCAACGGCGCCAAAAACTTGTTACGCTCAGGATATGTGTGATACGCAATAGGTTTTAAATTTATACTCGTTATAATTATCCTAACTCCTAGCGAACCCGCAGTGTACGGGACGTTTGTAGAAAGGTAAGTATTCCGAGGTCGAACACAAAGACTAAGGTGAAATCGAGTCAAACAATGGTCATAGATAGTGTGGATCTAAACTAAGAGAAGAGAAAGAAATAAAGAAGAGAAAATCCAAATGTTTTTGGTGGGGTTCTAGGTGATCAAGCAAGATCACAAATCGAACAAGATATCAAAACAAATTAACAACTCGAGAAAACAAGGCAAACAAGTAACACAAGGACAAGATATATGATCAATAGAGAATAGTGGATTCTAGAGGTCAAGATTTCCGGTTATGGCATCGGACTCAAGGTTCTAAAGATTCTAAGGACAAGCTGCGGTGTTGGGGAAAGAGTGTTTCACTAATCGAAGCAATTACCGGGTAGGTCTCTCACTTCACTAATCCCGCATCAAACTCCTATTACCGGGTAGGTCTCAAGGGGTTAGACTAAGGAATTCCGCACAAACTAGATGCTACTTAAGGATAACCCTCTCCTTACCGGGTAAGTCTCGGAATAGGGAAATCTCAAGTAATAATCCTAGCACACTCGATCCAATAGCGGCTTATGAGGCTCACTACTACCTAGCATTCATCATCTTAGGTGTCTAAGGTCGGAAATCATCGGGTAGATCTCTTCCCTCACTTAGGTTGATAGCATTAGGTGATCCTAAGCTAAATTAGGCTTAATAAACACTAGGATTTGACAACCTAACACCCCAATCATACAGATTTATCATTTAGGAAGCAACAGAAGAATAAATTGGGTAGATCTTAATATAAATCGGCCGATCTTCATGATGAACAGCCCGATTTTTCTTCCGGGAATGGGTTTCGTGCATTCAAATCATCCTAAACTAACATATAAGTCCACCCTATCATCACCCAAGCCATAACCATCAATCCATCACTCTAGAATCTCAATGAACTAGCCAATAATATGCATATCAAGATCCAAAATCATCAAACAAGCATACATGGTATTCATAGATGAATAATGAAAGATGAGAAAGCAAAATCAATAAATCTCAGCAAAATCCAAGTTGTAGCAAGACTTACAAACTCTTAAATGAAGATTCAAAACGTTTCTAACAATCCTTGCAATCGTTCTTCAATCCAAGATTACAAAAATCACTCAAAAGTCACTCAAAACCTCACTAATCTCCTAGAATGGTGTTCTTCTTCTTCCTTCAATCTTTGAGAGCTTTTCTTCTCCTCCAATCTTTCCCCCAAATTGATGAGCTGTGAATGAGAGTGTGGGAGAGGAGAGATTCTCAGCAACCACCTGCAGGACCACTTATATTCTCCACCAAGAGCAAGGACGGACAAGAGATCGTGGGACACGTGGCTTAAGCTGTCAAAGCCCTAAAAATCGACCCAGTGGACAAAAATCGGCCGATTTAGCTGCTAGTTGGTCCGATTTTCTTCAACAGAAACATGCTATGATCATCTAGCCATGAGTTGCTCCATTGCTTGCACCAATAGTGGTCTTTGTGTCCCTTGTTGCTCCAATTATGCTCCTCCAAAGCTTTGGATATGTACCATCATGAGGCTTGGCCCTCTAATGTATCAATTAATGTCCAATAGATCCCCGAATTACCTACAAAACCGATAAAAGGTAGTGTAGACGTCTTTTCTAGAAATAAGCTTGAATTGAGCGAAGACGTCATGAACCAATGCCAAAACGTGCATGAATGAGTGAGAATTCTATCTAAATGATTACCTAATCCTAAGTCATAAATCTTGTTAGCATTATATAAATTTTAAAGCTTGACAAGAAGTAGGTGAAAACAATTAATTAAGGAACGATCCGATAAGGTCACATTGAGGAAACCGGGTCAAGCGGTTTGTATTACAAAGAGCATTAGGCGACAGAAGTTTAAGATCATTATTTCATAATCGATAGTCGGGAACTTTCGAAAGGAAAAAGTTTTTATGGTTTGGTAGAGTCATCAACAGAGCTGGAGGTAAGTTTAGAAAACCAAACCGTGAGAAAGTACCTACCGAATCCGAGATATGTCATCAACTATGAAGATCAGAAAATTTAGCCGGTTGATGCTTTTGTAGAGTTCCAGTGGTCTAGACGAGGAACTGATGAGGCTACCTGGGAGATACAGGAGAGTATTAGACGTAGTTATCCCGAGTTCTTTGCGGGTTTAGAGGTTACTCCTGTTTTGACGAGTTAGTACTCGGATGTTGTGTTGTTTGACCTTTCAGGTTTTTATATTGATTTGAGTGATTACGTTTTGTGTGACGCATGTCTACTTTTGGTGATTTAGTAGTTGCGTGTAGCCAACGAAAAGGTCGAGAAAATTAAAATATACCAAAGGAAATGCACGATTAAGAGAATTATTCTAAGTTTCGGGACGAAACTTCTTTTAAGAGGGCACTAATGTAATAACCGAAAATTTTAAACTCCGTTTAATACCGGATCTGACCGGTTTCCGATTCCCCAAACTTCATTCTTTTAAATAAAAGAACACGATATTAAATTCTACCATTTTATGTGACTTTGATTTACATAAAATGATAACTTCTATGTTTCCGTATATAATTCCGTACTTAAATGTTAATTCTTTCAGCCCATCCCTTTTCTTATTTTGGTGAGCAGGCCCAAATTTTGGCCCATGCTTCTTCAGCCAGCCCAACACTTATCTTAAATCTAATTAACCTAATCCCTCTCCTAATCTAATAACTACCCTAATCGATCGTCAACCCTTCCCATATGCAGAAGCCGACCGCAACAAGAGAAGCTGCACATTGCCCTGCTGCCCAATTGCCGCCACCACCGCCACTTCGGACTCACTACCGAGACGAAGTCGCGCCTTCGTCGGAGACCATGAGAGACCGCAACCGTCTGCGACCCACCGGAACCGAGGAGATACGCAGTCCGTTCGCCTCGGTTGCTGCACACCGAAGCCCAGCCTCGCACTCGGACCTCGCCACCCTTCCTTCCGCCGACTCTGTCGACCACCAGTAGCGGCGCCAACCTCACAGCGTCCCTAGCAGCCACCACCCGAGCCTCTTCGATCTTCTCTGTGGACCACCAGGTGAGTCTGAACCATCCCCTCCTACCCCTCTTCTTCCCCTGTCGACTTCATGTAGTTACAGCCGGATGACTTGCTCTTTGATTCACGCAGTAGCAGCCCCAGATCGACAGAAGATGTGCGCCAGCAGCTGTAGTCGTTTCCCGTCCTGCAGCCTTGAGTCCAGAAGAGTGGCGTAACTGTGGAGAGCAAGCGAGCCAGCTTCGAACCCCGGTGACAGCCAACAGTAGAACCGAACCGAGCCGCGATTCCTCTCCGAGTGTGTGACGAGTAGGTTGGACTAGTGAGTACTTTCCGCCCCGATGCATTGTCGGATGCTGTATATGGAGTTACACAAGTAAAAGAATGTTAAATATATGTGATATAATTTTAGGAGTAGGCATACTGAATGTATATAGTGTATACATGTTTGAGCAGTAAATTTTAACGTGCTTATATAGGAATACAGTACATAAATGTATGTATATATAGAAGTAGGATTTTTGAAAGAAATAAAATATACAAATATATATGTATCAGCGGTATACATATATACATACATATAGATTTACGAGTATATATATATGAATAGGTGCAGTGGACGTGTATGTGTATATATAGATATATAAGAATGATCGAGAGAGATAGGCACATATGTGTATAAGTATATATATAATTGCACTACAATGCTTTGCAGAATTAATAAAGGTGAGTAAAATGTAAAAGAGATATAAACATATATATAAATAAATTGGGATTTCGGGAGTTATATATATAAAGAACCAGAAGAATATATACTCATGACGTAAGTGTACCTATACCCGTACAAGATGGAAAATAAAATATGTAGATATATATATATATATATGAGTACCGAATATTTACACAATTAAATAAGTGAGTTGAGGAGAAAGGTTAAAGTATATAATACGGATAATATATGTAATAGATGGTAACCGGGAAGGAGGAAGAGTGTTATTCTTTTTCGAGTGGATTCAAGTTTGAACTGGTGACCTATAAGTAGCTAACCGAGAGACACAAAGTATGGAAACAAGTTTTAAAAGGAATAAGAAAGTTTAAGAATAAATTTGAGAAGCCTTCGGCTGAGGGTAAAATGGTCTTTTACCGTAAGAACTTGTTCCGTAATTCCTTAGCATGAGGTTGGACATGTGGATATGATTTTGATACACATGCCTTATTTGACAGGCGTTTGAGTTACCACGAGTACGGACTGTTTGAGACGTGTTAGAGTGTATTTTGACTCAGGTAAGTCCTTGCGACTTACTTAGCCAGTTTTTGGATATTAGTTGAGTGATAGTGGTTGTGTGTGCTATTGCGTGGTTAATAATAATAACTTGCTAGGACGACTGTTATTATTACGTTTAAGGCCCAAGTGTATGTATAACGGGCCGTGACATCACTGCCCAGCTCTGACAGGAGACTGGGAGGTTCTCTATACCCAGACCAGGCAGGTACAAGGTGAGATGCATCGGATCCATTCCTGATGGTTACACGGGGGCGGAGGCGAGGTTTGGGAATCCCTCGTGTCACAAAATAAGTGTCATTAGCGTGAAAGAGTAACTTAACTCCAGATAATAAAACTGAGATCGGGACCCATTGTGAGGTCCTAACCAGTAATTTCCCGAGTTCTGAGAATTCGGGGTGTTACAATTATACTATTACATTATTGACTGATTCTAATATGGTAAATATATATATAATTTTTTTTTAAAAAAATTAAAATTCTAAAAAAATAACACGTGGCATAAAATAAGCTAGGATGAACCACGTTGAAGGAAATGATTTTGCTTTAATATATGTATATAGATATTTTTACCCTAATATAATTGATAATTAGTGAGTGATTGTTTTAGATATTTGTGTGATGTAATAAAATAATAATTAATAATATGCTATTTTAAAATAATATTTATCAATAACTAGGCTTACAGTATCTATTCTATAGGAACTTACCTTATAAAAAATAATTAAAATAATAAATTTGTAGTATTGGAGTTTTGAATTATGATTGACTTTTTTTATATATAGAGAGACTAACCGCTCTAAAGCATCTATATGAACGAGGACATCAACAACATAAGGAACGAACCCATCACAAGACTCAAAAAAAATCACATGACAAGCGAGTCGATCAACAACATTGTTGATTTCCTTGAAAATATGGTTGAAACTCCACGAAGAGAAACCAAAGAGAGAGGTAGAGATATCCGAGATGATCAAATCAACATCCCATGGAGGCTTCCAGATGTGATTGATCGAGTTGATGAGCGTCAAGTTATCACCTTCTGAAAAAATAGAAATAATATATTTTAGAATTTAGCCCTAAATTCTAAAGCATTACTCTCTCAACCTCTCTTACTTTCTATTTACTTTTAAAGTTTTAAAACTGTTCTAAACATTTTAATAGGGTGTGAACTGGACCGGACCAAATTATATTTAAATGGTTATAATGATTTTATCATATTTTACCTGGGAACTTTGAATTTAAAATTATTTTACGAAAATTTATTTGTTTATATTTTTTTTACCGCAATATTTTCATATGGCGCCAAATAATTTGGTTGTTGGTGTCGGTGACATAAGTCATCACCAATGGTCCCTTCTATTAGCCACGGTAAAGATTAGCCAACGCCATTACATGACTATTGGCGACGGTTATATACCACCGACGCCAATACTTGGTATTTTTGCCACGTTGATGTTGCCGTCGCTTTCGTCGCCAAATAAAGACCAATGGCGACGGCAAAGCCTTGCCGTCTCCAACATGCGTGGCTAATTGAATTATTTTTTGTAGTGTTGCCATTGTTTGTGAATTATGGTTGTATATCAACTTAGATGTGCCATTACTCAAACCCTACATAAGACCAAAGCCGTATAAATTTCACCGGTTATGTATGAACTGAATAATGTAAAAATATATGTTAGAATAGATATACATATACTTTTCCAATCACCTTCAACCCATCATCTTGCCAACAAAGGCGTGGCCGGATATCATCTTTCTGAACTTCAAGCTCATGAGAATGAGAAGATCCAACCAACCTAACCAAAATCCATATAAATTTCATCACTTTGTAATTGCTTGTTTTGAGAATTTGTAATTTAGATTCGATAAAATAGATAGTTTTTAATTTCCGATCATGAGAGTGAAAATGTATCAAATGACAATTCTCCTTCCGATTTTTTTGATAATTCAGTTGATTATTTGTAGTCAGCTTTGCTATATTGAAAAATTAAGGCATTTCTGGTTTCTTTTATTTCATGTTCTTGTCTATGAATTTTGAGTTTTGATTTGATTTGATACTTTGAAGATCGAGAAAAGCAAGAAAAGGATGGGTTTGTTGTAAAAAAAATCTTCTTTTTTTCACATTTTTTTGCTATTGTACTTAGTTTTGTAGACATATACTGATAGAAATATGGGGGATCTAGATTGAGGAGAGACTTCAACTAGTTCTTCTCGATCGTTTGAATTGGATCAAACGTAGAATTTGAGCGGCGAACGCTTGGAAATGGATGCGGAAGCGTACGGTTGATCCGATTTAGGTAGATCGGATCATCCACGAAGTGGAGTAGATAGAGTTGATCCTTCAAAAGGATCCTCGAGTCTGAAGACTTGGATCAAAGACTAGATCCACGATAGAACTTTAAGAGGATTGAAGAAGAGATGATTTCCAAACCAAGTAAGAGGATTTCCCTTCACAATACTTGGATTCAACTTAGAGATGTTTTACAATGAGTCAATCATCCCTTTATATAGTGGATGAAGTTCATACAAAGAGCCGGAACATAAATGACGGAAATTAAAGTCGGAATTAAGTTCCAAAAATAAAAAGTCTAAAATATGAAAGGCCGGAATTCAAGTCACGGAATTTTGTTCCGGAATTAAAGTTTCAAATACAAAAAGTCTATTATTAAATAGCCAAAATATTTAATATGTCTTCAAAGTGGTGCCGAGTCCTTCAAGCCGGAAATACGGATGACATTGTCATCCGGAGGCGTATCATTCTTGTCCTTTTAAATGTGAAATGTCCTCGTTTGCACGGTCAAAAAAGAAAGTAGTAGCTTTGTGAACGAGACCCTTGAAACACCGGATGCACATTGTCGGGCGGCTTGGACTGGTAGTCTTTCAAAAGGGCGGTGGGGCCGCCAAGCTTGTTGACTATGCCGACAAATTGCCGGAAAGAGCACCGATATATGATTGATTTCAATTGATGAAGCCGATACTCTTTATAATTGTGAATCAAGCCTTGGGTGGTGATAGAAATACGGGCGATCTAGATCGAGGAGAAACTTCAACTACTTCCTCTTGATCGTTCAAGTTGGATCAAACTTAGAAATGGAGCGGCGGAAGCTTAGAAATGGATGTGGAAGCGTTCGGTTGATCCTTCAAAAGGATCCTCGAGTATGAAGGCTTGGATCAAAGACTAGATCCAAGATAACACTTTAAGAGGTGGAAGAAGATGTGATGCCTAAACCAAGTAAGAGGATTTTACCTTCACAATACTTCGATTCAACTTAGACATCCTTTTACAAATGAGCCGAGTCATCCTTATATAGTGGATGGGAGCTAACCAAAGGTTCAAACATAAATGACAGTATTAAAGTCGGAATTAAGTTCCGGTAAATGAAAAGCCTAAAATATGAAAGTTCGGAATTTAAGTCACGGAATTAAGTTCCGGAATTAAAGTTCCAAATATAAAAGTCCTATTATTAAATAGCCGAATAATAATAAATGTCTTCAAAATGGTGCGGGTCCTTCTAGCCGGAAACACGGATGACATCGCCATCCGGGGGCGTATCATTCTCCTCCTCTTAAATGTGAAACGTCCCCGTTTCACCGTCAGAAAAGAAAGGAGTCACTTGAGGAACAAGACCCTTGAAATGCAGCATTGGATGCACATTGTCGGAGTCGGGCGGCTTGGACTTGTAGTCCTTCAAAAGGTCAGTGGTGCCGCCAAGATTGTCGAACATAAAGAGGAAAAAGTCCGGATCGGGAGGCTCGAACTTATAGTTTGACATGGTGGTGACGTTGTGGAACTTGTCTCTTATGCTGAAAATGGTCTTGATTTTGAGTGGTGGAGGCACACTAAAAATGTTGAAAGGCAAGCCAAGATGGAAGTTAGTTGGCAATGTAAAGACAAACCTCGGATCATACGACTCGGATTTGTAGTCCATCAACACCATTGTGCCGTTGTCGGAGTCGATTATTTCTTCTTTCTCAATGATGGCTTCATCTTTGTCATCTTGAAAGTACTCTCCACATAACGGATTGACAAGATGAATTGAAATAACCGGGGCATATATTTTAATGACGACATCTTCCTCGTCTTCAACTTCGTCACACAACGGTTGGACCACCAACTCACACCTTGGTTGTGACTCCACTTGGGGCTCTTCTTGTTGGGCAACCGTCGTTAGTTCAAGTATTGTTGCCCTTATAACTTCTATTTCATGCTTTAGAGCGGCATTTTCTTTGGCTAAGACAGCAACACGTTGTTGGTGTTCATGTGGATACCATTGATACCCATGGATAGTCTCTTTGGTACTTGGTGGATTTGGAGGAGGCAACCACTCCTCATCTTCAAAATATTGTCTCCGTCGGTACCTCCGGGTGGTTTGTTTGGCCTTCGGTGGATATGGAGGAGGTAACCATTCCTCATCTCATCATAAGAATCATAATCATCATAGAACATGATGAATGATGAAGAAACACTTGAAGATCTTCGAAGAATACCAAAGAACACTTGAAGATCTTCGAAGAACACCGAAGAACACTTGAAGATCTTCGAAGAACACCGAAATACACTTGAAGATCTTCGAAAAACACCGAAGAACACTTGAAGATCTTCGAAGAACACCGAAGAACACTTGAAGATCATCAAAAGACACTGAATAAATTTGATCAAGAAAAAAACTTTTATAAAGAAACTTGACCTCGATCCCTAGCTCTGATATCAATGATAGAATTACGGGGGATCTAGATCGAGGAGAAACTTCAACTACTTCCTCTTGATCGTTCAAGTTGGATCAAACTTGGAACTTGAGCGGCGGAAGCTTAGAAATGGATGTGGAAGCGTTCGGTTGATCCTTCAAAAGGATCCTCGAGTATGAAGGCTTGGATCAAAGACTACATCCAAGATAGAACTTTAAGAGGTGGAAGAAGATGTGATGCCTAAACCAAGTAAGAGGATTTTACCTTCACAATACTTAGATTCAACTTAGACATCCTTTTACAAATGAGTCAAGCCATCCTTATATAGTGGATGGGGGCTAACCAAAGGTTCATACATAAATGACAGAATTAAAGTCGGAATAAAGTTCCGGTAAATGAAAAGCCTAAAATATGAAAGGTCGGAATTTAAGTCACGGAATTAAGTTCCGGAATTAAAGTTCCGAATATAAAAGGCTTATTATTAAATAGCCGAATAATAATAAATGTCTTCAAAATGGTGCGGGTCCTTCTAGCCGGAAACACGGATGGCATCGCCATCCGGGGGCGTATCAGGTGGGTGGCAAAGCTTGTGACATTGTACATTGGGCGGTTCAAACTTGTAGTGCATGTGGCCATGGTCTCGCCGGTGAGTTTGTCTACCATGCCGTCTAAGCTTGTGACATTGTACATCGGAGGCATGCCGGAAAGAAGCAAGGGTAAGCCGGTAAATAAGTTATTAGACAAAAAAAATCAAATCTTGGTTCAGCCGGCTCGAACTTGTAGTCAAACAGCATAACGGTGCCATTGTCGGGGTTGATGGCTTCTTCTTTGTCCTCTTCAAAGGACTCACCATACACCGGGTTGAGAACTTCTATTGGGAGTACCGAGTGCAATCTTTATTGACGATATCACCCTCGTCCATGACTCGTCACAAAATGGTTCTTATTGTTGGACGGACGTTGTTTGGGCTAGAAGTCGTGCCCTTAAAATTTCTATCTCACACTTTAGAGAATCATTTGTTTCCTTAAGCATAACATACTCCTCTTGCGGACTAGCACGCCGTTGGGGGGCAACGTTGACACCTTGCTCATGATTGGCACGCCGTGTTGGGTAAGCATTGGTATCCTCAAAATAAGCTTGTCGGAGTGGATACCATTGATGCCCGTCCATGGTATAAGTCGGCCTTGGTGGGTCCGGAGGTGGCAACCACTCCTCGTCATTAATATGGGAACACCAACGATTTTGTTGATACCACCGATGCCCATGTGTGGCCGCTTTGTGCTTTAGTTCATGAGGTGAAGGCAACCATACTCCATACAAGTCAAACGGATCATCATCGTTATAAAACATGATGAACGATGAAGAACACCGATGAACTCCGAAGAACACCGAAGAGAACAAAAAAAATTTGTGAAGAACAATGATGAACAATCAAGAACACAAGTAAAGAAACTTGACCTCGATCCCTTACTCTGATACCAATGATAGAAATATGGGACGATCTAGATCGAGGAGACACTTCAACTACTTCTTCTTGATTGTTCGAGTTGGATCAAACGTAGAACTTAAGCAGTGGAAGCTTAGATATGGATACGGAAGCATACGGTAGATCCGATCTAGGTAGATCAGATCATCCACGGAGTGGAGTAGATAGAGTTGATCCTTCAAAAGGATCCTAGAGTATGAAGATTTGGAGCAAAGACTAGATCCACGATAGAACTTTAAGAGGATTGAAGAAGAGGTGATGCCCAAACCAAGTAAGAGGATTTCCCTTCACAATACTTGGATTCAACTTAGACATGTTTTACAATGAGCCAAACATCCCCTTATATAGTGGATTGAGGCTATACAAAGAGTCGAAACATAAATGACGGAAATTAAAGTCGAAAGTAAGTTTCGAAAATGAAAAGTCTAAAATATGAAAGGTCGGAATTTAAGTCACGGAATTAAGTTCCGAAATTAAAGTTCCGAATATAAAAATTCTATTATTAAATAGCCGAAATATTTAATATGTCTTCAAATGGTGTCGGGTCCTTCTAGCCGAAAACACGGATGACATCACCATTCGAAGGCGTATCATATACCAATATATTTTAGTAGTGTCTTGCATATATTCAACTTGTTTTTATAATCAAATTTGTTATATGCTAATTTTTTTTTCAGACATCTTTATAAATCATGTATTAATAGACTACGAAGAGAGTCTATCAATCGTTAATCCTCGTAGATTAAGAAATAATATATTTACACAATTATATGTTTTAGTCATCTACTATGGCTTAAAAAGTATGAATGACTATGTACTACATCCCCATGTCCGTTTGTTTTTATTAGTTAATTTATTCGTTTCAGTTATTCACTTTTGATGTCGCTTTCTTAAAATAATCTATCAAAGCACATTATATCAGTATGTCTATATGCATTTACGATTTAATTTAATCGCTTCAGTTCACCACTTTCGATATTGCCTTTTAAAAAAACCAATCAAAGTACGCGCGTGTGTTTACGATTAGTTTACTCGCTTTAGTTCATCACTTTCAATATCGCCTTTTTAAAAATAATCGATCAAAGCACGATTATACGCGCGGTTTGACTAGTAAGCTAAAAAACATCAACACCCCTTTAGTGCACATACATATACTCCAACAAAGCTATCGTAGTTGTGAATCTCATCCTTTACATTTACACGTACCACCATATTGAAATGACAATAACATTTGTTACCGTGCTTATATGTAAGTTCCGTTTAACATCATAACTTGAGTTTGACACCAAACCGCACACATTTTGTGCAACCGACGCTCTTGACTCCAAATTGACAACAAACTAAACGAATTCCAAGTGAACGACGTGCGTGCTACGCACACGCGACACAACTTTTAAACTAAAAATAGCGACATCACAATAATCAATAATGTAATAAGGAAAATTAATGTTAAGGATTATGAATTCTTGCATACAATAATAAAGGACACCTACGTATTTTGGACAAGTATTAGCAGACATGTCCAATAAGAGGTGCCATTAGACCCAACAATACACGACCACTAATTTTTGGGGCCTCATAATATTTATTTTTAGTTGGTTTATGAAACAAAAAAGTGCTTGTTATAGTGGTTAAACCTTAATATTATGTGCAAATGGTCAAGAGTTCAAAACCATTTAGGGCCCGCTTGGTTGTAACTTTGAAAACGGAAACGGATCTAGTACATAAGTATATCTTTGTTCATGAAATTTTTTGGAATCATTCTTTATGATTTGAGGTAATTGTAGTTGAACTTGATTACTTTTGATATTATAGGAAAACAAAATGGTACAAATATGGAGTAGACTCGTTTCCATTCCGTTTCCGTTTTTGAAGTTAGAATTAACGGAGATTAGCATTTTTTTTTCCGTTTTATAATATATTTTTATCTCTTCTTTTATCTAATACTCCTTTTTTTTTCTAAATTAAATATAATTTTTAAAATAAATAATAAAAAACGTTGAAACAGGCTCACTGGTCGTACCTGAGTACGTGTAAAATAAAGACCCTATGCTGCATTCCAAACAAGCAAACAATAGAGAAAGAGGATAGGTTGTAAAGTGAATACGAAGAAGAGCAAGATTTGTATTGCAAAGCATTCATAAAAATTACTACATCGTTTCCATACAAGGACACGTACGAATTTTGGACACGTCAATCATAACATACCGTAATAATTTTTGTTTTTGAATCCCACTATCATATTGAGGTGCTGACACGTAGAGTTTATAATAACACGTGTCAAGCTCCAAGGATACGTGTCATGCGAGGGATCAAGCCAGTGTTCATCTCCTGTTCACACCGTACAGTATTAAGCATCCTCCTTCTCGAGACCAACCATAGAGTAAGAGTACTGGTGCAACAATCAACAAGTGAAACCCCCAAAACGACTTGCTGCAATCGATCGATCAAGACAAAGAAACCTAAAATGGCGTCAACTTTCGTGTGGAGGAGCTCCATGATGAAGCTGACAACGTCGTTACCTCACTCACCTGCTACTGCTTTCATTCCTCGAAGGGTCTCGAGGGTCTGTCTTTCTTCATCATCCTCCCAGGTAATGATTAAATTTGTAGTTTTTAATTAATTTTATGATTCATGTTTGGATGAGGCAGTAATTATAATAAATTTGATTGCAGAGCCGATATGCGAGGGATGATAAGGAAGAACACGGAAAAGAAGCGATGAAAGAAGGGTTAGAAGCGACGAAGCAGTCTGCAGAGGAGATGAAGAAAGGAGTAGAAGACATGGAAAGCCGGAAAGGCGCACGGGACTTGGGCGACGTGACGAGGGAGACGGCGGAGAGCATCAGAGGGAAAACAAAGGAAAAGAGTGCTGAAGCTGGTCAGAAGATGCAGGAGATGAAGAACAGCGCCAAGGAGAAGGCTATGGATAGAACTCAGAGAGCTGGAGAAACCATGCATGATGCAAAGGAGAGGGCGAAGGAGACGGCGGGGTGGACGGCGGAGAAGGCCAAGGAAGGGGCGGAGACGGCCGCGGAGAAGGCGGAGAACGCAGGGGAGAAGGCGGCTGATGCGGTGAAAGGGACGGTGAAGGGAGCGTGGGATGTGGCTAAAGGGGCGACCCAGAAGATAAAGGAGACGGTTGTGGGGAAATCGGAGGATGAGAAGTCGCCGGAGGAGTTGATGGAGGATCATCTTAAGAAGCCGCCGCGTAGTGGCGATGATCCTAACAGGAAAATATATTAGGGTTTTTTTGTTGTTTGGTTTATTTTGTTGTTTGCGTTTAATAAGTTGTTTTGAATTCACAAAAAGAGGAAGTGTACTTCTGAAACCGAATGATATGATGATATAGTTTGAGTTTGGTATGTGAATACATGTGTTTTAAAATGAAGGAAATATGGTTCCGATGATGCTTTGGTGTGCCCTTCTGCTCATTGAAACATGTCGATCTCATGTGTGCCACAAAAACAAAATTTAAAAGATGCCGGAATTGATTTTACAACCCCAATGAAGAAGAAAGAAGCATCCTTCTAGTGAAAGAGTGAAAGAGGGGTTGCACAACAGCACAAAATCTTACAAGACGTATTAAACTGCTGAATTGCGATTGCTCAAGGGGTCAATATTTTTTGGATCCATGCTTGTGGAGATGGCCCAGATGGGATGCACAGAGATGGCCCAGATGGGAGTGTGATGTGTAATTATATGATAAATCACTAATAAAATACTAGTTAAGTAAGTTTTTTTAAAATATTGGTTAAAATTTTTTTGAAATTGTTCTCTAAAATATTGGTTAAATTTTTTTGTAATTTTTCTCTAATAACTAGCCTAGTAATTAGGCTAATTAGGTTCAAATATAATATTTAGGTTCAAATATAATATGTTGTAGATGTTCACCTAATTAAAACTCTTATCTTCATGGTAAAAACTAAAAACTTGAAAATGGTAAAAATTAAAGGGGTAAATAAATTTAATAAAAATAGAATTCTTATCTTCCGACTTAAAAATGATAAAAATTAAAGGGTAAATAAATCTAATGAAAATAGAACTCTATATTCCAACTTGAAAATCTTCTTTTCTCAGAAATCTAGGGCTTTCTGACGAATGTGAACATCGTCACTGACGTTTTTTCCAAGTCTTCCGCCATCTCTCTCCGGTCCAACGCCGTGAGGGCTAGGTTTCTTCTCGCCAGCGAGGGCGAGAGCGTTTCTTAGTGGTGGTATTTTCTGTATTGGTGGTAGTATCTTGGTAGTTACCAGCGGTTATGGACAACATAGCGCGTGGAAAGAGAAATCTGGCATTGACAGACGAGGAGACATTGGTGATATCAATCGATGATCCTGAGATTACAGCGACCAACAAGAACGAAGTGATCTCCTTGGTTGGTCAACTACTTACGTCAAGGCCTTTCAACGCATACGCTTTAAAAACAACAATGAAAGGTGCATGGAGGTTAAAGAACGGTTTCTTATTCAGGGAGATCAGTCAGAATCTATTTGTTTTTCAGTTCATCAGTAAAACAAATAGAGAGAAAGTCATGAGAAGCGGACCATGGAGTTTTGACAAGTCTTTATTAGTGCTCAAAGATTCGGGACTAGAGCAACCATCTCAGATTGTGTTTAACAAGGTCCCTTTCTGGATTCGAATCTATGGTATTCCATTGTCGTGCGTTACAATGTCAACGGCGATAGCAATAGGTTCTGTGTTTGGTGGCCTGGTTGAAGTAGATAATGAAGAATTAACATTATGTGCTCAATATCTTCGTATGAGAGTAATGGTCGATGTTACCAAACCGTTACGACGAGGAGTCTTGCTGACGTTGGCAAAGAAGAAGATATGGGTAGACATCAAGTATGAAAGGCTTCGAAATTTCTGCTATGTGTATGGTAGATTAGGTCATGTTGACCTTGATTGCAGTGAGGAAGATGCTCCTACTGACAAACAAAATTATGGAGATATGTTGAGAGCATCACCTTTGAAGGCAAACATGGAGAGAAGCTGGGTGGAACGTGAGAAGGAGAGAACCATAAAGTAAGGACTGCAGAATGGTAACCAGAAGGACATTGGAGAGGGTGGTTCGACTTCATCCCCTAAACCTCAGGGTTCCACTCGACGACACCTGTTCGACCTACTATCAAGAGATGTAGCAGAAATAGAAGGATTGGTGAAGGGCTTATAGGTGACTGATGAGGCAGCCAAGGAAACGTTTGGCCAGGAATTAGAGTTGATGAGAGAGGATGGGGTTAGAGTGGACAATAAACAATCAAGAAGGAGTAGTTGATACGCCCCCGGATGGCGATGCCATCCGTGTTCCGGCTAGAAGGACCCGCACATTTTGGAAGACCGTTATTATTATTCGGCTATTTAATAATAAGTCTTTTTGTATTCGGAACTTTAATTCCGGAACTTAATTCCGTGAATTAAATTCCGACCTTTCATATTTTAGGTTTTTCATATTCGGAACTTAATTCCGACTTTTAATTCCGTCATTTATGTTAAGACTCTTTGTATGACCTCCATCCACTATATAAGGATGGCTTGGCTCATTTGTAAAAGATATGTCTAAGTTGAAATCTAAGTATTGAGAAAGAAAACCCTCTTACTTAGTTTAGGCATCATCTCTTCCTCCATCCTCTTAAAGTTCTTGCTTGGATCTAGTCTTTGATCCAAGCCTCCACATTCGAGGATCCTTTTGAAGGATCAACTAAACGCTTCCGCCGCCCAAGTTCTTCGTTTGATCCAACTCAAACAATCAAGAAGGAGTAGTTGAAGTTTCTCCTCGATCTAGACCGCCCGTTTTTGTATCATTGGTATCAGAGCTCGGGATCGAGGTCAAGTTCTTTACTAAAGTTCTTGATTGTTCTTCATCAAAATTTTTTTTCTCTTCAGTGTTCTTGAAGATCTTCAAGTGTTCTTCGAAGATCTTCCACCGTTCTTCGAAGATCTTCAACCGTTCTTCAGTGTTCTTTGAAGATCTTCAAGTTGTTCTTCATCGTTCATCATGTTCTATGACGATTCTGATTCTTATGATGAGGATGATGAATGGTTACCTCCTCCATATCCACTGAAGGCCAAGCAAACCACCCGGAGGTACCAACGGAGAGAATACTTTAAGGAGGAGGTGTGGTTGCCTCCTCCGGACCCACCAAGGCCCCACCGACGGCGTCCTAGTCTCCAAGAGGAGTGGTTGCCTCCTCCGGACCCACCACGTCCGACTTATTCCATGGATGGGCACCACCGATATCCACATGAACGCCAACAACGTGCTGCCATCTTAGCCAAAGAAAATGACGCTCTAAAGCGTGAGTTAGAAGTTTTGAAGGCACAAATGGCTTCCCTCATGACGGCCGCCCAACAAGATGAACCTCAAGCGGTGTCACAACCACGGTGTGAGTTGGTGGTCCAACCGTTGTGTGACGAAGTTGCAAACAAGGAAGATGTCATTCAAACTTGTGCCCCGATTATTCCTATTCATTTGGTCAATCCGTTACATGGAAAGTTCTTTGAAGATGACAAAGACGAGGCCATTTTTGAGAGGGAAAAAGAATCCAAACCCGACAATGGTACCATTTTGTTGATGGAAAACCAACTTGAGCCGGACGATTTGAGGTTTGTCTTTATGATGCCCCCTCACTTATCCCTCATCTGGCCGTTCCATATTTTCAGCATGGCCCGCCGTTCAAAGTCAAGACTAGTTACGGCATAAGAGGCAAACTCTACAGCACCGCCACCTTGAGGGATTACATATTCAACAAACGCCGCAAAGCCACAATGTTGAAGGACTACAAGTCCAAGCCTCCTGACAATGTGCATTCGGTGTTGATTTTCAAGGGTCTTGTTCCTCAAGTGACTCCTTTCTTTTTTTACGGTGAAACGAGGACGTTTCACATTTAAGAGGAGGAGAATGATACGCCCCCGGATGGCGATGCCATCCGTGTTCCGGCTAGAAGGACCCGCACATTTTGGAAGACCGTTATTATTATTCGGCTATTTAATAATAAGTCTTTTTGTATTCGGAACTTTAATTCCGGAACTTAATTCCGTGAATTAAATTCCGACCTTTCATATTTTAGGCTTTTCATATTCGGAACTTAATTCCGACTTTTAATTCCGTCATTTATGTTAAGACTCTTTGTATGGCCTCCATCCACTATATAAGGATGGCTTGGCTCATTTGTAAAAGATATGTCTAAGTTGAAATCTAAGTATTGAGAAGGAAAACCCTCTTACTTAGTTTAGGCATCATCTCTTCCTCCATCCTCTTAAAGTTCTTGCTTGGATCTAGTCTTTGATCCAAGCCTCCACATTCGAGGATCCTTTTGAAGGATCAACTAAACGCTTCCGCCGCCCAAGTTCTTCGTTTGATCCAACTCAAACAATCAAGAAGGAGTAGTTGAAGTTTCTCCTCGATCTAGATCGCCCCTTTTTATATCAGAGACTCCATGTGACATAGCTAGCGGTACAAAACAGAATAGTGGAGCCGCTAATGAAGAAGTCCAAAAGAAGTGGAAGAGACTAACACGAGAGGCAGCGGAGGCACATGACATAGATACCGGTACACCATCGAAAAGGAGAGTTGATACGATGCTGCAAGAGGGACCATTGGATGAGAACAATGTAGAGGAGTTAAAAAAAAAGAAAACTGGATGACTTAATGATATCGGCGAGGGAGAGGAACACCCTCTCTTGCCGGGACAAATGAGTTGTTTGAGTTACAACTGTCGGGGGTTGGGGAAGGCCCGATCAGTTGTTCGACTTACCAACTTGGTAAGACGGGAGGACCCTAGGATTGTGATTTTGATGGAGACCAAATGTGATAAGAGAAGAATAGAAGAGGTGCATATTCGGCTTGGTTTTGATGGGTGTTTTGTGGTGGATTGCATCGGGAGATCAGGTGGATTATGTCTTTTTTGGAAAACTGATATGGATGTCAAAATTATCACTTATACTGGACATCATATTGACGCTCATATTCTGAGTGAAGGGATTGATACACCATGGAGACTTACATGTATGTATGGATGGCCGAAAACTATAGAAAAAGTTCATACTTGGCGGTTGCTGGCTCGCATACATGAGGAAGTGGATGGGCCATGGATGTGTATAGGTGACTTTAATCAGGTATATGCACTGAATGATAAAGTGGGGGGTAACATACCGGACTTTCATCATATGGTAGCTTTCCGGGATACGATAGAATCTTGTGAGTTACACAAATTCAACTTCATTGGAAATAGATTCACATGGGACAACGGAAGAATGGAAGCTGAGTTCATACAAGAGCGGTTGGATTACGCTTTTGCAAATGAACCGTGGTTAAATTTATTCCCAGGTTCCAGGTAGATTCATTTGCAGCGACAAGGCTCGGACCACGTACCAATTTTTCTCCACTTTCTACGCCTGGAGCAGGGGGGGTGAGGAGAGACATGCAGGGAGACGACCCAGGCGTTTTGAGGTACTATGGGCGGAAGATGAGAATTGTCGAGAAGTGGTTCGAAATGCGTGGACAAATCCAAACACAAGGATGAGCACAGTTGGCGTGCAAGGGCAAATAGAATCATGCATGGCGGAACTCAGGGATTGGAGTAGGAAACGGTTTGGTGATGTTTTGATCAATCTACAAAAAGTACGAGAAGAATTACGCAATTTAAACAAGCAGGGTATGCATGGGGGTATGGTCCATAGGAGAAACTATCTGGAGCGAAGGGAGAACGAGCTAATGGAGCAAGAGGAGAAGATTTGGTTTCAACGAGCCAAAGTGAATGAGCTGAAATGGGGAGACAAGAACTCGGGATTCTTCCATCGTCGAGCCAATGGTAGACGGAAACAAAATGAAATATGCATGCTTATTGATGATACAGGAATGGAATGGCGGAGTGGTGATGGCAAGGCTAGAGTAGCTGTTGAATATTTCCGAGAACTTTTCAAGTCCAATCCACTAGCTCTACCACAAACAGCCTCTCAAGGACTATCGTGTGTACTCTCGGATGATGATAATGTCGAGCTTTTGCGTCCATTCAACGACGAAGATGTATATGCAGCGCTCTTCTCCATGCACCCAACAAAGGCGCCGGGACCGGACGGTATGTCGGCATTATTTTATCAACAACATTGGGACATAGTTGGTCCAAATATTACATCGTTTATCCTCAATGTAATACATGGAGCTCCCTTTCTAGCCCATTTCAACCACACTTTCATCTCATTAATCCCAAAACTTACTAATCCCTCTAGGATGAAAGATCTACGTCCTATCAGTTTATGTAACGTCCTATACAAGATTATGTCAAAGATGATTGTCAACAGAATGAAACCGAGTTTGGATAAGGTGATAGGGGAAAACCAAAGTGCTTTCGTCCCAGGGAGATTGATTATGGATAATGTGCTTAGTGCTGCTGAAATCTTTCATTATATGAAAAACCGTTGTTCGGGTAAGTTGGGTTATCTCGCTCTAAAACTTGATATGGCTAAAGCTTACGACCGGATTGACTGGGGTTTTTTAGAGCACTGCATGAAATGTCTTGGGTACAAGGAGGAATGGGTCACGCTGGTTATGAGATGTATTACTAGTGTCTCTTTTTCTCGGTTCTTATGGAAGGTATACCGTCTCAAGATTTTGTTCCAAACCGGGGCTTGCGTCAAGGAGATCCCCTGTCCCCGTTTTTATTCCTTATTTGCGCAGAGGCTTTTTCTAGCCTTATTCGACGTAGTGAGAGGTTGGGAAGATGGAAGGGAATTCGGATTGCACGTGGTGCACCGGTAGTATCCCATCTTTTATTTGCGGATGATAGCATGTTGTTTGCCAAAGCGACTTGTCAACAAAGCCAAGACATAGTTCATATCCTCCAAGTATACGGAGCAGCGTCGGGTCAACAAGTAAACTTTGGTAAGTCCGAACTATCTTTTAGTTCCAACGTAGATGAAGCAATGAAAGATGAGATTCAAGGAATTCTCGAGGTTGTCGAAGTTGATAAACATGATAAATACTTGGGCCTTCCAACCATGATTGGGCGATCGAAGAAAGTCATCTTTGCACAAGTAAAGGAGCGGGTTTGGAATAAACTAAAGAGCTGGAATGGTAAGATATTATCGAGGGCTGCTAAAGAAGTTCTAATCAAGAGTGTACTCCAATCCATTCCAATGTATACTATGTCTTGCTATTATCTCACTTCCGGCCTTTGTCGAGAAATAGAGCAACTATTATGCAAGTTTTGGTGGGGAACAGTGGATAACAACGGAGTGCATTGGATGAAATGGAAAGCCTTGTGTGAGCCAAAGGATAAAGGAGGAATGGGCTTCCGAGACATGGAAGCCTTCAATTTATCCCTCCTTGCACGCTGAGGTTGACGTTTGCTACAAGAACCGAGCTCTTTATTAGCTAGATTACTCAAGGCTCGCTATTATCCATCTGTGTCTTTCCTGGAAGCATCAGCTGGTTACCGCCCTAGTTATGCATGGAGAAGCATTCTTATGGGGAGAGAGTTCTTAGTTAAGGGTGTATACTGGGCGATCGGAAATGGCTCTAGTGTCAGAATTGGTCTTGATCCATGGATTCCACGTCCGATTTTCTTTAAACCTCTTCAAACCTTGCGACCTATTGGGGATAATGAGCGAGTTATTCACATGATTGATTGGCAAACATCACGATGGCGAGAGGATGATCTTAGGCAGACTTTCCTACTGTGTGACGTTGAGTATATTCTCAAAATCCACCTCGTTGAGCAAAGTGTGCAAGACGAGTACATATGGCATTATGAGCCGAGCGGCGTGTTCACTGTCAAATCATGTTATCACATGATTTTTAACTCCAAAGTTAAAACGGGTGAGAGCTCATCCGTCATCCATGGGAATAAAGGTGAAGGTGATTGTTTGTGGAAAAAGTTGTGGAAGATTAACGTACCACCTCGAGTGTGTTCATTCCTATGGAGATGTGAAAAGAATATCCTTCCCTGCAAGGCTATCCTTGCTTCTCGCCGATGTATAGATGATTCCATGTGTTCCCTATGTTGTCAGGAGGAGACGATAATGCATGTGTTGTTTGGGTATGTCTCTGCTATTCAGATTTGGACATCTCAAAAAGAAGGAAGATTTCCGAAAGCCAAAAATATGAGCTTTTTCCAGTTTTTGAGACATTGCCTTGATAAGCTTGATGGTGCAACAGTGGAAGAATGGGCTATGTTTCTTTATGGCATCTGGTATGCAAGGAATCTTCGAGTCTTTCAAAATCGGGACAAAGAGGTTCATACTATAGTGGAGGAACAAATGCGAACCCTAGATGAGTATCGTAAGGCTTCGAACAGAAGACAGGCAAGACGAAGAATGAATGTTGAGGCAGGATCTCGGTGGAAACCTCCGCTACCTGGTTACATTAAGATCAATTGTGATGGGTCATGCTCAGAAACTGGATGTGGAGCGGGAATCATAGCTAGAGATCATCTTGGTGAAGTTTGTTTTGTGGGAACAAAGGTCATCCAGGATGGATCCTCACCGGCGATAGCAGAAGCAGAGGCGGTTTGCTGGGCGGTTCAATGTGCTATAGAGATGGAGCTTTCTCATGTAATCATCGAATCGGATTGTCTCATTCTTATTAATTCTTTACAACGAAACAATGTTGGTCGAGGAGCATTGGGGGCTTTAATCAGGAAGATCCTTAATATGGCAAGTAGGATGAGAGGCTCCAATGGAAGTTTACACGAAGAAATGGAAATATAGCAGCTCATATTCTTGCCCAACAAAGACCTTCTATTCCTGTTTTTTATTACTGTAGTTATTCTCTGCCTTTTGGTTTAGAATGTATTGTGTTAGAGGATATTACTTAATCTTAATGCAGTGTGTTTCTCAAAAAAAAAACTTGAAAATGATAAAAATTAAAGGGATAAATCTAATAAAAATAGAATATGACCTATTTGACTAAATTTTTTTAAAAATATTTTCTTAGTTTTCTGATTTTCTACTAATGATCACCTAAGTTTGGATCTAGATTTTCTCTATTCACGTTGATAGTAATCGGCCTCTCTCTGGGTCTTCTTGAGCACGTCTCGACATATCTGTACATATACTTACTACTGTTACTTTATTTAACTATTTTGATATTTATTTGTATTGATAGTAATATTCACTTAACAAATTAGCGTATATAATGTTGGGCGACGCTTCACGACTTAAGGTGAAGATCATCGGAGGTTATATATCGCTCTTACATGTATCATTTTTTGAACCTAAATACGATTATGTCATAATTATCTAATAATAATGATTATTCATAATTAAATGTGAATAGTTTTGGATATATGCGCATATCCCCTCACAGGGTTGTTCTACAGACGAGGATCCCGGCATACACGGACCAGCTTAGTGGGCATCAATACTAGTTTTTCCGAAGACACCACCACAAATCTTGGAGAGACTGAGATCACTCCGTGCGCAGATAGACCGGATGAGAGCTGAGGATATCAAGTTGATGTCGTTTGGAGATCGAGTTCTGGATTTTGAGGGTGTGTTCGCGGTGTTTACTTACAAATGCACGATCCAGTTTGGGGACATTATCGAGCCATACATGCCAGATAGGGTTCTCCGATAGTTTGGATTTGTGCAGATTGTCTCACTACAAAGGATCATCTCATATCTTGAGGTTCGTCCGGCTTCTAGCAACAAAGGGTACAAGGTCCAGTTTAGTTCCGCGGAGGATAGGTGCGCTTATAGACATGATGTCACGAGTATAGTATCACTACATGGTTGGTTCCGGCTCCTGATCCGTGGACTATAACGGAGGACTACATGTCTTGGTTCAATGAGAGGGGACGCCCGTTCGTATTAACCGACTTCTCTTTACAGATCCACCACCAAATTGCCCTCCTCTAGTACCAGTTTTAGATACCCGGGTACGTCTTTATTAGTTTTCATCTTTTATACAAGTTATATATCTTAATAATTATAAACAACTATACGTATCATTACAACGTGTGCACATACTCCAGGCACGTATTCGAGATCTTATTACTCGTGGCGAGCAATGCATGGTATCCGAGATATAGGCTCTTTATGACGAGCTATGCATATCAGGTTTATATTGCGCCATCTCAAGGTAGGGCATCACAAGCCAGACGAGATTGATATCGGTTTATTTAGGAGCATCCTGGTTTATCGTTTGACTATGTTTATATTGGTTTGACTTTGTGTACTTCGGTTTGATTTTATTTTTTTTTGTTTGACACATATTGCAAAGGAAAAAAAATAACGACACTTGACAAAATAAAGAAACAACTAACAATTAGTTATAAAACAAGAACAACACGTAACAAAAGGATCCGCATATTACACTTAGTCATAAAACAAGAATAAGACAAACCAAAAGGAATAACACACATATTACACGTAGTCGATCAATATGGTTGCTTTCCTAGGACACTATAGGCGCCGTAGGTCATCATGTTTCTTAAGCCTATCACGAAAAGAAATTTCCCATCTATCCACGCTTGACGCATAATGGTGTTTCCACAAAATTGACAAACTCGGGAAGGGTGAATCTTATAAGGTCGGATCCCCTCTTTCTTATCGTACTTGCCTCTAATATGGATGAATTTGATCCAAACGTATAGGCACCCGAGCACTAATAGCAAGGAAGAACTCATGCACACAAGGCAATCCACGAGCTTCCCTCCAATATGAATTATGACATATTATGCTCATAAGTTTCTTCGCGTTGTTGTAGATCTTCAACAATATAGTGAAGCACTTGTTGCTTTATTTTAGAGAAAATCAAATATTAGAACCCGCACATCTAACAACATCCTTTTGCGTGAAGTTTGTATGGATGCTTGGATCTTTCCAATCTAATCGATTATCGACAAGTCAATGTTGTTCGATCCACCACCAACTGAAATCCTTTCACACTGGAACGCAATGTACTCTTCAACAAAGAGTGCATTAATTCACACCTAAGAATTATTATCGAATCAATATGTTATTAAATTTAAAAATAAAAACTTATAAGCAAGGTAGGTGAAGAACCGATAGGTGATATGAATAATATAGATAATACTCTAGAAGGGGGTTGAATAGAGTATGAGAACTTTTTGCAAACCAAATCTCAAGGCCTTGAAACTCCTTTCAAGGGCCTTGATGTCAATCTGTGTTACTAGTGAAACTCTGATTTCAAGGGCCTTGAAACTCAATTTCAAGGGTCTTGACTTCTTGCTCCTGCAAAACAAAGTTAGTCACAGTAAATTTTATATGGTGCGGAATTGAAAAGATTGACACGAGGATATGTTTACGAAGTTCGGCTCTAAATAGCCTACTCTCCGTCCCAGGGTATATCCGTAGGATCTAACTATCTATTATCAGCTTCAAAGAGTCATAGATACAAACTAGAAGAAATCCCCTTCTTCTCTCACTTGTAGCCAATGCTACGATCTAGCTCCAACTCTTAACCTAGCTATAATAGCCTAGTTACTTCGCAGAGTAACACACTCTAGTATAACACTTTTTAGATCTACCAATGGAGCTCTTGTGTTTTCTCTCTCTCTAAGGGGATAAAACTTTTACGTGAATGTGAGAAAGAAAAACAACGAATGAAGATGATTAGGTTGCTTGAGGATGCAAAGATGTTTTCCGGTGTAAGCTTGTGTATCTTCTTCTTCGACCATCATCTTCATTTTAAACCTTCTATGGAAAGATCTTCTAGCTGTTGTAGAGATGACCGTTTGAAGATCAACCTTCTTTTCCATGAAGATCGTAAGGTAGACGTTGCACGTCTTCGGTCCCTACGAACACGTTGAGTCTTTTACTCCTTGATATTCTCGTCTTCTATTGGATAAGAGAGAAGATATCTTTGCCGCTTTTGTTGTTTAGAAAATCTTCTCGAAATGATTCTCTATCTTTCGGTTGAGATCTTCCTTCGGTTGACAAAGTCTTTGGTTGATGAGATCTTCTTGTTACAGAATCTTCAACGAAGATCTTCAACTTATTTGAATCCTTGTTCCGTGCACCTTAGATTCCAAGGCCCTTGATCTTCGTCCTTTTGAACTTGTTCTTGAATCCAACTTCAAGGCCCTTGACATATAGATATATAACCTGCACTGAATTCAAACCAACCCAACATCTAGAAATATAATCAAGTACATTGTTAGAAATCCAACTGCTATATTTGTGTGAAGTCTTGCATCATCAACACCTGTAAACCATTTCAATCAAGGTGGAGTTTTCAATCTCCCCCTTGATGGAAGACAACACAAATTTTTGTACCTGCATTTGTTAGTTTAGCAATGCATATAACAATCTCAAAACTAAAAATGCAGAATGCAGTATATCGGAAAGGTCGGATCATATTTCTCCCCCTTTGTCTTTCAACAATGGAGAAAAAGCATTCAAACCAGGAAGTCTTAAAAACGATTACAAACCCATAAAGTCAGAAGTTAATGATTTCACCAAGCCTTCAACAAAATTTAGTCGCTGTTGTGTAGTAAAATTCCATTCAGGCTGCTCCATTAACACCCACACAGTACTAAAGCCCACTTTAGTCTTTTTGATTCCTATTGTCTCATAGAAAGTTTCATCCAATCCATCATTGTAAAGATTCAACACTTCACCAGAATAATCTACTGAAAAATGTGTGAATATTATAAGAAGCAAATTCCCATAAGGTAGGTGACTGGTGCTTGGAGATTTAATCACATTCACCATATGAGACAAAAGAATTTCAGGCAGATTCACCTTCAACCTGTTCAAGGCATTGTACGTCAATATCAGCACAGAATTGGTTAAAATCTCTTTGTTGCCAACTCTAAGGACAATGCATCTATCTATAATAGAATAGACTATCCTAGTCTCTAGGGTTAAACAGGTAATGGTTGGAGGTGATAAGGCACTGGGAAGGAGAAGTTGTTCTTTTGCTAGCCTTAAGGTTCTAGCAGGGTTTGAGTCTTCTGAAGCATCATACAAAGGAATTCCAAAAATATCTGCTATGATTTCAGGAGTGAGGGTGATTTTCTTACCTTTGATAACCGTGTTTAGAATCCATTCCCCTCTCTCACGTCTTGCCGTCAAGTTGGCATAGAACAACCTTGTCAGTCGAGGATAAGATGATTCCCCTGGATTCAACATGATCCATATTGAGCTCGCTTGGAGCGCTTCAAGCCCTGGCAGAGACGAGCAAGTGAACAGTTCGCTGTGTACTCCCTCACACATGCACTGAAGACGGTCATCATATTCCTTGACCACTTTTTGGCAGCTGTTGGGTTGATGAACCAACTTGATGGTAGCACTGTTCTAGCAAAAATCTCAGCGTCATTTAAGAACCCTGACGAACTCGAGCTTGAACTTGACCCAGATTCAGAACTGGAGTCAGAGTCGGACGATACTTGTACGACCCTTAGTCTTTTTGGAACTGATGAAGATGCATCGTTGGCTGAAGATCGTTTGGGAGCCATTGAGAAATTTTGAGAAAACGATGAAGAGGGTTTTGGAAATTTGGAAGAGTAAAGCACCGTTCTTTCGAAAGCAAAGGGAAGCGGAAGAAAGAAAGAGGAAAGAGAATAGGTATTTAAGGAAAGAAGTCTAATCAACGTAAGATCAAAAGATTTTAAAGATCCTGAGTGATAAAAATTCCTTCCATAAATTTGGGTAACCACTTTCTAAAATCCTTTGAATCTGAAAACAAAACCTTTGAAATCCCTTTTAAAGAATAAAAATTAGATAATTCAATATCTAAAAGATATGAATTTCTAATTGATCCGTTTTATTTATGTACCCTTTGAAATATGTTTCAAGGCCCCTTGAATTTTATTTCAAGGCCCTTGAAAACATCAATTGGGTTGCATGCGTAGGATGATTAAAACTCGTTTACTCCCCCTACATTAATGCTTCCTTGTTCAACATACCAAGCTTCAATCTAATAAAATTAAATTGTTCTTCAGGAAGAGGCTTGGTAAAGATATCTGCAAGCTGCAAGTTATTTGAGATAAAAGAAATCGAAGCATCACCTTTCTCAGCATGATCACGTATGAAGTGATGTCTTACATCAATATGCTTAGTCCTTGAATGCTGCACAGGATTTTTGGTTATAGAAATAGCACAAGTATTATCACACTTTATAGGAATACCTCTCAAATCAAAGCCAAGGTCATGAAGTTGTTGAGCAATCCTAAGAATTTGAGCACAACAGGCTCCAACAGCTATATATTCGGCCTCAGTTGTGGATAGGGCAACAAAATTTTGCTTCTTGGAGTGCCAACTGATTAGGGATGACCCTAAGAATTGACAACATCCAGAAGTACTTTTTCTATCGACCTTATAAGCTGCAAAGCCTGCATCTGAATAGCCAACAAGATGAAACGAGCTTTGACGTGGGTACCATAACCCTAGATCCTTAGTGTCATTGAGATACCGAAAAATTCTTTTCACATCTATCAAGTGTGACTCTTTAGGATCAGCTTGAAATCTTGCACACATGCACACGCTAAACATAATGTCAGGACGACTAGCAATTAGATACAACAATGAACCGATCATACCTCGATACTCCTTTTTTACTACACTTTTACCGTCCTTGTCATGATCTAGCGAAAGTGTTGAACTCATAGGAGTCTTTGACACCTTACATTGATCCATTTTGTACTTTTTAAGAAAGTCTTTAGTATACTTGCTTTGATTGAGAAAATTCCTTTCTTTGCTTGTGTAACTTAAAGTCCAAGAAAGAAATTTAACTCTCCCATTAAGCTCATCTCAAATTCCTTGCACATAATATTTGAAAATTCCTTGCAAAGGGAATCATTAGTAGCACCGAATAATATATCATCAACATAGATTTGTACTACTAAGATGTTGTTGCCTCTAGTTTTGATAAACAATGTTTTACCAATCAAACCTCTTTTGAAATTGTTTTCAATAAGATATTTAGACAATCTTTCATACCAAGCTCGAGGAGCTTGCTTAAGACCGTAAAGAGCTTTGTCTAACTTAAAAACATGATCCGGAAATTCATCATTTTCAAAACCAGGAGGTTGAGCAACGTAGACTTCTTCTTCTAAGAAGCTGTTTAGAAAAGCACATTTTACATTCATTTGAAAAAATTTTATGCTCATGAAAGATGCAAATGCAAGTAGCATACGTATGGCTTCTAACCTTGCAACAGGAGCAAAAGTCTCCTCATAATCAATACCTTCTTCTTGGTTATAGCCTTGTGCTACAAGTCGTGCTTTGATTCGTATGACTTTGCCACTTTTATCCAATTTCGAAAGACCCACTTCGTGCCAATAATTGATTGATGCTTTGGTCTTGAAGTAAGAGTCCATACCTTGTTCCTCTCAAATTCATTTAATTCATTTTGCATGGAAATGATCCAGTCTGGTTCTTGAAGAGCTTGAATGTAGTTCTTTGGCTCGACAAGTGATACAAAAGCGGAGAAGGCACAAAGATTATTCACTTTAGATCTAGTTTGAACTCCAGCATTTGGATCTGAGATCACATTTTCTTGTGGATGATATGAGGAGTGTTGAACTTTTCTTCTTTTGAAAGATGATGTGGATCCAGAAGGTTGAGCTAAATATGTCTGACTTGATTCAGGTACCGTTTGTGCATTACATGTTGTTCCAATCTCAAGGTCTTGAAGTTGGATTTCAAGCCCTTGAAGTGGAGTTCTGTTGTCACAGTTTCCAATTTCAAGGTCTTGAAGGTGTGTTTCAAGGTCTTGAGGATTTTCTTTTGTATCTTGAATCTTTTTTTTACATATTCTTGTCTTGACCTTTAGTATCTTCCTCGTCATCCGAAATATGATCTTCTCTTTGATTCAGATTTAAATCTGCAAAACTCTCACTCAAAGTACCATCATTGCTTTCATAAAAAATAATATGAATGTTTTCCTCAACAACTTTGGTACGTTTGTCATATACTCGATAAGCTTGCTATTTGAAGCATATCCAATGAATATAGCTTCATCACTACGTGCATCAAATTTTCCGAGATTGTCTTTTCCATTATTGTGAACAAAACAAGTACATCCAAAAGGTTTGAAGTATGAAATGTTTGGTTTTCTTCCTTTAAAGAGTTCATAAGGAGTCTTTTTCAAAATAGGGCGAATTAAGTATCTATTTAAAATATAATTTGCGGTGTTTACTGCTTCATCCCAAAAACTTTTTGGCAAATGATTTTCTAAAAGCATTGTCCTAGACATATCCTCAAGAGTGCGGTTCTTGCGTTCCACAACTCCCATTTTGTTGAGGAGTTCTATGAGCTGAAAAGTTATGAGAAATACCATATTTTGTACAAAATAAATCGAACTTTAGTTGATCAAATTCTCTACCATGATCGCTTCTTATAGAAACGATTGGTTGGTTTTTCAAACTTTGTAACTCCTTACACAATTTTGAAAACTCAAATAAAGCTTCAGATTTTTCTCGTAGAAAAGATATTCATGTAAAACGAGAGAAATCATCTACTACAACAAGTATGTATTGTTTTCCTCCGGGAGATTTGACACGCATAGGTCCACAAAGATCCATATGCAAAAGTTTTCAATAGGTCGAGAAGAACTTACAGCTTTCTTAGGTTTGAATGAACCTCTTGTTTGTTTATCTTATGTACATGCTTTACATAGGTCATTAACCTTGAAGTTTAGGTTTTACAAACCACGTACCAAATCTTTTGTAAGTAGCTTCTACATGGTGTGCATGCTTACGTGACCAAGTCTTCTATGCCAAAGCCTTGGATCATCAGTCAAGGCCTTTAGACATTTTAGCTTAGTTCATGCAACTTGGTTAGTACTTAAAGAATAAACATTATTACACCTAGGAGCAGTAAGCAATACTTCTCCCGTCTTTATGTCTTGAACTTCACATTTCTCTGAATCAAACATGACTTTATTGCCTTTATCACAAATTTGAGAAATACTTAGCAGATTATATTTCAAGCCATCAACTAAATAAACATCATCAATAAAGTTGGATGAATTATAGCAAATTTTACCAATGTCAATTATGTCACACTTTCCTTTATCACCAAGAGTAATAGTTCTAGATGATTGCTTCTTTAAATCTGAGAATAAAGAACTCTTTCCACTCATGTGTCTTGAGCAACCACTATCTAATATCCATTTGTGCTCCTTTACCTTGGTGATATCCTGCAAAACAGCAAACATCAACCTTTCCGGGTCGACCAAATGGCATATTTTGGTTCATACTCAGGTTCGATCATGTTTGGTGGTCTAGTACCTTTAGGAACCCGGATTTGTTTGACTTGTTTCCTTAAACATAAAGGATAGGTGTTTCTGATGATATAAGGATCATTTCTTCTATAAGGACATGTAGATTTAATATGACCCTTTTTACAACAATAGAAGCAGGTAGGCATATGAATGCTTCCTTTTGCCGTAACAAAAGTGGTGGTAGGTTTTCTAGGAAAGCTTCTATGATACCCTATAACATTTTTGTTAAGGGAAGATTATTGTTCACCCATCATTCTTTCTAGATTAGCTTTTGAACGAGTGAACTTAATGAGTGATGCCTTCTGGTCTTGACACGTTAAAGTCAGATCAAATTTTTCTTTCTCTAAATCGATATGATTTCGATGTTGAGAAGAAAGGTTTTCCTTGAGAATCAGGTTTTCTGATTCCAAGGCCTTGACATTGTCATCAAGATCTTCCTTTTCTGTGTTAAGATTTTCAATCTTTAGAGACATTTTACTCAATTGTTTATCTTGTTCATAAAGCTTTTCTTTTAAAGAATTTATCCTTATTCTATGTTCCTTATCACTTAAGATAATGTCTTTAAGGAATTGTTTAAGGTCAATCTCAGGTTGAGATAAAATTGTACTTACCATATGGTCGATGTACAGATTTGAGTCATCTTCATGATCGGCCATAAGACACAAGTTTGCTTGTTCTTTTTCATCTTCTGGTTCATTTGTTGATTCTGAATCACTCCATGAAGCAACCATAGCTTTCTTCTTTCGATCATTCTTTTTGAAGTTGGTCCTCTTCTTTTGTGGACAATCCTTCACCAAATGATTTGTTTCACCACATTCAAAACAAGTCAGTACTTTCGTTTTCTTATTAGAGTTAGAAAAATTACCTCGGGGTTTTGATGCTCGTGGAAATTCTCGGTTTGCAGATTGTTTCTTTATCTTGAGAATTCTTGTGAGTCATTTGGAGATCATGGCGAGAGCATCTTCTTCATTATCATCATCACTATCTTCTTTGTCAGATGGTAACTCATCTTTTCTGGATTTTAATGTCAAATTCTTGGAGTTGGATGGGAGTTCTCCATCTTCTTCACCAAGAACCATTTCGTGTGTAATGAGTTTTCCAAGTAGATCATCAAGTGGAAGAGTAGTGAGATTCTGAGCTTCTTCGATAGCAGTCATCTTTGGTCCCCACTTGGCTTTAGGTAAGTGTAACAGTCAAAAATCGAAGATGACCTAATCGAGAATTTTAAGGAATTAAATCCGTTTTAACACGAGATACCTCTCGAGGTAACCTCCTCCTAGATGATATTACACCTAGGTGTTTTTGGGAGCTTCAATTAATAAAAATACAGTTGAGAGAAATGATCAGGACATCGGACATGTCCTAGATATGAAAAAACAAGGAAAGGCAAAACGGCCAAAAGAGTCGCTATTTCGTTTCTTAGCGGCTAAGAAAGACGGCTTAGGAATACGCATTTTTCGAGACAATTGCGGAATAATTATCCGTACAATATTCCTGATTTATTATTCCAATTTTGAGAAGTTTGGAAAAGGAGGCTTAAACCACTTTCGGATCGGTGAAAGGATAATTATCGACTCCGCTAAAGGATAATTATCGACTTCGCTATAAATAGCGGAAATAACGTTTATTAATTCATTTCCTTTCACGTTTTCTCATAAAAGCTCTGATTTCTCTCAACTTCAAACTCAGATCTACTATTCGTTTCTAATCCGATTTCAAATCCGTTTGAGTTTTTGGATTCCTCTCTTCATTCTCTTCATTTTGGTACCGAGTTTCTACATTTCCGAGTAAGGGAAGGTCTGGTCGAGCATATATGATACTAGGGAGGTTCCGTCGCTCAGATTCCGGTGAATTTGATGGTGTCCGATCGTAGCCTGCGTCGTTGTGATTCCGAATCTTCTTTCGGATCGTCAATCGGGTTAGTAACGAATAAGTTATGAATTTATTCGTTTTTCGTATTGCGATTTGGCCTAAATTGACCTTAGGCTTGTCAAAATGGATAACTGGAAATTCCATTATGCTCGTTACATTATTCTGGTGATTATGGGCTGTTTGTTTGTTGAGATTTGATGACAGGTGGGTTTAGAAATTGCCTGCGGGCAAAACGTTATTCTGGCGAAATTTAATTAATTAATTGAAGGTTAAATTAATTAAATTGGGATTATAGAGGAGGATATAAGTTAATTAAATTCAAAGGAATGAATGTAATTGGTGTGTGAATCGAGAAGTTTAATACGAGGAATATGATATTCTCCGCAGGTGTTGTTGAAGGTTTTGGTTAACTATAGTTTAGTTCTTTGTGAGTGTATCCAAGCACGATAAAGGAGGATAGTCCGAGTGGGAAACGGACTCAATAGTTGGTTTGCGAGGTTTTATTGTTCTTACCTGCGAGGTAAGTGTATATGAATTACACTTGCTTAATATATGTTATGTATTAATATTCCATGATTTTATGCATGCTTGAGTGTATATATTTGTTTGTTATGATTTTATGCATGCTTATATAAATGATGATGATATTTGATGTGATTTATGAATGCATGTATGAGGTACATGAGATGATAATGGAAATAATATGATGAAAGAATATAATGAAAGCATGAAATTGAGTTATGATATGAAAGTGATAATATAGGATGATAATTGATTAATTAGCCCAACTGGGTCCCGCACGGGTTTCCGGGGGACGAGGTCGCTACCTGATCTACAGGGGGCCTCATAGGTCGCTACCTGATCTATAGGGGGCCTCAAGATGAGAAAAATAGTCCAAGATCGCAACTTGATCTACAGGGGGTCTTAGAACAAGATGGCCGAGGTCGCTACCTGATCTACAGGGGGCCTAGGACGCTATCGGGTTGGCCAACCGAAAGAAAGAAAGAAAGAAAGAAAAGAAATACGAAAACACATGAGAAAATATATCGTACGATCAGTTGGGGCTAGTTAGTTAATTATCACCTATGCATTGATGCGATCGAGTCTAGTATGCTATATGTTATGTTATGATTATTTATATGTGATGGTATGATATGAGATATTTATATGAGATTATATGTTTATATGTGGTGTGATAATATGCTTGATTGTTTATATGTTATGTGTTATGGATGGTTGTGGATGTAATGTGAATGTGGACATGTATGTGTGTGCTTTGGAATGTGAGAAAAGGGTATAGAGTGTCCTTTGGGGACGGGATATTAGATACTTATATATATTGGGGAGTGTGATTTGTATACCCTTACCAAGCGTGTGGCTCATTGTTGTTATATCCACATTTTATTTCAGCTACTCAGACTCGGTTTGACTAAGGCAAGTACGTTGGACCCAACACCTGGATTGGAGATCATATCAGGTGGGCTGTTATGGGATACTACCGCCTAGGATGTTTTGTGTGGTTTTAAACAGTTGTGTTTTGTTAAACAGGGTTTTATGACGTATGTTAGTATGTATATATGTTGTGAATATGGTTGTAAGATAAAGTTTTAAAAATTTACGTTTTTCGTTTTTCCGCTTTTCCGCTTATTGCTTTAAACAGGGTTACTTAACTGGTAATAAACTAGAAATGAAATAGGTGTCACATTTGGTTGGTATCAGAGCAGGGATATGATTCATTGGCTTGGGTTGTGGAAAGTTTTCTAAAAAGCTTTTGAAAGTTTCTTATTCTTTTAGATGGCGGAGCACAGCCAAAGGGTCGACTGAGTGTGTACATGCTCAGGGTATAAATGATCAGGAGCACCCTAAGGTGCCAGTTTAGCCAATATCACTACCACCATCGGATATGGCTGGTATATATGATTTAGTGATATATTTGAGAGAAGTTATACCACCATATACACAATAGTGTCTCAAGCGGGTATTATTCTAGTAAAGATGAACAAGAATTTTGAGAAGATTTGCCACCAAGGGGCAAAGTCGTTTGAGGGGACTACTGATCCATTAGTAATGGATGAGTGATTGAGGAACATTGTGTCCATTCTAGATGGAGTTATCTACGCTAATGAGAGACAATTGTATGCGAAGTTCAGCCAGTGCAAGTTTTGGACGGATCAGATTGCCTTTCTAGGGCATGTGATATCACGAGATGGTATACAACCTGTTACATCCAAGATCAAGGCTATTACAGAATGGGAAATTCCGAAGAGCATTACGGAGATTCGCAACTTCTTAGGACTTGCGGGTTATTACAAGAGGTTTGTAAAGAACTTCTCGATTATCGCGCGGCCATTGACTAACTTGCTAAAGAAGAATCAACAGTTTGTATGGGACAACAGTTGTCAAGAGAGCTTTGAAGAACTTAAGAAAAGATTGACTACGTTCCCTATTCTGGTTGTACCCTCAAATAAGGGTAACTTTGTGGTTTACACCGACGCATCTGTGAGTGGCTTAGGAGGAGTTCTAATGCAGGAAGGGAAGGTAATAGCATATACATCTAGACAGTTGAGACCTCATGAGCAGAACTATCCTACACACGACCTAGAGCTTGCTGCTATAGTTCATGCTCTTAAAAGCCTGAAGTATATTCCAACTCAGAGGGATATGAATCTTAGGCAGAGGAGATGGATGGAGTTACTCAAGGATTATGATTGCACTATAGAGTACCATCCAGGAAAGGCGAATGTGGTAGTTGACGCTTTTAGCAGAAAGAGCAGCGGCCAAGACAGTAAGGTCAACTACAAAGTTGAGCATCTATTAGCTCTCAGAGTTATGAGAGTAGAGATGGATGTAAGAGGATCCGAGTTGATAGCGAACATTCAGGTTAGACCGTTGATTCTTGATGAGACTTCAACTAGACAAGATGAGGATGCTACACTGAAGAAGTTAAAAGCTAAAGTGGAGATGCTACCACTACACACTTCCAGTTGTCTGAACAGGGAGTGTTATACAGAGGTACACGGATATGTGGGCCCAACATTGAGGAGTTAAAGAATAAACTACTTGAAGAGGCACATTCCTCGAGGTATTCCATGCATCTTGGGAGTACGAAGATGTTTAATGACCTGAGGAAGATCTATTGGTGGCCCAGGATGAGACGAGAGGTAGCTGATTTTGTAGCTCGATGTCTAGTGTGTCAGCAAGTGAAGGATGAATACCAAGCACCAGTAGGAAAATTACAATCTTTATCAGTTCTTGAGTGGAAGTGGGAGCGGATTACAATGGATTTTGTGGTTGGACTTCCTACGACTTTCAGAAAGAATGACACGGTATGGGTGATTGTAGACAGATTGACGAAATATGCCCACTTCTTACCGATGAGACAAGATAACTCCTTAGATGAGCTGGCAGAGTTGTATGTGAGAGAGATTGTTCGACTGCACGGAGTCCTTGTATCGATTGTATCTGATAGAGATCCGAGGTTTACATCGCATTTCTGGGGAAGTCTGCAAAATGCCTTAGTACAAGATTGTATTTCAGTACGACATTTCATCCTCAGACAGACGGACAGTCAGAGAGAACGATTCAGACCTTGGAGGAAATGTTGAGATCTTGTGTTTTGGAGCTTAAAGGTAACTGGGATTCTAACCTGCCATTGCTCGAATTTGCATATAATAACAGTTTACATTCGAGTATTGGTATGGCCCCTTACGAGGCCTTGTATGGAAGGAAGTGTCGCACACCTGTATGTTGGGATTTTGAGGGCATGTGACAGATAGAGGGTCCTGAACTTGTACAACAGACAATAGAGAAAGTACAAGTAGTAAAGAAGTGCTTGAAGGCAGCACAAGATCGTCAAAAGAGCTACTTTGATCGCCATAGACGAGAGATGACATATGAGATAGGCGATAGAGTGTTTTTGAAGGTATCTCCTTGGAGGGGAGTTATGAGATTTGGTAGGCATGGGAAGTTAGCACCGAGATACATTGGTCCATATGAGATCTTAGAGAAGATCGGACCACTTGCGTATAGATTGGCGTTACCACCTGAGTTATCAAGATTGCATGACGTCTTTCACGTATCGGTGCTACGGAGGTATAGGTCATATCCGAGTCATATCATTCCCGAACCTGAGATAGAAGTATGTGAGAACTTGTCCTACCCAGAAGAACCAATTGAGGTTTTAGGCAGGCAGGTTCGAAGATTGAGAAACAAGGAGATTCCGATGGTGAAGGTCAGATGGGGACATCATTCAGCTCGAGAGGCTACATGGGAAACCGAGTGAAATATGAGAGCTAGATACCCCTATCTTTTTGAGTAAAAACCTCGAGAAATTGTGATCCGGTTGTGCATCCTTTTGATATATCTACGTATTTGGTTCTACGTCCTTTCTTAAATTTCGGGACGAAATTTCTTAAAGTGGGAGATATTTGTAACAGTCAAAAATCGAAGATGACCTAATCGAGAATTTTAAGGAATTAAATCCGTTTTAACACGAGATACCTCTCAAGGTAACCTCCTCCTAGATGATATTACACCCAGGTGTTATTTGGAACATTCGGGAGCTTCAATTAATAAAAATGTAGTTGAGAGAAATGATCAGGACATCGGACATTGTTCGCTCCAAACGGTGTGTGCAAGCTTTAAATTTATAACCCTAGACTTAAGCTTAAAACAAGGATGCGAACCCGCAGTGTACGGGTCAATCGTAGTAAAAGCAAGAAAATTCCAGGGGTCGATCACAGGGACTCGGTGAAACAAAGTCAATACGGTATGCTAATGTCAATGCTAACCACAAGAGCAATTTAACACAATCAAAGATGAATAAGAAGTCAATAAAGCAAACATGCAATTCTAGGGATTAAAGCATCTAGTTGTGGTTCCAACTCAAGATCTATAGATAGGCGGACAAAGTTGAGATTTTTGCGTGGGGAAGGTGTTACTAAAGTGGAGTAGATCACCGGGTAAGTCTCACTACACACTAATCCTAAACCGTAACTCCTATTACCGGGTAAGTCTCAAGGAATCAAGATAAAGAACTATAACCTCAAACTAACACACCATCTAAGGGAATAGAATCAACCTTTACCGGGTAAGTCTCAGGCTAACTCACAAAGATGGGATGGAAGCACACTCAAACCCCAATAAAGGATAAACCTTTATTACCTACACTTATGATCGTTGGTACACAAACTAAGGAATTACCGGGTAAGTCTCATCCTAAGCTTGCTTTGAACCAGGGAGGTGTAATAAGAATAGGATTTAGCAAACTTTAACACTTAACTTTCTGTTTAGGTTCGGATAAATCACCTCGGTCAGAAGAATTCCACCCCGGCCGAGATGTTCATCAACCGAACGAGGTGCTTAGGGTTAAGGTCAAAGACTCGAACTTTCAGGATCCTACTGGAATCTAAGATTATTCTATCATTGTTTTTCCCACAACCTTCAGCTAATCAACCTAGAATCACACAAGGAAATTAGCCACTCATCATCATAATGAAAGTATTAAAATATATGGGAAGAAAGTGAATATTTGAACAAAGAAGAATTTAATGAAAAGACTTCAATAAATGAATCAAATATCACAACAAAGCGTTCCTTGGATAATAATCCAAAAAGACAAGACAACAATTGAGGGAATTGAAGACAATCTTACAAAACCCTCCAAAAAGCTATAAAAACTATGAACTTCAATCTTTCTTCAACCTTCAAAAAGGTTCTTCGAAACTCCCAAATTGGAGTATGCTGCTGCTGCGTAAACGACTTCCTTGCGCTGATAGCGGGTTTTTCGGTGTAAGCGGGATGATGGATTTATGGAAATCCAACCCTTTTTATAGGAAAATAATCCTCCAAAGATAAAATATCTTAGAAAGATATCTTCCCATAAAAATAGGTAAAATATATGATTCTGCATATCTCCTTCCTTCCAGGAGCCAAGCCCAAAAATATAAGATCACTTTCCAAATTTAAAAGATCTCTTCCAAGAATAAAATATTCTCGCCGCGTCCTAGGTGTTCGCCTCGGTCGATTCGGCGTCTCTGGATCACCTCGGTCGAGGTGAATCTGCGGTCAACTGAGGTGACTCACGACAGAATGTGAAATCTCTCAAAATTGGTCCAAAGTAAATCTTTAATCCATGGCTATGCTCCCTGGATGTAGCTCCAAATGACTCATGACTCCTTTTGCTCCTTTTTGATGCAAAACGTACCATATTACCTACAATTACAACGAAACTAGGTGTAGACCTCGATTCTCGCAAAGGTAGATGAAATGGTAGTAAAATCACATAATGTACATACAAACATGCAGATTATGAAAGATAAAACGTCCAAACAAACCCCAAAATATAGACTATAATTCATGCTATCAAACATGTCCAAGATATGAAAAAAACATGGAAAGGCAAAACGGCCAAAAGAGTCGCTATTTCGTTTCTTAGCGGCTAAGAAAGAGGGCTTAGGAATACGCGTTTTTTGAGACAATTGCGGAATAATTATTCAAACAATATTCCTGATTTATTATTCCAATTTCGAGAAGTTTGGAGAAGGAGGCTGAAACCGCTTTCGGATTGGTGAAAGGATAATTATCGACTCCGCTAAAGGATAATTATCGTCTTCGCTATAAATATCGGAAATAACGTTTATTAATTCATTTCCTTTCACGTTTTCTCGTAAAAGCTCTAATTTCTCTCAACTTCAAACTCAGATCTACTCTTCGTTTCTAATTCGATTTCAAATCCGTTTGAGTTTTTGGATTCCTCTCTTCATTCTCTTCATTTTGGTACCGAGTTTCTATATTTCCGAGCAAGGGAAGGTCTGGTCGAGCATATATGATACTAGGGAGGTTCCGTCGCTCAGATTTCGGTGAATTTGATGGTGTCCAAGCGTAGCCTGCGTCGTTGTGATTCCGAATCTTCTTTCGGATCGTCAATCGGGTTAGTAACGAATAAGTTATGAATTTATTCGTTTTCCGTATTGCGATTTGGCCTAAATTGACCTTAGGCTTGTCAAAATGGATAACTGGGAATTCCATTATACTCGTTACATTATTCTGGTGATTATGGGCTGTTTGTTTGTTGAGATTTGATGACAGGTGGGTTCAGAAATTGCCTGCGGGTAAAACGTTATTCTGGCGAAATTTAATTAATTAATTGAAGGTTAAATTAATTAAATTGGGATTATAGAGGAGGATATAAGTTAATTAAATTCAAAGGAATGAATTTAATTGGTGTTCGAAGTTTAATACGAGGAATATGATATTCTCCGCAGGTGTTGTTGAAGGTTTTGGTTAACTATACCTTAGTTCTTTGTGAGTGTATCCAAGCACGATAAAGGAGGATAGTCCGAGTGGGAAACGGACTCAATAGTTGGTTTGCGTGGTTTTATTGTTCTTACCTGCGAGGTAAGTGTATATAAATTACACTTGCTTAATATATGTTATGTATTTAATATGCCATGATTTTATGCATTCTTGAGTGTATATATTTGTTTGTTATGATTTTATGCATGCTTATATAAATGATGATGATATTTGATATGATTTATGAATGTATGTATGAGGTACATGAGATGATAATGAAAAGAATATGATGAAAGAATTTGATGAAAGCATGAAATTGAGTTATGATATGAAAGTGATAATATAGGATGATAATTGATTAATTAGCCCAACTGGGTCCCGCACGGGTTTCCGGGGGACGAGGTCGCTACCTGATCTACAGGGGGCCTCAGAGGTCGCTACTTGATCTACAGGGGGCCTCAAGATGAGAAAAATAGTCCAAGATCGCAACCTGATCTACAAGGGGTCTTAGAACAAGATGGCCAAGGTCGCTACCTGATCTACAGGGGGCCTAGGATGCTATCGGGTTGGCCAACCGAAAGAGAAAAAAAAGAAAGAAAGAAAGAAAGAAAGAAAAGAAATACGAAAACACATGAGAAAATATATCGTATGATCAGTTGGGGCTAGTTAGTTAATTATCACCTATGCATCGATGCGATCGAGTCTAGCATGCCATATGTTTTGTTATGATTATTTATATGTGATGGTATGATATGAGATATTTATATGAGATTATATGTTTATATGTGGTATGATGATATGCTTGATTGTTTATATGCTATGTGTTATGGATGGTTGTGGATGTAATGTGAATGTGGACATGTATGTGTGTGCTTTGGAATGTGAGAAAAGGGTATAGAGTGTCCTTTGTGGACGGGATATTAGATACTTATATATATTGGGGAGTGTGATTTGTATACCCTTACTGAGCGTGTGGCTCATTGTTGTTATATCCACATTTTATTTCAGCTACTCAGACTTGGCCTGACCAAGGCAAGGACGTTGGACCCAACACCTGGATTTGAGATCATATTAGGTGGGTTGTTATGGGATGCTACCGCCTAGGATGTTTTGTGTGGTTTTAAACAGTTGTGTTTTGTTAAACACGGTTTTATGACGTATGTTAGTATGTATATATGTTGTGAATATGGTTGTAAGATAAAGTTTTAAAAATTTACGTTTCCGTTTTTCCGCTTTTCCGCTTATTGCTTTAAACAGGGTTAATTAACTGGTAATAAACTAGAAATGAAATAGGTGTCACAGTAAGCTTCTTAGAACCTTTCTCACTTTTTCTTCATTTGTGAAGGTCTTTCTAAGTGAGTCCAGATTGTTCACGATCTCAGTGAATCTAGTGAACATTTCTTTGACTGTTTCATTTGGATTCATCTTGAACAGCTCGTATTGTCTGAGAAAGATGCTGATCTTAGTTTCTTTGACTTGACTTGTTCCTTCGTAAGTGACAACAAGCTTGTCCCATATTTCTTTAGCACTCTTGCATGATGAGATGCGGTTGAATTTATTAGCATCTAATCCACAGTAAAGTAGATTCATTGCCTTGTAATTCTTTGACACACTGTCCAGGTCAGCCTGTGTGAAGTCTGCTTCCTTCTTAGGGACTTGGACGCCTTCAACCGTTGTCATTGGAACTTTTGGTCCATTTTGAATAATGCTTCAAAGCTCCATATCCTGGTCAATCAAGAACATACGCATGAGTGATCTCCAATGAGCGAAGTTGTTGCCACAGAAGAGTGGTGGTCGAGATGAGGATCTTCCTTGAGCAAATCCACCATCACCTACAGGATTCATGATTAGTCTCACTGATGGTTAAATCAATAAACGTGAGTCTAGCTCTGATACCAATTGAAGAACCGATCGGTGATATAAATAATATAGATAATACTCTAGAAGGGGGGTTGAATAGAGTATGAGAACTTTTCACAAACCAAATCTCAAGGCCTTGAAACTCCTTTCAAGGGCCTTGATGTCAATCTGTGTTACTAGTGAAACTCTGATTTCAAGGGCTTTGAAACTCAATTTCAAGGGCCTTGACTTCTTGCTCCTGCAAAACAAAGTTAGTCACAGTAAAGTTTATATGGTGCGGAATTGAAAAGATTGACACGAGGATATGTTTACGAAGTTCGGCTCTAAATAGCCTACTCTCCGTCCCAGGGTATATCCGTAGGATCTAGCTATCTATTATCAGCTTCAAAGAGTCCTAGATACAAACTAGAAGAAATCCCCTTCTTCTTTCACTTGTAGCCAATGCTACGATCTAGCTTCAACTCTTAACCTAGCTATAATAGCCTAGTTACTTCGCAGAGTAACACACTCTAGTATAACACTTTTTAGATCTACCAATGGAGCTCTTGTGTTTTCTCTCTATCTAAGGGGATAAAACTTTTACGTGAATGTGAGAAAGAAAAACAACGAATGAAGATGATTAGGTTGCTTGAGGATGCAAAGATGGTTTCCGGTGTAAGCTTGTGTATCTTCTTCTTCTTCGACCATCATCTTCATTTATATCTTCTATGGAAAGATCTTCTAGCCGTTGTAGAGATGACCGTTTGAAGATCAACCTTCTTTTCCATGAAGATCGTAAGGTAGACGTTGCACGTCTTCGGTCCCTACGAACACGTTGAGTCTTTTACTCCTTGATCTTCTCGTCTTCCGTTGGATAAGAGAGAGAAGATATCTTTGCTGCTTTTGTTGTTTAGAAAATCTTCTCGAAATGATTCTCTATCTTTCGGTTGAGATCTTACTTCGGATGACAAAGTCTTTGGTTGATGAGATCTTCTTGTTATAGAATCTTCAACGAAGATCTTCAACTTATTTGAATCCTTGTTCCATGCACCTTAGATTCCAAGGCCCTTGATCTTCGTCCTTTTGAGCTTGTTCTTGAATCCAACTTCAAGGCCCTTGGCATATAGATATATAACCTGCACTGAATTCAAACCAACGAAACATCTAGAAATATAATCAAGTACATTGTTAGAAATCCAACCGCTATATTTGTGTGAAGTCTTCCATCATCAACACCTGTAACCATTTCAATCAAGATGGAGTTTTCAGTAGGATTGAGTTCTTACGCTTTGTTGTCCTCGTGCCAAAATGATGATACAAGTTGCTTTATGCTCGAACAATTGTCTCCTTGTATGGGATTAGCCATGTTGCCTCCAAATATTCCATCAACCTCGGATAACTTTGTCAATTTACTTTCATCTTTGTCAAACGCCTCTTGTAACTCGTAAAGGATCTAGATTCAAACAAAACATTGTAGTGTGATGTAAAAAACCACTTGTTCTTGCTTTGATCGTGTCACCACCCAAGATCTATGTTGAATGTTTCACTTGACATAAAATGTGCAAATCATGTGCTTCACATCCGGGAAAACGACACCTGGTGCACTTATAAGTTCAAGCTCTCTATCCGTCAAAATAACCCCAGTGTAACATTTCCGCACACATGTCGGAGTCTCCCTAATGCCCACTCGTAGTGATTCGAGTTTTCCTTATACATGAAAACAAATGCTATTGTGAACATCAACCTCGTGATAATGATTCTGACAATCTCTAACAACGACATCTTGTGCCTGTAGAATATTTATAATCAAGACTCTAGTTTTTGTTGGACTAGAAAGAAAATTGACATGTAATATATAAAGTCTCATAAAAAGAATGGATATTAAAACTTACTCGTTCATCTTGTATGCCGTGTCCATTATGATGACGTAAGGAAATAAGTTGAGAAGATGCCTGGAATCCGAATGCATGGTGACAAAATCTAGAACTTTATTTGAAAGCGGACATCTCCTCACATTTACATCATAACGACGTTGCTCTAGTGTGTGGAGTGCTTGTTGGAGTGGACCTCGTCCATCAACTTGTAGCATCCTAATCTTCAATTCAACATTGTATAGTTTTTTTTGTGGTAATGTTGTGGTGTCATTCAACTGTAGTGACTTCAAAATATTCCTCGGTTTGAAACCCGACCCAAGTTTACATCCAACCTTTCAAAAATATGTGGGCATCAACCGGCCAACATATTTATGTTTCTTTAATTGCTCGGGAAGTGTATGGTTATGCACTCTACATATTCCATTTATCAACTTCTCTTTGTAGGCCCTGAAACTCAAATGAACACCCGTTATTTCTTGATTTTTATGCTCGGCTAGATAATGGCTCGATATAAGGATCAACGTCTTTCTTCTTCTGAGGGTTTCCGAAATGTTTGCTAGTCAACCGAAAGGTAACGAATCCCCTAACATTTCTCATGACCTACTTGTGACTAACACCATATTCATAGTTCCTCCCATGATACGAGCCCAATCAACCATTGTCCCTCAATCGTAGAAAAAACCGCGAATTTCAAACAAGTGAGAATAATCGGTCCTTTCATCACACGAATAATATGGTAGACCTAATTGAAAAAAATAACATAAGAATATTTTTTTCGGTTTAACGATCAACTTACAATAAGTTAAAATATCCGTATCTAAAAATATGGAAGAAATTCGTCTAGCTGATTAGATTTTGTATCATCAAACGAAATCAACATCTTTCATCGCCTTGTGTTGTCGTTTTCGGTACCAAATTTTTGGAGTTTGTGAAGGTTGATCTACTTCTTCTTTTTCTCTCAATATATATAACCGGACATATATATAAAGTTCGAATCACCACGGTGATAACAATGGCCTTATTTCAAATTTATTACCGTTACACAACGGCTATTTTTTAAAACCATCACGGTTTCAAAACCCGTAACCATGGTGATTACGAGTTCCGAAGCCGTGATGTTTTTGCCATGCATACACAATGCGTAACCTTGACGATCGGACGCAATACGAATGTGGTTGACGTTTGGTAAATTCATAGCCGCTTACGACACACACACACACACCCCCCCCCCCCAAAAAGAAATCTACGCTAGGGAAAATATAGTTGATACAAGAATATCGAAACTAATAATATAGAAACATGATTACAGGAATATCATAATAGGGACAAATTCTGAATTGACATTTTCAACAAATAAAAAATTTATTTCAACTGACAACAGGTGAAAGCCGATCAATGTAGAGCTGCAGCAGTGCAAGAGACTAGTCGTCAGCATAGATCTCCACACTGAATTGTTTTATATCGCTGAGCACTTTCTCCATATTCTTACCAATTTATTCATTGATTCATAAAAAAGCACATCCTTCTATGTTAAACTACAAACGAGTAAATAACGTACATAATGGACCTGTTATACAGAAAAAAAGTGATAGGTAGTTTATAGTGGACAATATTATGAAATGCTTCTTCTTTATTGATGGATGAAAGCAGTAACAGCAGAGAATGAATCATCACTGCAGACAACAAAGCTGTAGCAGCGTGCACTTACAATAGTACGTACTGGGACTCATCTAAATATTCTAATTGAGCTTCTAGCTAGTTTTTGGTGCAGTGGCGCTTGGGAGGCGCAAAGGCGAAGGGGCCGACGGTGAAGAGAGAGTAAGGGAGGGGAGCTAAAGTCTCCTGAGGCTTGAGGATTCCGCCAAAGATGCCGCCGTGGAGGTTGGTTGGGTGGGTGCAGCTAACCCCAGGTGGTGGCGCCGCCAGGTAGACGCGGCAGTACTTGGTTGCCTTGTTGGAGTTGACGCCCTTGGGTGCCTCTAAGAAGAAGTAGCCGTTCTTGTCGGTCGTGGCTGATTTCACCAGCTTTGTTCTCCCCTTCCTGCACTTCAACTCCACCGTCGCACCTGGGAGGGGATTGGCACCAAGGAGAGTGTCAATGCCAACGTAAGAGCAGTTCTTGCAGTAAACAACACCCTGTACGGCCACTGCTTTCTTGGGAAGAGGGTAAGTACTTGGTGGCTTCACTGGGGGTTGAGTTGGCGGCTTAACTGGAGGCTGGGCCGGTGGCTTCACTGGTGGGGAAGTGGGTGGCTTCACCGGAGGGTGGGCCGGTGGTTTCACTGGTGGTGTGGTGGGTGGCTTCACTGGAGGCTGGGCAGGGGGCTTCACCGGAGGGTGAACCGGGGGTTTAACGGGAGGGTAACTGGGGGAGGGGATGGGTCCGTGGGGGTGGGGGTATGGTTGGCGGTGGTGGTGGTGTTGGGCGGAGCAGCCCACCAAGAGGAAAGCTAGCTGAAGGAGGAGGAGTTTCGCCATTTTCGTTGGCTTCGGGGTTTTCGGTCTGGTTGCTCAAATGCATCAAAGATGGTCTTACTTATAAGCTGCCTAACCATTCGTCCAAATATTTTTTTTTATAATATTTAACTCGGTTTTGTTTATTTTCTTTACTATAAGTTGCATGGCTAATATATCGGATCCTGCCTTACACATATGTTGACTCCATTCATAATTATAACGTACTGATGGTGTACGTATAAAGAGAATCAAATGTATGATGTATATCTCCATTTATAATAAAATATGTTTTTCTAGTTATACTTGTGGAATCATATGAATCTAATGGACTCCTTTCACTAATTTATTCAACATTTGTAATGTTAATGTATTGCCCAATTTTTTAATTAACAATGTTAAAACTTAAATTATTAAATTGAAAGTATAACCACCTATTTTAACTATAAGCAATCTTATCTTATATCTATTAAAGCAGAAGCCTCTATTGCCACGTGTCAACGCCAGGTTTCTCGAAGCCTAAAAAATTATTTTTAAAAGTAATTTCTAAATGTTAATATAAATTGAAAATTGATTTTCAAAATTTTTTAAAAATATTAAAAAAAATATTTTTATAAAAATAGTTTTAAACTTTTACGAATTTTTTTTACCAACAAACATATCTTAACACATCAATTTAAAAATATAATTAATTAGAAGAGATAAATAATTAAATGAGAATTAAAAATCATAATATTGATTATAATTTATTTTTTTAGATTTTTATTTGACAATTATATACATATAAATTTCTAAGTATTAAATTTTTATTAAAACTGAACCCGCACTTTGTGCGGGTAATACACTAGTTATGAATTATCACCGGACGCAATGCAATTATGAATTGTCCCTCTACTTCTGCCTATTTTTTCGTGTATGAGAATATCCGAAGGAATTGTGTTCTTTATCCAATGTGAAATTAGTGATGATGAGATATGACATTAAATATTGGGATATATAATCCGATAATATTAGGGGTCATGGCGTTTTGCTAGAAGGTAACAATGATCGGTACATTTATATGATAAAATTGTATTGCTAGTGTTATCGGTTCCTACGAGGTCACACCATAACGAGCATGAGAACTAGATCAATTAATGAGAGAAATTCCCATATAGGAGTATATGGTGGAAAAGAATATATTTTGTAGGAGTACAAAATATATTATGGAGTTGGTAATTAATAATAGATAAGAGATTGTTTATTTATTAATTACTAAACATATATCTTATATTTTAAGTTCGGGCTTTTAATAGTTAAAAAGTCCAAACCTAGTTTGATATAATGGAACGATCAATTAGAAAAGAAAAGTTGGCCGAGTATCACATCATTCACGTGAGAAAGCAGTCTTCTTCTTCTTTCGATCACTTTCTCAAAAGTTTCATCCTTTGTTCTAGCAATCGAAGGTTAAGGCGATTACGATTCTTGTTCAGTCTCGGGTGGACCAACTAGAGGAGTAACACTTGAGACTCTAGATTTTCTTGGAAGAGTTTTGAAAACGCATCAAAAGGTATTCCTTTTCTCCCTTATCTAATATATTATGCATGCGATCCTTGTTTAGATGTTTAGGAAATTATTTCCTGAAATTCCGCTTTTTACACATCTAAAATCCCAACATCATCTCCATCGTTCCTTTTTCATCCTTACTTGAAAGACCATCTCACAACAACATACTTCTTTCTCTCTTCTTCTAAAATGAAAATTAGTCATCCTCTCCTTTATCTTCCTCATCTTTTTTTGTACGAATATTAAAAAAACCTTTCTTTTTCTTTTGTACAAACAAACGGATGAATCAAAACGTGTACAGAAGTCGGAGGACGAGTGGCGAAGGAGGATTTCTAGTGGTATTGATGGAGGAATGATTGCAATGGCAACACCGACGCAGGAGCAAAGTCGTAGGACAACGAGTAGCAGCACTATGCAAAAGTCGAAGTCTTCTTTTATACACACAAGTTGCAAAATTGAAGCCATCCTCCTCTTTCTTTTGTACGAATAGCAAGATTGACCCCTAATTTTGTCGAATAAATTATTTGGCATCTTCTTCCTCTTCTTTCTTTTGTAAAAAACAAACAACACAATCGAACCCTAGATTTGTACAAAAAAAATCGATTCTATAGTTTCTTCATCCGTTTTGTTTTATACAATTCAAGAGAAAAATCGATTTGTACAAAAAATCGATTCTCTTGTATGTGAAACAAAAGACATATGACGTGAAACACATGGGGTTGAGGGAGAGATATTTATGCTTGTTACCATATTAAAAACCTTTATTAATCTATTTCAACTAAATGTATTATGCATTTCACTACAATGTTTTATTTTAAATCAAATTTTGAAAAAATCTACTCTGAAAATCACAACAAAACTGAAACCACAAATTTAATTTATTGAACACACTCTTACTATACTCGAAACCACAACCATACATCAATTTTCCACAACTACATTAGTTTAGTAATTTTTCATATCTCATACAAGAAATACATAGTTATGTCCAACCTCTTTACAACATATGCACCTCATTTATAAAATAAGTAAAAACTATTTCCGATAAATAAAGTTGTAAATTTTTAAAATGAAACATTATATAATTTTTTTTTATAAACTTTTGAAGACTGACTGTCCTGCGACATCTTTTCGGATGACGTCTTCAACATCGTAAGGTAAGACATCGTCATTTGTGGCTAGGTTGTGACCATGCAACACGAGTCTATCAGCAACAATGTTGACTTCCTGATGCGTCCTTGGAGGTAACCAAGGATAACTCCGGATCTAGATCAAGCAAAACTCCAACTACTCCTTGATTCTTTGTGCAACGTTGTATCGTTTCGGATCCAAAGGGGCGGAAGCGATGAAGAAACTAGGGTTACTTCGATCTAGAGAGATCGAAGGAACCTTTTTGTGTGGAGCGAAGGTTGATTCTTAAAAAGAATCCTCGAATATGGATTTCTTGAATCAAAGACGAGATCCAAGGAAGAAGTTTGAGGGTTAGAAGAGAGGTTTTGATGCCCAAGCTAAGTGGAGGAAATTCTTCTCAAAACTTAGTAATATTGAACATGGAAAATAAGTGAGGCAAGATATCTCTTATATAGAGAAACTTGCCTACCTATGGGCCAATGGGCCAAACAACAATACATGAAGAAAAAGCCCAAAAGGGAAAAACCTAAAAGGATAAAAGCAAACCCTAAACGGATAAGGTCAAAAAGGGAATATTCCTATACGGAATATCCCTTTATTACATAAAAAGGAAAACATGAAAATATAGTCCGAAAATAAGCTAGCTTCATGCCATGGAGTCGGAAAGACGGGACATGCCGCTAACGGAACCGGTAGCCTATGCCATGGTGGTGTAGAGACAAGGCATGCCGGTAATGGGACCAAGTGAAGAAGTAATGCGGGTGATGATGGAGCCGGTGGCTCGAGCAATGGCCTTAGCTCGGGATCGGGTGATCGGTCCATCTGAGCGAACTCTAAGAGCCTCGTCCTCTTCGTCTAGGGTCAACGCAAAAGGGGCATCCAAGGGCGCATCAGTCCCCCCATCTTGGCTGTGAAACGTCCCCATTTCACCATCGTCAAAGAGGGGCTCAACATAAGGGGCAAGGTCCTTGACGTTGAACGTTGGGTGTACTCCGTAGGAATCCGGAAGCTCTAACTTGTATGCATTTGGACCATGACGGGCTAAGATGCGGAATGGGCCATCACCACGGTCCGAGAGCTTGCTCATGCGGCGAGTAGGAAAACGCTCCTTCCGTAGGTGGAGCCAAACAAGATCACCGGGCTCAAAAGAGACGTCGCGGCGGCCCTTGTTGCGTTGTCCGGCAAGTTGGGCGGCACGACGTTCGAGTTGTGTCCTAGTCCGCTCATGAAGCTCAATGATTTGGGCGGCTCGGTTTCCGGCGATGATGTGTTCTCCATCCTTGAGCGGGCGGGGAGTGAAATCCAATGGTGTGTGTGGATTGAGGCCGTAGACAACTTCAAATGGGGACAATTTAGTTGCCGTGTGCCTAGACTTGTTATACGAAAACTCGACAACAGAAAGTAAGTCCTCCCACCTACGTGGGTTGGTCCTAGTGGTGGCTCTAAGTAGAGCACCAAGAGTCCGATTGGTCACCTCCGTTTGACCATCGGTTTGGGGGTGATAACTACTTGAAAACAACAAGTTGGTTCCAAGTTTTCCCCACAACGTTCTCCAAAAATGACTTACGAATTTCACGTCCCGATCACTAACGATGGAACGTGGTATCCCATGTAAACGCACCACATTGTCAAAGAACAAGGTGGCAACTTCACTAGCATTTAGGGTGCTTTTACATGCGATGAAATGAGCCATTTTGGAGAAACGATCGACTACCACGAAAATGGAGTCTTTGCCTCGTTTTGACATAGGCAACCCGACCACAAAGTCCATGGATAGATCCTCCCAAGGTCCCATTGGTATAGGCAAAGGAGAATACATCCCATCCGGACCTTGGCGCGACTTGACATGATGACATGTGATGCAACCCTTGCAAAACCGTGTCACATGCATACGCATCCGGGGCCAAAAGAAATGCTCTTGGAGAGCGGAAAGGGTCTTGGTAGCACCGAAATGACCACGGCCCTCATGAGCTTCCTTGACCAACAAATGGCGTATAGATGAGCGCGGAATACAAAGTTTTCCCGCTCGAAAAAGATAGCCATCGTTAATGAAGAAAGACTCGTGCTCTCGGAGGTCGAGGCATTGTGCCCATATGTCCTTGAAGTCAAGATCCGTGGCATATAACTCTTTGATAAGAGCAAAGCCATGTATCTTGGCATCCATATACACAAGGAGGGCATAGCGGCGAGAAAGGGCATCGGCTACCACATTCTCCTTGCCTTTCTTATGCCGAATGACATAAGGAAAGGTCTCTAAAAACTCTACCCAACTAGCATGGCGCCGACTAAGATTTGTTTGACTCTTGAGATACGAAAGAGCCGCATGATCCGAATGAATCACGAACTCCTTCGGCCACAAGTAATGTTGCCATGTCTTAAGACAACGAACTAGAGCATATAGTTCCTTGTCATATGTAGGGTAGTTGAGCGAAGGACCGGACAGTTTTTCACTGAAGTAGGCAATTGGACGATTCTCTTGTAAGAGAACGCCTCCAATGCCCACATTTGATGCATCACACTCCACCTCGAAGGTTTTCGAAAAGTTTGGGAGTAAGAGTAATGGTGCATTACAAAGACGGTCTTTGAGCGCATCAAACGCTCGAGCATGGATATCACGCCACTCAAACGTGACACCCTTGGTAGTGAGCTCATGGAGCGGTGCTGCTACCGTGCTAAAGTCCTTGACAAAGCGCCGGTAGAAACCCGCTAAGCCGAGAAAGGCTCGGACCATGGTGACCGTAGTAGGAGTAGGCCACTCCCGAATAGCACGAACTTTAGATTCGTCTACTCGGAGTCCGTCCTTAGACACGACATAGCCAAGAAAGATAGTGGTGTCCGAGCAAAAGACGCATTTGTCAAAGTTGACATACAATTGCTCTTGTCTAAGGCACTCGAGCACTTGGCGAAGGTGCCCAATGTGATCCTCCAAAGACGTACTAAACACCAAAATATCATCAAAATAAACAACAACGAATGTACCCAAGAATCGGCGCAAGACGTGGTTCATGAGGCGCATGAAGGTGGACGGGGCGTTGGAGAGGCCAAAAGGCATGACAAGCCATTCATAGAGTTCATACTTCGTTTTGAACGCCGTCTTCCATTCGTCACCTTCGGCCATCCGGATTTGGTGGTAACCGCTCCGGAGATCAATTTTGGAGAAGATAGTGGCGCCATGAAGCTCATCCAACATGTCATCAAGGCGCGGGATCGGGTGGCGATATTTGACGGTGATTTGGTTGATGGCACGACAATCAACACACATCCGCCATGATCCATCTTTCTTTGGTACTAAGATTACCGGGACGGCACATGGTGATAAGGATTCACGCACATGTCCCCGGTCTAGGAGCTCTTACACTTGACGTTGTAGCTCCTTTGTCTCTTCCGGACTGGCTCGGTAAGCGGCACGGTTTGGCAAAGAGGCACCGGGCACAAAGTCAATTTGATGTTCAATCCCTCGGATAGGTGGCAAGCCGGGTGGGAGGTCTTTGGGCATAATATCCTGAAATTCGGACAACAACAAAGACACCTCGTGTGGCACATTACTTGGGTCATGAGAAGTAGATAAACAAAACGGAACAAGTAAAAAGCATGGGAACTTGCCTTCCATGACCGGTTGCAAATCATGCCGGCGAGCTAAGAGTATCCGTGGCTCACACCGTCCTTGAATTACGGGATCCGAAGATGATAAAGGTGCGCCCGAAGAAACGATGCGACCTTTACTACCTTTGGATTCGGTAGCATGGACAAGAGGGGCGGTGTTGCGGGATTTGGAAGTACTAGCACCTACAACATCGGGACTCCGGGGTCCGATTTTGCCGGTGCTTTAGCGGACTCATCAATAGTTTGTTGCCTCTTCCGTTCCGCATAGTCAACCAAAATTTTGTGCGGAGTCATAGGCAAAAGTGTGACCCGTTTTCCATTATATTGGAACATGTACCGATTAAGATAACCATCATGATATGTGCGGCGATCGAATTGCCATGGTCGTCCTAATAGGACATGTGTGGCGTCCATCTTGATAACGTCACAAAGGACCTTATCAACATAGGCGCCAATAGAAAACGGCACCCAAGCTTGTTGTGTGACGGTGTCACATGCCGTATCGGAAATCCATTGGAGTCCGTAAGGCGTTGGGTGGGGGGTCGTAGGCAACTTGAAGTGTTTTACCACCCGTTCGTTGACAATATTGCAACAAGAACCCCCGTCAACGATGAGAGAAAGACTCGTATTATTAACCAAGCAACGAGAGTGGAAGAGATTCTCGCGTTGATCAATAGGAATATGCTCTTTAACAGCCAAAATACGACGAGAAACAAGAGCGAATTTACCGGGTTGTGCTGGGCCGCAAGCAATCTCGTCATCACAAGGTTCCATGCCAACAAGTGGGTCGGTGTCATGGTCATCCTCAATATTGATATCACCTTCATATTGACCATCGTCGTCCTCGAAATATGTTGGGTCGGCAAACAAGACCCGTTTGGTGTTTGGGCAATCACGTTGTACGTGGCCAAAACCGCTACACTTGTAACACACGGGCTCCCTTGGGCGAGCCGCCGGTGAGGGTCCTTGTTGACCTCGAGAGGGAGGCGCCGGTGCCGGGCCACGGTTTGGTGCCTTCTCGGTACCCGTTTGCCTATTAGAAGGACCCGTCCGTTGGGTTCCTTTGGAGGCGTCGGTATCTGTAGGACTAGGCGCATCTCGAGAACGTGTGTTAGATGGATAAAGATATGGACTCGAGGAAGAGGGATACCTAGAATACCGCGGTGTTTCGAGTTGTTGCTTATATAACTTCATGGCGGCATGACATAATGCTCCCAAATCCTTGAATGGGACAATCTCGAGCGGCCGCCGGATGGAAGCATTAAGCCCACTCATGAACTTGGTCCGGAGGGCGGAGGGGGAGGCCGAGACGCCGGCCTTAATGTGCATGTCCTCAAGTTTAGCCAAGTAAGCCACCGGAGTGAGGTTGCCTTGCTTGAACTCGGCAATTTGCAACCGCATATCATTCTTAAAGTCCTCGGGTACGTACTTCTTGGTCATGCAATAGAGCAATTGCTCAAACGTCTCAATGGGTGCCCATCCTCGCCTCTCTCGGGTGAACTCATACCGGTTCCACCAAGACTTCGCATCTCCTTCAAAGTATAGAGTTGCCGCCTCGATTTTCTCGGATTCCTCCTCATAATGACAATGTTTTAATGCTCGTTTCATATCCTGCGCCCAATCAAGAAAAACACACGGATCATATTCACCATGAAAGGTAGGGAACTTAACCTTACCTTCCCTACGAGCTCGGTAGGGGTCCGGGCGGGGCGGTGGAATGTAGGCATCATCGGCACGGGCTCGCCGGTGGCCGCCATGATGACGTTGGCGCCCATGAACGGGTGGGGCCGGCCTAGGTGGATTTGGGGGAGGCAACCATTCTTCACCCCGGTCTTGGTTCTCATAGGGGTCTATGACGGGTGGGTGCACGGACGGTTATGTGCTGCCCGTTCTAAATCGGATTCATCACCGGAGAACTCATTGAAGTTGTGTTGCTCATCGTATTCATCAAAGTCAAGGGTCCTCGGTTGCCGGATTGACCGTTGGTGACGGTGTTCGGACCGATCATGTTCACGACCATGATTGGTGGTTGAGTTGGGACGGTACCGGGGCTCTTCCCGGGTTTGTCGGTCGGTGCGGGGCACACTAGGTGGAGGTGGAGAAGGAACATACCGTTGATGTTGATGCTCATAATATTGGTGCCGATGTTCCGTATCGACTATGGGCAAGTTATCTTGACGCGGGTCGGGGAATTCCTCCTCTTCTTCATGGGACTCATTTCCGTCAAGAGGTAAAGGATGGGTGCGTTCAATGACAGACGCAAGCCGGGTAACGTTTGATGGGCCGGCTCCCAAAAGTCCCTTGCCTTTCCGTTGTGCATCGGAAGTGGAAGCATTGACCACGTTCTCATTCGGATAAGTTGGGGTGGGACGGCGAGCATTCTGAAGGGACTTAAGAGCTTCTAGCTCTTTTTTCAAGGCAATGTTTTCTCGGGTCAAGGCATCAAACTTTTGTTGTGCCTTCAAGGCTTCCAATTCTCGCCTTATGGAGTCATTTTCGAGGGACAACGAAGCAGTTTCTTGAGCCAAGGGTTCACTGAACTCTTGCGGACCAGAATCCTGAGAAGTTTCCATTTCAACGTTAGTCATTGCTCCAAATCAGCACACAAGTTCAAGCAATCAAGTGAGCAAGGTGACAAGTTAGGTCAACTTTACCCAAGTTCAAGTGCGTTATCGGGTTCTACTTTGGGAAAGGCCGTTTGGCGGTTAGGCAAGGAAGGCAAATCTAACAAAATTGAACCAATTACACACAAAAAACAAGTGATATTTTGCAAACGTATGTGAGAAAATGGAGGGATAGAAGATGGACGGATTGTTCACTCGGCAAGCTTTGCTTGCTTTCGGTCTTTGACCGTTTTGTAAAATCCGATTTTTCGGATGGACCGGTTTGCCGGACGTCTTTTCACTTTGTGTGTTTCGTTTCTTTGAAACGTTTTGAGCAACACTTTCTTTTGTTTTTTTTTTTTTTGAACACAAATCCGTATTGATGAAGAGTTGTTTTGCTTTTCTTGGAATATCAAATGCGAGATATCCGAACTTTTCGTTAACAAAAATATCCCAAGAGATTTGGTGAAATTAATTAACAAAATTGTCGGATTAGGTCGGTTTAAGAAAAAGACGGGTTTGATAAATGGTTTGAAGGTAAACCAAATATCTCCTATTTTTGTTCTTTTTGTTTTGAGTTAAACACGGAAAAGAAAAAAAAAATTCAGAAAAAATGGATGAACATGATGAACAACATGAAGATCATGAAGAACAAATGAAGAACATCATGAGCAAACGAAGAACATCATGAACAAACAAAGGCTAAAAAGGTTTAAGATAATAACGCACAAAAACAAGAGTAAAGAGAACTTAGCTTTGATCCCTTGCTCTGATACCAATTTGATGCGTCCTTGGAGGTAACCAAGGATAACTCCGGATCTAGATCAAGCAAAACTCCAACTACTCCTTGATTCTTTGTGCAACGTTGTATCGTTTCGGATCCAAAGGGGCGGAAGCGATGAAGAAACTAGGGTTACTTCGATCTAGAGAGATCGAAGGAACCTTTTTGTGTGGAGCGAAGGTTGATTCTTAAAAAGAATCCTCGAATATGGATTTCTTGAATCAAAGACGAGATACAAGGAAGAAGTTTGAGGGTTAGAAGAGAGGTTTTGATGCCCAAGCTAAGTGGAGGAAATTCTTCTCAAAACTTAGTAATATTGAACATGGAAAATAAGTGAGGCAAGATATCTCTTATATAGAGAAACTTGCCTACCTATGGGCCAACGGGCCAAACAACAATACATGAAGAAAAAGCCCAAAAGGGAAAAACCTAAAAGGATAAAAGCAAACCCTAAACGGATAAGGTCAAAAAGGGAATATTCCTATACGGAATATCCCTTTATTACATAAAAAGGAAAACATGAAAATATAGTCCGAAAATAAGCTAGCTTCATGCCATGGAGTCGGAAAGACGGGACATGCCGCTAACGGAACCGGTAGCCTATGCCATGGTGGTGTAGAGACAAGGCATGCCGGTAATGGGACCAAGTGAAGAAGTAATGCGGGTGATGATGGAGCCGGTGGCTCGAGCAATGGCCTTAGCTCGGGATCGGGTGATCGGTCCATCTGAGCGAACTCTAAGAGCCTCGTCCTCTTCGTCTAGGGTCAACGCAAAAGGGGCATCCAAGGGCGCATCACTTCCTTGAAAATATAATGCGCACTAGAGTGCATGAAGTCCGATATCATGGAGAAGATATCTAAGATGATCATGTATGTCTCCCACGGTGGTTTCCAAACTTGGTTGATCGAATAAATGAGCACTAGATTGTCTCCTTCTATATATCTCAATGGACGTAGAGCCTATACTTGCGGTCTTTTGGAGGCCCTCCCGAATAGCGAAAGCTTATGCCTCTAAAATAGAGTTGGCATTGCATTTTCATTTCCCTACAGCCAGAGGAATTGCAAGGTTGTTTCGAATAATGTATCCATAAACAAATTGCTTGGACGAGTTCCTTGAGGCATCAACGTAGATTTTGATAGATCCCACCTTAGGTCTTTGCCTTATAATTTTTTTTTGTTTTTCTTCTTTGTTTCGGTTGTTTAATGTTGTTTGTAGACAACTTTATGTTGGCATTTTTTCAATTGTAATATTCTCCCAGTTTAATTAATTTTGATAGATCCCACCCTAAGAGTTGGTGATTCCATCGCTTATCTGTGATAAAAGCTACAAATTGGGTTTGTAGAATTTATCAAGGCTTTGTTGCTCATTAGGTCTTGAAGTGGTTGTTTAGTAATATATTGGTATTTTCAAAATCTAATTGTTTTACCATCTCTTACACAACACTTAAGTCCTTTGTTGAAACCCTCTCTAAGTTTAGTTAATTTCTTCCATTGTCATGATGTAGTTTTTTCACATTTGTAGTTCAGAGGCATGTGCCTTTTAAGTGTTTTTCTTCTATTACTTTGACTCAAATATTATCCGGTTCTTCCATGATTTTTCACCAGAGTTTCATTTGTAGCGCTTTGTTCGTATCTTCTGCTTTCCTAATTCGAGTTCCTCATAGGGATTAGGGTTTGCAAATTTTATGTCAACTGATAAGTGGATGAAAATTTAGTCCCTTATTCCAAAAGAAGTTTATGTTAATTTGGTTTAGTTCTATATGTATGCTCGCACAAAGCATGATTGCCTATATTAGGTAACTTGACTTTATCTTAAGATCAGCTTTTATTGGCGTTGTTGTTCCCTTTTGAGATAGAGATGATGCTTTCCACTTTGTAAGTTGTTGTTTTGAGTTTAGAATAATAGAATTAAAGATGTCTTTATTGTCTCTCCCATTAATTATATGGCATCCTAGATATTGTTCTAAATTGGTGGAAGTTGTGATGCCAAGATGCGATTGAGTCCTTTTTTGTTGTTTGGATCAACATTAGCGGTTGTTTGGAACGTATATTCATGGTATTTTATCACTTGATTAGATATTACACAATAGTCCGATATGACCGATAATATTTTGTTGTTGGCAACTGTTGTTGCCTTTGTAGAAATTAATATATCATCCGCAAAGACTAAGGTTGGGATTGTTAATCCTTTTTTCGTTATGGGGATCGGAACCCAATAGATTTAGGATTCTCATTGCTAGTTTTTTTTGTATATTTTTAGTCAATATCTCTGCACATAAATTGAAGAGTATCGGAGAGAAGAGATCTCCTTGACACTGAACTCTTTGTGGGGAGAATATTGTTGTCGGGGAGTCATTTATTAATATGAAGAAGAAAACTGTTGAGACACATTATTCAATTCAATTTCTAAATTTTTTTCCAAATCCAAATTTGTCAAGGATCGCCTTAAGGACATGTCATTCTACTCTATCATAAGATTTTTCCATATCTAGCTTAATTGTCATAAAACCTTCTTTTACTTTCTTTTTTCTAAAGTCATAAAAGATTTCATGCTCAATGAGAACATTATCAAGTATTGTTATGTTATTTGTAAAAGCACTCAATAAAGGGTCAATTAGTATTGATAAAATTAGACTTAGTCTCTTAGCAAGAATTTTGGCAATGATTTTGTAAATTATCGAGCATAAGCTTATTGGTCTATAGTGGGAAGTTGTTGAGCGATTATCTATCTTTGGGAGAAGAACAATAAATGTGTGGTTACTTTGTTTGAGAATTTTTCTGGTCTTGTAGAAACTTTGACAACCCTAGTGATTGAGGGTCCAATAATGTGTCAAAGCTTCTAGTAAAAATCAGCTGTCATAACATCGGGACTTGTAGATTTGTCACAACCAATATCAAAAATTGCATTTTTTATCTCCCTTGTAGAAAAGGGCATTATTAGGTCCCAATTTTCGTTATCGGATATTTCTGGCTGGATGACTATTAGTTGTTTTTTATGTTTATGATAGTTTGTTATCAAAGCTTGAAAACGCCATTTATAGTCTTTAAAAATTCCTTGTTGATGTCATTTTCTTTATACACAAATTTGCCATCGTTTTTAGTGTAGCGATAATTTTCTTATTTCTATGTCCAATGGCTTTCCTATGGGGATATTTTGTGTTATTGTCACCGAAACATAAATTATTAGTTGTGGATATATGCATCCAATACTTATTTTGGTATATAGTACGCACTCTCGTTTTCTATTTAGTATATTTATTTTCTCATTCATTTGTTGATTAAAAGATATGCATATTTTTTTTCCGAAGAGATTCAGTTAAACCGTCAATTGTTTTTAATTGTTAGTTGATGTTCCTAAATTTTTTGCGTCTCCGTTGTTTAAGAAGACTCGTTTTTTAGCTAGATTGAACATGTGGGCTCTTAGGAATTGTGTTCTCCAGTTTTTTATTATTTAGTTCTTACAATCTTGGGTCGTTGCATTCACATTCATTCAATTCTAAAAGGTTTTTCCTTCAAATTCAAAGAAAAGTTTTGTAGGTTGGCGGAGATCATGCAGTGGCTAGAGTTGGTGAAAGCATAATTTTTGGATGAATTCCATGTAAATTCATTACCTTTGGTGGGAAGATTAGTGAGACTATATTGATGGACGAATCATTGTAGCCTGTCAAACTTGTAATTTGGAATCGAAGTCCCTCTTTTTTATCGGAGAGTTCGAGAAGTTTGTTATAATCTCCAATAACTAGGTCCGGTTTATTTGTTGAGGTTACTTCCGTTGTTAGTTGTGACCATAATTGATTTTTCTTTTGCTTGTTTAGCGGGACGTAAATGAAGTAGATATTTATTTGAAGGCCGTTGAGAGGTTTGTATGTTTGGCTATTAAAAAGCTATGAGTGAGCTGGATAAGTGGTCCCTTTGTATTTATTATTATCAAGTAAACCTTTTTGTTATATAGGATACAAAGTAGGCCCCTTGAGTTTTTTTTAAAGAGATTGATTCAAGAAACAATTTGGTTTACTAGACTTTTTCTAGTTTTGTGTTTAGTAAATGTATCCCTTGAGAGAAGAGTGTGTAGAGTTTGAGAATAAATATAAAAGGTTGGGGTATATTTACTTAAATGAAACATTAAAAAGCTTAGTTATTACTATAGTTTTTCAAAAAGGCATAGTTACCAAAATTGCCCTTGATTCAAAGGGATATTTGATAATTTCAATTTACACAAGCCCACTCGTTTACACAAGGTCCAAACTACAAATCTTATAGTTAGGGAGTTTTGAACCTTGGCAGACAGGTCCACACAAGTTTAACTTCATTTGTTAAAAATGTTGGAACAATTTTATGTAATTGTAAATTTAGGTTATATTCTATAATCATGAAATTCAGGACATTTGGTACACTCTCAAACATTTAGGGTCATTTTTGTAAATATAAACTTGAGCCAATTTCTATAATTATCCTTTTAAGGACAGATTTACAAATTCCAAAAAGTAGGTCATTACCATAATTACAAAATATAGGTGCCCTTTTGTAATTTACCCAATATGAAGAAACCCAATCTAGGGTTGTTGGGAGGGTTCTCGGTGGTGGTTGTTCAATCAGTGATCCGATGCGGCGAGGGTGGCCAGCGACGAGGTTCCTTCGGCGATGATGGCTACTGTTATTTGTTTGATCGGAATGATTTTAGCCTGATCTGTTTGATTGAAAATGACTTTAACCGGATTTGGATATCTGATTGATCCATTTGATCCATGTATCTAATATGGCTGATACATTTCATCCATATATATTTTTTTTCCTTTTTTTTGTTATAGAGTGTAAAATAAAATATATCATAGTAAATTAGTCACGTAACTTAATCCAAATGAAAGTGAAAAACGTATAATTGATTCAAGTTTTTTTAAAGAAACTTATTTTTAACACTTTAACACGTATATTTTCTCTAACAATGTAATATGTATACTTCAATACCTGCATAGGAAATCGGAAATTAAAGTTGAAAAATATTTTAATAAGTAATTAGTAAACCATAAATTATAATCAAAAGTTATTTTGATGAGTTAAAATCATCGTTACCTTATATTTATCGTGTCAGAGTTTAAGAATGTCATTATAGACTTATAGTTATAGTATAAATTATGTAATATGTATTTATGTATATATAGACAACATAGTAATTAAAAAAATTATCTTTAAAATATATATTCTTAAAATTATAGTAAGGATTATGTATATATGTGAAAACAATTTTAGTCGATTTGGATAATTATCTGCAAATATTTCGGTGATTTGTTCGATCAAAATGATCTTTAACCAGATCTAGATATTATGTAATATTATAGAATGTATTATGTAATATATATCTAATATTTCATTATAGACATATAATATAAACTTATATTATGGATTATGTCATTATACACTTATCGAGTTACTTCGGGTTGGGTTTACATCGGGACGGGCTACTTCAGGCTATCGGGTTACTTCGGGATATCGGGGCACCCGGATCGGGCCACTTCGGGATATCGGATCACTTCGGGTCGGGTTATTCGGGCAATCAGGTCATTGGGGTCGGCTTACTTCGGGTCACTTATTACTTCGGATTAAATCGGTTTCAAGCGGTCGATTCTGGGTACTCTCTTTTTTTAAAACTTTCGGGGTCGGGTCGGGTTCATCGGCTCGGTTTCACGGATCGGGCCAAGTTAAATGATAATTAAGGAGATTAGGATTCGGTGCAGGTTCATCACATGGAGGTTCATTAAAAGGCAAAGGTGTAAGAAGACTTTTTTTTTTTTTGATACTGTACGGTGAGCATTTAGGTGGAATCATCGTCTTGATACTTTCCAGCCTAGAGCATCCTTCTGGACGGCTTCCCCCACCTGTTGGGGGGTCACTGAGCTTCCAAGTGGGTAGTCGTGTCCCAAATCTGCGAGCGTATCGGCAACACAATTGACTTCCCTAAACACATGTCGTATCCTGACCTGCTGAAAACTGACCAAAATATTAGAAATATCCGATATGATTAGGTCAAGTTCCCAAGGGGGTTTCCATACATGTTTAATGGAATTGATAATCGTAAGATTATCTCCCTCAATTTCAAGGTTCTTGATCTCCATATCACATGCTCTAATCAAGCCTTCCCTTAGCGCACATGCTTCCGCATGGAGGACCGATATGTTTCCACATTGTCCATAGCCTAGGGAGATGGTTGATGCATGGTGGTTTCTAAGGATGAATCCGAAGGCTGCCTCCCCTGATTCACGTTTTGAGCCATCAAAATTTAGTTTAGTAAATCCAACATCTGGTTTTAGCCACTGGATATTTCTTGTTTTCCTATTGCTTTTGCTAACTTTCTGTTTTATTTGGTTCTTTCTCTTATTAGACTCATGCCAGCTTTTTATCTGATCTTGTACTTGCTCCTCTATCTTGTGTGTTTTTTTGTGGTTGAAAATGATTTGGTTTCTCAAAATCCAGAGATTCCACCACGTAATCACTAGTTGTATAAGTTGCTTGTCCTCTAGCTTCTGTCTTAGATGAGATAACATATTAGACACATTTTGACTAGAATTCTTTGCCAATTGGAGTTCAGTTTTTGTGTTGGTATTGGGAAGATTCGCCAATAGGAAGGGGCATTCAAAAAATAGATGGTTAGCCGCTTCATAAGGGTGGTTGCATAGGACGCACTGCATGGGTACAGGAAACCTTTGTTTTTCCAGATTTTCCTTGGTAGGAAGGCCATTCATAGACATCTTCCACATAAAGTTTTTCACTTTGGGCATAATATCCATTCCCCAAATCCACTCATTTGAGTGTGTTATGATCCCTTTGTTCTTGTATATGAGGCTCATGGCTGATTTAGTCGTATACGATCCTTTGTCCTCTGCTGCCCAGTATAGACGGTCTTGAATGAATGATTTTGGGAGTTGGTAAGATTTGATGGCGGTAATTAGCTCACCAGGTAGTAAGTTGTCTAACTCCGAATCCAGCTTTTGTGTATTCCATTTATTCTCAACAATGTAGCTACTTACTACCGCATTTTCATCGATATGGTTTCTATTCTGAAGGAGATTAATGAGTGGTTGATCTGTTACCCACTTGTTCTTCCAGAATTTGACGGTGTTGCCATCCCCAACACTCCACCGGAATCCCTTTTCAAATTCCGGTCGGAGATTCATCAACCTCTTCCATTGCCATGAGGTATTCTTTTGGGTTTTATAGTTCCATATTAGGGAACCTTTGAGATATTTTTCATTAACAATTCTGACCCATATATTATTTGGTTCTTCCATTATTTTCCATAGTAATTTCATTTGGAGGACTTTATTCATATCTTCCGCTTTTCTGATGCCCACTCCCCCACATTTCTTTGGTTTGCAGATTTTGTCCCAGCTGATGAGAGGATGATAGTTAGTACCCTTATTCCAGAAGAAAGTCCGGTTAATTTGGTCTAGCTCCTTATGAATAGAAGCTGGCAGCATAAAACTTTGCATTATGAAGTTTGGTTTAGCATTTAAATTTGCCTTGATTAGCACGGTTCTTCCTTCTTGTGATAGTGTGGATGCTTTCCATGCAGTTAATTGCTTTCTCGATTTAGTGATGATATCTTCAAAGATAGATTTATTGACTCTTCCATTAATAATCGGGCAGCCAAGGTATTTATCCAGGTCATTAGTTGCTATGATTCCGATTCTTTCCTGAATTTGTTTTACCAGTTCACTCCCTACATACCTTGTAGTTTGGAAAGAAGATTTATGAAAATTGACTTTTTGCCCCGATATGTGGCAATATCCATGTAGCAGTTCCAAAATCTTGGAGCTGGCCGCTAGAGATGCTTTTGTAAATATAATAATGTCATCAGCAAATGCTAGAAATGGAATCATAGTTCCTCCTTTAGTAATTGGGAATCCAACGATTTTATTGTTTTGATTGCACTCTTTTTGAATGTTCCTGGCTAAAACTTCCGCACCAAGATTAAATAGTAATGGAGAAAGTGGGTCCCCTTGTCGTAATCCCCTTTCAGGGAAGATTACTTCAGATGGTTTATCATTTATGAGGATGGAGTACGAGACCGTGGAAATGCACTCCCTAATCCAGTTGATGAATTTTTGTTCGAATCCGAATTTTTCCAGTACAGTTAGGATAAATGGCCATTCCACTTTATCATATGCTTTTTCCATATCTAATTTCATTGCCATATATCCCTCTTTTCCTTTTTTACCTTTGAAACCGTGAAAGATTTCATGTGCAATGAGAATATTGTCATGAATTGATCTATTCTTTGTAAATGCGCTTTGAAGAGGATGAATTAGCTTGGGCAGCACTTTCTTAAGTCTATTAGCTAGGATTTTTGCAATAATCTTATATATCGTTGAGCATAGACTAATGGGTCTATAATGGTTAGTTAAGGATGGTTCATCTATTTTAGGTATTAGGGTGATAAATGTATGGTTTATTTGTTTTAGTATCCTACCAGATTGGTAGAAACTCTTTGTCGCCTTAATTACATCGGGCCCAATAATCGACCAATATTTCTGGAAGAAACCGGCAGGCATACCATCCGGACCTGGGGATTTATCGCTTCCAATATCGAAGACCGCTTTTCTTATGTCCTCATTCGTAAAAGGTTTGGTAAGTTCCAAGTTATCGCTATCAGTAACTTCTTTAGAGATAACATCCAAATGTTGTGTGACATTTATTTCATTTACTCGGTTAGATCTAAATCGTTCCTTGTAATCGTGGAGGAATTCTGTGCTGATATCGCTATCAATATGAACTGTAGTACCATCCTCTTTAAGGAGTGAGTTTATAGATTTTCTGTTACGCCTTCCTGTTGCTTTCCTATGATGATACTTTGTATTTCTATCACCACAGTCTAGTGCTTTAGTTTTTGCTCTTTGCATCCAATATCTCTGTTGGAAATCTATAAGGCATTCTCTTTTCTTATTTAGTCTAATCAGTTTATCATTCCGGGAATCCGAGTAATTTCTGAACTGTAGTTTTTGGAGTTGCTCGATAGAGGCATCCGTATCACGGACTTGTTTATTTATATTACCAAATTTTTGTTTACTCCAAATTTTTAGTTTGGTTTTTAGTAGATTCAATTTCTTGACCAAATTGAACATATGCGTCCCTGGAAATTGTGTTCTCCAGCATTGTTTGACAAGTCTTTCGCAATCGGCATTTTCGGTCCACATGAGTTCAAAGCGAAAAGGTTTGTTTTTAAATTGTTGAATTTTATTATTTATTTCAATCGAGGTTAAGCAATGGTCGGATGACGTAAAGGCGTGGTTCCATACATGGATTAGGTTATAGGCGTTGAGCACTTCATAATGCGCCATTGCCCTATCCAATTTTTCAAGAGTGTTATTATCTCCATCTCTCTTCCTTCTCCATGTAAACTCATTCCCTCTAGAAACGAGATCTACCAGGTTACATTCCTGCATTACATTTTGGAGTCTTTGAAGTCGGTTTGTTTTTAATGGTGCACCTCCCAACTTATCGGACGGGTTCAGAATATCATTGAAGTCCCCCATTAAGATCACTGGTTTGTTTTGTGTATTTATGGACTGTGTTACTTTGGTCCAAAACTCATTTTTGAGCCTTTCATTTGGGGGTGCGTAGATTAGGTAGATTGCCAAGTTGAAGTTAGATTCGAGATTCAAATGATCCATTATTACGAATCTCGGGTCCTTATGACGCAATGTTACCTTTTCATTAATGAGGAGGTTTTCCTTCCATAGGAGACATAGCCCGCCTGCTAGTCCCTCCGATGGGATAAAACATATTTTATCGAATCCCGCACTCCTCCAACACACCTCCGGAGGTTCGATATTAGTTTTAATTTCTGCCAACATGATCATATCAATATGTTCATTTTGGGTTGTGATCCTGATATCGGTCCAAAAATTCTTCTTCCTAATACCGCGACAGTTCCAGAAAGCTATCTTCATAAATACGGTATCTTGTGGTTTGATGGTCGGTATCCATCCTTATTACCTACAACTATTAGGAGAATATGTCGTGATCCATTAAATATGAGGCTCGACTCTTTTCTTTGGGGTTTTTCTTGTATTTTGTTTAATAAATAGGTACGGTTATCGGGGTTTTTGGATTTCCTATTCCGCATGCTATTTACCCATATTATTGTGCGGCTCGCCTTATTTCCCATCTTTATATACAGGGGTCTTATATTATGTTGTAATACTACATTTTCCCTAGATGCTCTTTGAAGAGCGACGTTGTTTTTATTACCTACATAGTTTATTAGCCATAAGCCACTTACTTTACACAGTTTTATATGCCTGCCAGCTCTATTTTCTACACTTTGTTCTACAGCTAGTTTTGGCCATTTGCATTCTAGTAAAAAAGATAGCTCATTGGGCAAGTACCCCTGAATTTTTTTTGTCTCACTGTACAACCTACAACGCCACTCTATAGGCGTACTGTTTGGTATGGGGTCTGACACAAGCCACGCCCCTTCATTCCTTGCTGAAAATGGCCTGAAATCCTGGGCTTTATAAGAGCCATATTGACATACTAGACTACAGTCCATCCACGTCCATATCATTGACTGGTTTTTGTGCAGCAGGCTAGTCGAAAGTATGGAGACCATGACATGTTCCAGGTATACATCCCACCATCTCCCTAGGTATTCAGTACCTAATATGGCAATATCAGGATGTAAATAGTCATTAAATGGCTTTACACAAATTATGATAATATAACCATATTTTTTGTTATAATTCCGGATGTAAAACAACCCACTGTAATATTGTTTAGCAGTCACCACTACCTTTCTTATCTGTAGAAGATTAGTAATCTTATGTCTTTTTTGCCTGCTAGACATTCTGCATCCCAGCTTTGTTTCGGTTCTGATTTTCGTTCTGCACAAACAGCAATAGGCATTAGGTACGATATTTCCAATAAATTTAGTTAGCAAACAAACAATTGCATTTATATTTATCTCAGATGGATTAAAATGAAAATACCACATTCCTTGGTTCAACTCAAAAGCTGCTTGGTTTAACAGTAGCCAAAGTTGCATGATATTTGAATATGGACAGCTATGATCAATCCAGCATGTATCAGTAACAATCAACATAAAATGATACCAACCATAACATTGAAAATAAAATATAGGCCTTCCATTGATTAAGGGGTTTACACTGTTACAGAATTTAAACCTAGATTTTGTGGCCTTTCCACATATCCTGTTAACAAAACAGGTAATGTATCGAAAGGTATACCACTTGAAGACTATACGACAGGGGTGAAAGAGTGGGGAGTTTGACCTCACCACTTGGTTCAGAAAATTACACACACAGCACACTAGCATAATGCTAGAATCATTAGAAGGCCTAACACACATTTAATCCTAGACTCTTTGCTTCTTAGTTCCATTTGGCTTAGAGGATGCAGTGTCCTTCAGCCCTCCTTGTCTTTTCCCAGTGCTAGAGTCGGACTTAGGTTGTTCGCTTGTGACCTCCATCTCTCCCATAAGCTTGGTAACGGTATTGTTGGACTTGACAGAGTGAAAGGAGTTCTCCGACATCAAGGTATCCTCTTTCTCCGGCATTTTCCCGTCTTTGAACAGTAAGGCTGTAAATTCCTCCACAGTGAGCTCCTTAGAGTCAGCTTCATCTTGTACATAGTCTTCATTGATGAGAAGAGCTAGCTCATCCGACTTGGCTTCAATATCTTCATCTCCTATGTCGGGGAGAGTTGAAAGATCCTCAAGCTCCTCATCAGATACATATGATTCATCAATTTTAGAGTTATTTTCATTTTCAGCCAGTTCGATGTGGGTTTCTGCATTGCCAATTTCAGAAGTTACAGCATGCTTATTATTCTCCTCCGAAGGTTCCTTGGGTACTGTTTTCTGGGTATTCTCAGTTGGGGTTTCCACTATCGAAATAGTGACACCCTTGTTAGAGGTGACATATGGACGAAAGCCCTTGTTGGTTTTGGCTTTACCCTTCCTTTTAGCTTCCTTCTCAACCTTAGTCCATTCTCCACCCATCTCATTCTCATTGCTCATCTCTATGTTGGCTGTGGGAGCGGAGGAGGAGGACTGGTTTGTATGTTTAGCTTGTTTGATGTTAATCCTCAAGTTAGTGACCCTAGGTGCTCTTAAGGGACATAGTTCATATCCATGTGCTTTATCAGCACAAAAACCACAGCCCTCCGAGAAATCCTCATACCAAATGGGGAAGTTTTGAAGTTCATTATCTTCATTCGGGATGGGTACGTCCCCTTTCATCTCCGCAGCAACATCAAGGGAGACACAAATCCTAGAGAAATTTGCCCCTCTACCTTTGATTGACACGGGATCTAGTTTAATGAATTTGCCTACTCCATTTTCTTCTATGATGATTCTCATAGCCTCATTATTAACATACTCAGCAGGCACTCTAGGGATTCTAACCCATAAATCGGCAGTGGTTTTATCCTCATACAGGGTGTTAAAATTTGGTTTCCAGTTCCTAAGAATGATGAGCTGCCCTAGGACATGGTATGGTCTGTTTGCCCAAATGTGTTTCTTATCTATTGGGTTTGAGCAGTTTATCTCGAACCAATGGTTCGGTTTTGCAGAAATTCTAATTTCTCCCTTAGCATTTTTCCATTCACTCAATAAACGAGCTCTGGTTCTAGTTATATCGATTGGTTCTCCAAGGATAAATCCCATCAAGGATAGATCCTTTTGCTTACTAAAATCACTTCTGACTTTAGCTAAGCTGTTAAGATAGCCATTAAGACTAGAGTTTTCATCAGTGTTACCTTCCTTGTTTGCTTCAGTTGTTTCTCCATTGGATTTTGTTAGTCCTTCTTTCTCCCTCAGATTGGCCTTCTTTTCCTTGTCAGGAAGATCTTTGCATATTACTTCCTTGAAGGACAGGTGCTTCTCAGCAGTTTTTGGGTGCTCCGTCATTGTGTTGTGTTTCCAAAACGAATTCAGAGAAGAAAGAAAATATAATGTGAGTTGGTGAATTCTAGTATCCCCTGGAGTAATGTTTTTATAGACAAAGAGGAGTAGGTTTAGTTCAGATTTTACCTGTTTTGGTTTCAAAATTGTTGGCGTGTCAAGCCTTCTGATGAAAAGATCTTTACTCTCTTCAGCCCTCACAAACATGGCTTGGTCAAGCCTCCCTTCAAGCCTCTCTATGGAGATTAGGCGTGCCCCTTTCCAGCATAATGGGTGACGCTTGCCTTCCTTCTTCGAAACCCTTCTCTTGAGATGTCTTTGTCCCCTCCATCTTTGGGTTCTTGTGTATCGCCATTTTCGATGTCTTTTTGTCTCCTTCTTATAAGATGGTAGTAGATTTGGGAAAATCAGAGGGAGGTTTGCTAGAAACGGCCGTCCTCTTGGTTTTAGGTGGAAAGGATCCCTGAACTTGGTTCGAAATTGGGGATCGATGGAGGTAGGAGGATCGGATTTTCTTTTCGATTGATTAGGGTTACCAGCGCGTAGACGGCGCGTTCTTTTGTGGAAGAAGGGAGTTTCGGGTTTCATTTTCTGAGAGAGGGCTTATAAAGGTGTAAGAAGACTTGATCGATCTTGCAATTTACGTCGCGTATATATCGAAGAGTTTTAATGTGGAAAAGAACTCTAGATCCAAAGCAGTCGGATCCTTTTCTTTCTTTCTTTCTTCGCTATTGTTTACTCCTCACGTTTGCCTTTAAATGTACAATCTTAGCTTGTCTTGTGCTTCCACCCATGTGAATGGTTTCATAGATTACTTACGATTTCAAAACAGAAAAGCTTTGATACTTTGAATTTCATAGAGGTTTGTATCAAAAGTAGTAAACAATTACTACATGTAATTGTGCATCACCAACGTTTACATACACTAATAAAAACAAGTAGGGTAAAGTATATGATGTAATTAATATGACTGAATTTATACTTAATAAAACTCGAGGCAAAACTCAAAGAGAAAAGGTGATTAGTTTTCTGACCTAAACATGGTATCAAAATGTTTAGTAAAATCAAATATATCATTGTATATATGATTGATGGACTTTTCCTCCGATTTTCAATTGATTTTGGAATAAAACTCCAATGGATTTATGCATTGGACTTAAGCTCAATATGTATGTGCACTCGTATATACATGAACTCCAATTTACAGTAAATTGGACTTTAATATAGTCTCCAACCCCTTAGATCCCTCCTAATAACAACAACACTTACTCATTGTTAAAGGAATAGAGCGGTGACACAACCAGTAGATCGACATAACCCCTGGTAAATCGGTGACATTAATAGATTGATATGATCACCAGTAAATCGGTGGAAATGGTAGATTTAGACGCCTATAGGTTGACGGCGTGCCTTAAGGCCGGCTAGCCCAATCGGACGAACTACTATTGTTCATGCCCGCGTTCAGTGTCGTAAGGTCAACAAACCCGATAATTAAGATACGAGATATCGAACTCGCTCTGATACCATGAAGGAATAGATATTTGAGAGTATAGCTTGCTTTATTCATAAGATAATTACATGTATATATACAACTAGGAAAATATAATGTAGGAAAATACTAGTAACGGTAACATTAAATTTGGTAAACAAATAATATACTACATAAATGTAATAACAATAATTTAGGGATCCTTTAACAATTGTAATCTCATTACTCTTTTTTTTTTTTGATACTGTACGGTAAGCAGTTAGGCTGAATCATCTTCGCGAGAGTTTCCAACCTAGAGCATCCTTTCGGATGAGCTCGACCACCTGGGGCGGTGTTGATGAGCAAGCTACTGGGTAGTCGTGTCCCAATTTGGCGAGCTTAACGGCGACATTGTTGACTTCCCTGAAGACGTGATGAATCCGAACCTGCTGGAAACTACCCAAAATGTTAGAAATGTCCGAGATGATAAGGTCGAGTTCTCATGGTGGCTTCCATATTTGTTTTATTGCATTGATAATTGTAAGGTTATCTCCTTCAACTTCAATGCTGTTGATCTCCAGATCGCATGCCCTTATCAGCCCTTCCCGTAGCGCACATGCTTCGGCATGGAGGACCGATGTGTTGCCACATTGTCCATAGCCTAGGGAAATGGTTGATGCATGTTGGTTTCTGAGAATGAATCCGTAGGCCGCTTCTCCCGATTCGCGTTTAGATCCGTCAAAATTTAGTTTGATGGATTCATTTTGTGGTTTTACCCAGTGAATATTTCTGGTTTTCCTATTATTTTTAGTTATTTTTTGTTTTGTTTGATTCTTTCTTTTGTTCGATTCTTGCCAGTTCGTTATTTGGTCTTGGACCCGTTGCTGAATATTTTGGGGCTTTTTATTACTGAAAATGTATTGATTTCTTGTGTGCCACACGTTCCACCATGTAACAGCAAGTTGGACCATGGTTTTATCATCTAATTTCTTTCTAAGGAGAGTGAATATGTTATGCATGTTCTGGTTTGAGTTACTTGCTATTTGAAGCTCAATTCTAGTCTTGTTATTCGGTAGATTATCCAATAGAAAAGGGCAGGTGAGGAAAATGTGTTTTGCTGCCTCATACGGGTGGTTACAGAGACCGCATTGCATTGGCACCGGAACCCGTTGCTTTTCGAGATTTTCCTTGGTCGGAAGGCCATTTATTGACAATTTCCATAGGAAGTTCTTGACCTTAGGCATGATGTCGATTTCCCAAATCCAATCATTGGCACTAGCTGTTAGACCTTTCTTTTGATGAATTAAGTCCAACCCTGATTTAGTGGAGTATGATCCCTTGTCCGCAGCTGCCCAATATAGACGGTCTTGGATAAAAGATTTTGGTAATTGATATGATTTAATTGCGGTCAGGACCTCTTTTGGAAGAAGTTTGCCTAGCTCCATATCTAGTTTCTGGATATTCCATTCGTTGTTAATAATATACTTATTAACCAATTCATTTTCGTCGGTAATACCATTGCTCTTATGAAGGTTGAGTAACGGTTGATCCGTTACCCACGCATTTTTCCAAAACTTGATGGTATTTCCATCCCCAACACTCCATCTAAACCCGGATTCAAATTCCGGTCGAAGACTCATTAATCGTTTCCATTGCCATGAGGTATTTTTCGATGTTTTGTAGTTCTAGAGGAGGGAACCCTTAAGGTATTTTTCGTTTACTATTCTAACCCATATGTTATCTGGTTCTGCCATAATTTTCCAGAGTAGTTTCATTTGGAGGGTCTTATTCATGTCCTCTGTTTTCCTAATGCCCACTCCTCCATAATTTCTTGGTTTACAGATTTTATCTCAGATAATGAGGGGGTGGTAATTATGTCCTTTGTTCCAAAAGAAAGTTCGGTTTATTTGGTCAAGTTCTTTATGTATGTAAGCTGGTAGCATGAAGCTTTGCATTATATAGTTTGGTTTGACATTCAGGTTTGCCTTAATTAAAATTGTTCTTCCTTCTTGGGATAGAGTGGAAGCTTTCCATGCTGTTAGCTGTTTTCTAGACTTTGTAATCACATCTTCAAAGACTGTTTTATTTATTCTACCATTTATGATGGGGCATCCTAGATATTTATCTAGGTCGTTTGTGGCGGTTATACCAATTTTTAGTTGGATTTGTCTTTCCATATCTGCTCCTACGTTTTTTGTAGTTTGGAAAGATGATTTATGGAAATTGACTTTTTGCCCCGAAATGTTGCAATATCCATTTAACAGATCCAGGATCTTAGTACTTGCTAGGATAGAAGCCTTGGCAAATATAATTATATCGTCCGCGAAAGCTAGGAATGGGACAGACGATCCCCCTCTCGTGATTGGGAATCCAATTATTTTGTTATTTTGGTTGCACTCTTTCTGAATATTCCTTGCTAGGACTTCCGCACCCAGATTGAATAACATAGGTGAAAGTGGGTCTCCTTGACGAAGACCTCTTTTAGGGTAAATCATTCCTGATGGTTTGTCATTAACTAGGATGGAGTATGAGACTGTGGAGATGCACTCTCTTATCCAGTTCACGAATTTCCGGTTGAAACCAAACTTTCCAAGGACCGCTAGGATAAATGGCCATTCCACCCTATCGTATGCTTTCTCCATGTCCAATTTTAAAGCCATATAACCCTCCTTTCCTTTTTTGGATTTAAATCCGTGAAAAATCTCATGAGCAATAAGGATGTTGTCATGAATTGATCTATTTTGTGTAAAAGCACTTTGGAGCGGATGTATTAGTTTAGGTAGTATTGCCTTTAGTCTAGATGCTAGGATTTTGGCAATAATCTTATATGTTGTTGAACATAGGCTAATAGGTCTGTAGTGATTGGTCTGCGATGGGTTATCTATTTTAGGTATTAGTGTGATGAAGGTATGATTGATTTGTTTTAGTATTTTACCTGAGTGGTAGAAACTTTTTATGGCACGAATGACAGTAGGCCCTATAGTATTCCAATATTTTTGGTAGAAGCCAGCATGCATACCATATGGGCCTGGAGATTTATCGCTTCCAATATCAAATACAACTTTCCGGATTTCCTCATTAGAGAAAGCTTTGGTGAGTTCCTTGTTGTCGATTTCCGTTATTTCATTGGTAATAACTTCAAGGTGTTGCATTATATTGGTTTCGTCCAGTTGATTAGACTTGAAACGGTTATTGTAATCCATAGTGAACTCGGCACTGATTTCCTCTTCCGTGTGAATTTCAGAGCCATTTACCCTCTGGATAGATATTATTGATTTCCTGTTTCTTCTTCCCGTTGCTTTCCTATGATGGTACTTTGTATTCTTATCACCACATTCTAGGAATTTGGATTTTGCTCTTTGCATCCAGTATTTTTGTTGGTATTCAATGAGGCATTCTCTTTTTCGATTTAGTCTATTTAATTTCTCGTTATATGGCTAGAGAAATTTCGGAAATTTATCATTTGTAACTTTTCAATGGTATCGTCGGTGTCCCGAATCTGTTTATTTATATTTCCGAATTTCGATTTGCTCCACACTTTCAGTTTAGTCTTGAGGAGTTGCAGTTTCTTGATCAGGTTATACATATGTGTTCCTGGAAATTGTGATCTCCATGATTGCTTGATGATTTCTTCGCAGTCATCTCGTTCAGTCCACATAAGTTTGAATCGGAAAGGTTTATTTTTAAATCTACGTATTGAGTTGCTTAGATCTATTGTGGTTAAGCAGTGGTCTGATGATGTGAACGCGTGGTTCCAAACATGAATTAGATTATAAGCATTCAGAACCTCAAATTGCGCCATGGCTCTATCTAGCTTTTCAAATGTATTGTTATCCCCATCCCTTCTCCTGCTCCATGTAAATTCATTACCTCTGGAGACGAGGTCCACAAGGTTGCATTTCTGTATAATATTTTGTAGTCTCTGAAAGCGATTCATTCTTACACTCGCCCCTCCTAACTTTTCAGAGGGGTTAAGAATATCGTTGAAGTCTCCCATCACGAGGACTGGTTTAGTTTGGGAGTTTATGGATTCTGTAACTTTGGACCAGAATTCATCTTTATGTCTCTCATTTGGGGGTGCATAGATTAGGAAGATGGTCATGGAGAAATTTGATTCGAGATTTGTATGGTCTATTATAACGAATCGTTTATCTTTATGACGCAATTCTATTTTTTCGTTGATAAGCAGATTGTTTTTCCATAGAAGACATAGTCCACCTGCTCGCCCATCCGATGGGATGAAGCATATACTATCGAAACCTGCGCTCCGCCAACACGCCTCGTTAGGTTCAATGTTTGTTTTTAGTTCTGCTAGCATAATCATATCAATATGCTCATTTTGGGTTGTGATTTTGATGTCTGTCCAAAAGTTTTTTTTCCGGATGCCTCGACAATTCCAAAAGGCAAGCTTCATTTAAACTTTCGTATATGGGTTGGATGGTGGGCGGCCATCCTTGTTACCAATCATTATCGGATACGTATTTTGGGCGGATTCTCCCTTATGTGGGAGTGTTAATTGCTCAACAATGATTATTTTGAAAATCGGATATTGTGGTTGGTTTATAGTGAGTTTAGCTTTCCTATTTCCTTTGATAGAGATGGTTTTATGGAATCGCTTTTCATAATTTTCTTTTCCATTTGTCAAGCTTAGTTGTGCAATGATTTTATATTGTCGGTTTATATGATATGAGGGAGAGCATGGAAGCTCCACTTGTTTTCTTATAAATATGTTATAATCTGGATATACTAGTATTTTATATTTCACACATTGGTATCTGCTCTTTAGCTCATCAATCAAGATGGTTTCTACTTTATGCAAATCAACTTTATGAAAAGAATAATGAAAATCTGCACCGTAGTTACATTGCCACCAATGGCTCATTGCGTACTCTAGGGGTTTAAAGATACCTTGTAGCATACTATAATTATAGTAAGGATTTAATGACCATGAGTACATACAGCTCATTTTATAATTTACACACTGGTAGCATTTCCTTGGCTCGGATATCCAGAGGAGTCCTGGTCCATGAACATTATCTTTATGCACATGATACAGAGCATCTACACTATATTTACATTGCCACCAGTGGCTCGTTACTTGCTCTACTGGCTTAAGATTCCATTGTAACACATTCCAAGAACAATAAAGTACTAACCGTGGGTCCATGTACCACATAGTCTTTATTTTTTTTTCCTATTAGGATACAATTGACCAAGGGTCTTCTTCATCTCCCTGTAATCATACCAATAGCCATTTAAATCTGATTTAGAGATTAGTATACAACCATTCGGTTGTTTACCATTCAAACAACCAATTTTTAACTTTATTGATAAGATCATTAGGTTAGTACTCACGCAGCTGTCAACTTCCTGTTGTGGGATGGACTGCAGTAATTCGATTGGCTTGATGAGTTGCTTTGCATTGTTGTCTTTGCTCTGCCAACATCTCAACTGCATTAAATTAATCTTGCCATCATATAGAATCATATTATTGAGAAAGGGGTTGTGCAGCATATGGAACAAATGATCATTTTGTATGTATTCTATTATATTATAGGTGATTCTTCTGTTATGCAGATTTGCAGTTGATGCATACAAAACAGGCAGTTTTTGGTCTAACCAGACCTCAGTTTTAGCATGCTCTTTCACAGTGATTATTTTAGACAGGCAATAACAGTAAATTAGAGGTCTTCCATTAATTGAAACACATAACATGTTACAAAGATTAAGTCTAGGTCTTAGAGTTGTGGCCATCTCATTCTTGTCTAAAGGGTTGGAACAGGTGATTTCAAACCAATGATTCGGTTTTGCAGAAATCCTAATCTCCCCTTTAGCATTCTTCCATTCACTCAGTAAACGATCTCTGGTTTTAGCTATATCAATAGGTTCTCCAAGGATAAACCCCATTAGAGATAGGTCTTTTTGCTTACTAAAGTCATTTCTAACTTTAGCTAAGCTGTTAAGATAGTCATTAAGACTAGGAGTTTCATTAGCAGTACCTTTTGTTTTTGCTCCATTTGTTTCTGGAGTGGTGTTGGTTGCATCCTCCTTTTCCTTTTGGATCGCAACCTTCTCTTCAGTAGGTGATTCTTTACAAATTGTTTCCTTGAAAGACAACTTTGTCTCAGGCAGCATTAATGGCTCAGTCATATTTATGTGTTGGAGGCAAAGTTCCAGGGAAGAAGGGAAAGAGTTAGTAGATTGTTGTACTCTGTTAGGAGTAGATGTATGGTTTATATAGAGTATCAGTGGTGGGATTGCTTTAGGTTTTACCTGATATTTTATTTGAGCCATTGCTCCAAAGCTTTGACCGACAGAACGCTTTCTCCTCTCTTCTTGCAAATTCAGTCCGGCGTGGTCAATCTTCTCTTCGAGCCTATCAATGGATGCTAGCAGGGTCAATTTTCAGTAAACTTGTTGACGGTAGCCCTTCTTCTTCGATAACCTCTTCTTGAGATGTCTTTGTCCCCACCAGTTTTGAGATCTCCAGTATCTCCATTTTCTTTGTTTTTTTGTCTCTTTCTTGTGAGATGGGAGCCGAATCGATGATGCAGACACATGCTTTGGTAGAATCGGCCATTTTTTTTGCTTCAGGTCATAAAGGTTCCTGATATTGATCTGTGTTTGAGTGTGGATGGATGGAGGGGCGATGATGGTTTTCTTCAAACGACAATTAGGGATTTCAGCGCGTGACAGGCGCGTTCTTGTGGGGGATAAGTGGGTTTCTGGGTTCATTTTTTTAATGTGTAATCTCATTACTCATGATTTGCTTTCGTCCCACAATATTGCTTTTCATTGTAGGCTTTTTATGTCTACCGTCGGATACAAAGCCGAAGTTTGTATGTGATATAGACTTCAAGAGTCACCAATTCTGGGATCTTGAAATTTTCCACTATCTAATCCTTCAAGGTTAAACGGAGACATTTCACACCAATACTTCACCTATCCCATCGGACTGGGCGAAACTCATCACGACGATACAAGAGGAAGATTGTGTCCGAAGAACTAGGACCGAGACTATTGACATTTTTATTATCTCACGGACAACATAGACTTCCCGTGGACCTTCTAGATTTATTATGTCAATTCTATTTTGGTTTTAGGCTATGTTATATGGCAATTCCAAGGTCCATTAGACTTACCAAACGGAGATAAATTTACATAACATGCAGTGCAATGTTGGCCGACTACGTTGAAAATTTTAAACTTAACATAGGCCAACTGCGTTGAGATTTAACTTTAACGCAGGTCCGTTGCGTTGAGCACTTTCAATTTCAACGCATGCCGATTGCGTTAAAGTTGAAACCCTATTCGAAGCAAAGTCGCATGCCGCCTCCACTCTATCTCATTTCTAAATTTCCGAAAACGAAAAAAACTGTAAAACCTCTCATTTCAAACCCGAAAAAACCTGATATCGTTTTCATTTGATAGATCCTCCTAAACGTCCTTACTAAAAACGCCCTTTGAGTGCACTCGAGGTACGTTGTCTTTTAGTTTTTGCGTATTTCTCGTGTTTTTTGCTTCTTCTTTTTTTTTAATTTTGTTTTTAACATTTGTATTCAAAATTTGTTAGGTTTAGTATAGAAATAGAAGGAATCGAGAACTTAGTTTAGGTTATACACGGAATAGTATAGAAACGGAAACGGAATTGGAATCGAACACGACCCGAACCGAACCAAACGCATGCCGATTACATTTGTGAGGCGCAGGCCGACTGCGTTGAAGTTAAGGTGTCAACTTCAACACTTGGCGACTGCGTTGAAGCTGGTGCGTTAACACATGCGCCTACTTTTAAACAAGCGATTGTGCTTACATTTATTTTTTAAAAAAATATATAACTTGTTTATTGTTAGCCTACTGTGTACGGGGTTCGGAATTCGGATATTTTATAACTCTATTACATTCAAAAATCGGTTTACCTCGTTTTTGAAAGGCAGGCTAAAACACAGAAGGTTAAAGAGGGAAATATGAAGATATGTATTAACGGTCTCATCAATCTCGTACCTAGTTGGATTCTTTCTCTTAAAAGGGTTGTGAGGTGCCGGATAATGCTTAGTGAAATTAGTGATTTCTTGAAACAAAATGTCTCCACTATGGACGCCTTCATGGTTTATGCACTCCTTATGTTCCCTTGTAGTTTAGACAAATTTCTTTCATACGGATGCATTCAATAGTATTGAACAGGACCTAGTAATATTGCTTGTCTTGGTAAATGCACTATTAGATGTTCCATCGAATCAAAGAAAGACAATGGAAATATCCTCTCGAAATGGCATAATAGTAGGGGGTCACGCTCCAAATCCTCAAGACGTTTCTTGTCAAGGATCGATGAGCAAATAGAGTGAAAAAACATACTCAACTTTGTCAAAGATCCCCATACACAAACTAAAAGAAGCTCCTTGAAAGCAATTGGTAAAGTCTATGCAGTACGTGGCAATCATGACTCTTCATCCCGAATACTTTACCTTCTTGCAATTGCATAGACTATGCAATGTTAGAGACATGGCCATCTGGAAACCTTGAAGTCTGTAACCAAGCTAACAACTCTTTTTTTTATTTTCTTTACTTAGTGTGTATGTTACTTTTGGTTTTGGACCCTCGTAATCAGCATCGACTTTAAGCTCTCGACGATCGTATAATCTTCTTTGAAATCAACATATCCTTTGTCTTATCTTTGAAATTCATTACAATATTAAACACATTTTTCTCTTAGCAAGAGAACATGTAAGAATTGAAAGTACAAATTGGTCTCTTGAGACCTAGTTTTTGTACTCCTTTGATTAAGGAGAGTTTGCTTATTTTTCAAGTCAGGTCTTGGTTCTATCGTCATGTTCGAACAAATTTTGTGCTTTAAGGATAGGAGTAATATGGTTCCATAAAAGAAAATTTTGATACGTGAGCTTTGTTGGGATGTTAGAGTAGATGGGGATAAAGAAAAGTTTTAAGGAAAAATAATATCTTCCATTAATCATTGTATGTGTGTGTCTCATATATGCTCTTGAAATGGTATTGGCCTAGATTTCTAATACCATACTAGAAGTTGGAGCAAAGAACACTTTTATGAATTATACTCGTTTTGTATATATCATTCATATCAATCTAACAGCGATATGTTAACAATATACTCGGCCATACAGGCCTTTGCTCATGGGCTTGTATCCTTAGTAGATATAAATGATTATGCATTGGAACCATAAAACTTTATTAAATTCTTTCTTAAAGAATTTAAATTCTAAATTTGATGTTGCAAATGATGCATGTAATTGGTGGGTTTTTTCCTTTTAAGTATGTGACTTGTATAGATTGGAACTTCTTTAGGACGTTTCGTCTATCGTATGGTTATAATTATGTATCTTAACTTAGGTTGCAGTTGAGAGGCATAGGTGAGATTTCTTCTTCTAGAAACCTAGAAACGTTTTTGAGTAACTTCCACACGAGAGCGGTTAGCAAATAAACCTCATCGCGTGTGGGGAGGGGAACCAAATATACCAAAATACAGTTAGTAGACGTTATAAAATAAGATATGTGGGATGAACGAAAATTGTAATTAAATTTGTAAAGCATATAGGTTGCATGAGGTTGGCAATTTAATATTTGGGCCTCATAAAACAAGTTAACCGGACATGGATCATACGAAGGCCCACCTTAATTTACACCTACCTAAGACGAATGCTTCCGAGCCCCAATTAAGAGGTTGGGCCCTTAATAATATCTAATTTTTATCAGCCTTCAAAAATCTTGTCCACCGTAAAGCTCATGTGGTCTTCCACACAATGACACATTAATCTTTTGTCATTTTTGGATTATTTTGTATTTGTTACATAATGTGAGAAATAAGAGTAAAAATGTCATAACAAATTATCAGTTTAGATTTATTACTAGGTGTCCTATGCAGGGATTACAATCCTGAGAACTAAGTTCCTCTAGAATTTGATACAATACACTATCATCTCTTCGTTCCGATGGCTCTCGTCAGCACTACTAGGCTCACTTGATCCATCGATTGTAGTGAAATTTGTCGAGTCTGTAACCATTTGGACAACCCTTATTGGTTGATCTATTAACTGGACGTTAAAAATGTCTTCCTTCATAACAATCTCCAAAAAGTTATTTATACGCATCATCCTCTTAGCTTCTATGACTCATCTCGACCTCATCGTGTTTGTTGTCTCTTTAAGTCTCTTTATGGCCCTTATACATACTCCCAAACACATGGTGGTATTAAAGGTTTGCTACACCTCTATCATATTGGTTATGTGAGCTCCAAAAGTGATTCATTTACGTTCATCTTCAAACACAATACCGACATTGCCTTTTTTTAGTCGGTTACATTATCCTTATTGTCACATTTGACACTATCTGCTGGTCTATCATCTCTCAACTTTCCTCTGAGTTTTCCATAACATATTTAGTCACCTTCGTTGTCTCTTGAAAATTTCAGCCATTCCAATTACAAACCCACAAGGACACACATCGATACCGACACCAAACTCAATGTTGCCTTTGGTTTCTAATATCGGGCCTCACGCTCTACCGAAGATTGAGAAATATTCTCTAATATCTCACCCTTACTTTTCCAAACATCGCCTATGTGGTCCAACATGTTTGTTTGTTTATGCATGACCAGCGGGAATCACATTTTTATGCTATCAAACACATTATGTGACACATCCATGGTATTACGGTTTCGGCACCTTTACCTCCCCGACTCACACATCCGGCCTAGTCGCTCACTCTAACGCAAATTAGGATGGTTGCCCCGATACAAGACGGTCAACCTCCGGCTACTACGTTTTCTTCCATGATACCATCATCTCTTTATTTGGAACAAATGCAAAATGTAGTGTCCAAATCTAGTGTGGAGGTTAAGTACCGGAGAGTTGTCAACGTTGTGTATGAGTGTTTTTAGCTCCGCATTCTCCTTTTTGGAGCTTCATTGTCCCCTCACCAAGGTGTCTTCTTATATACACTAGCAATGTGTTTGTGATGTACATATCATCGAAGCATGTTCAACATCAATGCATGGAGCATGTGGAAATTGACTCACTTTGTCTATGAGAAGGTTTTAATGGGCACATCAAACTTAAAAAGACATCAAACAAAGTAAAAATTAACAAATGAACAACACAACATAAATAAATAAAACTAGTGGCGAAAAAGTTCAAACCTTAAAAATACCAAACAAAAAAAAATGTTTATGTTTATATCATCCTATAACTCATCTACATTTTCATCTCTTTTCATCTTTGTCTACGATAACATTATCTTAGCAACAAATAGACCCGTAATAAAGCTTAATGGGAAATATATCCACACACAAATACATGTAGAGTCCGTTTTAGAATTGTTAAGAATCATTTTAAAAAACAATATATTGTCGAATCAATAAAAAAACCATGTTTATTTCACGACTAAAACATAATGTTATGTATTTTTTAACGGATGAGAGTAAAGTAACCATTTTTTTATTTTATTTCCTTCCCAAAGACACACTTATGGTAAAATGGCTTGACAAAGACTTGGGTAAGTAATGGGGTAAACTATGACATTAAAATGATGAAGTATAATTGGACGGTCGACATTGCTCCAAGTATGTGTTCCCTCTTACTTAATTTAGGCACGTGCCTATTCCCTCTTGTGTCATTTGTCTTTGACAGGGAATGGACCTTCAAATTAAACAAGCATGTCCATCTCAGATTCTCAGAGGTGAAACAAAAGAATCAGCAAAAAGGAGCAAACCCACATTTTTTTAGGATTAAACAATGGGCTTAGAACTGATATTCATAATTAAAAGAAGTTTATAACATATTTACAACATTTCTTACTATAAAATTTAACATATTTTTTAATAAAACTCACTACCAAAGTACCAAATAATTAAGCTATTGGTTATGTTGGTGATTAAACCCAGCTTTCTTACTGTTAAATTTAACATAGTACAGTTTAAGGTTCTTTGGTATATACTATGTGTATTTGGTGAACCAATTATTTGGGATCACAAAGGATTATTTGATGGAGATTTTAATTTAGAGATTATTTTTTTTTTAAATCTCTAAAGACATTGGTTATATGAGAATAAACATTAGAAATTCAAATCTATGATTTGGTATATGGGTATCAAACTATCAACCTAAAATATTTCATATCTATGATTTGATATGTGGATATCAAACCAATATCTTTCTATGAGATATCTTTTTTTCTTTTCCCTTTTCTCATATTTTGTTGTTCCGTGTTTCTTCTCTAGAAACAAATCTCACGTAGTTCTTCCTTCACGGTGTGGTTTGGGTGCTTACTCAAGGTAATTTGGATGTCTCCTTCTCTTCTCGTCTCTTTATCGTGAGCATTTTCAATAATAAAAGCGCACTTATTTCTCTAGATCTTGACTTTCTTTGTTGGATATGGGTTTGAAATTGAGTTGATATTGGTTCAATGTTTTTGTAGAATAGTTGATGGTGTGGTTGGAATATACTCAAATATGTCAACATATAACTTAATTTAAATATTAAATTACGGTTTGTTGAAACTCTGGCCTTTTAAAATAAAGTATCACTACATATTATAATCTCCCGAACAAAGATGTCAAATATCAATTGTATACACGTATCTTGATATCATTATGATACGTAATATGATGCTCAGGCAAGGATTTAGGGGTGGACTGAGGTTTGCTACTATCCACCCAATATTTTAATTTTAAAAAATGAACTATGTACGTAAAATCTTGAGTAGCACAATCGTAACAAGATTTGAGAGAGGAAAAAGGTGTTATAACTAATTTTAATATAGTAAAAATTGGATACTAATTTTTTTCAACCCTAAATACGTGACGGCTGAGGAAAAATCGAAATTATATATACATTAACTCTAACCAAACTTTGGATCTTGTATCCATCCTATTAATGTTATCTTTGATACAAATTTCCTTTAAATTGATAATATGAAAATATTATAAAAAGCTTAATATAAAATAAATTGATTTATTTTTTCAAAATGAAGGTTAAACCCTTAGCTCGTCGACTTAGTTAGGTACAACACCGTACACGTACGAAAAAACGGAACCATAGCAGCAGTGAAGACTAGAGTAACATTATTATAGACGATAAGATTTGGCCCGTTATTTGGTTTCAAATTCAAAATTCGCTTTCAGTGTCATCTTTATTGCAACAATTCCATATGAAAAGGATAAAGTCTCATGCTCTATTTAGTTGGAGTGTAAGAATAAAAACGTAGAAATTAAATAATTAAGAGATACACATAAATGATTAATAATTTTCAAACCAACTTATTTAATCTTTAAAACATAAAATTTATTGTCTTTTTATTTTTCACCTCTAATTAAAATAAAAATATTTATTTTTTAATTGTTGTTAGATTTTTTTTTTTAAAAAAATATTATTATGTTGACAATACAATTGATGAAAATATGTTGGTGATATGATAATTGATTACCATCTTTTGATGACAACGTAGTTGACGACAATATCGTTGAATTTAGTTAATGACAATACAGTCGGTGATACTACCGTTGATGTCAATACAATTAATGACAACACAATCGGTGAAAATATCGTGGATGACTATACATGCGATAACAATACAATTGATGACATTCTAGTTAATGTCAATATGTTTGATGACATTGGATTAGTGATAGTGTTTTGATGACCCTACAATTGATGAGACTGCATTGTAACAACATAGTTATTGACAATACAATTTTTTTTTCAAAAGAATATTTTATACTTTAAAAATGGAAAATATAAAATTCTTTCAATTAAAGTCAAAAACAAAAAAAAAAGTTTATGGGGTTAAATTCTAATATATAATCAAAATTGTTAAGGGCTCGTCCAAGAGTTTACTGATTGGCGAGTTTCGGCGTTTTCTGATGATGCTCAATTTAAAAATAAACAAAAATTTTCATGAGAAGATTAAGCTAGTTAGTCATGTTTTTTTTAGAAAACTAACTAGACCCCTAATATTCAACAGTAAAAAAAAGATAAATTAGGGGTTAAGAAGATCTTAATTAGGAAGTTATCATAATAGCTAAAGATAATTAATATTTTGAATATGTTAATTATGTTAAAAAAAGAAAAGAAAACCGGCTACCTTGCTTTTGGTAGGTGTAGATTTGAGATTTGAGAATCTATATAATGCGTCAGTATTCCTCTTTTTTCGGAAACAAAACATCACAGCCAAATCAAAGACACCATTCGAAAGCAAGAGAAACCATCTTCATCGCCATTCTTCTAGAAGTATCTTCTGTAACTTATTCTTCATCTTCAACATCCGACTTCAAACGAGCATTCAACATTCGTCTTCAACAGGTACATTCATTTACCAATTGCAACTGTCGACTTCTTCAAAATTTCAGTTCTTCTCTCATCAATCCCCAGATCCATGTATGCTCTCTTTGTTAATTTCACACAGATCTTCGAAGAAAACGACAAAAAATGTAACAGATCTACTCTATATATGTACATTCGTAGGTAGTTGTTGTTGATTTTGTGTATATGTCACTAGAAAAATGTAACACATTTACTCTATATGTACCAAATTCGTAGTTTGTGTACATTTGACATTTGAGATCAAATTTGTAGTTTGTGTACATTTGGTATTTGGGATGTAATGAAATGCAGAATTCTATTTGTGTACATATATATCAACTCTGCAGGATGTGTACATTTGGTAAATGGGGTGTGATGTAACACATACATCTACATGTGTACATATGTTTTGTTTACGAGTAACATATGTACATTAGAACAATTTATCTTGTAATTTACTACATATTCTCTATCTCGTTCAAGGGATATTTTACACAACTTATCTTGTATACATATGTCTTGTTTACGAGTATCATATGTACATTAGAACAATTTATCTTGTGTTTGTTGAGCGTTTGTTCTTAATAGATCGGAAAGGATGAACAACCATGTATGGAGAAAAAAGTAACAAATTCATTCCCATTATTAACGGATTGTAGAAATATTTAGTTATCCGATTTAACAACATTAATTGATAATTAAATGAAGAGAGAAAGATCTTCTAATTTCCATAATCTTCACTTTCTTTTTTAATATATTTTTTCTATAAATATACGAGAGGCCTAATTTGTACCCAATTTTAACCTGGGTACCTATTTATGCTCATAGTTACCAAACCTACATACTCACCTAAATTTATCCAACTTTCATTGGGTGCCGCCAATATGCGTTAGAGTTGATTTTTTTTTCTTCTTTTGGCTTCGGCGCGTCCCGGGGGGCTCTAATGCACTTTTTTTCAATAATCTTTCTTCCAACATAAACTACCTGTTGTAACCAACTACAATGAGTCTAAACTAGCTCATAAGAGCAAGTTCACCGGTTCGGTTTTTAACGTATCGATACATAAATAAAGTGATATGTCGACATCCATTGTTGAAAAAACGATATCCGCCCCTTTGTTTTAACCGGTTTTCATTTGACATTTGGTGACCTAAAATTTTCAAAGGACTAACATTTGTTGTGACACTTCTTAACCGATTATCAACGATATTATATTTATATATGTGATACTTTTCATTATATATTTTTAAGAGCTTTTAAAAAGTATCACTACTTAATCAATTTAAAATGAGTATTTTTTAAATATCTTAGCATGATTTTAATTTCATAAATAATTGTAAAAAATAATTGTATAAACACATCATTTTAATTTTTAAATTTTAATTTTGTATAGGTTAATTTTTTTCCTTGTTTAGACAAAAAAGGGTGTTCATTTCCGAAAAATCCTTTAAATTATACCACTAAACATAATATATAAATAAAATCACATTCAATTTAACCGGTTAAGAAACAAAATGGGTGTAAACATATCTTAAGAAACAAAACGGGTGTAATCGTATCTTGTCTAGTAATGAATAGTATTTGAGCCCATTTAAACTAATAATTTTTTACATTTTGACTTAAGGTACACTTGTTGAGTATATATATTTCTTTGGGCAAAGTAATTAAATACCCTTATAATACTATCATTACTTTTAAAAAGACGCAGAAATATTATATGAAAAAAATAATCAAACATAGTTTATAAGATTCATATGAATCCATTTTTAAAAATAATAAAAATTTGACTAATCAGTTTTGTGTCTCCCCTCTTTGACATATATAAAGGGATGGAGGGTGTCGAAATCTGAAGAACTTACAGTAGATTATTGATTTGTGGGGCAAAATCATCTTGCCTTTAGGTTGTTTGTTCGGTAGCTAGCTAGGCTGATGGAAAACAACCCTACCAATTCAGCTTCTTCCTCCAAACCTGACAGGAAAACTATTGAGAAGAAGAGAAGAAATGAAATGAAGAACCTCTTCACCCACCTCAATTCTCTTCTCCCCCGTCAAGATGGCTCCTCCGCCTCAAGGGTTTCACTTTCATCTTTTCTGCACTTTTTTTGTAATTCACGAATAAGCTGTTGATGTTTGTTGTTTGTTGTTGTTGCTAGGATAACGTGTCACTGCCGGATCAATTAGACGAGGCGACCAAGTACATAAAGAAGTTGCAGGCTCATTTGGAGAGATTGAAGGAGAAGAAAAACAGCTTGGCAGGATCATTCACAGAGAGCTCAGACTGTGGAAAATCGACCCAAATCGAGGTCCACGCAAGCGGGGAGTCGGCTTTGCAGGTGGTTTTGATCACCGGCGGCGACTGTCAGTTCGTCTTCACCGAAGCTATCAGGATTCTGGCCGATGAAGGAGCGGAGGTTGTGAATGCTAGCTTCAATGTTATGGATGACGCTACCGTCTTCCACACCATCCACGCTAAGGTAATTCAGATGATTGGTTCGATCATTTGTTGTTTCTGTATAATAATGTTGATTTGGTGTGTAATTGTATGTCATAGATTGAGTGTTCGGAGCGTGAAGTAGCAGTTGCAAGGATAGCTGAGAGGCTCAATAGGTTCTGCACTTGATGGATAGTATGAGTTTGCCTTGGTTTTCAATGTTGTTATTGCATGAATCACACCATTAGCGGTTTGGGCCATATGAACATTTGATTGACCACCCCAACAAACGACAGATAACCCCATATATGAAGACTGTCAACCTATTGGCTGCGCATCTTATCCAACATCACATCTTATCAAAACGTATATGTGTATATACTTTTTCTTCTTTTTTGTTAATAAGGGTGGCATAAATTTCAGTTAATCCTATTCCGGTTTCGTCCAATCTCGACGGAATTTGAAAAAAAAAAAAAAAAAGTGTATCACGTTTTGTAAAAAATATGTGGAACGGAACGGGAGACGAAAACTTTCCATCCAGGTTGCTCCCATCCCCAAATATATATAAATAATATTTTTAAAAATATTATATAGATTAATATATATAAATTTTTTGAATGTGAATCCGTAAGATAAACTATTCATTTAATGTACTAACTACTAATGTTGGCCTTTTCAATGATTAATTCAGTATCAAGATTTTTTTTATCATTTGTATTCTGAAACATGAGGTGAAAACAAGTACAAATGTTAAACATAATCAGTATATAATTCTTACAAGATTAGATACGTCCCGTTTCGCTTCACACAAGGGCCGCACGAAACAAAATTTTTTTATAAATCTCGTATTGTCCCGCTTATAATTTACGGAACAGAACACGACACGATCTCAATCCTATTCAGTCTCATGCCCAACCCTAGTTGTTAGTAAGGGAAAGGCTAAGTGGCTAAGTGGTAAGTAGTAGCGGTGATGAAGAAAGTTAGGGTTTTGCAACGTGGTCTTGATGAGCTTGAAATGAAAATGATTGGAAAAATATTATTATTTAAATAGTTTGTGATGAGTGTGGACGTCTCGTGTCAGTTGTCGTAGTCAATACTCAATGGACATGTCTTTTCCTTCGAGATTGCTATCCGTACCCACCTAAACATGCTATTCGTACCCATTATTCGCTTGCGAGAGGCGTAGTCGACGTGTTTCTCTTTTTTTTGAAACAGAAAGTGACCTCGCTTACGCCTCTCGCAAGCGAAGTCACTTTCTGATTCAAAAAAAAAGAGAAACACGTCGACTACGCCTCTCGCAGGCGTAGTCACTTTTTGACGATGAAAAGCGACTACGCCTGCGAGAGGCGTAGTCGCTTATCCTTACGCTTTCCTTCTTCGGCGCAGCCGCATTCTTCTTCCTCATTCTTCTTCGTTTCTTCGTTTCTTTCCTTCTTCACCCATCGCCGGCGACGTCGAGAAATCAGTCGGAAAGACCAACCACCACACACAAACGAAGATGGTAAGAACTAGAGGGAGAGGTGGCGGTATTGTTCGTACCGGTGGACGGCCGGCGACCTCCGGCAGCGGAGGAGCTGATTCCGGCGGCGATTCCGGCGACGGCCGGCGAGGAGGCGTTCCTGATTTAGATGCTGGACGAGGAGGACGCTCACGAGTTGTTCGAGGATGTCGCACATCTCGTGTTGTTAGTGAGGTACGGATTTTATTTTATTTATAATGTACTTTATATTTATTTAATTAATAGCTAATATAATTTTAATTTAATACATTGTTTATTAATTAGTGTGTTTTTTTGTTTATTAGATATCAATTAGTGATTAGTTAGTAAATTGTAGACAATTAGTTGTTAAATAGATAGTTAAGTAATGAAATCAGTAGAAAAGTAGTCGATATTTAGTTGTGTTATTATTCAATAATAAATAAAATTAATTAGTAAGTAATTAATTTGTTAAAATTAGACAAATAGTAGACAATAAATAAAATTAATTAGTAAGTAATTAATAAGTCGTGGAGCAAAGAAATTAATCGTTTTTACTGATTTAGTCGTCAAATAGTGAACATTTAGTCGAAAATTAATGAAATTAGTTATCAATGACTCGTTGTTTGAAGAAATGACTCGTTAATTAGAGAATTATTGCTATTAGTTTAACAATTAGTCAATAATGAAATTATTAACGTCTATATTTCAATTGTTATTTAGTGATTTAGTCGTTAATTAGATAATAATAGACAAATAATTAGTGAACAACATATCAAAAGGTAATGAAATTAGTCGTTAATTAGTCGATATTAGTTAACAATTAGTCAATAATGAAATTAGTGATATTAGTTAACAATTAGTCAATAATGAAATTAGTAATGAAATTAGTCGTTAATTAGAGAAATAATATTAGTTAACAATTAGTCAATAATGAAATTATTGACTAATTTGTTTTTAATTAGAGAAATAATATTAGTTAACAATTAGTCAATAATGAAATTAGTAATGAAATTAGTTTAACAATTAGTCAATAATGAAATTAGTAATGAAATTAGTCGTTAATTAGTGGTTTTAAGTTAATAATTAGTGAATTATTGCTATTAGTTTAACAATTAGTCAATAATGAAATTAGTGATATTAGTTAACAATTAGTCAATAATGAAATTAGTAATGAAATTAGTCGTTAATTAGTGGTTTAAGTTAATTAATATAATTAATCAATAATTAATTAAATTATGCAAATTATATAGGTTGCCGGGCCTAGTACCCGAGGATGGGCCGCTACGGTTTCTAACCGTAAGCGGCGGATGATAGAGCTTGGACTAGCTGATCCCGATGATGTCCAGGAGGATCATCAGGAGGAGGAGCAGGAGGAGGAGAGGGTGCACGAGTCCGATGCGCAGGTCGAGGAGCGGATGGACATGCTATTCGGTTCATCCGACGTTTCTGGCGGCCATATCCTACCCGAGGCGGACGTGGACGCTTTTGTGTTGGAGTTGCATCAGTCTCTGGAGCGTCGTTCCCCTGCCCCCTCTCGTTCAGAGAGCTCTACTGCTGGTGGTAGGAGTGTTGGTCAGTCTGGACAGCAGGGTGGACCTCCACCACCACCTCCGCCTCCGCCTCCGCCTCCGCCTGTTGATGCAGGTCTCGACCATGAGTATCCTGGAGGTCCCGCTATACGGGACCTACTGGTGAGCTATGACACCCATGTTGCTCGCGATATATGGGTTGGTGAGGTACGGATTTATATTTCAATTGTTATTTTATTTTTTATTACATCTGATTATGTTATTAACGTTTAAATGATATTTGGATTACAGGATAGAGCTGTGTTACGGGTATATCGGCTAGGAGCCACTGTGTCTGGCTTGCGTACCCTTGCCCATCGATTTCCTGACTCGGAGTGGATGGCGCTTGTTAGGCAGAGTGGACTACACGGCCTCCTGGATATGCAGTGGGCTGGGGTGGATCATGCGCTTGCATCTGCATTCGTGGAGCGGTGGTATCCAGAGACCTCAGGATTTCACTTCCCATGGGGACAGATCTTGATCACCCTCCATGACGTTCATCAGTTATTAGGACTTCGCATCGACGGGGATGAGGTTATGGGGGCCCGAGATGATACTCTTTTCACCTCCATGTTCGGCTTCCCGCCGATGGAGGTGAAGGCCGCCGCGAAGGCGGGTGGGTGGCCTAGATCTGATCTCCTCTCTACGATCAGGAGTATGGCAGAGTCTCCAGAGGCGAGGCAGGAGGACATCGCCAGTGGATTCTTAGCTCTTCTTATTGGCTCCACCCTGTTCATTGACAAGTCCACGAACAGGGTGAAGTCTCATCTACTGAGCGTCTGTCGCGACCCGACTACGATGGCGTCTCGAGCTTGGGGGACAGCTACATTAGCATATCTGTACCGACAGTTGGGCGAGTCCTCCAGGCGGGAGGTTCATACATTAGCTGGTTGTTCCCTTCTTTTGGAGGTATGCAATTAATTATGACTTTTGTTTTCAAAATATAGTAGTATATGAAGTAACATTAAATCGTTATTGTGTTGTGCAGTCCTGGATTCACCATCATTTCCCCCACTTCAGACCTAGAGGTCATGCAGACCCTCATAGACATACAGATGCCCGACATGCACTGAGGACGGAGAGGGGGGCGACAGGACAGTTTGAGAGATCGGCCTTCTTAGGATTTAGGGCACAGCTATCCATGTGTAGGATGGAGGAGGTACTTTCAATTCCCTTACTCTAATTATAATCAAGTACGTTTACTTGTGTATTGAATCTATAAGTTTGTCTTAGGTGACGTGGATGCCATGGGGTACTCTCGACGGATTCCACACTGGACAGATGCGTATATCGACCTATTTGGGGGTGATTCGCTTTTGTTGGGTGGAGGAGCCATATCAGCCCCAGTTTCTCCTACGTCAGTTTGGGCGTGTTCAGATCGTCCCTACGCAGCTCCCTACAGTTCCTCCAGGATGGATCATCCGCCCCTTTGTGTTGAGGAGGCCGGCGAGGATAGGAAAGTACGAGCTGCAGTTTTCTCCTGAGGAGTGGCATCATTGGGCGACGCGGGACCAGCATCTATACGACATTCACAGCGTCCCAGCGGTTGTCGACCCATGGCAGATGGATGAGTACTTCTTAGATTGGTTTTTACCACGTACTCACCCATACGTCCAGCCACCTCCAGATGGTGCACCACCACCGCCTCCCGTTGCACCTATTGTCCTTCCAGAGCGGGTACAGAAACTAATCTTTTGAGTTTGCTCTATATTTTAGATACAATTAATTAAAATCTTGTTTTGGTTCAACAGCGCTTACAGATAGCTATTGGTATGACACGAGAGGCAGTGGCTCGTGGTCCTCCATTACCGTTTGAGTTTGCTCAGCGACTATTAGCTGTTTTAGTTGGAGAGGATGCACCAGAGGCGCCACCACCTGTTAGGGCATCTCAGCGCCAGGAGTAGATTGCAGTTGTTACTTATTATGTTTGAATATTAGCTGTTTTGAATATGTTGGACGATTAACTGTCTTATGACTTTATGTGGAAGACATTTTATTACTTATTATGTGTCAATAGTTTTTTGAATCTTATACGTCAATAGTTTTTTGAATATTAGTGGTTTTGAAAATAATTCAAAACTACTAAAAAAAACTTCTAAATAATTTATTAAAAATAAAAATAAGATGTCAATTTTTATTAAATAATTTATTAAAAATAAAAAGTACGTTAGTCAATTTTTATTAAAAAATTTATTAAAAATTAAAATGGAAATTGAAGTGCATAGTTATTAAAAAAAACTTCTAAATAGTTTGAAGGAAATCGAGAAATGGAAAGTGAAGCTTTTGAAGTATCAAATGACTCACTCTTTGAAATATACTATTTGTTTACTTTATACAAATTATGATATACAATGAAGGAATTATTTTTTTACTCTTTATACAAGTTATTCAACTAAAGTTTCTTATATTTTTTTAATACAACAATTCAAAACCACAAATGTAAACAACAACTCAACAACACATTCAATACAACAATTCAAAACCACAAATGCAAACAACTACTCAACAACACATTCAATACAACAATTCAAAACCACAAATACAAACAACAACTCAACAACACATTCAATACAACAATTCAAAACCACAAATACAAACAACAACTCAACAACACATTCAATACAACAATTCAAAACCACAAATACAAACAACAACTCAACAACACATTCAATCATGGGATACCGGGGGTCTTCTGTATCTCGCTATTATCCGCCTCTTCTTCTCTCTGAAGGAGTCTTCTGTATCTCGCTATTCTCCGGTCATATACGTGGGTGAAACCCTCAACTGAAGCATCGTGACCTCGCATCCAATCATGGGATACCGGGGGCAATGGAGCGTTTTGGTGCAACCAAACCTATTTTCAGAATTCCAAGGCAAGTTAATCAAACATTTCTGACGGCTTATACGTATTAAAAAGTACGTTAGAATTAAAACAACTTACCGGAACGTAGTGATGATCATTAAGTACAGCAATTGCTTGCACTTCTGTTGGAGGTTGTTGTTCTTCTTCAGTATCGGCAATCAAGGGCAAGCAAGTGTATGAGTCTAATCTAGAAAAGACGACAAGGGTCACCCGAAACAAAGTGGCATATGCGAGAGCACAAGTAGGAACCTCCATCCAAAACTGTGATGCGCAAGGTGCAGGGTTAAGGTAGTTGACGTTGTCAATCAGTTCTTCGAGCTCATCATCGCCATGTATTCCGGAGTATACATGCATATGTCTACTCAACTCCCAAGCTAGCTCTCTCCGGACACGAATGTACTCAACTGGGGATATTCCTATAACCCCAGTTGAATCCTCGGACCACAAGTTCTGACGGCTGAGTTGGAACAGTCTTCTGAGACTCCGGGATGGTACTAGCCTCGCCTGTGGTGTCAGCTCGTCCTCGACCACGTCCTCGTCCTCGGCCTCGAACTTTTCCTCTAGAACTTTGTGACGACTTCCTCATCTGTGACTCCTTATCAGCTCGAGCATGCTCAAATGCAGATGGCACTCGACGCTGCTTGTTTCCCTTGTCAGAAGGATGTGAAATTCTCGGCTCCCGAGCAACTGACTCCGTCGGATACAACACAGTGGCCGCATAAGCCCCAAACTTGTCTATAATGTCTTGACTCAACCTGCCCTCCCTGTGCATGGTCATAAAAGATGCCAAAGTAATATCTCCCATCGACAGAGGAATACCATCGGGTTCTTCCACTTCTTCGGTGACTTCATGCCATACAACCTGCCTCCAAAAGGGATGTATTGCAGTCAAAAACATAGGCCTGTTTTCACGGAGAGCCGCTGCAAACTCATGCACGCACGGAATCCCATATGATTGCCTCCAATACCAGTCGTCACATGTAGCATCAAATGTCCCTTGGCGCGCCACTTTGCAATTCTCGATCAAGTACTTCATGCAATTGTTCGACACCTTCCGGATAAGAAATGTAAACATAGGATCTTCTTGGATACCTACGATAGTATGAGTACGCGACTTCTCTATGGTACCCTGAATCTCATCGATCTGATCTCCAATCATTCTATGGATGGCCTTGACGAGAGTATCAAATCCACAACGAGTAGACTTAAGAGTTCTCTTCAACACCGAATGAGCACCCTCAGCCCTACGATTAAAACATAATTTAAAACTTTTAGTATAAATCATTATTAGTAAACTTAACAATAAAAGATGTAATGAGTATTTATCTAACCTTCCTGTCGTCCTTGATCCAAGATGGAGGTAGTGATCGGTCCAACAACGAACAATAGCTTCCTTGTACTTGTCCAACCATGTCTTCTCAAGGTACTCCATCAAATGATACTTGTCCATCCAACTATCCCTCATATGCAAGAGCCTCGCCTCATAAGCCGCAATAGTAGTCGAGTCAAACAACTCATGACAATCTCTCATGAATTTTGCTTGGATGGATGGCGAATGTGACTTCCACCAACTATTTGATTCGATGTTTCTGAACACATGCCATTCACATAAAATATGTTTAGCATCTGCGAAGACTCTCGGCATTGCTTTTATGAGACCTAATTCTCGGTCTGTCACTATCACCTCCGGCTTCTTTCCACTGAATAACATGGCAATGCGTTCCAAAGCCCACTCGTAATGACCCGTTGTCTCTCGTTTCATTAACACAAACGCAACGGGAAAAGTTTGTTGTGTGCTAGTCAATCCGACGATCTCCAACAACGGCATGTCATATCTGCAAAATATAATGAATGAGACTTTGTAATTAAAAAAAAGTTTAATATAAACAAACTGAATGAATTACATACTAACCTATTCGTCTTGTATGTAGCATCCATGATGACAACGTATGGAAACATGGCAACCCAACGCTTCGACTCGGGATGGGCTAGAAATAAGTCACTCACTTCCTCCGCTCCTTCAATGGTTTCCATCCTAATATCCCACATATAATCCTTCTCTTTCAAGAATTTCAACGCTTCTTGAATTACCGTTCGATCTCCCATCGCTTCCAACCTAAATTTATTCCGAGCGTTTGAAACTTGCTTCCTAGAAGTGACCATCTTTTCGGGATCTTCAAAATCGCTCTTTAACAAACGAACAATTTCTTTCGGAGGCATTCCCGCTTCGGTATAAATTTGGACTCGTTTCATTTGTGCCTTCGTCAACCGTCCAGCAAAAGCATGACCTACCAACCTCTTTGGAAGAGGATGATTGTGAATTCCGTGAACATTCCTCACACCCCATAGACCCCTTTGCACCTCATCAACGTGTAAGCGAAAATTACAATCGAACTTCTTCGTTTTGCATAATTTCCTCAAGCCCTTCGCCTCACTCTTACGCACTCCGTGATGCTCACACACAAATACCACTTTTCCAAAACGGCGATCATCCGACTTATAGGACTTTAGTTTGATGAGAACCATATTTCTACTTCCAGCTCTCTCAAGAACCCACGCAACTAACGAGTCCATATCCGTCCATATCCGATGGTCCACGAACAAACTAGTATAGTCATAATCATCGGAAATATCGGCAGCCTACAATAATTATTCCAAAATTTTCATTCACTATGACTATATCATATATTCTAACATTGCTAAAATTAATTACCAACTAATTACATTATAATTGGCCACTAATTCACTAATTAACGACTAATTTCTTCAATTAACGACTAAATTCTACTAATTCATAAATTAACGACTAAATCATATAACATAAAAATAACTAAAACATATAACAATAAACTACGCCAAAACAAACGAATTGAAAAAACTAACCTCAACACCCGAATACGGATCGTAACTACTAAGCATCGCGGGATTGAACAAACCCTCGTCACCCTCCACATCATCTTCACCTCCACCGAAATCAACACCGTCATCCTCTTCTACGTCGCCAGAATGATATCTCGCTTCGCCATCGTCGGAATTCATCTTCGAATGACTTCTTTTGCGAATAAACGTAGTTTTATCACAGTGAGGTTTTATGGATTGAATACATACGATTTAGGTCGAATGCATAATATTTATACTAACGTTTGGAACACATTACCGTTGTATAACGGCTAGTTGATAAACGGCTACCCAATGTGACCTCGCCTACGCGTCTCGTAAGCGTAGTCGACGGAGGACTACTACGCCTACGAGACGCGTAGTCGCACAACTCTCTTCTACAAATTTTGAGTATCAACTACGATTACGAGAGGCGTAGTCGGCTACTGGGTACGAATAACATGTTTATGTGGGTACGAATAGAACGAACCCTTTTCCTTTGGGTAAAGTGCATATTTACAGCCCATCCGCTTTACCCTTTACCCAATTCTATTATATTATATTAAAATTAAAGTCGACAAACTTAAAGAGACTATCAACGTGGAAAATGCTTATTTGTCCCATTTATCTCTACCTGAAATGTCTTTTATTGCACCACCAATCCCTTACGGATATTTTTTATAAATGATTTAAATTTGAGTATGCTAATGATATAAAACGTATATATTAGTTCCATATAAAAATATATAAAAAAATTATATTTTTTATTTGCAATAATATTGATATATTTTTATATGATATGGATAGTATAAAACTACTACTTTATCGTCGATATTTGATTGTATTGAATAGACCTGTATAAATAAATAATACCGTCAACGTATATAGACAGAATCTTATATACTTTCATGTTAGTCCTTGAGATATTCAATTCACGTTTTGTAGGATTTACACTAGCGGAAAGTAAAGCGGAGTTACAATTGAATTTCTCATGCAAGTTTTACGTTAGAAAGTATCTTATTTGAGAATTTAACTTTCATGATTATCCCACAAAATTTACAATTTTTTTTTTGTATTAAAATTTTATGCTAAAACAAAGCTTCTCCCGCAAAATTGTTATTGATCAAATCTTTTAAAAGAATAACCATTACTATTATTTTTAAGACTTAAGTTTTAATATAAAAAAAAAGTTATTGGTTAAATTAGTGTTCTAGTGAAAAATTTATTTAGATAAAAATTGTGAGGCCGTCACTTCCACATCAACGTTGACTACTTTAGTAAATGTATATAGATTATCCATAGGATGATAATGAGTCGGGTGGCGGACGAATCTACTACCCTATCATTCATTCGTTAACCTTATCGGATGCATTCATTTATATTCCGTTGGGTAACCGGGTGAATTGGGTTCAACTGCGGGTGACTCTAGATTGATTATTATCGTTTTTATATATAAATATATTGTAATCTTTATACTATATTTTACATGTAACAGAAAATTCATATTTTAAAACACACATATTATTAATACATAAGATACAAGTATTATATATAACATGTTATTAAAACATAACGATAATAAAACTTTCATAACGTTATGATTTTAGGATAAAATATGAAAAAAATCGATATTTAGTTTTGATGTATCGAGTCGGATGATGTGTAAAAACTCCTCACCCACCAATCACCCATCACTCGACATTTTTACCCTTTTACCTGAATCGGGTGATTCGAACACCCAACGGATATGGGTGAAATTACCGTCCTATTAATGATTGTTGTAAAAAAAAAAAAGGTATAGTTGGCATAACACATTTTATTATACTTAATACATAAAAGACGGTTAATCATCATCTTATTTTTTTATACCTAGTTTAGACCACGTTGTCATATACAAATAATTTTTAGAAGGTTGACGATGAGATATAAAAAATTGGATTTTTTTCCTAAATAATAACAAAATCAAAAATAATTCTAACATTAGGTACGGAGTAAAAGTTATTCCGAGAATAGGAAGGAATTTGGTTCGGAGTAGACCCGCAGTTTCAAACTGCGGGTTTAAATGAATAACCCGCAGTTTGAAACTGCGGGTTTCATTTATTTAAAAAAAAAAAAAAATTTAAACCCACTGTTTAATGAAAAGGGGAGGAAAATATCAGGTTTTGAGGGACACAGGTTTCGAACCGCAGACCATTAGTCTAATTGGGCAGCACATTTCCACTGCACCACATTCATTTAGTGATATATTTTCAAAACAAATTATATTGTTCTCACAGAGCTACAATAGGTGAGTTTCAATTTCCACCTCATCTTATTTTGTAATCTAACAATCCTATAATTTGTATATACTTTTGTTGAATAATAATTATAATTTCGTATTTTTTTTAAATTATATTAAATATTTAATTAAATTTATACTTTTAAGTTAAATGATTGTTATTAGTCAATAAAGTAAAAATATAACTATTTATAAAAAAAATAACACAAGTCATTAAGTTTGAATTATAATATAATAATTTAATTCCAAAAATTATTTTAAATATCATATTACAACTAAAACTTAAATATTTGTGTTAATTTTTATAAATAGTAATATCTTTAATTTGTTGATTTATAACTATCATTTAATATTTATATAAATAAGAGTTAAAAATTTTATGAGGGTTAAAGTTTGAATTATAATATAATAATCTAATTCCAAAAATTACTTTAAATATTATATTACAATTAAAACTTAAATATTTGTGTTAATTTTTATAAATAGTTATATCTTTACTTTATTGATTTATAACTATCATTTAATATTTATATAAATAAGAGTAAAAATTTTATTGAATATTTTTTATAATTTAAAAAATAATACGATATTCTAATTATTATTCAACAAAAATATTTACAATTTATAGGATCGGTTAGATTACAAAATAAGATGAGGTGGAAATTGAAACTCACCTATTGTAGCTCTGTGAGAACAATATAATTTGTTGTGAAAATATATCACTAAATGAATGTGGTGCAGTGGAAATGTGCTGCCCAATTAGACTAATGGTCTGCGGTTCGAAATTTGTGTCCCTCAAAACCTGATATTTTCCGCCCCTTTTCATTAAACAGTGGGTTTAAATTTTTTTTTTTTTTTTTTTAATAAATGAAACCCGCAGTTTGAAACTGCGGGTTATTCATTTAAACCCGCAGTTTGAAACTGCGGGTCTACTCCGAACCAAATTCCTTCCTATTCTCGGAATAACTTTTACTCCGTACCTAATGTTAGAATTATTTTTGATTTTGTTATTATTTAGGAAAAAAATCCTAAAAAATTAGTTTAAATTTCATTAGGTATAAATAATTTACTAGGGTTGAGCATATTAGGTCGGTTTATAAAACCAAAATATTTCGGTTAAAACTCAAGTTAAACCGTTTATAAGCGGTTAGTTTCATAAATCGAGTTTCTTACGTGCCCTTTCATAGGGATCAAATCATACGTAACTCTTTGAACTTATCTCTTGAACTTGGGTGCGGCCTAACTCGATGAAAGATTCTTTTTTTGCTTTGTACCGAGCTTCCTACGTATTTGTTTGAGATAAAATCAAGTCACCATAGTTCATCTTTACTTCGGAATTTTAACTCAACACTTGTGATTGAACTCAATGATCATTCGATTGAGTTTCCTACGTACCTTTTTATTGGGATCAAATCATACGTAGTTCTACGTCTCTTTAGAAAACCATTAACTTTGTATTTGCGATTAAACTTGACAATTTGTTTAGTCAAGTTTCCTATGTACCCTTTTGTAAGGATCAAATCAGACGTAGTTCTAACCTTTTCTTTTTTTTTCCTTTTACTATCAGTTGAGTTCACTCGCTTTGTGCTTCACAACATACTGCAATCGGCTTTATATCCATTTGCTCTTGATTTTTTCTTCTTCTTTTGATCTTTACAATAAAATTAACCTTCACATTCTCCGTCTCAAATTTGCTATAACTTTTCTTATCCTTCATAAATTTATTTTGTTGCGGCCGGATCTTTGGAACTCCAACTACAAAGTAACAACTTTTGTGTGATAACTTTTTCACTTGAACTTGATCCCTGTATGGATTTGCACATATTTATCTTTGAACCGACTACGACTCAAGTCCTTATATTTTTTTCAACTAGTACACGTTTTTGTACTTCCATCTCGATGCACCAAACATATGAATTTCTTCAACCATACATTTTGGCGTGGACCATGCTTCAATATATAAATAGTTGTTCCGGCTTCCATGTGCAACATATGAAAAAACCTCTTGGCGAGAACCTTACCATAGTGCTCTCATTCATTTGATTTGATCCTCAACTATAATTTTGTTATGATGGATGTACTTTTGTTTGCATCGTTCCTTTTATAGTTCCATTGCACCTTTGAAACTTGACCTAAATACGTGCTCTCAACGATGTTCTTTTAAGCAACACAAACCATATGAAACACAAAACAAATCACAAAGGGAGTTAGTTGGAAGTTGTAAACGAAATAATGTTCCATTCCATATATTTTAATTTGTTAAACTTTGATATACTTGTTGATCTCGTCTTGGATTTTAGAGTTGAGTTATTGCCGAACATTTTTTATCCCTCATTTGAACGGTCCATCACTTGATCTTCCTCTTCTTCACGTTCAATTTCTCACATTTCATTGGTGATACCATAAGGAAGTCTAGCATTGTATGAGTCTCTATATATGCTTGGGCTCTTTGACATCTCCGAAGAACCAACCTACAATTTAACCGAAAGATTATTGGTTTGAATCCTCTCTATAACGATTTATTCATACTTTTCCACGTTGAAGCATTTCACATAGTACCGGTGAGTCCAATTTAAACATGAACCGACCACATATCTTGAGTATCATCTTCAAATCCATGTGAATTATATAAAACCCATTTAACACATGCAAACACCATTAAGAAAGAACTTTGGCGAGAACGGTTGGAAGTTGTAGACGAAAAAACAACACTCTTTGTCTTAAAATTTGATAGTTTTGGGTTTGTTTGGCCTCACTCTTCTTGACTTTTGACTTGATTTATTATCGATCGGTATTTTTGTACCTCTCCTTTGAATCACCCTTCATATTAGCTTCCTCTTCTTTTCATGACCATTTCTGTACATTTCTTGCCTCTTCTTTGAATGACTCATCATACCAACTTCCTCCCTTTTTCATGGAAGTTTGCTCACATTTTCTTATGTCTCCTTCGAATATCGTCACATTAGATTCATCTTCTTTCCAGGACCACTTCCTCACATTTCTTGTCTTTTTCAATCCCGTCACATTAACTTCATCACTTTTACATGACTCCTTCCTCACATTTCTTTGCGTCCTTCAAATCCCTTCAAGCTTCCTCTCTTTTTCATGACACATTCCTCACATGTCTGTCTTCCGTCGTATGAGTCTTCATATTGGCTTAGTACCTTTTTGATAACTTCCAAAACACTTGCACAAGGGATATCAAAAATATAATTTGATAATCCCATGTCATCAATTAAAATGATAACAAAATAGTAGCTTTTTACCAAGTCATAAAAAAAACTCATCATACTTTGAGTTGTCACAGTTTTAAAATATATCAGAAACAACTTTTCGGCATCTTACAAGTGAAAAAAAATCATGATTTTCATTTTAAAAGCCCATGTAAGGAAACAACTTTATTTGAAACTTAAAGGAAAGATTTCCAAAAAACAAGCTATCCGTTTTGTCGCGTTTGGATGTAAGAAACCTCCCGACTACGATTTTCCTTGAATTTTCTCTTTTTGAATGTCAACATGCCGTTCGGATCCTCCCGACTACAATTTTCTTTTGATTTTTCTCTTTCTGAACTTTGACATGCCATTCGAAATCTCCCAACCAAAATGTTGGTGGATTGCTTGAATTTGTTCGAGCTTCCATACGGGAGATTTAGTGTAGCGCTTGAATTGACTCCATTTTGGATCATCGGGCTACATGTGTGGTTGTAGCGATGACAATTATCCGTTTCTAATCCAATTATCGTTTTTTGGTGTAGTAGAGGAAGTATTTGTTTTGATCCATCTACAATTTTGGTCTTCATTATTTGCTCAATTTAAAACAAATAGACACAAGAGAGAGTTAACAAGGAAGAAATTATCCTTACTCTTTGTATGATTCTTCATTTGCCCATACTTTAGTTGGCTTCTTCCTTACTTTTTGTTGTACGTGTTATCAACTTCTTCCTTTCTACTTTGCAAAGTATTTGCGGCTTCTTCCTTTCTACTTTGCAAAGTATTTGCGGCCACCACTATTTCTTTGTTGAGCTTGTGGAATTGTTTGAAGACCCCTATCATCAGAGTCTCAAATGCTATTTAAAATTTTATAGAGGAAGATGAGAGAGACAAGTTAATATTTGCAATTGATTATGCAAATAAAATTTACTATGCTCTAAAACCGTTTTCATCTTTTGGCTTCCCTCCATTTCAATGTAAATTGTAATCATCCGAATACATACAATCGTCAAGGCTAAGGATGGTCAATCCCTAATTTAAAGCACTTAACTAGGGTCACCATAACACCCTTATTTCATCCTTTGGTAGCAAGTAACAAGCCCATTGAATATTCTTTATTGGTAAACATTTAAACTGATTTAATTAATTATAATCACCTCATTTTTTTTAAGTGAGAAGTTGACATTTCCTTAATTGAAAAGTTGAATATACAAATGTACAAGTGCATATTTGTATTTTTTTTGTTTAACTATTTTCCTTAATAAATGATTAGGGCTTTTGTTCTTTAAATATGTTACCAAGATAACAACCCATCTTCAAAATGTTGCCTATTGTTTTAAATTTATTGGATTGCATCTAACTTGATGGGTTGTAATCCAACATTGTAATTTTTGGGCTTGTGATATAATTTTTAGTTTGTCAGTATTATATAAACTTTTGTGTTTATATAATATAGTTGTACCCATCACTATCAGGGCGATGAAAATGTGGTAGTTTGATCACTATTTCATCATTTTTGTAAATATAATATTTTGGGGTTTAATTTCATACACAACACCCAAAATATATTTTCCATAATTAATTTGAAAATCATATCCATGATTTAAAATTAATTTCATTTAAATTCATAAACCCATAAGATTCATGAAAAGTACCCCTCAACACATGGGACATTGGGGAGCTTCGTTTCCTTCTCGCTTGCACAATTGACATAAACTAGTTAGTTAACTGTAGCAAGGTTGAGATTATCGAGATTACGTCTTTCTTCATGTGCTTTTATCCTCTCAATTTTCCTTCGTGAAAGGTACTTTCCCAAATAGTAAGTTGTGTCATCTAAGTATTTCCAAGCTTCAATTATGGGCAATAGGGAATTTGTGACGATTAGCAGCACCCACCATTCTTTAGTGCTATCATTCAAGCCGTTATAGAAAAATTCTAATAGTGCGTACTTCGAGTTGCCATGGTGTGGACATATATTTATCAGCCATGTAGATCTTTTCCAAGCTTCATATATCCTCATCTTCTTCCATTCCAAAGCCGAGAAGATTTGTTCTGTATTTTTTTTAGTCTTGCTGGAGAAAAAAAAGTACTTTGAAATGTAGTAGTGAAATATTCCCAAGTAGTGTACTTACCTGTTGGTTCCTTGTAGAACTAGTTTTGAGCCTTGCCATCTAGAGAGAATACGAATGCTCGCATCCTTATGACATCAAAAAAATCATTACAGAATTTGATGGCATTCGTAATGTCTTCAAAAAGTCTAAAGTGTTGATGAGGACTTTCGTTTGCTTCGCTGCTAAAGGTGTTTTGTTGAATCAGTTCTATTCTAGAAGCCTTCAAAGCAAATACTTCAACATCGTTGTCTGGAAATATCCAAGTGTTTGTAGGGGTGGATTGTTTAGGATCCAACCTTGCCTCCAAAGTACGTGATGGATTAGCACATTACATCTTTTGTTTTTTAGGATTCCTAGTTGTGAGAGAAGACAAAAAGGAAACCTCAAATCAAAGTAACAAGAAAACTTAGCATATAAGTCTATTGGAAAACAACCATACCATATGTAGTCCATGACAACGACTCCAAAAACTTGATCGTAGAAGTTTTACCGAAGTACAAACAACTTCCCCACAAGGATAGAAGATCAGATATAGTATAATCGGATATCGAATTCTCAAGGACTATGTCTGTATTGGTTGGAACAAATAAAAATACATAATAAGCTAGGGGAAAGAAAATAGAGGCAAACCGGTTTGTAATATCAAAGAACAAAATTCATAAGACAATTTGGTAACAAAGTGTGATGTGATATGATATGGATGAGTGATATAAGAAAATGTTTATCCCACTATGATGAATCAAATAGTAAACACGTATGTGAACAACATGAACTTCAATAAGCAAATATGTAGGTAATCATCTAAAAAACCCACGGACATAGACAAACCAAGACCGTTGATGCGGGGTTGATGCCACGATTTTTCAATCTAGATTGAAGTCCATGAAATCGACGACAGAAGGAATCTCGGTGTAAATATCGTGCGAGATTTGGTAATTGTAAGACCGAGATTCTTAAAAACTCAAAGAACGAGAACTTGAAAGTCATGGATGATAATGGAAAGATTATAGAAGATGATAATGGACTAAAATTGATGGAAATATAGGAAGATGGAACCAAGATTTAAACTTGCAAAGAACCTTGACCAATTGGATCAAAATCTTCAACAAAGAGTTACCTTAACCCATCCTTCTTCAACTTTTCAATCAAAGGCTCTCTTTTTTATTGAATTGGAATGAATAAAACACACACTTCGTAAATAAAGTAACAAGTATCTCACAATGTATGTGGCAATCAATAATCAAAATCATTTGCCCTGAATCTCGGCCTTCTAGGGTTTAAATAGGCGATATTCCTCTAAAAGATAAATAATAAAATAATCCTACAAAATATAGGATATAAGATAAAAAAAACCTTTAGAACGTTTAGAGATTTAAAGATATAAAGTTACTAACTATACTCTTGTATAAATCTTAACAATATTCTTGTCATTCTCGGCTTCAAGAGATTTTAATATCTCGGTTGGATTTAAGGTGGTTCCGAGATCTTCACTTGCTCTTCATTGCTTCTTTGATCATCTTCACTCATGTGTGGCTCCTCCATACTAAATATCAATGTAACTAAAGAAAACTTGGCCATTAGTAGGGTCTTCTTAAATATACATGATGCCAATAAGACAACATCTTCTTGGATGGATCTTGCTCTTGATCTAGTGATAGATCCTTCCATGATAGACTGTGAAGATGATGTAGACTCCTTCTCCTTCAATGCTCTTGCTCTAGCTCTAGTGATTGATCCTTGTATAGGAGGTGTTGGGGATGGTATCTCATCATACTCCCCTTCTTGAAAAGAATTCGTCATCGAATCATCACCACGCTCATCACTAGTCACATAAGGACTCAAATCTCTTACATTGAAGGTAGGGCTCACGCCATAATCCTTCGGAAGCTCCAATACATAAGCATACTTACCAACCTTATGTAACACTTTAAATGGCCCATCTCCTCTTGGAGACAACTTCAAAATCTTATTCTTCGGGAATCGTTCCTTCCTTAGATGCAACCAAACTAGATCTCCGTTTGTGAATAACAATTCCTTGCGATTCTTATTATCCTTGGCCGCAACTTGCTTCCCTTGCTCCTTTAGCCTTATTCGTGTCTTCTCATGCAAATCCTTGATGAACTCAACTTTTCTTCATGCATTAAAATCTATTCGCTCCTCTATAGGAAAGAGTATAAGAACAAAAGGGGTCAAAGGATTCAACCCATAAACACAATCAAAAGACGTTAGGTTAGTAGAGGAATGCATGATACAATTACATGCAAATTCAACATGAGGCAAGATGATGCGGGGTTGATGCCGCAGTTTCCCAATCTAGATTAAAGTCTACGGAATCGACAACATAAGAGAATCTCGGTACAAATCTCTGACGAGATTTGTATGGTAAGGCCGAGATTCTTGAAAACTTACAGAACGAGAACGTAGTAATATGGATGATAATGGAAAGATAAGAAGATGAATAATGGAATGCAATAATTGAAATATAGGAAGATACAAATCAAGATATTCTTGCAAAGAACCTTGACCAATTGGATCAAAACCCCTTCTAACAAAGAGCATGCCTTAACCATCCCTTCTTCAAACTTACACAATCCTTCTAAATAAGACAAGCACAAGGAGAGACTAATTTGACTAGTAGCACCAATCTTCAATAAGATTAACACACACAAGAACAACCTAACAAGGACTCACAACTATTCAATCAAAAGCTCTCTTTTTGATTGAATTGAAATGAATAAAACACAAATTTCATAAACGAAGCAGTGAGTATCTCACAATATTGTGGAAATAATAATCAATCAAATCTATCTAATAATATTGACTTCTATAACTATATATAGACGAGATTCCTCTAGAAAATAAAATAAAAGATAATCCTAAAAAATAGGATCAAACCCAAAAGATACCTTTAGAATGTTTAGAGCTTTAAAAGTAATAAAATAACTAACAACTAATAAGATCTCGAGTGGAACTTGTGAATCTCGACAGAAAGGAATATCGACTGGAATCTCGGGCGAGATTTCGTTCTCAAGGTCGAGATTTTGATTGGCTTGCTCAAATCTCGATTTTAGCCACATCTTTTGCTTCCTGGATCATCTTCAATTACGTATGGCTCCTCTTCTTGGATTATCCTTTCTTTTGATCTAGTGATAGACCCTTTCATGACATAACTTGAAGATGACGTAACCTTCTTCTCCTTCAATGTTCTTTCTCTAGATCTAGTGATTGGTCCTTGTATACTGGCTGTTGGGGATGGCCCCTTGTTCGCTCCAAACGGTGTGTGCAAGCTTTAAATTTATAACCCTAGACGTAAGCTTAAAACAAGGATGCTAACCCGCAGTGTACGGGTCAATCGTAGTAAAAGCAAGGAATTCCAGGGGTCGATCACAGGGACTTAGTGAAACAAAGCAGGTAACGGTAAACTTCGTAAATACTAACCACAAAAGCAATTAACACAATCAAGGATGAATAAGAAGTCAATAAAGGAAATATGCGATTCTAGGGATTAAAGCATCTAGTTGTGGTTCCAACTCAAGATCTAAAGATAAGCGGACAAAGCTGAGGTTTTTGCATGGGGAAGGTGTTACTAAAGTGGAATAAATCACCGGGTAAGTCTCACTACTCACTAATCCTAAACCGTAACTCCTATTACCGGGTAAGTCTCAAGGAATCAAGATAAAGAACTATACTCTCAAACTAACACACCATCTAAGGGAATAAAATCAACCTTTACCGAGTAAGTCTCAGGCTAACTCACAAAGATGGGACGAAAGCACACTCAAACCCCAATAAATGATAAACCTTTATTACCTACACTTATGATCTTAGGTACACAAACTAAGGAATTACCGGGTAAGTCTCATCCTAAGCTTGCATTGAACTAGGAAAGGTGTAATAAGTATAGGATTTGGCAAACTCTAACTCTTAACTCTCAGTTAGGATCAGATAAGTCACCTCGGTCAGCCAAATTCCACCCCGGCCGAGATGTTCATCGACTGAGCGAGATGCTTAGGGTTAAGGTTAAAGACTCGAACTTTCAGGGTCCTACTGGAATCTAAGATTATTCTATCATTGTTTTTCCCACAACCTTCAGCCAATCACCCTAGAATCACACAAGGAAATTAGCCACTCATCATCATCATGAAAGTATTAATCAAATATATGGGAAGAAGGTGAATATTTGAACAAGAAGAATTTAATAAAAAGACTTCAATAACTGAATCAAATATCACAACAAAAGCGTTCCTTGGATATAAATCCAACAAGTAAGACAACAAGGAAGAGAATCTAAGGTAATCTTACAAGAAAACCTTCCAAAAGCTATAAAAGCTACAATCTTCAATCTTCCTTCAACCTTCAAAAAGGTTCTTCAAATCTCCCAACTGGAGTATGGCTGCTGCTGCGTATAAACCCTGATCGATGGTATAGCATTCTGTTGGATTTGTGGAAATCCAACCCTTTTTATAGGAAAATAACCCTCCAAAGATAAGATATCTTAGAAAGATCTCTTCCCATAAAAATAGGTAAAATATAAGATCTATATTATCTTCTTCCTTCCAGGAGCCAAGCCCAAAAATATAAGATCACTTTCCAAATATAAAAGATCTCAGCCAAGAATAAAATATTCTCGCCGCGTCCTAGGTATTCGCCTCGGTCGAGTCGACTTCTCTGGATCACCTCGGTCGAGATGAATCTGTGGTCAACCGAGGTGAGTCACAATTGAATGTGAAATCTCTCAAAACTGGTCCAAAGTAAATCTTAAATCCATGGCTATGCTTCCTGGATGGTTCCTTATGTTCCTCAATGTAGCTCCAATGACTCCATAGCTCCTTTTGCTCCTTTTTGATGCAAAACGTGCCATTTTACCTACGATTACAACAAAACTAGGTGTAGACCTCGATTCCCGCAAAGGTAGATGAAATGGTAATATAATCACATAATATACATACAAACATGCAGATTATGAAAGATAAAACGTCCAAACAAACCCCAAAATATAGACTATAATTTATGCTATCACCCCTCATCATACACCCCTTCTTGAGAAGAGTTCATCCTCAAATCCACACCATGCTCATCACTAGTCACATAAGAACTCAAGTCGCCTTGTGGTGAAAACTTCGACTTCCTTGACACTCCTGGAGGATCTCTCAAAGTTTGCAACACTCTGCATTGAAGATTTTCACCATAACTCGCAACAATAGCGAATCTCGGTAAAGAATATCGGGAGAGATGCTTACTCGAGGGGCCGAGATTTTTACCGGACGTCCATAACTCATCGTCGATGATGAAAACTGAATATACTCTAGAAATATGTCCTTTCCTAGCTGCAAGGACACTAGATCTTTTGGATCAAGTAGCAACTCTATGCCAATTTGGTTACCCTTGGCCGTAACTAGCTTTCCGTTTTCCTCTAGCTTTATGTGTGATTTCGCATGCATGCTCTTGACAACATTCACGTGCTTTCCTGCAATAAACTTTACTCGTTCCCCAAAAGGCAACGGTATAAGATCAAAGGAAGTTAAGGTGAACAAATGAACTACGTAGTCATGATAATTCAAGGCTAGATATGCTGGATTTTCTCTGTCCGGTTTTAGACCAAAGGGTCGTAGTCTCACTTAAGTGAGTAGACGGTTGTCCCAATTACCAATCAAATTAATATAATTTATCTTGAAGTGAAAACAAATTATTAAACAAGGGTTTGTAATCTCCACAAAGGAGTAGACAAAACCCGGCCAAGAGTTTGTAATCTCCGAAAAGGAGTAGACTAAACTCTAATAGAAATTAAGTTCAATTGCAAGTTTTATAAACCGATTGTTATATGTTAAAGCATTGACTTGGATTATATAATGAGTCATTCATAAATGAATTTTCCTTCTGAGTGTATTCTCCCCTACACCGGAAATATCTAAATATCTTAGTGGGATAAAACGTTACACGTTACAAAAACTAAGAGACTTACTTGTCTTACTTTGTAGAAAGGGTATTCCTAGGTTTTGTCAATACAAAACTAAGCTAATATGGATGCCTATCCTTTGTCAATACAAAGGAATTGTTCTGGTCTTTCGAGTTTTGCAAACAAGCTTATAAGAAGGCCTATCCAATGTCAATACAATGGAACTAAAAGCTTTATTGTTGCAAAAACGAATGTGAAATGAAGTGCAAATGGATCTCCCTTTTATAGGCATAGGGGACCATGATTTTGGGGAGTTGTAACCACCAAAGAGTGGTTAAAATAGGTTATGGAAGTTACGTGGAAGTTACTCGGAAGATGGGCCTTGAAGCCCTAGAAAAGCCCGAGGCCGAGGCCCACATAGGGAGCCCAAAACCGCTCCCCGGAGCTAGCTTAGAGCTAGCTTATTTTCTTGGTCCAAACACTTCCAATGAGCTTCATTCACTTTAATATATCTAGGGTAAGCTCCAAGATCCACAAATACTCAATATCTTAGCTCAAGCTAGTGTAGCTCCTACAAAAGCTCACTAGCTGCTTCATTGACATTCACTAAGCATTTGAGCTTGGATTGCTCCCAATTTTAACCACATATTCTTTAGCCAATATAAGGCCTAAGAACCAAAGGTATGTCGAGAAAATTTGGCTAAAAAGCCCCACACGCCGGCCTTCTCAAATATAGCACAAGTTGACTTTGTCGTGAATCACCTTGCTTTGATTCGACTCCCCTTACAATACTAGTTGCTCTTAGTGCCGGTCACTTGGCTTGCCTCCCGCAACCCGGACCATAGTGACACACATATGAACAACTCATTGCACCTTGTCTCAAGACAAGCTCAACGGTTTCAATGAAGACTTAGCCTAAATCTCCAACATTCCTCCTCCATTTAAGCAAAGTCAAAAAACTTTTAATAGACATACATCCAAACAAAATATTCGCATAATCATAAATGTCTTTCGATTGAATTTATTGAATTAGTATAGTTACACATTTTGCACTAAAAAATTATGGTGTCCAAATGGATTGAACCACTTAACTTGTTTATGTACATGAAGGTAACATACACGAAATTTACATTTCCTTTACAAATAAATGACACATTTAAAGGCTATTGTGTCCTAATCCTCTAATGAATATATATGCGAGTTAATCATCTACTCCCTTGAAGAAGCCTTGAAACTTCACATTCACGTAGCCAACTCTCTTTTAATCTTGCACCTATAATTGCATTTTTTCAAAAGAGATGTTAAGAAATTACATATTTCAAACTATACATATTATATAGGCATAGAGCATTACCTTGGATGGACATTTTATGCTCTTCTTGGAATGAGCTTTCCTCATTGAATTCGGCTAAGGCATCAAGCCATAGGCGAATTGGGTGTCCCATGACAAATTGTTTCAAATTTAGGTCGTTAACCCCATCCCCTTGGATGGCTTTTGAACTAAGTCCCTAGCCAAACTCTTGGTTAAGTGATCAGCTAGATTATTGTGTGTTCTCACAAAGTAGACCGATACTATACCGTGAGTTATGAGCTCTCTAACCGAGCTATGCCTCACACCAAGATGTCTTGATTTCCCATTGTACGTTTGACTATAAGCTTTAGCCAACGTAGCTTCACTATCACAGTGTACATATATATCAACTCTGCAGGATGTGTACATATGTTTTGTTTACGAGTAACATATGTACATTAGAACAATTTATCTTGTAATTTACTACATATTCTCTATCTCGTTCAAGGGATATTTTACACAACTTATCTTGTATACATATGTCTTGTTTACGAGTATCATATGTACATTAGAACAATTTATCTTGTGTTTGTTGAGCGTTTGTTCTTAATAGATCGAAAAGGATGAACAACCATGTATGGAGAAGAAAATGTAACAAATTCATTCTCATTATTAACGGATTGTAGAGATATTTAGTTATCCGATTTAACAACATTAATTGATAATTAAACGAAGAGAGAAGTATCTTCTAATTTCCATAATCTTCGCTTTCTTTTTTAATATTTTTTTCTATAAAAATACGAGAGGCCTAATTTGTATCCAATTTTAACTTGGGTACCTATTTATGCTCATAGTTACAAAACCTACATACTCACCTAAATTTATCCAACTTTCATTGGGTGCCGCCAATATGCGTTAGAGTTGATTTTTTTTTTCTTCTTTTGGCTTCGGCGCGTCCCGGGGGCTCTAATGCACTTTTTTTCAATAATCTTTCTTCCAACATAAACTACCTGTTGTAACCAACTACAATGAGTCTAAACTAGCTCATAAGAGCAAGTTCACCGGTTCGGTATTAACGTGTCGCTACATAAATAAAGTGATATGTCGACATCCATTGTTGAAAAAACGATATCCACCTCTTTGTTTTAACCGGTTTTCATTTGACATTTGGTGACCTAAAATTTTCAAAGGACTAACATTTGTTGTGACACTTCTTAACCGATTATCAACGATATTATATTTATATATGTGATACTTTTCATTATATATTTTTAAGAGCTTTTAAAAAGTATCACTACTTAATCAATTTAAAATGAGTATTTTTTAAATATCTTAGCATGATTTTAATTTCATAAATAATTGTAAAAAATAATTGTATAAACACATCATTTTAATTTTTAAATTTTAATTTTGTATAGGTTAATTTTTTTCCTTGTTTAGACAAAAAAGGGTGTTCATTTCCGAAAAATCCTTTAAATTATACCACTAAACATAATATATAAATAAAATCACATTCAATTTAACCGGTTAAGAAACAAAATGGGTGTAAACATATCTTAAGAAACAAAACGGGTGTAATCGTATCTTGTCTAGTAATGAATAGTATTTGAGCCCATTTAAACTAATAATTTTTTACATTTTGACTTAAGGTACACTTGTTGAGTATATATATTTCTTTGGGCAAAGTAATTAAATACCCTTATAATACTATCATTACTTTTAAAAAGACGCAGAAATATTATATGAAAAAAATAATCAAACATAGTTTATAAGATTCATATGAATCCATTTTTAAAAATAATAAAAATTTGACTAATCAGTTTTGTGTCTCCCCTCTTTGACATATATAAAGGGATGGAGGGTGTCGAAATCTGAAGAACTTACAGTAGATTATTGATTTGTGGGGCAAAATCATCTTGCCTTTAGGTTGTTTGTTCGGTAGCTAGCTAGGCTGATGGAAAACAACCCTACCAATTCAGCTTCTTCCTCCAAACCTGACAGGAAAACTATTGAGAAGAAGAGAAGAAATGAAATGAAGAACCTCTTCACCCACCTCAATTCTCTTCTCCCCCGTCAAGATGGCTCCTCCGCCTCAAGGGTTTCACTTTCATCTTTTCTGCACTTTTTTTGTAATTCACGAATAAGCTGTTGATGTTTGTTGTTTGTTGTTGTTGCTAGGATAACGTGTCACTGCCGGATCAATTAGACGAGGCGACCAAGTACATAAAGAAGTTGCAGGCTCATTTGGAGAGATTGAAGGAGAAGAAAAACAGCTTGGCAGGATCATTCACAGAGAGCTCAGACTGTGGAAAATCGACCCAAATCGAGGTCCACGCAAGCGGGGAGTCGGCTTTGCAGGTGGTTTTGATCACCGGCGGCGACTGTCAGTTCGTCTTCACCGAAGCTATCAGGATTCTGGCCGATGAAGGAGCGGAGGTTGTGAATGCTAGCTTCAATGTTATGGATGACGCTACCGTCTTCCACACCATCCACGCTAAGGTAATTCAGATGATTGGTTCGATCATTTGTTGTTTCTGTATAATAATGTTGATTTGGTGTGTAATTGTATGTCATAGATTGAGTGTTCGGAGCGTGAAGTAGCAGTTGCAAGGATAGCTGAGAGGCTCAATAGGTTATGCACTTGATGGATAGTATGAGTTTGCCTTGGTTTTCAATGTTGTTATTGCATGAATCACACCATTAGCGGTTTGGGCCATATGAACATTTGATTGACCACCCCAACAAACGACAGATAACCCCATATATGAAGACTGTCAACCTATTGGCTGCGCATCTTATCCAACATCACATCTTATCAAAACGTATATGTGTATATACTTTTTCTTCTTTTTTGTTAATAAGGGTGGCATAAATTTCAGTTAATCCTATTCCGGTTTCGTCCAATCTCGACGGAATTTGAAAAAAAAAAAAAAAAAGTGTATCACGTTTTGTGAAAAATATGTGGAACGGAACGGGAGACGAAAACTTTCCATCCAGGTTGCTCCCATCCCCAAATATATATAAATAATATTTTTAAAAATATTATATAGATTAATATATATAAATTTTTTGAATGTGAATCCGTAAGATAAACTATTCATTTAATGTACTAACTACTAATGTTGGCCTTTTCAATGATTAATTCAGTATCAAGATTTTTTTTATCATTTGTATTCTGAAACATGAGGTGAAAACAAGTACAAATGTTAAACATAATCAGTATATAATTCTTACAAGATTAGATACGTCCCGTTTCGCTTCACACAAGGGCCGCACGAAACAAATTTTTTTTATAAATCTCGTATTGTCCCGCTTATAATTTACGGAACAGAACACGACACGATCTCAATCCTATTCAGTCTCATGCCCAACCCTAGTTGTTAGTAAGGGAAAGGCTAAGTGGCTAAGTGGTAAGTAGGAGCGGTGATGAAGAAAGTTAGGGTTTGGCAACGTGGTCTTGATGAGCTTGAAATGAAAATGATTGGAAAAATATTATTATTTAAATAGTTTGTGATGAGTGTGGACGTCTCGTGTCAGTTGTCATAGTCAATACTCAATGGACATGTCTTTTCCTTTGGGTAAAGTGCATATTTACAGCCCATCCGCTTTACCCTTTACCCAATTCTATTATATTATATTAAAATTAAAGTCGACAAACTTAAAGAGACTATCAACGTGGAAAATGCTTATTTGTCCCATTTATCTCTACCTGAAATGTCTTTTATTGCACCACCAATCCCTTACGGATATTTTTTTTTATAAATGATTTAAAATTTGAGTATGCTAAAGTTAACGATATAAACAAAATAATACCGTTAACGTATATATTAGTTCCATATAAAAATATATAAAAAAATTATATTTTTTAATTGCAATAACATAAATATTAATATATTTTTATATGATATGGATGGCATAAAACTACTACTTTATCGTCGATATTCGATTGTATTGAATAGACCTGTATAAATAAATAATACCGCGCGTCAACGTATATAGACAGAATCTTATATACTTTCATGTTAGTCCTTGAGATATTCAATTCACGTTTTGTAGGATTTACACTAGCGGAAAGTAAAGCGGAGTTACAATTGAATTTCTCATGCAAGTTTTACGTTAGAAAGTATCTTATTTGATAATTTAATTATCCTACAAAATTTACAATTTTTTTTTGTATTAAAATTTTATGCTAAAACAAAGCTTCTCCCACAAAATTGTTATTGATCAAATCTTTTAAAAGGATAACCAATACTATTATTTTTAAGAATTAAGTTTTAATAAAAAAAAAGTTATTGGTTAAATTAGTGATTTAGTGAAAAAATTATTTAGATAAAAATTGTGAGGCCGTCACTTCAACATCAACGTTGCCTACTTTAGTAAATGTATATAGATTATTCATAGGATGATAATGAGTCGGGTGGTGGACGAATCTACTACCCTATCATTCATCCGTTAACCTTATCGGATGCATTCATTCATCAGCCGTTGGGTAACCGGGTGAATTGGGTTCAACCAGTGGCGGCCGCAAGATTTCTTAAGGGTGGGGCAAAAATAAATTATCGATAAAAATATCAATGAAATAAAATAACGATAAAAATAAGAGAACATTGGTGAAATAAGGTACTTTTTGTATCTCAGATACAAACTAGGCACCCTAATTTTATCAATTAAAAATAAAGATAAATGAGTTGGATAATCATTAAAAAAAGGAAGGAAATTGATTCTTCTCTCTCCTATTAATATTCAATTAAATTTTGTCAAATCGGGTAACTAAATATTCTTAATTTTCCTCTTAATTATAATAAGTAAAATATTGTGTGAAAGGTAGGATTCGAACTCTGGACGAGTTCCCCACCCCCCCACCCTTATCAAACTTCGTGTATTATTTTGATGATACACAATATTAATACACAATTTTAATACATAATTTCAATTACACAATGTCCGTACACAATTTCAATTACACAATGTTAATACATATAACACAAATATCAGCTACATAAAATCCATTGGCATACATATTCTACACTCCAAGATATGTTATCCATGTTTACTACATAATTGTAATAGTTGTGTAAAAAGTCACAAAAAAATATGTATTCATAACGGATCCACAAGGAATACACATCTACTACATAATTTTGTTGAGTTATGTAGAACATATCTTCATCGACTTTCGTCTTATGTAGCACCGACTTTCATCTACAATCCTCCATTGTTGATCGTAATTAAGAGCTCTGATATATATATCTCGCTTAACAATGGAGAGCTTTAGATAATACGCAATATTAGTATATATTTACAGCAAATCAATTAGGAGAGATTCTAGGAAAATTTTAAAAACTATTTCCTATAATAACCTATCAGCAAATCTGTTACAATATTTATTAGGAAAACATTTAAGTTTTTATGGGAGAGAATATCTCCAAATTAGGTAAATAAATGTCATTATTTTCAATTAAATCTTTTTCTACTTAATTCTAAGTGCCTACTTTGTCTACGCATTACAAAACATACCTATTATGTACACAAAAATACGTTATGTACCTACTTAAAAGGGCAATTTTGGTAACTATGCTTTTTTGAAAAACTATAGTAGTAATTAGGTTTTTTAATATTTCAATTAAGTAAATTTACCCCAACCTTTTGTATTTATTTTCAAACTCTACACACTCTTCTCTCAAGGGGTACATTTACTAAACACAAAACTAGAAAAAGCCTAGTAAACCAAATTGTTTCAAAATAAAATCAATATGTCATCTACTTACGCAGTTTTGACTTCAAGTCTACCAAAAATAACTAGTCAATGCTACAAATAAACTGTCAATATGACAATAAAGGGTGTAATCCATAAGAAGAAAAAAGAAAGTATATGTATTGATTAAAATTACCTATAGAATAATATGTTATTTAGATATCAAAATAAATTCATATAAAATATATATATCATTACATATATTTAGGGAGTTATATAAAGGATGAAATTAGTTTTAAAAAAATCTTAACTGAAATAATGTTATTTTTTCATAAATTATAACATCTTTTTGATAGAGTATTAATTTTATATTTGAATTATTCAATAAATTGATTTTAAGTAGAATCCATAAAAAGAAAAAAAAAAGTGAATAACTTTTATATTTAGAGTTTGGACAAATAAAAACAAAATATATTATGAAATGTGTAATTTAAATCCGAAACAATAAGGTCTTTTGAAAGGAAAAAAAAAGTAAAAGGTGGAAAAATAAGCTAAAGGGCTAGTGATAGGATTTGAACTCAATATGACAACAAAGGGTGTAATCCATAAGAAGAAAAAAGAAAGTATATGTATTGATTAAAATTACCTATAGAATAATATGTTATTTAGATATCAAAATAAGTTCATATAAAATATATATATCATTACATATATTTAGGGAGTTATATAAAGAATGAAATTAGTTTTAAAAAAATCTTAACTGAAATAATGTTATTTTTTTCATAAATTATAACATCTTTTTGATAGAGTATTAATTTTGTATTTGAATTATTCAATAAATTGCTTTTAAGTAGAATCCATAAAAAGAAAAAAAAGGTGAATAACTTTTATATTTAGAGTTGGACAAATAAAAACAAAATATTTAATGAAATATGTAATTTAAATCAGAAACAACAAGGTCTTTTGAAAGAAAAAAAAAAGTAGAAGGTGGAAAAATAAGCTAAAGGGCTAGTAATAGGATTTGAAATCAAGACCATGTGAAAATTTCACCTCATGCTCAAATCCTAACACCACTATGCCACCATGTGTTCTGTAATACTTTTCATATTATTTGTTATTATTCCGTGCCAGAGGGTGGATCAGCTGCCCCACCCAAAGGCCGCCACAGGGTTCAACCGCAGGCGACTCTAGATTGATTATTATCGTTTTTATATATAAATATATTGTAATCTTTATACTATATTTTACATGTAACACAAAATTCGTATTTTAAAAACACATATTATTAATAAATAAGATATAAGTATTATATATAACATGCTATTAAAACATAACAATAATAAACTTTAATAACTTTATGATTTTAGGATAAAATATGAAAAAAATAGATATTTAGTTTTGATGTATCGAGTCGGATGATGTGTAAAAACTCCTCACCCACCAACCACCCATCACTCGACATTTTTGCCCTTTTACATGCTTTTTTGAATCGGGTGATTCGAACACCCAACGGATATGGGTGAAATTACCGTCCTATTAATAATTGAGCTAATTTGGTTTCTAGGCTTTTTTGAGAATTAAGTTTAGAAAGTAGGCTTTTTGGTTTTTCATTTAGGTAAATATACCCCAACTTAATTTTTACTGTGCAAATCTAATAACACCCGTTTCCTCTCTTTTCTCAGATCTCGTTCTTCCTCAAACGCCCTGCCTTCCCACTCTAATTCAGAAACCAGATCTAGATCTCGTTTCCTCTAACGCCCTGTCTTGGGAGTAAAAGAGCAGCCAAAGCAGAGTGGATAACATTGGTCTGGATCTGGAGGTTGACGGCGATGAATACATGATATGTGTTGTTGGCGTGGATCCCGCCTACCTTTGCCGCGGCGAGTATGACGAATTGAGGTTTCTCGGAGGCGAAGAAGGCGTGAACATCAGCCTGGTTGGTGAGGTCAAGCTCGGCGTGAGTGCGGAGGACGAGGTTTGTGAATCCGAGGGATTGAAGTTTTCGGATTATGGCGGATCCGACAAGTCCTCGGTGGCCAGCGACGAAGATCTTGGATGACTTGGTGGAGAAGAAGGAAATGCCGGCAATGGAAGTGGGACCCGTCATAATCGAGCGTAGGAGGAAGAGTGGAAAGCTGCGGCAGTGAAGGAAAAGCCGAAAAGGGGAGTAGATGCGGGTTGTTCATTTTATGTGGTTGTCGGTTGGGCTCGCAAGTGAAGTGGGCCGATCTCCATAACTCAGTTGCTGGCCATCTCTTAATTTCTCGGAATCATTGGGAAGTGATTATATTTTTTTTAAGTGATTTGTCAATACATACATATATGTTCATCTGGATGGAACTATTGCCTTCTAAATTTGTGGTATTTAGTTGTTAATGCAGCAATGCGATTGGATTATATAATAGTATTTTCTGGTATGACTATTCTGGTATGAATTTCGTACCAGAAATCTCATACCAGAATTTCTAGTATGAATTTTTCATGCCAGAAAATTCTGGTTTGAGTTTTCTGGTATGAATTTCGTACCAGAAATCTCATACCAGAATTTTCTAGTATGAATTTTTCATACCAGAAAATTCTGGTTTGAGTTTTCGGGTACGAAAATACATACCGAAAAATTTTGGTACGAATTTTCATTCCAAAAAACTCATACCAGAGGTTCATACCAGAAAACTCATACCAGAAAATTCTGGTATGAGAAAATTCTGGTATGAAAAAATTCTGTTATGTTCTAGAAAATAAAAAAGAAAAAAAGAAAATAAAAAAGACAAAAAAATAAATAAATTCAGTAATAGTTATTACAACTTAACACTAACTAATGTCTATTATTCTTTTTTTATTAAAATAAAGAGGTTAATTATTTTTACCTACCATTAAATGAAAGTGGTAAAAAATTATGGGGTAAATTTACTAAATCATATTCTCAAAAAGGCCTATTATGTCAAATTCTCCCTTAATAATTGTTGTAAAAAAAAAGAAGGTATGGTTGACATAACACATTTTATTATACTTAATACATAAAAGACGGTTAATCATCATCTTATTATTCTTTACCTAGTTTAGACCACGTTGTCATATACAAATAATTTTTAGAAGGTTGACGATGAGATATAAAAAATTAGTTTAAATTTCATTAGGTATAAATAATTTACTAGGGTTGAGCATATTAGGTCGGTTTATAAAACCAAAATATTTCGGTTAAAACTGAAGTTAAACTGTTTATAAGCGGTTAGTTTTATAAAATCGTGTTTCTTACGTGCCCTTTCATAGGGATCAAATCATACGTAACTCTTTGAACTTATCTCTTGAATTTGGGTGCGGCCTAACTCGATGAAAGATTCTTTTTTTGCTTTGTACCGAGCTTCCTACGTATTTGTTTGAGATTGAATCAAGTCACTATAGTTCATCTTTACTTCGGAATTTTAACTCAACACTTGTGATTGAACTCAATGATCATTCGATTGAGTTTCCTACGTACCTTTTTATAGGGATCAAATTATACGTAGTTCTACGTCTCTTTAGAAAACCATTAACTTTGTATTTGCGATTGAACTTGACAATTTGTTTAGTCAAGTTTCCTATGTACCCTTTTGTAAGGATCAAATCAGACGTAGTTCTAACCTTTTCTTTTTTTTTCCTTTTACTATCAGTTGGGTTCACTCGCTTTGTGCTTCACAACATATTGCAATCGACTTTATGTCCATTTGCTCTTGATTTTTTCTTCTTCTTTTGATCTTTGCAATAAAATTAACCTGCACATTCTCCGTCTCAAATTTGCTATAACTTTTCTTATCCTTCATAAATTTATTTTTTTGCGGCCGGATCTTTGGAACTCCAACTACAAAGTAACAACTTTTGTGTGATAACTTTTTCACTTGAACTTGATCCCTGTATGGATTTGCACATATTTATCTTTGAACCGACTACGACTCAAGTCCTTATATTTTTTCAACTAGTACACGTTTTTGTACTTCTATCTCGATGCACCAAACATATGAATTTCTTCAACCACACATTTTGACGTGGACCATGCTTCAATATATAAATAGTTGTTCCGGCTTCCACGTGCAACATGTAATAACCGGAATTTTGAGACTCCGTTAAACCTGAATTTAACCGATTTCCGAAACGTCAATCTTAAATAAATAAATATATAAAGTAAAATAAAATAAAACGAGTGTTATTTCTATCATTTTATGTGACATTAATTCACATAAAATGACGAAACCTTGTAATCGGAAATAAAGCACGCACCTTAAAATAAAAATAATAATAATTTAGATAATACGGAATTTAATTCCGTATTATATAACTTTCCGTACCTTAAAATAAAACAAAACAGTAGTTTCGGGCGAGTAATGATCTAATTATTTTCGGTATTAGTTAGTTGAGCAGACCCGGCCCAACTCGTTTTTTGGCCCATACGTATCAGCCGGCCCAATACTCTGTAATCCAATGAAACCCTAATTCTATCCTAACCCCTCCCCAATCTCTAATTTTACCTACCCCTGCTGCACGTATCGATCGGCTGCTCCTCTCCACCACACCCTTCGCGTTTGACGCAGGCACAAGCAGGCAGCCAGATCACCACCAGGATCACCACGCCCCACCATCAGGATTGCCGCCGCCGGTCCTGTCGACCACCGGGTAAGCCACCATCTCCATTTCGTCTCTCTCGTCTCTCCTTTCTACTCGCGGGTTAAGCAGACAGTAACTTCCGATTTGCGCACAACAACCAGATGATACCGGAGGAAGGCTGCAGTAGCACCGGAGCCGCCACCGAGTCCTGCCGCCGTCTCGTTCGACCACCTAGAACACCGCCCAGCCGGCCACAGGTGACATTCCGTCAGCGTCAACCTCATGTCCTTCGCACCAGCCAGAACGCCGCCGCCTTACCCGTCGATTCGAATCAGTAGAGCGTGGGGAGCCAGTCGGAAGACACCGAGTCGGGCCGTACCTCCCGAGCGTGATACCAGATTGAGACGGCATTCCGACGAGTTGTAGGTAGGCCGTTTCCGTCTTTTACAGTTCCGTCTCCTTGTAGCCTAAGATGTGAGCTGTTGTTGTGGAAACACCGGTGGAACCGAAAATCCTTCCCACCTAAACAGACTGGACTGTAGTATTGCTGGGTTAGATTACCGGTTGGGCAGTGTAGTAAGTGTATGTTTAAGTACGAGTAATCTAAGAGGGTCATGAATCTCTAATTATTTTATGTATATGTATTAATATATGTAGTGTGGAGATGGAAATGTACACCTATATGTGTACTGCAGTGATAAACGTGAATGTAAAAATATATATACGAATGGTTTGGAATTTTGGACACATAAGTTGTTATATATAAGGATATATATAGTTATATACGTAGGTATATCTATCAGTACAAGATGGGAGTTATCATTATAAGAAGGTATAAAGATAAGTATACCGAGTAGTTACAATAATAGGAGTTGAAGGAAAAGTTAGGATATGTACGTAAATATATATATATATATATATATACATGTATAAGATTAGAGTAGTAACCGAGAAGGAGGAAGAATGTTATTCTTTGAGGAGTTTTCGAGTTTTAACCTATAAATTATAAAAAAAAAACTATCATGGAGAGAGACAAATCATAGAAACAAATCCTACAAGAATTAAGTAGAACTCCATAATAAACTTTGAGAATGTTGAGACTAAGGGTAAAATGGCCTTTTACCATAAGAGAGCTTTTTCCGTAATTCCTTCGCATGAGGTTGGACATCGAGATGTGATTTTGATACACATGCCTTATTTGACAGGCGTTTGAGTTACCACGAGTACGGACTGTTTGAGACGTGTTAGAGTGTATTTTGACTCAGGTAAGTCCTTGCGACTTACTTAGCCAGTTTCTGGATATTAGTTGAGTGGTAGTGGTTGTGTGTGCTATGTGCGTGTTTAATAATAATAACTTGCTAGGACGACTGTTATTATTACGTGTAAGGCCCAAGTGTATGTATAACGGGCCGTGACATCACTGCCCAACTCTGACAGGAGACTGGGAGGTTCTCTATACCCAGACCAGGCAGATACAAGGTGAGATGCATCGGATCCATTCCTGATGGTTACACGGGGGCGGAGGCGAGGTTTGGGAATCCCTCGTGTCACAAAATAAGTATCATTAGCATGAAAGAGTAACTTAACTCAAGATAATAAAATGGACTTGTTTGAAAGCATGATGAGTGTTTATATTTTTATGTGTGTGTGTGTGCTACTATTATTCTTCTAATATTTAGATAACTAGCTAACGGTTCCTCTTGTTGTGTTTTTTTTAGATTTACCGCAGGTTAGACCAGCAGTTGAGTGATCCGGAAGTAGTGGTCAGCCGGGTCTCCGTACTTCTTAGAGTGGGGTTTGGGTTGCTGTCTGTCGTTCTTCCTTGTTGTTAAGACAGTTGATCTTTTCCCTTTTGTTTAAGTACTTTAGGCTGCTAGACCTTGTTGCATTCATTCCTTCAAAAATACTATTTCATGAATTTCGGTTTTCTTATTTGTGTCTTGTTGCAAGATCCTAGTAAAATTGTTGTCAAACTGAGGTCGGGACCCATTGTGAGGTCCTAACCAGTAACGTCCCGAGTTCTGAGAATTCGGGGTGTTACAACATGGTATTAGAGCTCTAGGTTGGCAACAATGGCACTTGAAATCTTTTGAAAGACCGAATAAGTACTTGAGCAGAACCCGAAAAGGGATCTGAGTTTCAAAAAGAAATTTTGGTTTTCAAATGCATGCATAGTCTGGTTGGGAATAGAAAAGTACGGCTGACCACCACTACTACCGCGGATCTCAGTATGCTTAGTATGGACTTTAGGGTTACTTTAGTTGGACTTATTGGCTTGATAATAATGATAGGTGATGTAGATAAGCAGATGCCGAAAATTAGTAGAATTTATAGTTATATTATGCCTTAATGGAGATAACAGTATGAGATCCTCATTTAGTTGACACACCTAAGTTTGAAGGGTGTCAACGTGAGTATTAGTATGCACATCTGATGTGCATTAGGGTAGGCGAATGGCGGGCAACTCCTTCGAGCTTGCTGAGGAGCGTCGAGGCGGGAAAGTGAGGACTGAAGGACAACATCAACGAACATGGCAAGCAGGGGATTCCGAGTCAACTTAACGGAAGCAAATGAAGGTTATACATGAGAGTAGTTCCGGAAAGACATTGGATGATCGACAATTATGCAAAATTGGGAGCGATGTCACCTAGGTTCTTTCAAGTGTGGTGTAAAGTAACGTTACAAACAAAACGGATACCTTCTGAAACACACCTAGGCATGGAAGTCAAAGTGAAATATAGTAGCAATCCAGACAAGAGACATTGAATCTAAGCTTACTGACGGATCAGAAGGTGAGAGTTTGAGGCCAAAAGCAAAGCGGAAGATGATCACTCTCGATAAGCTACGGGACACCACAATCAAGATGGGAAACCGAGACAATCATAAACGTAGGAGTCAAGATGAGATACCTTGTCCATCCAAATACGAAGAATAAAGAGCCGAAAAAGGGAAGTTTACAGGTTGCTAGAAAGTGGAAGGCAGATTTCACCAATAGGGAAGTGGGGTGACCTCCTAGAACACACAATAAATTCAACAAAGACCGGATTCCTATGAATGCGGAAGTACAAGTAGCACCCCAAAGAAGGAGGGTTTAGGAGAATAGTCTAGGTGAAAAAGAGGGTCTCTAATAACTTCTCACTCACAAAGGGATTTAAGTTAATAACACTAGCAGGTCATAACAGAGAACAACAAGGGACAATAACTCGAGTAAAAAGAATCATGGAGAAATGCCTACAAGTTATCATAGGAAAAGTGATAAGGCCGTTGACGGAAGACGAAGATACAACTGGACTCGTAACGGTATAGTGCTCTTATAGGAGTGTAAGAAGGAGCTAAAGGAATATAAATGGAAGAAATATATTTTCACCTGGTATCTCAAACCTCAAAGGAGTTAGAAGAAAAGTAAGTATACGATCTTATAGAAGGTCAATTATACACTAATTGGTAACAACAGAGAATTTACACGTGTTGGTTTACTAGGGATGGTTGGTTGACAGATAAGAAGAATAATCACAAGGTAATGAACGAATATTATTGACATCTGGAGAATTTCCCCAGAGATCAACGAAGACAATGGTGAAGTCAAACTGATACGAGTGCTAGTAAAGCTTAATAGGTTCAAAGTCAATAACTCTAATTAAAATTGTCGTGGAAGAGCTTGACAGTAGAGGAGATACCAGTTGCATGTGAGTTTGTAGAAGTATTCAATGACGACCTGCCAGGGCTACCCCACAGAGGGGTGTTGATTTCAGCATTGAGTTCGAGCCGGGCACGAGACCAATCTCGAAGGCCCCATACCGTATGACACCGATAGAGCTACTTGAGTTGAAGAAGTAGTTGGAGGAGTTAGCAGAGAAGGGCTTCATACGCCCTAGTGTGTTTCCTTGGGTCGAGCGAATATTATTTGTGAAGAAGAAGGACGGATAAAGGAGGCTGTGCATAGACTACAGAGAGCTGAACAAAGTAACCATAGTATCCACTGCCGCGTATAGATGATCTGTTGATCAGTTGCATGGAGCGTCTGTGTTCTCGAGGATAGACTTGAGGTCAGGTTACCCCTAGTTGAAGGTGAGAGATCAGGACATACCTAAGCCGGCATTCCGGACTAGGTATGGTCATTATGAGTTCGTAGTGATGCCATTGGGGCTCTCTAATGCACCAGCGGTGTTCATGGAGATGATGAATGGGATATTCATTGACTTCTTAGACCAGTTTGTAGTGGTCTTCATTGACGACATCCTAGAGTACTCTAGGAGTCGAGAGGAGCATGCCGGACACTTGAGGACAGTATTGCAGATTCTGCAGGATAGCCAGCTGTAGGCTAAGCTATCCAACTACGAGATTTGGGATGTCAAAGGTGGCTTTCCTAGGCCACGTGGTGACTGCTGAGGGTATTAAAGTCGACCCGGCGAAGATAGAGTCAATATCTCCTTGGCAACCTCCTAAGAATGTTAAGGAGGTTCGCAGCTTTCTAGGTTTGGCAGGTTACTACCGCCGGTTTGTGGAAGGGTTCTCCTTGATTGCCCGACCACTTACTTGCCTTTTGAGGAAGACTACTCGGTTTGTCTGGTCTGAGCCGTGTCATCAGGGCTTTGAGGAACTGAAAAGGAGAGTGACGTCTGCTCCGATTTTTAGCACAATTTGAGGGTACAGATGACTTTGTGGTATACAGTGACGCATTCAAGCTAGGCTTGGGGTGTGTTTTGATGTAGAGGGGTAAGGTCATAGTCTATGCATCTCGATAGTTGAAGACATATGAGGAGAACTACCCCACACATGCAGCTAGAGTTACTGCAGTAGTCCATGCTCTTAAGATATGGCATCACTATCTCTATGGGGCGACATGTCAGATCTTCATAAACCATAAGAGTCTGAAGTACGTATTAACTTAGCGGGAGTTGAATAACCGCCAGAGGCGGTGGTTGGAGTTGATCAAGGATTTCGACCTTGAGATTCTCTACCACCCCGGAAAGGCAAATGTAGTAGCTAACGCTTTGAGCCGAAAGATGCCTCAAGAGAGGGCGATGAACCGGTTGACGGTACAACCACATTTGCAGAGATTCTTGGCTTGGTTAGAGATAGAGATTCAGTTTCCCGATATAGTTAGTCAGTTGGCTACTTGGGAGTTACTTCCTGATCTGTTGGATGAGATCCGACAGAAGTAGGAGACTTAACCGACTTTGACCAGGATCCGAGACAGGATGTCTCGAGATGAGGCATCACAGTTCACTATTGGAGCTAATGGAGTGATGAGACGTCAGGACCGCGTGTGTGTGCCATCAGACAGGGAGTTGAGACAGAGGATACTAAGTGAGGCTCATGCTACCCTATGCTCAATACATCCTAGAGCGAGTAAGATGTACAAGGATGTGAGACGGTCCTTTTGGTGGGGTGGTTTGAAGCCCGTTGTGACTCGGTATGTAGCTCAGTGTGCGACCTGTCAGCAGGTCAAGATTGATCATCGTAGGTCCGGAGGAGAGCTCCACCCACTTCCAGTACCACAGTGGAAGTGAGAGGATATATCTATGGATTTTGTCACAGGTTTGAGACTCAGCAGAGGTTTTGATGCTATTTGGGTAGTGGTAGACCGTCTGACGAAGACCGCACGTTTCATTCCGATTAAGGAAACGTGGCCGGTAAGTCGTCTAGTTGAGGAGTTCACCAGGCACATTGTGAGATTTCATGGGGTACCGAGGACTATAGTCTCCGACAGAGATGGACGTTTCACCTCGAGGTTTTGGCAGCAGGTACATACTGCTTTGGGGACGAGTCTCCACTTTACCACCACCTACCACCCCTAGACCGATGGTCAGTCTGAGAGGACCATCCAGACATTAGAGGACATGCTACGGGCTTGTGTACTAGATTAGGGACAGGTATGGCCAGATCATCTCCCATTGGTAGAGCTTTCATATCGTAATAGTTTGCATGCATCTATTGGGATGGCCCCTTATGAGGCTTTGTACTGGCGGAGATGTCGTACGCCATTATGTTGGGATGAGCCAGCAGAGCTGATAGAGTAGCTCCAGATCAGATATAGGATGACATCGCTCGGATTGCCCTGGTCCGAGAGCGGATGTTAGCAGCTCAGAGCATTCAGAAATCCTACGCCGACAAAAGGCGTCGACCTTTGGAGTTTAGAGTGGGTGCTCAGGTGTGGTTGAGAGTGTCACCTACGAGAGGAGTCAGGCGTTTCGGCATTAGGGGGAAGCTGAGTCCCCGATATGTCGGACCTTTTGAGATCTCGGAGAGAGTTGGAGAGGTGGCTTACAGACTAGCCTTACCGCCGAGACTAGAGGGTGTCCATCCGGTCTTTCATGTATCTCAGTTGAGAGAGTACATTCCGGATCCGAGACACGTCATCCCCCATGAGGATCTGACAGTTGAGCCTGACCATACATTTGTAGAGTACCTAGTAGCCGTCTTGGAGCGCAGTACTAGACGTCTGCGGTCCAAGGAGATACCTATGTTGAGGATCTAGTGGTCTAAGAGAGGAGCTGATGAGGCCACTTGGGAGACTGAGGAGAGTATTAGACGTAACTATCCCGAGTTCTTTGAGAGGTTAGAGGTTACTCTTGTTTTGACGAGTTAGTACTCGGATGTTGTGTTGTTTGACCTTTCAGGTTTTTATATTGATTTGAGTGATTACGTTTTATGTGACACATGTCTACTTTTGATGATTGAGTAGTTGCTTGTAGCCAATGAAAATGTCGAGAAAACTAAAATATACCAAAGGAAGTGTGTGAGTAAGAGGAACATTCTAAGTTTCGGGACGAAACTTCTTTTAAGAGGGCACTGATGTAATAACCGGAATTTTGAGACTCCGTTAAACCTGAATTTAACCGATTTCCGAAACGTCAATCTTAAATAAATAAATACATAAAGTAAAATAAAATAAAACGAGTGTTATTTCTATCATTTTATGTGACATTAATTCACATAAAATGACGAAACCTTGTAATCGGAAATAAAGCACGCACCTTAAAATAAAAATAATAATAATTTAGATAATACGGAATTTAATTCCGTATTATATAACTTTCCGTACCTTAAAATAAAACAAAACAGTAGTTTCGGGCGAGTAATGATCTAATTATTTTCGGTATTAGTTAGTTGAGCAGACCCGGCCCAACTCGTTTTCTGGCCCATACGTATCAGCCGGCCCAATACTCTGTAATCCAATGAAACCCTAATTCTATCCTAACCCCTCCCCAATCTCTAATTTTACCTACCCCTGCTGCACGTATCGATCGGCTGCTCCTCTCCACCACACCCTTCGCGTTTGACGCAGGCACAAGCAGGCAGCCAGATCACCACCAGGATCACCACGCCCCACCATCAGGATTGCCGCCGCCGGTCCTGTCGACCACCGGGTAAGCCACCCATCTCCATTTCGTCTCTCTCGTCTCTCCTTTCTACTCGCGGGTTAAGCAGACAGTAACTTCCGATTTGCGCACAACAGCCAGATGATACCGGAGGAAGGCTGCAGTAGCACCGGAGCCGCCACCGAGTCCTGCCGCCGTCTCGGTCGACCACCTAGAACACCGCCCATCCGGCCACAGGTGACATTCCGTCAGCGTCAACCTCATGTCCTTCGCACCAGCCAGAACGCCGCCGCCTTACCCGTCGATTCGAATCAGTAGAGCGTGGGGAGCCAGTCGGAAGACACCGAGTCGGGCCGTACCTCCCGAGCGTGATACCAGATTGAGACGGCATTCCGACGAGTTGTAGGTAGGCCGTTTCCGTCTTTTACAGTTCCGTCTCCTTGTAGCCTAAGATGTGAGCTGTTGTTGTGGAAACACCGGTGGAACCGAAAATCCTTCCCACCTAAACAGACTGGACTGTAGTATTGCTGGGTTAGATTACCGGTTGGGCAGTGTAGTAAGTGTATGTTTAAGTACGAGTAATCTAAGAGGGTCATGAATCTCTAATTATTTTATGTATATGTATTAATATATGTAGTGTGGAGATGGAAATGTACACCTATATGTGTACTGCAGTGATAAACGTGAATGTAAAAATATATATACGAATGGTTTGGAATTTTGGACACATAAGTTGTTATATATAAGGATATATATAGTTATATACGTAGGTATATCTATCAGTACAAGATGGGAGTTATCATTATAAGAAGGTATAAAGATAAGTATACCGAGTAGTTACAATAATAGGAGTTGAAGGAAAAGTTAGGATATGTACGTAAATATATATATATATATATACATGTATAAGATTAGAGTAGTAACCGAGAAGGAGGAAGAATGTTATTCTTTGAGGAGTTTTCGAGTTTTAACCTATAAATTATAAAAAAAAAACTATCATGGAGAGAGACAAATCATAGAAACAAATCCTACAAGAATTAAGTAGAACTCCATAATAAACTTTGAGAATGTTGAGACTAAGGGTAAAATGGCCTTTTACCATAAGAGAGCTTTTTCCGTAATTCCTTCGCATGAGGTTGGACATCGAGATGTGATTTTGATACACATGCCTTATTTGACAGGCGTTTGAGTTACCACGAGTACGGACTGTTTGAGACGTGTTAGAGTGTATTTTGACTCAGGTAAGTCCTTGCGACTTACTTAGCCAGTTTCTGGATATTAGTTGAGTGGTAGTGGTTGTGTGTGCTATGTGCGTGTTTAATAATAATAACTTGCTAGGACGACTGTTATTATTACGTGTAAGGCCCAAGTGTATGTATAACGGGCCGTGACATCACTGCCCAACTCTGACAGGAGACTGGGAGGTTCTCTATACCCAGACCAGGCAGATACAAGGTGAGATGCATCGGATCCATTCCTGATGGTTACACGGGGGCGGAGGCGAGGTTTGGGAATCCCTCGTGTCACAAAATAAGTATCATTAGCATGAAAGAGTAACTTAACTCAAGATAATAAAATGGACTTGTTTGAAAGCATGATGAGTGTTTATATTTTTATGTGTGTGTGTGTGCTACTATTATTCTTCTAATATTTAGATAACTAGCTAACGGTTCCTCTTGTTGTGTTTTTTTTAGATTTACCGCAGGTTAGACCAGCAGCTGAGTGATCCGGAAGTAGTGGTCAGCCAGGTCTCCGTACTTCTTAGAGTGGGGTTTGGGTTGCTGTCTGTCGTTCTTCCTTGTTGTTAAGACAGTTGATCTTTTCCCTTTTGTTTAAGTACTTTAGGCTGCTAGACCTTGTTGCATTCATTCCTTCAAAAATACTATTTCATGAATTTCGGTTTTCTTATTTGTGTCTTGTTGCAAGATCCTAGTAAAATTGTTGTCAAACTGAGGTCGGGACCCATTGTGAGGTCCTAACCAGTAACGTCCCGAGTTCTGAGAATTCGGGGTGTTACACAACATATGAAAAAACCTCTTGGCGAGAGCCTTACCATAGTGCTCTCATTCATTTGATTTGACCCTCAACTATAATTTTGTTGTGATGGATGTACTTTTGTTTGCATCTTTCCTTTTATAGTTCCATTGCACCTTTGAAACTTGACCTAAATACGTGCTCTCAACGATGTTCTTTTAAGCATCACAAACCATATGAAACACAAAACAAATCACAAAGGGAGTTAGTTGGAAGTTGTAAACGAAATAATGTTCCATTCCATATATTTTAATTTGTTAAACTTTGATATACTTGTTGATCTCGTCTTGGATTTTAGAGTTGAGTTATTGCCGAAAATTTTTAATCCCTCATTTGGACGGTCCATCACTTGATCTTCCTCTTCTTCACGTTCAATTTCTCACATTTCATTGGGTATACCATATGGAAGTCTAGCATTGTATGAGTCTCTATATATGCTTGGGCTCTTTGACATCTCCGAAGAACCAACCTACAATGTAACCGAAAGATTATTGGTTCGAATCCTCTCTATAACGATTTATTCATACTTTTTCACGTTGAAGCATTTCATATAGTACCGGTGAGTCCAATTTAAACATGAACCGACCACGTATCTTGAGTATCGTCTTTAAATCCATGTGAATTATATAAAACCCATTTAACACATGCAAACACCATTAAGAAAGAACTTTGACGAGACCGGTTGGAAGTTGTAGACGAAAAAACAACACTCTTTATCTTAAAATTTGATAGTTTTGGGTTTGTTTGGCCTCACTCTTCTTGACTTTTGACTTGATTTATTATTGATCGGTACTTTTGTACCTCTCCTTTGAATCACCCTTCATATTAGCTTCCTCTTCTTTCCATGACCATTTCTGTACATTTCTTGCCTCTTCTTTGAATGACTCATCATACCAACTTTCTCCCTTTTTCATGGAACTTTGCTCACATTTTCTTATGTCTCCTTCGAATATCGTCACATTAGATTCATCTTCTTTCCAGGACCAATTCCTCACATTTCTTGACTTTTTCAATCCCGTCACATTAACTTCGTCACTTTTACATGACTCCTTCCTCACATTTCTTTGCGTCCTTCAATCCCTTCAAGCTTCCTCTCTTTTCCATGACACATTCCTCACATGTCCGTCTTCCGTCGTATGATTCTTCATATAGGCTTGATACCTTTTTGATAACTTCCAAAACACTTGCACAAGGGATATCAAAAATATAATTTGATAATCCCATGTCACCAATTAAAATGATAACAAAATAGTACTTTTTTACCTAGTCATAAAAAAAACTCATCATACATGAGTTGTCACAATTTTAAAATATTTGAGAAACAACTTTTCGGCATCTTACAAGTGAAAAAAAATCATGATTTTCATTTTAAAAGCCCATGTAAGGAAACAACTTTATTTGAAACTTAAAGGAAAGATTTCAAAAAAAACAAGCTTTCCGTTTTGCCGCGTTTGGATTTAAGAAACCTCCCGATTACGATTTTCCTTGAATTTTCTCTTTTTGAATATCAACATGCCATTCGGATCCTCCCGACTACAATTTTCTTTTGATTTTTCTCTTTCTGAACTTTGGCATGCCATTCGAAATCTCCCAACCAAAATGTTGGTGGATTGCTTGAATTTGTTCGAGCTTCCATATGGGAGATTTAGTGTAGCGCTTGAATTGACTCCATTTTGGATCATCGGGCTACATGTGTGGTTGTAGCGATGACAATTATCCGTTTCTAATCCAATTATCATTTTTTGGTGTAGTAGAGGAAGTATTTGTTTTGATCCATCTACAATTTTGGTCTTCATTATTTGCTCAATTTAAAACAAATAGACACAAGAGAGAGTTAACAAGGAAGAAATTATCCTTACTTTTTGTATGATTCTTCATTTCCCATACTTTAGTTGGCTTCTCCCTTAGTCTTTGTTGTACGTGCTATCAACTTCTTCCTTTCTACTTTGCAAAGCATTTGCGGCCACCACTATTTCTTTGTTGAGCTTGTGGAATTGTTTGAAGACCCCTATCATCAGAGTCTCAAATGCTATTTAAAATTTTATAGAGGAAGATGAGAGAGACAAATTAATATTTGCAGTTGATTATGCAAATAAATACTACTATGCTCTAAAACCGTTTTCATCTTTTGGCTTTCCTCCATTTCAATGTGAATTGTAATCATCCGAATACTTACAATCGTCAAGGCTAAGGATGGTCAATCCCTAATTCAAAGCACTTAACTAGGGTCACCATAACACCCTTAATTCATCCTTTGGTAGCAAGTAACAAGCCCATTGGATATTCTTTATTGGTAAATATTTTAACTAATTTAATTAATTATAATCACATCATTTTTTTTAAAGTGAGAAGTTGACATTTTCTTAATTGAAAAGTTGAATATACAAATGTACAAGTGCATATTTGTATTTTTTTCGTTTAACTATTTTCCTTAATTAATGATTAGGGCTTTTGTTCTTTAAATATGTTACCAAGATAACAACCCATCTTCAAAATGTTGCCTATTGTTTTAAATTTATTGGATTGCATCTAACTTATGGGTTGTAATCCAACATTGTAATTTTTGGGCTTGTGATATAATTTTTGGTTTGTCAATATTATATAAACTTTTGTGTTTATATAATATAGTTGTAACCATCACTATTAGGGCGATGAAAATGTGGTAGTTTGATCACTATTTTATCATTTTTGTAAATATAATATTTTGGGGTTTAATTTCATACACAACACCCAAAATATGAAAATCATATCCATGATTTAAAATTAATTTCATTTAAATTCACAAACCCATAAGATTCATGAAAATTACCCCTCAACACATGAGACATTGGGGAGCTTTGTTTCCTTCTTGCTTGCTCAATTGACATAAACTAGTTAGTTAACTGTAGCAAGGTTGAGATTATCGGGATTACGTCTTTCTTCATGTGCTTTTATCCTATCAATTTTCCTTCGTGAAAGGTACTTTTCCAAATAGTAAGTTGTGTCATCTAAGTATTTCCAAGCTTCAATGATGGGCAATAGGGAATTTGTGACGATTAGCAGTACCCACCATTCTTTAGTGCTATCATTCAAGCCATTATAGAAAAATTCTAATAGTGCGTCCTTCGAGTTGCCATGATGTGGACACATATTTATCAGCCATGTAGATCTTTTCCAAGATTCATATATCCTCATCTTCTTCCATTCCAAAGCCGAGAAGATTTGTTCTGTATTTGTTTAGTCTTACTGGAGAAAAAAAAGTACTTTGAAATCTAGTAGTGAAATATTCCCAATTAGTGTACTTACTTGTTGGTTCCTTGTAGAACTAGTTTTGAGCCTTGCCATCTAGAGAGAATACGATTGCTCGCATCCTTATGATATCAAAAAAATCATTACAGAATTTGATGGCATTCGTGTTGATGAGGACTTTCGCTTGCTTCACTGCTAAAGGTGTTTTGTTGAATTAGTTCTATTGTAGAAGCCTCCAGGGCAAATACTTCAACATCGTTGTCTGGAAATATCCAAGTGTTTGTAGGGGTGGATTGTTTAGGATCTAACCTTGCCTCCAAAGTACGTGATGGATTAGCACATTACATCTTTTGTTTTTTAGGATTCCTAGTTGTGAGATAAAGACAAAAAGGAAACCTCAAATCAAAGTAAAAAGAAAACTTAGCATATAAGTCTATTGGAAACAACCAAACCATATGTAGTCCATGACAACGACTCCAAAAACTTGATCGTAGAAGTTTTACCGAAGTACAAACAATTTCCCCACAAAGATACAAGATCAGATGCAGTATAATCGGATATCGAATTCTCAGGTAATATGTCTGTATTGGTTGGAACAAATAAAAATACATAATAAGCTAGGGGAAAGAAAATAGAGGCAAACCGGTTTGTAATATCAAAGAACAAAATTCATAAGACAATTTGGTAACAAAGTGTGATGTGATATGATATGGATGAGTGATATAAGAAATTGTTTATCCCACTATTGTAACACCCCAAATTATGAGAACTCGGGGAGCTACTGGTTAGGACCTCACAATGGGTCCCGACCTTAGTTTGACAACAATTTTACTAGGATCTTACAACAAGGCACAAAAATATTAAAAACATTTGAAAACTTTAAACAATATATACATGAAAGATATGTATCAACCTTACAAAGCAACGGTACTAAAACGACGCAAATGAAGAACAAAAGACAACCTCGTCCCCAACTAAAAGAGTACGTGGACCCGGCTGACCATTTCCTCCGGATCTCTCTACAACTGTCTTAACCTGCAAGGCATCTACAAACGGTATAAAACCGTTAGCTAACATTCTATGCATAAGTATAAAGGTAAAAGCACAAACACACAACATACACAATCGACATGCAACACTCAATCCTTTTATTATCTTTAATTAGGTGATATGTCATTACTATTGATACTTATTTTGTGACACGAGGGACTCCCAAACCTCGCCCCTGTCCCCGTTTACCAACGAGGAATGATACTAATGCATCTGACCGTCTACTTGACTGGGATGGTCGCAGGGAACCTCCTAGACTCTCGCAAGAGCTAGGCAGATGATGTCACGACCCGCTATCATACACTTGGGTCAATTACGTAAATAATAAAGTCGGCCTAATCCGGTTTCGTTGTTTATCATAACTAACACACACCACTCATACACATTACACTCATACAAGAAGCCAACTAAGTAAGTCCGTGGACTTACCTGAATCAGATCTCGACTCTGTTAATCACAACTCAATCTGTAACTGTATAACTCGGTTGCTTGTCAAATGAGGCAAGTGGATCAACACATATCCAATATACTTCGAAGTCTAAGACTTCTAAGATATAAGATCCTATCGGAAGAGAAATATACCAAAATACACGTCTAAGGTAAAATGACCATTTTACCCTTGGTCCCGAATCTTCTAAAAACACTACTACATTTCTTGCCCTAAGGTAACATTAAACATGTAACATTTTTTAAAATTGTTACCTATCTAGTTTCTTGTAACATTTTATAAACGAAGTAATAAAATGTTACGTTTTTATGTACAATGGTAACACTTTTTTAAATTTTGTAACTCTTTTTTAATAGTAACAAAAAACGGTGTCAAATGTAACACAATTTTGGCCAAAAATTAGGGGGGAATTTTTTGGACCCCCGCGCCAAGGGAATTAAAAGCCTGCTAATCTCAAACCCGATTCATCGACAAAAACAACTCACCTTTCTTCTCTAGCCCTTTCTTCTCTGTATGTGTACGCAACTCTTTCTTCTCACAAAACAACTCACCTTCATCGACAAAAAATCCGAAGAGAACTGAAGCTTCATCGCACAAGGTACTATTTCTGTGTTTCCTTCATCCTCTTTGATTCTTATCTTAGCCAATCTCAAACCTGATTCCTCAATTAGCAAGCTTTTATAGTTTACTGCAGAATTTAGGGTTTAGGCAAAACCAATCTCAAACCCGATTCCTCTTGTGCTCAAGTTTAGAAGGATTAGTATACAAATAGGACTTATTTTGACAGTGTTTCAATTGAAGGGCTCAAGCTCCTAG
>BSUD01000008.1:216417-242310 GCA_033239045.1 Fagopyrum esculentum | reverse complement strand
CAATTATCTTAAATGCAAGTGGTCAACCCATTGGACCTACTTCAGCTGTTGTGGCCAAGTTTAGTCGATTTCTGGGAACGGTAGCTAGATCTCCCCATCTAACTCCTCTTAATTATGTGAGCTGGAAATATGTGCCTACGAAAGAGAAGATATGGGATTATGTGATGGTATGTATGGTTTTAACTACTTTTATTATCATTTTCAGAGTTACTTAAATTCTTTTTGATCATTACAATATATATTGTTTATACAGGAGAGATATATTGTTCCCGAAGAGGGGAAACAATACGTAATGGATACTATAAATGCCTTATGGCGTGTTTACAAGTCGAGGTTGAAAGGAAAGCACTATGAAGCTTATGACACCGATGAAGAAAGATTGATGAATCGTCCTGGGAATATTCCGATAAATCAATTTGAACAGCTTTTGGAATATTGGAATTCTGATTTGGCCAAGGTATTCGATTATAATATTGTGTTTGAATTTTGCCTTTGTATTTAATACCATATCACAAAAAGTGTTGTGATGAGTTATGCAGGAAATTAGTAGCAACAATAAAAGGAGTCGTGGACTACAAGCTGATGTACACACCATGGGTCCTTCCTCATATGCGTTACTACGTCATGAATTGGTTAGTGTATTTTACTAAACAAGAGCATACTTAAATATTATTATTATCATAAGTAGTTTGTGATCATATTTTTTTGTTCATCTTTTCATCTTTTTCAGCAACAGAAGGATCCAAATAAGCAACCTCCATCTCAAGCGAGAGTTTATAAAGAGTCTAGAAAAAGAATCACAGGACGCACATACAAAACTAACAACGAGAAGATGTTAGAAAACATTGTGAGTTTAAAAATTTTTTGTTTTAGTTTGTAAGCTGTATGAGATAGACATTAATTAAATTTGAATGTTTTTTCTTTTTCTATTATTATCTCAACAATAGGAAAAAATGGATGCAATGGAATCCCACCCTGATGAAAATGGAGAAGGTAGTATTCCCAAGGATCCTTACTGTGAAGTGGTAGCAAAGGGGGATCGTAATGGTCAGTTGCGTCTTTATGGAAGAGGTGTGACAAAATCTAAGCTTGAGGACAAGGGGAAAGATAACACACATAAGTACATATTTCCCACTGAATTCTTACAAAGCATCAAGGCAGATTTGATCCGGGAGGTAGCTCCAGACTTAGCAGCTACTGTTGTATCTCAAATAGAAGCTGCAAATCCTGGAGTGCACTTGAAAATACCTGAAATTTTGGTTTCAAGAAGGAATACTATTGCTAGTGCCACCTCTGGTCAATCTCATGGACAAAGTAATGAAACATTAAACAAGGTAAATAATTTTTTTTTTATCATTACTATTGTTGGCTGTTGTATTTGACATGTTTAGGGTAGTGTCAACTCTGGATTTAGCATTTGCTGTTGTTGACTGTTTTTGACAGGTTTAATGATGAAAATATCTAGTATTTGATGAAACTCCTTTAGCTTGTTGTTTTAGAGTTTATTTTCATAGTTTTGGGAATTCGAGCAGGATTGATTATGTGTCTGGACATGAGATGAATTTATCTGCCTGGTTGTATTGCTTGGCGAGGTTAGGGTTGATTAAGGAAGAGGATTATCAGGTTGTAGTGACTAAGATTTTCTTCAAGTATTTGGAATTAATGAGAAAGCTCCAACTAACCTATTGTCTTAAGTATTCTTGTTCACATGACGTTTGGGGCTGGATGATTACCATTCATATTTGTCTCACTTTGATATTTGAGAAGGTCTGCACATGCATGAGTTTGTGGAAAAAAAATGTCATAAACTGTAGATAAAATAATAACCTGAACTTACAACTTGAGTTTCGAATTCCATTGATTCATACAACTATGTTGAATGAGGTTTTTTGTTTTTTGTTTTGTAAAGTTGAACAATTTTTTCCTCGGATTATAATTTGAGTGTATATCAAATTTGCAGGAAGGTGAAGAAGAGGAGTTCATTGAATGAAGCATGTTTATGGAGTAATATTCAATGAGAAATTGGGGTGTTGAGTATCTGCAGTCCTTGTTTTGTTGGATTTTTTGATGTGGGTTCATGTGAATCCCGCTATTAGTGATCGAACTTGTTAGTTACGTTGTTAAACATACATATGAAGTTGCATACTCAACTCTTGATGTCCTCTTTTTTGGATTTAGTATTTGATGAAACTCCTTTTATTTTGTAGCATGTTTCAAGTATATCAAACTCTTACTCTTAATATATATATATATATATATATATATATATATATATATATATATATATATATATATATATATATATATATATAAACAGTACGTTAATTTATATATATATGTTTATTATAGCAATCCTATTGTAACAAAATATAAGGTAGTAGTAATACTTTGAATTAAGGTAACACATTTATTAAATGTAACAATAATTACAATTTGTAACGAAATTTATAAAAGGTAACATTATTTATTAAATGTAACAGTTACATCAAATGTAATAGTTGTGGTTTCAAATGTAACACTTTATTCAGTTGGTAAGAAAATATCACATTAGAGTTAAAAAATGTTACAACAGCTCAAATGCAACGGCATCAAATGTACTGCTTCAAAAATGTTACCTTTTAATGTAATGTAACATTTATTAATGCTAATGTAATATTTTCTGGTGATACAATAGCACGTGAAATGTAGTAGTGAAATCTCGTAATATGTACTTACATTCTTACTTGAGACTAACTATCATATTCTAACCCTTAAAGTTGAGTTTAGGTCTAGACTATAACATTACATGTTTTCTTTAACCTTCTAAAAAGGTCACTAGGGTCCAACTTTGGCTTCAAATATGATATTCGAATAAACTTATAAAAATTTCGAAATAATTCTCTACATCATCTATGATATCTCATCTACTCCTAGGAGCAAGAATTTCTTAAAACTGTTCAACCATCACTCCTACAAAAATTTCCAAAGTTGGTTACAACACTTGAAATTTTCTATACTTAGCCAAAATGTGAGTATGTTTTCTCACTGTACAACAAGTCCACTTTGAGCCTCTATAATTTTAAATTCCACCGTTGGATTCATCTCAACTTTTGACATATTAACCTATGCATGACACTAAACATCATCTCAAAAATCGAACGGTGGATCTTATCTCTAAGGTATCAAAAGGCATGCTCAAACTTGACTGATCAACACAGTTTCTGGAATTTCAGCAAACACTTAACAAAACAGCACACTGTCTTAACTTTGAAAAATCATAACTCCTAAACCGCTCGCTGGATTTATCCCAAATTTTGATATGTTCTGATATAAAATTTTATCTATAATATATCCAAAATTCAGCAGCAAAGAAGATCAAAAGCCTATTTAAAACCATCTCACAAAACAGCATCACATGCTGTTTTTCCCAACACTCAGCACAGTTATAAAAACTGTGGGAGGAGTCAACTTTGAAATACCATAACTCTCAAACTGTAACATGGATTCCTCTAAAATTTTATTATGATTTACTATGCAATACCGTCTATGACATATCCGAAAACCAGCCAAAAATAAGTAGTCTAGCTTACCCAAAATTGGATCCAAAGTTGACTTCTTGTCACTTCCAAAAACTCAGAAAACTGAGAGATGTAACAGCTCTCTGAAGTTGCTCCTTTGGCTGAAATGTATGGGTTTAAATATGGTTTAGAGGCACCCATTGACACATAAACATGAAGGGGAAGTAAGGAGGTAGATGTGGGTCTTACCCGACTCCAAACTCGAAGGCATGAAGGACAAGGATGACTCTCACGTTCATAGCCTTGTCGGAAACTGAAGAGGTCCAATAGGAGGCTGCTGTGCACGACAGAAGCGAGGAGAGGGGTGCTGCTGAATGTCTCTTCCCCTGTTGGCCCTTTCCTCACAAGTGTCTGTGACTGGAGTTGCTGCTGAACGTGTGCAGAAGTGAAGGTCTGGCGAGAAGGCAAGAAATCAAAACAGGGAGCAAGGAGGCGGAGGATCTCGTTCACACAGATGGAGAGGAGATCTGGCCTTGCTGTCCGGACAGAAGATTGGCAAGCATCCCCTTGTTGGCCATGAGGTAAGGTCGTTGTCCTGGAGAGGAGAAGGCTCGTCCGCTCACTACTGTTGTCGACGGTTGGAAGAAAGGGCGAGGTTGGGCACGCCATGGCGCCGGTGAGGGAGAGACGGTTTCAACGAGGGGATGAGGCTCGGAGCTGCGTGTAGGAGGCAATGGTTGGTGCCGGAACTGCTTGATGAGACGACCTTCAAAGTGAGAAGCGGGGGAGAAGGCTTCTAGGGTTTCTGAACGTGAAAGAGGGAACGTGAAAATGAGGCATCTCTTCAGCATCACGAGAAGAGGCTGGCGTTACTCAGGGCTGCAACAAGGCCTCTCACTAGTGGGCTGGCGCTTCACTATTGGGCTGGTCCAATCCGCTACCAAGGGACAAGCCAAGGGCTGGAAAAGGTAAGTACAAGAGGTGGGCTGAAACAAGAGGCAAAGTGGGCTGAGTTTTGTCAAGGTTTTGTCAAAACCTTGTCAACAACTTGTCATAGCCATGCATGGCTTTGTCACGAACTTGTCATGGCCTCGTCATAACTCGTCATGGTCTCGTCTTGATTTCGTCTTGGGCTCGTCTTGATCTCATCACTAGGACGTCATGACTTTGTCAAAGACAAGTCATGATATACACTAGGGTTTGGATTAGGGTTTGCTACTAATAAAATCTTATCATTTTATGTGAAGTGATATTACATAAAATGATAAAATTTTGAGATATAGTGTCCAACTACGTAGACAGCTAAGGATCAAAAGATCGAAATCCAGTTTGCTACGGAATTAAGCGGAATAAAAATTCCGGATATTACAACTATGATGAATCAAATAGTAAACACCTATGTGAACAACATGAACTTCAATAAGCAAATATGTAGGTAATCATCTAAAAAACCCCCGAACATAGACAAACCAAGACCGTTGATGCGGGATTGATGCCACGGTTTTCCAATCTAGATTGAAGTCCATGAAATCGACGACAGAAGGAATCTCGGTGTAAATATCGTGCGAGATTTGGTAATTGTAAGACCGAGATTCTTGAAAACTCAAAGAACGAGAACTTGAAAGTCATGGATGATAATGGAAAGATTATAGAAGATGATAATGGACTAAAATTGATGGAAATATAGGAAGATGGAACCAAGATTTAAACTTGCAAAGAACCTTGACCAATTGGATCAAAATCCTCAACAAAGAGTTACCTTAACCCATCCTTCTTCAACCTTACACAAGTCTCCTAAATCGTGGCAAGCACAAGGAGGAACTAGTTTGACTAGTAGCACCAATCTTTAAAAAGACTAACACACACAAGAACAACCTAGCAAGACTCACAACTTTTCGATCAAAGACTCTCTTTTTTATTGAATTGGAATGAATAAGACACACACTTCATAAATAAAGTAACAAGTATCTCACAATGTATGTGGCAATCAATAATCAAAATCATCTGCCCCGAATCTCGGCCTTCTAGGGTTTAAATAGACGATATTCCTCTAAAATATAAATAATAAAATAATCCTACAAAATATAGGATATAAGATAAAAAAAACCTTTAGAACGTTTAGAGATTTAAAGATATAAAGTTACTAACTATACTCTTGTATAAATCTTAACAATATTCTTGTCATTCTCGGCTTCAAGAGATTTTAATATCTCGGTTGGATTTAAGGTGGTTCCGAGATCTTCACTTGCTCTTCATTGCTTCTTTGATCATCTTCACTCATGTGTGGCTCCTCCATACTAGATATCAATGTAACTAAAGAAAACTTAGACATAAGTAGGGTCTTCTTAAATATACATGATGCTAATAAGCTAACAACATCTTCTTGGATGGATCTTGCTCTTGATCTAGTGATAGATCCTTCCATGATAGACTGTGAAGATGATGTAGACTCCTTCTCCTTCAATGCTCTTGCTCTAGCTCTAGTGATTGATCCTTGTATAGGAGGTGTTGGGGATGGTACCTCATCACACTCCCCTTCTTGAAAAGAATTCGTCATCGAATCAACACCACGCTCATCACTAGTCACATAAGGACTCAAGTCTCTTACATTGAAGGTAGGGCTCACGCCATAATCCTTCGTAAGCTCCAATACATAAGCATACTTACCAACCTTATGTAACACCTTAAATGGCCTATCTCCTCTTGGAGACAACTTCGACTTCTTTTTCTTCGGGAATCATTCCTTCCTTAGATGGAAACAAACTAGATCTCCGGCCATGAATAACAATTCCTTGCGATTCTTATTATCCTTGGCCGCAACTTGCTTCCCTTGCTCCTTTAACCTTATTCGTGTCTTCTCATGCAAATCCTTGATGAACTCAACTTTTTTTCATGCATTATAATCTATTCGCTCCTCTATAGGAAAGAGTATAAGATCAAAAGGGGTCAAAGGATTCAACCCATAAATACACTCAAAAGACGTTAGGTTAGTAGAGGAATGCCTGATACAATTATATGCAAATTCAACATGAGACAAGATGATGCGGGGTTGATGCCGCAGTTTCCCGATCTAGATTAAAGTCTACGGAATTGACAACATAAAGGAATCTCGGTACAAATCTCTGACGAGATTTGTATGGTAAGGCCGAGATTCTTGAAAACTTAAAGAACGAGAACGTGAGTAATATGGATGATAATGGAAAGATAAGAAGATCAATAATGGAATGAAATAATTGAAATATAGGAAGATACAAACCAAGGTATTCTTGCAAAGAACCTTGACCAATTGGATCAAAACCCCTTCTAACAAAGAGCATGCCTTAACCCTCCCTTCTTCAAACTTACACAATCCTTCTAAATAAGACAAGCACAAGGAGAGACTAGTTTGACTAGTAGCACCAATCTTCAATAAGATTAACACACACAAGAACAACCTAACAAGGACTCACAACTATTCAATAAAAAGCTCTCTTTTTTATTGAATTGAAATGAATAAAACACAAATTTCATAAACGAAGTAGTGAATATCTCACAATATTGTGGAAATAATAATCAATCAAATCTATCTAATAATCTCGACAACTATATATAGACGAGATTCCTCTAGAAAATAAAATAAAAGATAATCCTAAAAAATAGGATCAAACCCAAAAGATACCTTTAGAATATTTAGAGCTTTAAAAGTAATAAAATAACTAACAACTAATAAGATCTCGAGTGGAACTTGTGAATCTCGACAGAAAGGAATATCGATTGGTATCTCGGGCGAGATTTCGTTCTCAAGGTCGAGATTTTGACTGGATTGCTCAAATCTCGATTTTAGCCACATCTTTTGCTTCCTGGATCATCTTCAATTACGTATGGCTCCTCCTCTTGGATTATCCTTGCTTTTGATCTATTGATAGACCTTTTCATGACATAACTTGAAGATGTTGTAACCTTCTTCTCCTTCAATGTTCTTTCTCTAGATCTAGTGATTGGTCCTTGTATACTGGGTGTTGGGGATGGCCCCTCATCATACACCCCTTCTTGAGAAGAGTTCATCCTCAAATCCACACCATGCTCATAACTAGTCACATAAGAACTCAAGTCTCCTTGTGGTGAAAACTTCGACTTCCTTGACACTCCTGGAGGATCTCTCGAAGTTTGTAACACTCTACATTGAATATTTTCACCATAACTCGCAACAGTAGCGAATCTCGGTAAAGAATCTCGGGAGAGATGCTTACTTGAGGGGCCAAGATTTTTACCGGACGTCCATAACTCATCGTTGATGATGAAAATTGAATATACTCTAGAAATATGTCCTTTCCTGGCTGCAAGGACACTAGATCTTTTGGATCAAGTAGCAACTCTATGCTAATTTGGTTACCCTTGGCCGTAACTAGCTTTCCATTTTCCTCTAGCTTCATGCGTGATTTCGCATGCATGCTCTTGACAACGTTCACCTGTTTTCCTGCAATAAATTTTACTCGTTCTCCAAAAGGAAACGGTATAAGATCAAAGGAAGTTAAGGTGAACAAATGAACTACGTAGTCATGATAATTTAAGGCTAGATATGCTGGATTTTCCCTGTCCGGTTTTAGACCAAAGGATCGTAGTCTCACTTAAGTGAGTAGACGGTTGTCCCAATTACCAATCAAATTAATATAATTTATCTTGAAGTGAAAATTAATTATTAAACAAGGGTTTGTAATCTCCACAAAGGAGTAGACAAAACCCGGCCAAGAGTTTGTAATCTCCGAAAAGGAGTAGACTAAACTCTAATAGAAATTAAGTTCAATTGCAAGTTTTATAAACCGATTGTTATATGTTAAAGCATTGACTTGGATTATATAATGAGTCATTCATAAATGAATTTTCATTCTAAGTGTATTCTCTCCTACACCGGAAATATCCAAATATCTTAGTGGGATAAAACGTACACGTTACAAAAACTAAGAGACTAACTTGTCTTACTTTGCAGAAAGGGTATTCCTCGGTTTTGTCAATACAAAACCAAGCTAATATGGATGTCTATTCTGTGTCAATACAAAGGAATTGTTCTGGTCTTTCGAGTTTTGCAAACAAGCTTATAAGAAGGCCTATCCAATGTCAATACAATGGAACTAAAAGCTTTATTGTTGCAAAAACGAATGTGAAATGAAGTGCAAATGGATCTCCCTTTTATAAGCATAGGGGGCCATGGTTTTAGGGAGTTATAACCACCAAAGAGCGGTTAAAATAGGTTATGTAAGTTACGTGGAAGTTACTCGGAAGATGGGCCTTGAAGCCCTAGAAAAGCCCGAGGCCCACATAGGGAGCCCAAAACCGCTCCCCGGAGCTAGCTTAGAGCTAGCTTATTTTTCTTGCTCCAAACACTTCCAATGAGCTTCATTCACTATAATATAGCTAGGGTAAGCTCCAAGATCTACAAATACTCAATATCTTAGCTCAAGCTAGTGTAGCTCTCACAAAAGCTCACTAGTTGCTTCATTGACATTCACTAAGCATTTGAGCTTGGATTGCTTCCAATTTTAACCACATATTCTTTATCCAATATAAGGCCTAAGAACCAAAGGTGTGTCAAGAAAATTTGGCTAAAAAGCCCCACACGCCGGCCTTCTCAAATATAGCACAAGTTGACTTTGTCGTGAATCACCTTGCTTTGATTCGACTTCCCTTATAATACTAGTTGCTCTTAGTGCCGGTCACTTGGCTTGCACCCACAACCCGGACCATAGTGACACACATGTGAACAACTCATTGTACCTTGTCTCAAGACAAGCTCAACGGTTTCAATGAAGACTTAGCCTAAATCTCCAACATTCCTCCTCCATTTAAACAAAGTCAAAAAACTTTTAATAGACATACATCCAAATAAAATATTCGCATAATCATAACTGTCTTTCGATTGAATTTATTGAATTAGTATAGTTACACATTTTGCACTAAAAAATTGTGGTGTCCAAATGGATTGAACCACTTAACTTGTTTATGTACATGAAGGCAACATACACGAAATTTACATTTCATTTACAAATAAATGACACATTTATAGGCTATTGTGTCCTAATCCTCTAATGAACATATAGGCGAGTTAAACATCTACTCCCTTGAAGAAGCCTTGACACTTCACATTCACGTAGCCAACTCTCTTTTAATCTTGCACCTATGATTGCATTTTTTCAAAAGAGCTGTTAAGAAATTACATATTTCAAACTATACATATTATATAGGCATATAGAATTACCTTGGATGAACATTTTATGCTCTTCTTGGAATGAGCTTTCCTCATTGAATTCGGCTAAGGCATCAAGCCATAGGTGAATTGGGTGTCTCACGACAAGTCGTTTTTAATTTAGGTCGTTAACCCCATCCCCTTGGATGACTTTTGAACTAAGTCCCTAGCCAAGCTCTTGGTTAAGTGATCGGCTAGATTATTGTGTGTTCCCACAAAATCGACCGATACTATACCGTGAGTTATGAGCTCTCTAACTGAGCTATGTCTAACACCAAGATGTCTTGATTTCCCATTGTACGTTTGACTATAAGCTTTAGCCAACGTAGCTTCACTATCACAGTGAATTGAGATAGGACAAACCGGTTTTGGCCATAGAGGAATTTCTAGAACCAAATTTCTTATCCATTCAGCTTCCTTGCCGGCAGCGGAAAGTGCCAAAAACTCGGACTCCATGGTCGAGGTTGTGATGCATGTTTGCTTCTTTGAAGCCCACGAAATGGCACCACCACCTAACAAGAAAACCCATCTTTTGGTGGATGAGTGATCATCTAGATTAGTGATCTATGATGCATCCGAGTAGCCTTCTATCACAGAAGGATACTTACTGTACAAGATGCCAAAACCCATGGCCCCCTTGAGGTACCTAAGCACACGCCTTAGTGCCTTCCAATGTTGTGAGCTAGGACAAATCGTGTACCTACTCAATTTATCAATGGAAAAAGCAATATCTGGCCTAGTGCTGGTCATTTCATACATGCAACATCCTATTACTTGTGCATACTCAAGTTGAGAGACGCCGATCCTTGGTTAGGCATCAACTTCTCACTTGAGTCCATAGGAGTACTAACAATTGCACTTTTATCACATTGGAAGCGTTTGACAATCTGCTCAATGTAGTGTGTTGTGTGAGGCTTAAGACTTTAGCATCATGTTTGATTCTTATGCCTAAAATCACACCCGCCTCACCTAAGTTTTTCATAGAGAACTTAGTGGACAAGAAATTTTTAGTGAGATCTACTTGTCTTTGGTTTGTTCCAAAGATCAACATGTCATCAACATATAAGCATATGATCACACCTTTACCGGTATGATCAAACTTACTATAGACACACTTGTCAGCTTGATTTATCCTAAATCTATTTGACAATATGACATCATCAAACTTTTGATGCCATTGTTTTGGAGCTTACTTTAGTTCATACAAGGATTTGAACAAGCGACACACTTTGTACTCTTATCCTTTTAAAACATGCCCTTCAGGTTGTCTCATATACACTTCCTCATCTAGATCGCCATTAAGGAGTGTCGTCTTGACATCCATTTGGTGAATCACTAGATTGTGTATAGCCGTCATAGCTATTAATAACCTAATGGTTGTAACCCTATCCACCGGAGCATATGTGTCAAAGTAATCGACACCTTCCCTTTGTCTAAAGCCTTGGATGACCAAGCGTGCTTTAAACTTGTCAATGGAACCGTCAACTTTCATCTTCCACTTGAAGATTCATTTGCATCCTAAAGGTTTACAACCGGAAGGAAGGTTAGCTAAATCCCATGTATGGTTGCCCATAACGGAGTCCATCTCTCTTGGATTGCTTCCTTCCAAAAGGCAACATCTTGAGACTTCATGACCTCATCAAATGTCTTTGGATCCTCATCTATATGAAAGTAAGAGTGATGATCCATTTCATTATCCCTTAACCCTTCAACCAAGAACACTTGAAAATTTAATTTTTGGGACAAATTAATGCTCATGGGAGCAATCTTTGGCAAGTCAAGCCCATGGGACGCTTGTCATGATTCATCTTGAATCCTATGATGCTTGTTTGGGTGTTACTCATCTAAGATCATGTTGATCACTTCCCTAGACTTAGGAGCCGAGGTAAAGTGATCTTCGTCAAAGATGGCATCCCTAGACTCTATTACGGAATTAACCGAGATGAAGTCATTTGGTTCTATCACATAGAACCTATAAGCTTTGGAGTGTTTGACATAGCCAATGAACACACACTCAACACCTCTTTCACCTAAAGTCTTACGTTTGTTGAGATCGAGCCTTACTATGGCTCAACATCCCCAAACTCGTAAGTAATGTAGGTTTGGCTTCCTTTTGAACCATAGTTCGTAAGGAGTCTTCTTGCTTCTTTTGTTTGGAACACGATTAAGCAAGTAGTTTGCCGTGAGCATAGCTTCACCCCAAAACAAATTCTTAAGATCCGAGTAAGACAACATGGCGTTGACCATCTCTTTAAGCACTCGATTCTTTCGTTTAGCCATACCATTTGATTGTGGTGTGTAAGGTGCCGCAATCTCCTGTATAATACTGACACTCTCAAAGTATTCCTTAGCCATAAATTCACCACCACGATCCGTGCGTAGTATTTTTATTAAGGTACCTTGTTGCAACTCATATTCATTCTTGAATACATAGAATTTGTCTAAGGCAGCACTCTTTGCAAATAGTAGATATACGTACCCATACCTAGAGTAATCATCTATGAATGTTATGTAATACTTCTTCTTTCCTAATGAAGGAGTAGAGTGCAAGTCACCTAGATCCGAGTGGAATAAGCCGAACATTGATTGTTCTCTTTCAATTCTAGGAAATGGAAGTCTTGTTATCTTGGTCAACATGCACATTTTACACTTGTCTTTTGGCAAGTCAAGTTTAGGTAAAATACCATCCTTAGTCATGTCATTCATACCCTTAAAATGAACATGTACAAGTTGTGCATTCCATTTAACAAAATCGCAATTGGAAGAAGATGACAATGTAAACAAACTATTCTTATTAGTATTAGAAAGTTTACTACATAAAGAGAGAAGAAACATATTGTTGTTCCAATGACCAAAGCCTACAAACGTGTCTCTGCTAGATAATACATAGCGATCGGCTTCTATGACTTGTTTGAAGCCAAGCCTATTGAGTACACCACCAGAAACCACATTCTTTCTAATGGCCGGTGCATGTAGTACATTTGACAAGACTATTGTCTTGCCACTTGTGAAGCATAGATCAAACCATCCTCTTCCTAGAACAAGGTGGTAGACTCGTTTTCCATATGTATGAGTGCTCCATCGTTAGCAACAACGTATGTCTTGAACCAACGCCGATCTTTGCAAACGTGAGTTGTTGCACCTGAGTTCACCCACCATCCAAGGTCATCATCCTACATGGATAAACGTTCAAAAATCAATGACACATAATTCAAATCAAAATTTATATCAAAGTTAGAATCAAGACTCATAAGTGAGTCACCTTGGTTTGGGGGGTTTTGGCCACTTTGGCCTCCACCCTTGGATCCATCGCCCTTAAGCTTGCAATCCTGCTTGAAGTGACCAGTCTTGCCACACTTCCAACAAGAACCTTTTGGTTTCTTGTCAACATTATCCTTCTTGGACTTCTTGGACTTATTTCCCTTGTCCTTTTCCTTGTCTTTGTCCTTTCCTTTTGTCCTTGCCATCCATCATGTTGGCCTCGTGGGAAGTAGAAGTTTTATCCTCCTTCTTGAGTCCCCTCTCTTGTGCCCTAAGGCCTTGTTCAATTTGAAGGAGAGAGCCAAGTTCCACCAACATGAGTTCTTCCTTCTTGTGCTTCAGCACATGACAGGAGTCCTTCCATGAAGGCGGGAGCTTATCCATTATAGACGAAACCGCAATGTCCTCATCCATATGCGTGGCATGTTGAGTTAACCTCCCAATAATCCGGAGCAATTCATTGTATTGTTCCATTACCGGCCTTGAGTCCACCATTTTATATGAGTTAAAATCCGAGAATAAGAATTTACGAGATGAAGCATCCTCCGCCCTGTACTTAGACTCCAATTAATCCCGCATTGATGTTGATGAATCTACACTTTGGTAGACATCAAACAATGCATCACTCATGTCATTGAGGATATGACCACAACATATGTAGTCATCATTATCCCATTTGCTCCTTTGTCGGATAACCGCTATCTCCTCCACCATATCATCAACCGGCTCGGCCGGTCTAAGTGTAGTGAGTACATAAGCGACTTTTAGTGTAGTCAAGAGGAAGTGCATTTTCTTTTGCCACCTCCAAAAGTCTACACCCTCAAACTTATCCAACTTCCCAAAATGATAAGCCAATTCTGTCATTAAAGTCTTACTCATTATTGACCAATCTAATCCTACAAAACAATAAACAATAAATACACTTAGAAGATTGTTGGATTTTTCAGTGTCCGCTTTTAGAGCAAAGGGCCGTAGTCTCACTTAAGTGAGTAGACGGTTGTCCCAATTGCCAATCAAATTAATATAATTTATCTTGAAGTAAAAACAAATTATTAAATAAGAGTTTGTAATCTCCATAAAGAAGTAGACAAAACCCAGCCAAGAGTTTGTAATCTCCGAAAAGGAGTAGACTAAACTCTAATAGAAATTAAGTTCAATTGCAAGTCTTATACACCGATTGTTATATGTTAAAACATTGACTTGGATTATGTAATGAGTTATTCATAAATAAATTTTCCTTCTAAGTGTATTCTACCCTACACCGGAAATATCCTAATACCTTAGTGGGATAAAATGTTACACATTACAAAGACTAAGTAAGAGACTTACTTGTCTTACTTTGTAGAAAGGGTATTCCTAGGTTTTTCCAATACAAAACCAAAATAAGATGGATGCCTATCCTTTATCAATACAAAGTAACTATACCGGTCTTTCGAGTTTTGCAAACAAGCTTAGAAGAAGGCCTATCCTATGTCAATACAATGGAACTAAAAGCTTTATTATTGCAAAAATGAATGTGAAATCAAGTGCAAATGACTCTCCCTTTTATAGGTATAGGGGGCCACGGTTTTAGGGAGTTATAACCACCAAAAAGCGGTTAAAATCGGTTATTGGAAGTTACGTGGAAATTACTCGGAAAATGGGCCTTGAAGCTCGAGGCCCACATAGGGAGCCCAAAACAACTTCTTGGAGCTAGCTTATTTTTCTTGGCCAAACACTTCCAATGAGCTTCATTCACTTTAATATAGATAGGGTAAGCTCCAAGATCCACAAATACTCAATATTTTAGCTCAAGCTAGTGTAGCTCCTAAAGAAGCTCACTAGGTGCTTCATTGACATTCACTTAGAATTTGAGCTTGGATTGCTCCCAATTTTAACCACATATTCTTTAGCCAATATAAGGCCTAAGTACCAATAGTGTGTTGAGAAAATGTGGCTAAAAAGCCCCAAACGTCAGCCTTCTTAAATATGGCACAAGTTGACCTTGTCGTGAATCACCTTGCTTTGATTCGACTCCCCTTACAATACTAGTTGCTCTTAGTGCTGGTCACTTGGCTTGCCTCCCACAACCCGGACCATAGTGACACACATGTGAACAACTCATTGCACCTTGTCTCAAGACAAGCTCAACGGTTACAATGAAGACTTAGCCCAAATCTCCAACAAGATAGGGGTGGCAAGTCCTAGAGTCCTTAAGCACACATTGCTTAATAAAATCACTTAATGAAATGAATGACATAACTTCCTTTATCATGTTCATCCCTTGTGTCTGACACGTAGGAAAAACATTGATAGAGGGACGATCAACTCGAAGTTCATCTGTAGAAGCTAGAAGATTTCTTGAAGGTTGAACCGAGATTTCTGGTACACTAGGGCGAGGTTCTGGTATACTGGGACGAGATATTGCACTGAGACAAGATTTCTGCATATTGGAGCGAGAGTTTTGTATCTCGGGAGATATTCTTGTATCTCGGGGCGAGATTCTTGTATCTCAGGGCGAGATTGTTGTATCTCGGGCCGATACTTTCCCTCTTTGGGCCGAGATTCTTTACTAGAGTGAGTTTTGACTCTCTTCTTGTCCATTGTCTGATCCTTCTCTCTTTTCTTCTATTTTTCATAGCTCTCAACGATTTGTAAAGGAGTAATGGGATTTAGTATAACCTTTTTACCATTGAATGTAAAAATATACCTATTTGAATAGCCATCATGTTCCACATTCCGATCATATTGCCAAGGACGACCTAGTAACATATGACAAGCCTTCATAGGTACTCATCACACAAGATTTCATCGGTATAATGTCCTAAGACAATAGTCACTCTAGCTTGCTTGTTCACTTTCAATTCCCCACAATTATTCATCCAATGCAGTTGGTATGGTTGAGGGTGATAAAATGTAGTAAGTTGCAATTTATTTATCAATTCAGCACTAGCAATATTGCAGCAACTACCACCATCAATATTCATATTACACAACTTCCCTTTAACAAGACATCTAGTATTAAAAAGGTTCTCCCTTTGATTATCCTCGCATGAAGCTATCTTAGCATGCAATGCTCTCATACCAACCAATGATCTTCCATGCTCAATTCAATGCCTTCATCAATATCACTAGCATTATCATGTTCATGCAAGGCATTAAGGTGGGTATGATCATTAACATGCTCTTTTTCACTTTCATATTGTCCTTGTATTAATGAATAAAACTCTTTTATTAGGCAATATCTCATATAATGACCTCTACCTTGACATTTAAAGCATACAATATCTCTAGAATGTAAAGTAGAGGCAGAATTGCTCCCTTTAGGATCACTTGAAGGCTCATTCAAGGATCTAGATTGTGGCTGTAGGGGAGAGATTTTCGAAGATCTTTGGTCAAAATTTCGTCATCTCTTCTCATCCTTGGTGGAATCTTGGTCTCGTCCTTGGGTGTTGTTTGGCCGATTATTATGTTGCTTCCATGAGTTAGAAACTCCAAAATTTGCCTTAGCTCCTTGACTTCTTCCCTTAGTCTTCTTTTCAACTTTGATGGCTAAGTGCAACAAATCTATCATAATAGCATATGGGTATAAGTCAATTTCATTAGCTAAAAAAGGATGTAAAATACGTAAATAATGAGTCTGTAACACCCCAAATTTTCAGAACTCGGAATAGTACTGGTTAGGACCTCACAATGGGTCCAGACCTCAGTTTGACAACAACATTACTAGGATCTTGCAACAAGACACAAATAAAGAAACCGAAATTCATAAAAACCATGTTTTTAGAGTAATGAATGCAACATTGTCTAACAGCCTGAAGTACTTAAACAAAAGAAAAGAACGACTGTCTTAACCAAAAGAAAGGAAAGACAAAACAACCCCAACCCCGCTCTAAAGAGTACGGAGACCCGGATGACCACTACTTCCGGATCACTCAGCTGCTGATCTAACCTGTGGTAAATCTAAAACAACAACAAGAAGAACCGTTAGCTAGTTATCTAAATATTAGCAGAGTAATAGCAGCACAAACACACTCAGAGAAATATAAATACTCATCTTGCTTTCAAACAAGTCCGTTTAATTATCTTGATTTAAATTACTCTTTCACTCTAGTGATACTTATTTTGTGACACGAGGGATTCCCAAACCTCGCCTCCGCCCCCGTGTAACCATCAGGAATGGATCCGATGCATCTCACCTTGTACATGCCTGGTCTGGGTATAGAGAACCTCCCAGTCTCCTGTCAGAGCTGGGCAGTGATGTCACGGCCCGTTATACATGCACTTGGGCCTTAAACGTAATAATAACAGTCGTCCTAGCAAGTTATTATTATTAACCACGCAAATAGCACACACAACTACTATCACTCAACTAACACTCAGAAACTGGCTAAGTAAGTCGCAAGGACTTACCTGAGTCAAAACACTCTAACACTCCTCAAATGGTCCGTACTCGTGGTAACTCAAGCGCCTGTCAATGAAGGCATGTGTATCAAAAATCACGTCTCTATGTCCAACCTCATGCGAAGGAATTACGGAAAATGATTCTCATACGGTAAAAGACCGTTTTACCCTTAGTGTAGATAATTCTCCGGGTCACTTCTGGACCTCTAATATTTCTTTTGGAACACCTTTCAAATCTATGATTATTTCCAAAACAGTTTACTAAGGTTATAAAATTAATCTCGTCTACTCGTCATCTGGAATCGCATTACTTCATTCTCGGTATTATCTAATCTTATATATCTATACAACTATATATATATATATATATATATATATATATATATATATATTTTCGTGCATATTAACCTTCCTTCCAATTATATAATTTCGTAACTCCTAGGTATTTAGATATATATATAAATTCACATACTTTATAATTTCACCACTCAACTCATAAGTATATTTTTATTCCATATGATATATATACGTATATTTATGTACTTGGCATACACTCTCCTATATAAGCTCACACCTGTTCTTACTAACCTTCCGTATCGCATACCCGTACCACCTCCATTCTATGGTTTAAATATATGTAAATGACTCGGCTATACACGTAATCCACTCAATTATATACGTATTCCAACAAATATATACGTATTCTTTTCATTCATATATACATTCTATTCAATATACACATATAATATGCTTTTATATATACATATTATTCACATCAGGTCGATGGCAAGAGGAAGGAGGTCCGGCAGTGGCTTACCGGGTCTGCAGTCCGGCGGTTCGCGGTGCTACGGTTCACTGTGGCGGACGGTAGGACAGTGGTGGCGGCGTTCCGGCGTCTCCTGTGTCCCTACTGCAGTGGCGGCGGTGGGTGAGATCCGGAACAGTGCAACGTAGAGAAAGGCGGAAGGAAAAGGGGATCGGTAGCTTACCGGCTCGATGCGGCGGCGGTCTGGCTGGTGCTCCGGTCGGCGGTTAGCGGTGTCCTGGATTGTCGGAAACAGCAACGCGGTTGGTTCCTGTCGGCCGAAGAGGAGCAACGCAGAGGTTAACGAGATTCACGAGAGGAAGAAGAAATGGCGAGGAGAGAGAGGCGGCGGCCTTACCAGGATTCCGGTGGGTCTGGCGGTCGACAAGGAGGCTACGCGGTGGCTCCGGTGTGGCGGCTGTCTGGCTGGAGGACGGACAGGGTACTGCACAAGCGGCGAATTAGGGCTGAAACGGACTGGAGTTAACGAGAGAGAGGTTGGCGACTACTCACCGGTGTCTCTTGCAACGGCCGGCGGAGAGCGGCGCGGCTCGGTGGCGACTCGGTGGCGTATTGGTGGCTGCGGCCTGCTGCTGTTCCAGTCGCGCGAGAGGGAGAGAGAGCAGGAAGCGGTTGTTCGGTGGTATCCAGAAGAGAGATGACGGAACGGCAATTTGTGGCTAGGGTAATTAGAGTAGGATTAGGTTAATTTTAATTAGGGTTAGGAATTAATTAAGTGGGCTGCTAATTGGGCTTTGTAGCGGCCCACACCCGGTCCGCTATGTGACTAAAAATACGGATACGCAACTCGTTATTTGCGTGCGGAAATTATAAAAATACGGAATTAAATTCCGTATTTTATATCTTATTATCATTCTTATTTTATCGTACTTAAATTATTTCCGGTCACTTAATTTATCATTTTATGTGAATCTAGGTCACATAAAATGATAGAACTAAACTCGTTTTATTTTACTTATTTATTTATTTACGATTGTCACGTCGGACTTTGGTTAATTTCAATTTACCGGAACTTAAAATTTTCGGTTATTACATCAGTGCCCCCTTAAAAGAAGTTTCGTCCCGAAACTTAGATTGTTTCCCCTTACTCACACATTTCTTTCGGTATATTTTAGTTTTCTCGACATTTCCGTTTTCTACCATGCAGCTACTCAGGCATCAACAAACAAGTATCACAAAACAAAAACTCAAATCAATATGAAAACCTGAAAGGTCAAACAACACAACATCCGAGTACTAACTCGTCAAACAGAAGTAACCTCTAACCCCGCAAAGAACTCGGGATAGTTACATCTAATACTCTCCTCAATCTCCCAAGTGGCCTCATCAGCTCCTCTCCTAGACCACTGGATCCTCATCATAGGTATCTCCTTGGATCGCAGGCGTCTGGTACTGCGCTCCAAGACAGCTACTGGGTACTCTACAAATGTGTGGTCAGGCTCAACTGTCACATCCTCATGGCTGATGACGTGTCTCGGATCCGGAATGTACTCTCTCAACTGAGATACATGAAAGACAGGATGGACACTCTCTAGTCTCGGCGGTAGTGCTAGTCTGTAGGCCACCTCTCCAACTCTCTCCAGGATCTCAAAAGGTCCGACATATCGGGGACTCAGCTTCCCCTTAATGCCGAAACGCCTGACTCCTCTCGTAGGTGACACTCTCAGCCACACCTGAGCACCCACTCTAAACTCCAAAGGTCGACGCCTTTTGTCGGCGTAGGACTTCTGACGACTCTGAGTTGCTAACATCCGCTCTCGGACTAGGGCAATCCGAGCGATGTCATCCTGTACCTGATCTGGAGCTACTCCATCAACTCTACTAGGCTCATCCCAACAAAAGGGTGTACGACATCTCCGCCCGTACAAAGCCTCATAAGGAGCCATCCCAATAGATGCGTGCCAGCTATTATTATACGAAAACTCTACCAGTGGGAGATGATCTGGCCATACCTGTCCCCAATCTAGTACACACGCCCGAAGCATGTCCTCTAAGGTCTTAATGGTCCTCTCAGACTGTCCGTCTGTCTGTGGATAATAGGCGGTAGTGAAGTGGAGACTCGTCCCCAAAGCAGTATGTACCTGCTGCCAAAATCTCGAGGTAAAACGTCCATCTCTGTCAGAGACGATAGTCCTCGGTACACCATGGAGTCTCACAATGTGTCTGGTGAACTCCTCAGCCAGACGACTCACCGGCCACGTTTCCTTAATCGGAATGAAACGTGCGGTCTTCGTCAGACGGTCTACCACTATCCAAATAGCATCAAATCCTCTGCTGAGTCTCAAACCAGTGACGAAATCCATAGATATATCCTCCCACTTCCACTGTGGTACTGGAAGTGGGTGGAGCTCTCCTCCAGACCTACGGTGCTCAATCTTGACCTGCTGGCAGGTCGCGCACTGAGCTACATACCGAGTCACATCGGGCTTCAGACCACCCCACCAGAAGGACCGTCTAACATCCTTATACATCTTACTCGCTCCAGGATGTACTGAGTATGGGGTAGCATGAGCCTCACCTAGTATCCTCTGTCTCAACTCACTGTCTAACGGCACACAAACGCGGTCCTGACGTCTCATCACTCCATCTGTACCAATAGTAAACTGTGGGGCCTCATCTCGAGACATCCTGTCTCGGATCCTGATCAAAGTAGGGCAAGTCTCCTGCTTCTGTCGGATCTCATCCAACAGATCAGGAAGTAACTCAAAGGTAGACAACTGACCATCAGTATCGGGAAACTGAATCTCTATCCCCAACCAAGCCAAGTCCCTCTGCAACTGTGGCTGTACTGTCAACCGGGCTATCGCCTCTCTCTAGGCGTCTTCCTACTCAAAGCATCAGCTACTACATTCGCCTTTCCGGGGTGGTATAGGATCTCAAGGTCGAAGTCCTTGATCAACTCTAACCACCGCCTCTGGCGGTTATTCAACTCTCTCTGAGTGAATATGTACTTCAGACTCTTGTGGTCTGTAAAGATCTGACATGTCGCCCCATAGAGATAGTGACGCTAGATCTTAAGAGCATGGACTACTGCAGCCAACTTTAGATCATGTGTGGGGTAGTTCTCCTCATACGTCTTCAACTGTCGAGACGCATAGGCTATGACCTTACCCCTCTGCATCAAAACACACCCCAAGCTCAGCTTGGATGCATCACTGTATACCACAAAGTCATCAATACCCTCAGGCTGTGCTAAAATCGGAGCGGACGTCAATCTCCTCTTCAGCTCCTCAAAACTCTGCTGACACGGCTCAGACCAGACAAACCGAGTGGTCTTCCTCAGAAGACAAGTAAGTGGTCGGGCAATCAAAGAGAACCCTTCCACAAACCGGCGGTAGTAACCTGCTAAACCTAGAAAGCTGCGAACCTCCTTAACATTCTTAGGAGGTTGCCAAGAAGATACTGACTCGATCTTCGCCGGATCGACCTTAATACCCTCAGCAGTCACCACGTGGCCTAAGAAAGCCACCTCTGACATCCAAAACTCACACTTGGATAGCTTAGCATACAGCTGGCTATCCTGTAGAATCTGCAGTACTGTCCTCAAGTGTCCAGCATGCTCCTCTCGACTCCTGGAGTAGACTAGGATGTCGTCAATGAAGACCACTACAAACTGGTCTAAGAAGTCAATGAATATCCCATTCATTAACTCCATGAACACCACTGGTGCGTTAGTGAGCCCAAATGGCATCACTACGAACTCATAATGACCATACCTAGTCCGGAATGCCGTCTTAGGTATGTCCTGATCTCTCACCCTCAACTGGTGGTAACCTGACCTCAAGTCTATCCTCGAGAACACAGACGCTCCATGCAAATGGTCCAACAGGTCATCTATGCGTGGCAGTGGGTACTTGTTCTTGATGGTTACTTTGTTCAGCTCTCTGTAGTCTATGCACAGCCTCATTGATCCGTCCTTCTTCTTCACAAACAGCACTGGCGCACCCCAAGGAGACACACTAGGGCGTATGAAACCCTTCTCTGCTAGATCCTCTAACTGCTTCTTCAGCTCAAGCAGCTCTATAGGTGCCATACGGTACGGATCCTTCGAGATAGGTCTCGTGCCCGGCTCTAAGTCAATGCTGAAGTCAACGCTCCTCTGTGGGGGTAGTCCTAGCAGGTCGTCACTGAATACCTCTGTAAACTCGCATGCAACAGGTATCTCCTCTATAGTCAGGCTCTTGCTTTCCTTCATGGCATAACACCAGAAGGCTTCGCAACCCTGTGCTATCAGTCTCGCTGCTCTCACTGCACTGATAACTGTACCTGACTTTCCGAGGTCCCACCCTCGGAATATTACTCTATGGCCCTCCTCCGTGGCAACGGTCACTGTCCTCCTACCAATGTCTAAGACTGCTCCGTGTTTCCTCATCCAGTCTATCCCTAAAATGACATCCTCATGAGCTAAGGGCATGACTAGAAAATTGACTAGCCAGTCTCGATCTCCCATGCGAACAGGACATCCAAAGATCTCTCTAGTCCCTCTTACCTTACTCCCATCAGGTAAGCCTATCATAAAAGGTATCCCCTCTACAGTAGCTAAGGACAACCTATCTACGCATGCATCAGATATGAAGGAGTGTGTAGCACCCGTATCAAATAAAACTCGTACAGGTAAGTCATGAATCTGGATCGTACCTGTGGCAGTCGGTGCATCTGGCTGATCAGCATCTCTCAACTCAAACACTCGTGCCTGAGCTCCTCTAGTATCAGCCACACTACCACGTCCTCTGCCCCGACCTGATCCCTGCATAGAACTTTGTGGTGGTGTGTGTCCTGGAGCCTTGTAAGACTGCTGCTGACTAGGAGCTCTGTATTGCTGCTGCTGACTAGGAGTCCGGTACTGTGGCGGCCTCTGTACACTCCCTGATAAGCCTGCAGGAGAAGAACCCTGCTGAGATGGAGCCTTGCCCTGACGGCAGAATGCAGCTCTATGTCCAACCTTGCCGTACTGGAAGCAAGTCACTGCTGGCTTCGTGCAGTTCAATCGGATATGCCCATAGCTACTGCAGTTGTGGCACTGCAAGCCACCAGCTGTAGTCTGACCAGTAGCTGTATGGCTTTGTCGCCCCTGAGTCTGTCCCCGTCCAAAAGCAGCTACTCCTGAACTACCACTGGCATAACCTGTCCTCTGCCGCTTATCCGGCCTGTCTGACTGAGCAGCTCTCCTCGACACTGGTCTGTCTCTCTCATATGCAGATGCCCTATCTTGATAGTCGGACAGTCTCACAGCGAAATCCTGCCAGATAGGACCGAGTGCTCTCTCTCAATCTCTTCGAAAAAAGATATACATGCTGCTCCTCAGGAGGTGCAGTTGGTCCAAGCAGTGTCAGTTCCTTCTGGAACTTCTTGATGGCAGCAGCAATCGGAATGTCCTCAAATCCAGCCTCAATGAAGTCCTAGAATCTCTCTCTCCTCAACGAGACATGGCAGTATCTGTCTCTAACAATGCTCCTCATCTGCTCCCAACTAGTGACTCGACTACGCATGGTCCGCCACCAGGAATGAGCATCTCCAGTGAAGCAGGTCTGCACCAAGTCCACCTGCCGATCCTCTGGGCAGCGTATTGCCTCTAACGCAGTCTCTACCTGCCCAATCCAGTGCTCCACCTCTAGTCCTATCTCTCCACTATATGAGGGGGCCTTCTGAGAGTTGAAAGCCTTCAACCACTCATCCGGCCTCGGTGCTCTAGTCCCAGTAGGCGCTCTATCAGCCACAACTCTCCTCTCAGGTACAGCTGGCACCTGAGGCGCTCCCTGGGTCACCTGGATGGATCTAACCGGTGCTGGTGGTACCTGGGTAAGTCTCTCTGTCCTAGCAGCCTCCTCCATACGCTCAACGTATGCTCGGTACTCTCTATACTCAGTCGCTCCAATGGAAACACGTCCTGACTCCGTCGAACGTGCTCTTTGTGCCCCAGACCTAGCAACGGTCTCATTCCTAACCTCAGGACCTACACTCTCAGCTACCTCCTCTACTCTAGCCTCTGGCATGATCCCTGCTGGTGGATCCTCTCGAGGAGCTCGACCTCGGCCTCGGGCTAGTGGGGTCTACCTCCATGGCCGCGTCCTCTAACTGTAGGGGTCCTATCTCCCCTACCTGGTCCAGCTGGAGGGAGAGGTGGACGACCTCTGCCTCGAACAGTAGCTAGCGTAGCTCTAGTACGTGCCATCTGCGCAAGAATAATAACTATAAATACTACTAGCTGAAAGTCCAAAAGTCCAACTAAAGTAAACCTAAAGTCCAACTAAGCATACCGAGATCCGCGGTAGTAGTGGTGGTCAGCCGTACTTTTCTATTCCCAACCAGACTATGCATGCATTTAAAACTAAAAATTTTCTTTTTAAAACTCAGACCCCTTTTTGGGTTCTGTTTAAAACTTATTCGGTCTTTCAGAAGATTTCAAGTGCCATTGTTGCCAATCTAGAGCTCTGATACCAAGTTGTAACACCCCAAATTTTCAGAACTCGGAGTATTACTGGTTAGGACCTCACAATGGGTCCAGACCTCAGTTTGACAACAACATTACTAGGATCTTGCAACAAGACACAAATAAAGAAACCGAAATTCATAAAAACCATGTTTTTAGAGTAATGAATGCAACATTGTCTAACAGCCTAAAGTACTTAAACAAAAGAAAAGAACGACTGTCTTAACCAAAAGAAAGGAAAGACAAAACAACCCCAACCCCGCTCTAAGGAGTACGGAGACCCGGATGACCACTACTTCCGGATCACTCAGCTGCTGATCTAACCTGTGGTAACTCTAAAACAATAACAAGAAGAACCGTTAGCTAGTTATCTAAATATTAGCAGAGTAATAGCAGCACAAACACACTCAGAGAAATATAAACACTCATCATGCTTTCAAACAAGTCCGTTTAATTATCTTGATTTAAATTACTCTTTCACTCTAGTGATACTTATTTTGTGACACGAGGGATTCCCAAACCTCGCCTCCGCCCCCGTGTAACCATCAGGAATGGATCCGATGCATCTCACCTTGTACATGCCTGGTCTGGGTATAGAGAACCTCCCAGTCTCCTGTCAGAGTTGGGCAGTGATGTCACGGCCCGTTATACATGCACTTGGGCCTTAAACGTAATAATAACAGTCGTCCTAGCAAGTTATTATTATTAACCACGCAAATAGCACACACAACTACTATCACTCAACTAACACTCAGAAACTGGCTAAGTAAGTGGCAAGGACTTACCTAAGTCAAAACACTCTAACACTCCTCAAATGGTCCGTACTCGTGGTAACTCAAGCGCCTGTCAATGAAGGCATGTGTATCAAAAATCACGTCTCTATGTCCAACCTCATGCGAAGGAATTACGGAAAATGATTCTCATACGGTAAAAGACCGTTTTACCCTTAGTGTAGATAATTCTCCGGGTCACTTCTGGACCTCTAATATTTCTTTTGGAACACCTTTCAAATCTATGATTATTTCCAAAACAGTTTACTAAGGTCATAAAATTAATCTCGTCTACTAGTCATCTGGAATCGCATTACTTCATTCTCGGTATTATCTAATCTTATATATCTATATATATATATATATATATATATATATATATATATATATATATATATATATATATATATATATATATATATATATATATATATATATATATATATATATATATATATATATATATATATATATATATATATATATATATATATATATATATATAT
>BSUD01000008.1:172673-216088 GCA_033239045.1 Fagopyrum esculentum | reverse complement strand
AAGCTCACACCTGTTCTTACTAACCTTCCGTATCGCATACCCGTACCACCTCCATTCTATGGTTTAAATATATGTAAATGACTCGGCTATACACGTAATCCACTCAATTATATACGTATTCCAACAATTATATACGTATTCTTTTCATTCATATATACATTCTATTCAATATACACATATAATATGCTTTTATATATACATATTATTCACATCAGGTCGTAGGCAAGAGGAAGGAGGTCCGGCAGTGGCTTACCGGGTCTGCAGTCCGGCGGTTCGCGGTGCTACGGTTCACTGTGGCGGACGGCAGGACAGTGGTGGCGGTGTTCCGGCGTCTCCTGTGTCCCTACTGCAGTGGCGGCGGTGGGTGAGATCCGGAACAGTGCAACGTAGAGAAAGGCGGAAGGAGAAGGGGATCGGTAGCTTACCGGCTCGATGCGGCGGCGGTCTGGCTGGTGCTCCGGTCGGCGGTTAGCGGTGTCCTGGATTGTCGGAAACAGCAACGCGGTTGGTTCCTGTCGGCCGAAGAGGAGCAGCGCAGAGGTTAACGAGATTCACGAGAGGAAGAAGAAATGGCGAGGAGGGAGAGGCGGCGGCCTTACCAGGATTCCGGTCGGTCTGGCGGTCGACAAGGAGGCTACGCGGTGGCTCCGGTGTGGCGGCTGTCTGGCTGGAGGACGGACAGCGTACTGCACAAGCGGCGAATTAGGGCTGAAACGGACTGGAGTTAACGAGAGAGAGGTTGGCGACTACTCACCGGTGTCTCTTGCAACGGCCGGCGGAGAGCGGCGCGGCTCGGTGGCGACTCGGTGGCGTACTGGTGGCTGCGGCCTGCTGCTGTTCCAGTCGCGCGAGAGGGAGAGAGAGCAGGAAGCGGCTGTTCGGTGCTATCCAGAAGAGAGATGACGGAACGGCAATTTGTGGTTAGGGTAATTAGAGTAGGATTAGGTTAATTTTAATTAGGGTTAGGAATTAATTAAGTGGGCTGCTAATTGGGCTTTGTAGCGGCTCACACCCGGTCCGCTATGTGACTAAAAATACGGATACGCAACTCGTTATTTGCGTGCGGAAATTATAAAAATACGGAATTAAATTCCGTATTTTATATCTTATTATCATTCTTATTTTATCGTACTTAAATTATTTCCGGTCACTTAATTTATCATTTTATGTGAATCTAGGTCACATAAAATGATAGAACTAAACTCGTTTTATTTTACTTATTTATTTATTTACGATTGTCGCGTCGGACTTTGGTTAATTTCAATTTACCGGAACTTAAAATTTTCGGTTATTACAGAGTCATTGTTGTCTCCTCATCCTCTATAACATTGGCTTTTACCATTTCCATTTGCATAAAGGTGTAAATTTCCTCCGCACTCATAGATCCTTGGTTAAGGTTCTTAAATTGTTGCCTCAATTCTTTAGCATGATGTTGAGGCACGAATCTAGCTCTCATCTAGGCCTTCATTTTCTCCCAAGTGTTGACGTCCAGACCTAGCGTTCTTCTCCTTTCTTTGACAATATGATCCCACCACACTAAGGCATAAACTTGATATTCGAACGCATAAAATTGGATCTTCCTTTCTTCACTCAAGTTATGACAAGACCAAATTTGTTCGATTTTGGTCTCCCATTCCATGAAAGCGTCCGGATCACATTGTTCTTCAAAACTCAAAATTTTGACCTTCACTTTTCCAATTCCATCATGCTTTTGGTGAGGCCTATAAGGTTCCAAGTCTCAACCTCTCCTAGAGAAATGTTTATGTATAGGATAGTCTCTCCACATGCCCTCATCATCCTTCTCCTCTAATTCCTAAAATCATCAACAAAATCCGGGATAATAGGTGCATTATAAAGAGGATTTAAATGTCTCATACCTCAAAGACGTCTTTGAGGTATTTTCAAGACTGGAAACTGAGTTGGATTGCGTGAACTTTTGCCAACGTCAAATGCAAATCTCGACTGGAATCTCGGCTAGATAAGGGTGATATTTTGGGGTCGAGATTCTTCTCTAGGGCGAGATTCCAACTTATCCATCTGTTCAACCAATGTTGAAACCGTAGCCATGAGTTATCTTAGCATGTCTATGGCTTCTAGACCTGAGGATTCACTCTTTTGTGACCCTCGAGGGCTATTTTGCTTTGACATCAACACAAACACGTAAAGTAAAATTAAACTTTTGTAGTTAGTGAAAACGAAGGTCCTTACTTGTTTTCTCTCACACACACTCTTTTGTGATATCGCAAGATAACTTGATATAATTTCCTTGTATGGATTAACACTCCTCTAAAATTGATGACTAACTTCAACTAGAAACTCCTTGGATGAATCAAGTAGTTGACTTGTCTTGGAAGAAGGTTCTTGCTTTGAAAGATAGTTAAGCAAACCGCTGCTAGAGTTCTCTTCACACAATTGACACAAAGTAGAACGAAAATTCCAAGTAGACTCAACTAGTATGATAGAAAGTGTAGATACTTACTAACACACTCAATTAAATAGACTCAATGTGTTTAAAGTAGAAAGAGGCACGAAATAGGCACACAAGAGATTAAGAAGAGAGTTTTCATGTACCTTGAACTTAATCAATTAGAGAGTGAGATAACCGGGTAGGTTTAATCTCGACAAAAGGTAATCTCGGTCTGGATCTCGGGCGAGATTTCTCACTGAGGGTCGAGATTGATCAAAAGTGAGGTGTTTTGGCAATGGACTGGATCAAGAGTGGTATAAAACTTCTTCTCTAGATGTCCTCTTGAACTTGGCACACTTGAATTGCTCAACTTTTTCCTTAAAAGTTTTTGATAAAATTCACAACAACTCTTGCTTGACTAGTTTCACCCAAACATTGGGATATAATTTATGAAATAAAGTATAGGCTAGGGTAAGAAAGAGGGGTTTGTATTTGGCTTTCTTGTGGAGGTATTAGAGATAGGTATAGTCGTGGTATATGGCTGCTATAGGGAGAAAATTCAGGGGAGGTTTGGATAGATATTAGGTTAGGATTTGAATGATATGATAAGATCTCTCCTACTAGATAAGATCTCAACAATAATATAACTTGCAAATCTCTTTCCTCCTTGGATTTGGCAGTTGGATATAATTAGATTTGACTCAAATCTATAGATCTTGACTGGATTGAGAGAATAATGTAGCTTGTTGTCCAAGTGAGCAAAAATCTCAGCCTGTTGCACACTGATCTCGGGCGAGATTGTCTAGAGTTCAAGCGAGATTTCAGTTTAGGGTTGTTGGCTTGCGTTTGGCTATGGCGTATCTCTCTTCTCTAATAGACACAAAACAAAACACGTGAAACTCCAAATAATCTCACAAAGATATATCAATAAGAAAAGACACGATTTTTATATGACTCAAAGACGACTCAAATAAAAATACTCACATCATTATGTATGGTTGAGTTGAACTCCAATCGATTAGCTTTGATACCGCTTTCATGCAGAGTTGATGCCACAATTTTGTGATCTAGATTGAAGTCCATCAAATCGACGACAGAAGAAATCTCAGTGTAAATCCCGGACAAGATATAGTAATGATAAGGCCGAGATTCTTGAAAACTCAAAGAATGAGAAAATGAAAGTTATGGATGATAATGGAAATATTATAGAAGATAATAATGGATTGAAATTGACGAAAATATAGGAAGATAGAACCAAGATATAAACTTACAAAGAACCTTGACCAATTGGATCAAAACCTTCAAAAAAAAGTTACCTCAACCCTTCCTTCTTCAACCTTACACAAGCCTTTTAAATTGAGGAAAGCACAAGGAGAGACTAGTTTGACTAGTAGCACCAATATTTAAGAAGATTAATACACACAAGAACAACCTACCAAAGACTCACAACTATTCAATCAAAGACTCTTTTTTTTTTTATGGATTTGGAATGAATAAAACGCACACTTCGTAAATGAAGCAACGAGTATCTCACAATAATGTAGAAATCAGTATCAAATCTAATCTACTGAATTCTCGGCCTTCTAGGTCTACTTATAGACGAGAGTTCCCTACAAGATAAAATAATAAAATAATCATACAAATATAGGATAGAAAATTAAAACCTTTTGAATGTTTAGAGCTTTAAAGGTATAAAATAACTAACTATAATCTTGTATAAATCTTAACAAGATTCGTACCAATCTCGACTCAAGAGATTTAATTATCTCAGATGGATACTTGTGGGGCCAAGGTCTTCATTTTCTCTTCCTTGCTTCCTTGATCATCTTCACTAATGCATGACTTCTCCACAATAGATATCATTGTAACTGAAGAATACTTAGACGTAATTAGAGTCTCCTTAGATGTACATGATGGCAATAAGCTAGCAACCTCTTCTTGGATAGATTTTAATCTTGATCTAGTGATAGATCCTTCCATGATAGAATGTAAGATGATGTATACTCCTTCTCCTTCAATGATCTTGCTCTAGCTCTAGTGATTGGTCCTTGTATAGGAGGTGTTGGGGATGACACGTCACTTGTTTTATCTAAACCAACTAAAAACATCACTTCTTTCGAAGTTAATTAAAAGGTGGAGTGAAATACTTTTTAAAGAAACATAAAACTTGTTAATATCAATTCAATAATTTACGTAAACAATCACCATCGATCTATCATAGGTTTCAACGTACCCTTAGATCGAATGAGACTTAGCCAAACATAGAGGAGGGAGAGAAACCAGATGAAAGGAAGAATATTTACATATAATGAAACTCAAAGCAAAATAATAACAAAATAAGTCTAACCTTTAACACATCAATAAAAACCCTTACAACTTGTCTTTGAATAATATGACAAGAGATCAGATGATCTCAGATAAGATGATAGGAGGTTGTATATAAGATGGGATGAGATATCTAACCCTAGAGATCTAAGGGGTACATATAGGATAAAACTCGGGCTAAATCAGATACAAAAAAGCCCATCGTAAACCTAGAAAATTAGGTCACACCGGCCAACCAAATAGCCGGTATTTGACCTTTTGATGCATGTGGGGTGTTCATCTAGGCCTTCCTCTTTGTGATGTCTTGGAACAAATTTACTTGAGTGGGGTTGATCCAAACGCCTTATGTGACGGCCAAGCAAACGGTTATGGTGGCCGTATGGCTGCCCGTATGGTGGGGTGTTTCGCTTGTTGTTCCAACTTGTTTGGAGAGGCCATCTTGTGTGATTTTATGCTCCATAGTAAGGAAGTTCTTGGCTCCGAACGGCTAGTATATGACCGTTTGGTGCCCATGGGGTGGCCGTTTGGGCCTACCTCTTTGTGATGTCTTGGACCGAACTTTATTTGAGTTGGCCTGATCCAAACGCCTTATGGGGCAGCCAAGCAAATGGTCATGGTGGTCGTATGGTTGCCCGTATGGTGAGCGTTGCTTCTGTTGTTCCAAATTGTTTGGAAAGGCCATCTTGTGTGATTTTATGCTCCATAGTAAGTAAGTTTTTGGCTCCAATCCATAGTGGTTTTTGAGCTTCTTGAACAATCAATCCTCAGTCGTATGAGATAGTATCCTTGTGATCTACGACTTTAGGAAAGATCAAACTTATAAGCATCCTTGAGTGAATTTGGTTGATATATACTTCATAACGAGCCTTGAAAGCGTGGAATATGAAATAACCGGAAGTAGACACCAAAACATAATATCAACGCATTCTACGTTATAAGCATATATATATATATATATTGCGGTTCACATGAAAACAATCCTTATTGTGTATCATGAGAACAATCTTAGACCGTCGGATGGTGAGTATTAAGGGTCGAGATTTAGGGTAGATATCATAATTATTAGATAAATAAAACACCACTCACGCGCCCTAATATTCAGAAACAAACTGCACCCCTACTCTCTCTCTCTCCGATATACTGCGATTTCTAGGTTCTGGAGAAACAACCGGCGATTTCTAGGGTGCAGGTTCAACGGCGTCGAGGCAACTCCCACTCCTCCTGCGATCACGATTCCGACTCTCTCCATTGGTACGACTTCGATGCTTTCAGGTCAATTTTCTCACGAAGAGTTTTCGCACAATGTTACAAGTTCAGGGAAAGTGAAATATTTGGTTTGGAAACAGATTTGTGCTTGCAGTTGGGGCCATTGTCGCTCTCTACTCTCTATTCGAAACAGTGGCTTCAATTTGGGAGATCACTAGAGGCACCACTCTCCTTCCTGAATTCATCCAAGTTTGGTTCGACTTCGGCCACGATCAGGTAATTTCTCATCCCAAACCCTAGAAAAGCAGAATTTTGAAATTCAATTGGTTACGCGGCAACCTCTGAAACCCTGCGTTTGAGTAGGTGCTCACATACATGTTGTTGTCGGTTGTGTCAGAGGGGACGGCGCTGGAAAAGTCGTTGAAGACGACAGACACGTGCTCGGCCACGACTGCATTCTGCTTGCAGGTTTTAAGTTAATAATTACGAATAATAGTTGTAAATAATTTGCGATATAAGCATGTTGAGACATAATGTGTATTCGATATGAAAAAGACGGAGTAATTAGGAATAATGTTGGTTTGAATATGACAGGTTTTAAGTTAATAATTACAAATAATTCATTGTTATCATAAACTAATGGTAATGATAGTTATTGAGGAAATAGTAGTTGTAATTATGAATAATGTTGATGCTGTAAGTATTATGATTTACATGATAAGCTTGTAAATATGATCCATAATTAGTAATGTTTTTTCATGGTCTTAAGATAATTTTGAATAATGTGGCTTTAGGGTGCATATTGGATTTGACAAACGGGTACTAAATATGAATAATGATTGTGTTTACATATTATATGTATGAATACAATATGTAGGTAAATGACATTTGATATTAAGTTGGTCTGTTGGTACTTATAGTGTTGTATAATGAAATTTATGTTGTGTTTTATTGATCTGTCAGGGAAAAAGGTTGTTGACGAACAACTCGACATAGAGGTCATATCCAAAAAGAAACATGATCCGATAGGTGGATCAGTTCGTAAAAAGTCATCGGGAAGAAAGAAAAAAAGTTTAAAGGGACAACTTAATGATAAAAATACACGAAGAAGGTTCGTTTGTGATGGGTGCTCATCAGATTGACGAGTGGACATCGAATATGGACGAGGATGATGAGTGTGTAGATAAACTTCCTTGACTGATAAGCCTCTACTATTAGTATTTTGGATTTTTCAACTTTAGCTATGTTTATGTTTTTTGGGAAAATAGTTGGATTTATTATGTTTATGTCTATTTTGTAAATGTCTACTATAATATTTGCATTTAGTTTGAAAATGTATAGTGAAATTTGTACAAAACAAACATAGTATTCGTAACTAGTGGTTGTTAAAATCAACATATTACAAACCATAAAACCTTTCGTTAACTATAATTCTACTAATTACGAACAATGCACTACAATGATAGTATTGACCAAATTGCAATCACTTTTAATAACTAGGAATAATATATTAAACGATATGACATCTTCATAACAAAACTAATAATAACTACGAATAATTCATTCAACCAACAACCCATATCTACTAATAATAACTACGAATAATCCATTCAACCAATAATAACTACGAATAATATATTAAACGATATGACACCTTCGTAATAAAACTAATAATAACTACGAATAATATATTAAACGATATGGCACCTTCGTAACTATAATTCCGGTTGGTTTGACGTTGGAACAAATGGTGTAGAGAGGAGAATGACGTTGGAACGAATAAGAGAGATGAGAGAGGGAGTTATCTTGTAAATCTCTTCTAACAAACTATTTTCTATAATACAAGATTATAAGGATATTTTTTAAAAGAATTAATAGAGAGTGTGTACTCCTTTTGTGAGAGTGTTTATGGTTTTTTTATTAATTGATTTCTTGTTTTACAAATTCCATCGTTAATCTAGGTCATTGGATTTACTAAATTGGATGGCTTTGATCTGTTTTCATGATTACACGATAAGGCATGTTCTCATATGATCTATACCCTATATATATAGCCAAAAGATGTGTAAAACGCCATGAATAAGTGGGTAGAAAATACATGTTTTGATGCTATCAACATGAGAATATGATGAGGTGACTTCACAAATGGCCGACACATAGGATTTGAATGACGTTGATGCACGTTGTTACGCCAAGTGTCGACTTCAGACCCTATTTTAGTATATAGCTTGAATAGTTTATTGGGTTAATAATTTCATTTTAGAACTACCATTTACCACATATCATCTTACTATTACGGAATACTCCCTCCATTCATAAATAATTGTCGTTTTAGCCTTATACTTTTGTTAAAAAATAATTGTCATTTTAACTATTTTCTCCCTCACTTTACACATTTACCATTCTAATCATTAATACTTAGTTGTGATTACTTATTTGTGATTTTCAATAAAGTAAATAGCAAATACTTAGTTGTGATTACTTATTTGTGATTTTCAATAAAGTAAATAGCAAATGAATAATTAGGGGTAAAATGGTATATTTCATAGTCTTCTTAATAAGTGTGCAAAATGCTAAAACGACAATTATTTATGAATGGAGGGAGTAGGATTTTAGTTTTTCTTCTATTAATTAAGATAAAATTATAAAATTCATGTATATTGATCTCAATTTATATAATAGAATAATTTTAGTATTTTCTATCAAACCAAATAACCAGATATGATTAATGTACATTAATAAAACACCATGTTTGAACTAACGTGACCCAAATTTTGAACTAATGTTATAAAAGTTCAAATTGTTATAACTATAGTTATTAGTACACTTTTATAATAATATTTTTAATTTCAAAATTTTATACTTTTAGTTCAAGCATTTTATATTATTAGTATGCATTATTTTAAACTTATGGAAAAAAAAATTTGTAAAAATATATGAACAACTAGTACAATACAATTTAAATTAATGGAATAAAAATTTAAACTAAATGTACAAAATTTTTGAACCAAAAAATATTGGTTAGAAAAAAAAAAACTGAAAAAATTTAGAAAAGAAAAAGACATTAGTTCATCAAGTACAAAGCCAAATGAACTAGTGAACATTGTGAAAAATCCATAGCCAGAGACCATGCATTAAATTCCCTGTTCGTGTTGTATCAATCGAGATCATGCCTTCAAGTTCCTTGTCCATACTCTACTAATTGAGATCACGCATTCAAATTCCTTGTTCATACTGTATCAATTGGGGTCATGCATTTTAAATTCCATGTTCACATTGTATCAACTAAAAGATTATGCGTTCAAATTTCCTGTTCACACGGTACCATCAATTGGATTGAAGGAAACTCAGACCAGACAAAATTTGAGAACCTGTTTGTGTACGCATTGAAGCTAAAAACGGTAATCACTAAGAATTACACTATTTACAGATCAAGACAGCTGACTGTAAATTTGCCTCTTTATTTTCTGTAGAAAGAGTACACTTTATAGAGAAGACATAAAAAATGTTACTCTACTGGAATTTGCTGATGTCAAGCTGCTGATGTCAGGTTGCTGATGATAATTTTGTTTATTTAGTGAGAATTGTGTGTGGGACACTGGAATCTAAAGTAGTTTTGGTTCGTTTCCATTCGAATTAACTGTGCTCCATTTTGTGTCAACTTGATTTGATTTGATTTGCTCTACAAACTTTCTGAAACCAATTGCAGGCCAACAGATGGGCCCTAAATTTGATTACAGCAATGCTCTTGTTGGGATTCCTGCAAATAATATTGCTGATGTCATGGTACTGATGTCAGGCTGCTGATGTCATTCTCTGATTCATAGCCCCACTCATCTCTTGATGTCAAGTCCTTAACTAGATTTAATGTAAAAGAGGAACACCAGCGATGGAGATCAGACGAGAAACATTGGCAGTTGATAATGTCTATCATTGCTTGATTTCCATGCATAGCGAAATATTACCTACAGATTCAACAAAAATGACAGTATTATGAAAACAGTAGTATACATGATGAAGAACTAGAAACTGGGTAACTCTATACCGAATACGAACTCGAAAAGCTTTATATACATTGTATTTAAGTATGGAGCGTTTGTCGTGCTGAAGGTAGTAAAGATGCAAACCAGAAGTCGATCAATATATTTCATACATTATTCAAATCATATATGCCATCAATCATCTGTGTTTCATCATAAACACTACAAAGTAGCAATCAACTAGCGAAACATGCTCATCAAATCTCTTCCAGCTTACATATGAATGCCATACATCCAAACAGGCATTTAAAAACAAGCCTATTTAATTACATTGCGACCAGTAACGCTACTCAGGTGAGATCAAAATGATACTTAACTAAACTTGGGCTTCAATATGGACGAAGATTGTGTTGTATTCAGCTTTTGGATCCAGTGATTAAGGCCCTTCTTATGATCTTCAAATGTAATATTTTTTACAAGTTTCAGTGTCCCATCAACAGCAAGCGAAGATTCCAACTGCTCCATAACTTTCACAATCTGCCAAAACTCAGGCCTCTTGTCTGCTTGCGTTGACCAACACTGTTCTATCAAAGCTCGTATGGCAGGAGGACAATCCTTTGGAAATGGAGGTCTCAGATTCTGAAATTTCCATGCTCTCTTATGTTAGAACAAGAAATCTCATGGTAGAATATAATCAAGCATCTATCTTTAAAGAGACAGATTCTTAAGAGACAGATTCTTAAGAGACAGATTCATTCAAGATATAAAAGATGAATGCAAGCTATGAATTAGCAGACAGATAATAAACTAGACTTGGAACAAAGGTGACTAACTCGGTCTTAATTACTTGTGGAAATAGATATCATATCTTTCAATGTGATTTCCTCATTCCTTGTTTGTTTCTATACAGTTCTGTTGACCTATCCTAAGCGGGTTTGGTTCAGCATGACAAAAAAAAAAAAAAAGATGAAGCAGATCCAAAGAACAGGAACACTAAATTGGTTGTATAGAAATCCAACAAAAAATATTATGCTAGACATCTACCAAACTTGTTTCAGTTTAAGAGTTGTCAAAAAGCTCAGAATTTTTAGAAATAGGTTGTTAAAGTTCAATCACATCATTTTTAACATCAAAGTTGCAGTAAACTGAAAATTCATGAAGTAGCCCACTGATTTGGGAATTCTATATACAATTTTTTGAATCAAATATGATTTGTAAAATAAAAATAAAGCAAATACAGATATAATGATACAACAAATAAACAAATTTAAAAGAGTATCGTAAAAATGCCAAATATATTCTGCCATAATGTAAATGTCAAAATTATAAGTGTAGAATGTACAATGTCTCATGACCAACCTTTCTCATGGTCTGTTAACAATGCAGCACCCAGCCCCATTTTACTTGAATTAAAACTTTAAGAAAACAAGTGAAATATTTTAAAGTCCTGTTACTAATACATACTTGACCTTCTATAAATTACATTATTCTGTGTGAAGGGCACACTAGACATCGTAAACATCTTTTAATGTTCTGATAAAGGTTAAAATAAGTTTGCGTACTAAATTGCTACCTGAAGTTTAGCCATCCAAACCAGTTCAATATCCTATGCACAAAACAATCTATTTTCCAGACATCCGAAAGAAAATGTAAACAGTAAATATTGATAAGGGGGCAGAAGATGGAAATAAATAAATTATTCATCGCTGGCATTGATAGATTGAAACCGCCTTACATTTTTCAAATGGGTAAAATCACTCTACGGTTTTGAATTTTAGTAAAAGTTACAAACCTGTCCTTGCGGTCATTTTGTTCTTAGTTAATGCCACTGATCTATCAGATTTGACACCAATCCAAACAAAAATTTAGGGACACACTTGTAACTTCCCAATAGTTCACATACCATAAATTGTCTAGTTTAAATCCCTTTATGGTCCTGAAGTAGAAGGGTGCAAGCAGATCCTTACTTTTGTTTCAATTAAAGTCACTGAATTATGAGATTGGGTGCAAAATAACACAAATCCTACAACTCAGGGATTGTGATTAACATAGAAAAGTTGAAGGACCTGTCCGTTTATTACCTTTCTCAAAGTTCAAAGACCTTAAATGAAATTTACCCCTTTCCAAATTTAAGAGAAACTTACTTTACAGTCTTTGGAATCAAGATTCAAGACACATTATGAAATTACCCAAAAGGAACAGCAAGAAACTATGATGTTACGGGCACGAATATGTGTTTAACATAGGATGAACTTGGGGAGGAAAAGATAATGGAAGACTTAGGAGTCTGCAACCACTGCTATCATGCAAATTTCAAAAAGCAAAAAGTGAAAAATAGCATCACCTATTTTTATCCGATGATAGGTGAATCCTTGATATAAGGACATCTTCAAAACATATGAACTAAATTAAACAGCATGGAACGTGAAAAAGAAACTAGAACAATATATATTGCGCAGCCATGAATTGAATTTTGCAAGAAGACGAGGTATTAAGAATCAGACCTTGTTAACAACCGCATAGGCAGCTTGGATAGGAGTCATATCCTCATAAGGGATGGCTCCTGACACCATTTCCCAAAGAATGAGCCCAAAGCTGTAGACATCAACCTTCCGTCCATAAAACTTGTCTTTTATCATTTCGGGTGCCATCCAACGGTAAGTACCAGGATCATCAGCAAAAGGATCGCAGTTTACCTCCTCACAAGATATTCCAAAATCAGCAATTTTCATATGGAAATCTTCATTGATGAGGACATTTTCAGGCTTCAGGTCCCTATGAATGATACCCTGAGAATGTATGTATTCCATTCCACGGGCAATGTCTAGAGCAAAAGCAACTAATTTTTTCAATGGAAGACTTTTTTTGTTCTGGAGCTTGTGTAGGTATGATCGCAGGGACCCCTCTGACAAGTATTCCGTGACTATGCAAAAGACTGGTGGCTTTCTGCATGCTGCCACAAACTGAATCATAGAGGCCAACATAAAAATAAAAACATTAGAGAGAAACAAAATACAGAAGAAAAGATTTGCAGTTTGCTCCATTTGACAACTAATTATTTATTTCTAAACCGTGATTATGTTACCTTTATTACATTCGGATGGTGAAGTCGACAGAGAGAAGTGACTTCCCTACTGAACTGCTTCTCTAATCGTGCTTTTAGTGTCTCGTTTTCGTCATCATCAGGTGCAGTAATAATCTTAACAGCAACGGCCTCATCCTTATAGATTCCGTGGTAAAGCTTGCTATGGGCTCCATACGCAAACCGATGACCAAGGAACAACTGAGAGAGGTCAACCATGTGCTCATCAGCAGCTTCCACGGCTGTGACTTTTCCCGTTCCATGATCAAAGTACTTAGTCCAGGAAGAGTCTTTTCGACCCTTTTTATCAGCAAGATTCAATGCAGCAACATGTCTAGCAGGGCTGGAGTTTGGCGTCGACTTGCTAGCCAAAGCCAGCTTATCAGCTTCACGAGGATCTCGGGGAAGCAACCTACGAACAATCCCCTTGTGGAGTTCTTTCCTTCGAGCCTGGGGCGTCACAGATCTCTGCTTTTCAGACTGAACTTGAGCTTCCTTAAACGTATCTGGAACTAAAGTTAGTGGGAGAGGCGATACAGATCTCTGCCTGTTTGTTAAGGGATTGTATTGAATCTGAGGACTAGCAGGCGCAAATTTCTTGGAGCGAAAGGGCGGTTGTAGGGAAATCCCATCTGATTCTGCAGCTATAGGTTGAGGGAGAGGTGATACAGATATCTGCCTGTTTGTTAAGGGATTGAGTTCAATCTGGGAAATTACTGGTGCCACCTTCCGGGCCGGAAAAGGGGCTTCTAGGGTCCTCCGCAAGCTCGACCTCGAAAACTCCCTTGGTTGAGTGTTCAAGGGTATGGAGGCCAAACTTGATGATGAGTTGAATCTATAATAGATAGTTTGAGAAAACTTCGCCCTTCCAATCCATGAACTACTACTAGTCTCCTCATCCATTGGCCTTCCCTTTGAATTCACAAGATCACAACCTTACACTAAGAAATCAGTTGCAGGAATATTCTTCTTCTGCTTTTCCACCTTCCTCTTCAGAATAGAAGAAGGGATCAAAAGCTGAACCTTTTACTGAATGAATCGATTGTTGTTGCCCATCACACACACGGCCCCTTATCCAAAATTCCTCAAAACCCATCAACACATCTGTGCTAAAAGGTATCTAATTTAAACCATTACTATGCCCAGAACAATGAAAACCTAGCCTAAACAAATCAATTTACAAACTCGTAAAGTAGAGCTCTCAAAACTGGAGAAAAATACGGAAACAACAGAAACAGATACTAGAAAATCAGATTTTTGAATCGACAGAGTTTGAATAATAAGCCAAACCTGACCCCATGAGAGCTTTAGGAAGCAAAGAGCTCTTCAAAGAGGGCAAAGTAAAAGAATAACCAACCCTTTCCCTGAACTTAAAACTCCACAAAAGTCAATACCCACCTTCCGTAGACGCCTGGACAATGGCACAGAGATACCCAAATTAAAAAAAATCAATCCCTAGGAAAAAAAATAAAATATTTCATAAGCCAAGTATAAATTAGAATTAAAGAAATGGCGACCATGATGAGCATGCCCCACAAAGAAGCATATTATACCCCGAAACAGAGGGACCAAAGAAAAAGAAAATACTCCATTAGTAAATATTGAAAAAAATAAAGAGCCACAAATCCATGAGAAAAATCGGCAAGATAAAAAGAAGACGCAGATGCCCAAATGATGAGATTTTAGGATAAAACTAAGGAAGATGAAGCCAACCGAAAGAGTACAAAATTACCGGAAGGGAGACTATCGTTAGTCAAATCCACCACCAAACATATGAATTGGGGAATCCATCGCTGTCAACCTCGTCATCATCAAGTAGAGCAGAATACCGATTGTAATCGTATACGGATGAGTAAAGCTGGGCGAAGGGATTGCTAATTTGCTAGGGTTTTAGATGCGAGCGTAGATTCCATGGACCCGAGACTCGAATACTCTATCCTTCACCAATCACGGTAGACTATGGAGGTAGGGGGAGGTGGTGGGTCCCATGCCTGTATAGTCAGAAAGGTGGTGCTGGTTTTTGTACCAATGGATTTGTTTGATTGTGAAGTGTGAAAGAGACGAATGAATGGAGAAGGTTTGCTTGACGGGTTTGCAGTTGTAGACCCAAATGCCAACAGATGGGCTAACTCTCATGCCACGTCAAATTCAGTTCTCGTGACTTTGTAGCCCAAAGCTGAAGGCATTGAATTGAAGTTTTGAATTCTTAGAATTTGAATCATAAATGAATATCCATTCATCGTTCAAATAACAACATTCAATGTCGGAGGTTAACACATGTTTATAAAAACGAAAATTGGGTGATTAACATCTTAAAAAACATTTCTTTCTAATTGCTTGAGTTAATGCTTGATTATTTTCTAGAAAATAAAAATAAAAATTTTACACATTAAAATATTTAGAGTGATGTTACGCAGTCTAGTACACAGGAAAAATATGAAACAATCAAAGAACTCGGAACCGAAAAAAGAGGCGCAAGCAAATCGGAGAGGGAATTCTGGGCGCAAGCACAATGGGAACAGGACTCTCGGTCAAAGTGGAACTGCGCCTCATAAACCCTATAAGAGGCAGCTTTGCGCTCCCTTTTGTCAAGCCGCCGCAAATGTTTCAAAAAATATGAAAGCGTTGAAAGCGATCCAAAACCGAGTGCAATAGATCGGAACTCCCACAATGTAGATACACAACAACCGGATGCAAACGGATGTGGAAAACATCGATTGACTCCATTAAAGGTGCGTTTTTAACATTTATTTTCCATTTTTTTAGATCAATGCATTTTACGGCTTTTTTGAATTGGAATTTGTTAGATTAGCTTTGAATTGAAGGAATCGGTTAGCTTAGGAAGAATTGAAAATTTGCGAGATTTAGCAATTTTTCGGGTTGTTTTCCTGAATTTATTGAATAACTCTCTACGGCTATGGTTGTGTTCGCATTAGGAAGAAGACACAATGGGCACATTATTGGTGCTCTTGGTGGCGCGTGTAGCTCAAGCGCTACCAAGCATATATATATGTGTGTGGTTGGGTTCAATTGGATAGGGGTCTTTAGGTCAAAAGTAAAAGGATCCACGACCATTTAATCAAATAACAATTGCTCAAATGTTCAACTAAATATTTAATCAAATAACGTATGTTCGTGTTCCAAGAGAATGTTGCAACATTCTCCTTTGTTTAGAGAAGTTTTTCAGGTTGTTTCTCAACGAATTCTTGATGTGGGTGTTGTTTGTTGATTGTGGTTGTACTTGAAGTTTGGGTGGCCTTGCCATCCCGAATTGTAGAAGTTGGAGTAATGGTCATATCTTTGTCTTAAATTATGGTTCATATCCTTAAATGCTCTCTCATGTATAATATTTTTCATGCAGATTAAAATTTTGTGTGGTATGCTTGTCAAGATGGAGAAATTTTAAGCTCATGGTCATGACGACTTATGAAGTCTAAAGTGTAAGCCTCATATCTCACAAATAAATACAAGAACCCGCTGTACTAGAGGACGTTAGAAGTGAACACGGGAAACAATGGCTTGCTTTGAAGAATTAATGAAGATACCAAATAAAGAAATTAACATATATAAACTAGAAAGCCAAAAAAAGAGTTTCGTTGACTAATTTAGTTTGTTCGATCGGGGTAAAATTTCGAGTTTGTAACCAGAAATCAATGTATAAATAATCAAAGATGAAATCTGAGCAAAAACTCAAAGTTGGAAATACTAGTTGCTCAAGCTCCCTTAGGGATGTTGTTCGACCACTTCATAAAACAGTTTTTAAAACAAAGGAGAAAAGGAGGAGCAAGTTTAGATCTTTGAAGAACTAGAAATTAGATGGTATAAAGGATAAATAACATCTTATACAGAACAATCAAATAAAGCAATTCTAGAATCTAGATCATCACAACATGCACCTAATAGATCTCAATTGACAATTTCATAATCGAATGCAAGTCAAAGCTATGTAAAAGACAATTTCATTTTGATTGTCATGTGATGTCTTTGCTTGACATACATCAATGTTGTCACACATTGATTGTTATGTACCCAAGATGGCGCCAACTCTTCACATCGAACTTAACATAAAGGTACGAGGGATAGATTGTCACCTGAAGCCAACATCACCTTGAAGAACATAGACCAAAGAAGAATACAATACTATCCTAACTCATAGACAAACACTCAATACATAGAATCAATCTAACATCGTTGTTGAATGTACTCGGGTTCATCAGACCCTAGAAATGATAATACTAGTCAAACATACATGAAACAAACTCTAAAGCTTTATTAATGATCGAAAATATACATCAGTCGAGCGGCCTAGGGGCAGTCGTAGGACCTCCAGATCAAACGGCAGTAAAAACAATAAATAGTAGATGAAGAGATATCTAACCTAATAGCTAAGACGCCTTATTTTTTGGGTAAGGGATAGCTTGAAAACCCTAGATCTCCTCAATCTTATCATCTAACACGATAAGATCAAATCTAAAATATAAAACGTTCAAATACATGTTTTAGATGCTACAAGATCAAGCACTCCAAACCTCATCATCATAACTCAAATCATCATATAAGGTATAAATCAAAGCTCATATGTTTTAGGACCACTCATGGGAATGTGTATCTCTCACATTTGCCAAGATGTTCTCAATCTCCACCGCGTAGCTTTTCCTGCCAGTGCAATTATAAATCAAGAGGACCTTTATAGGTTGTAACTTGGACAGGTAGTGAACATAGGTGAGGAGTATTATTTGGCCATGTGGCACAAAAATATATGGAAACTAAGACGTCTCAAAGCTCATGATTGATTATCTTCTTGCAAGCCTAATTTCTTCACTCTTATTCAAAACACGTCATTTTCTTCTTTTTAACGCTTTGTAAAAATTCGTTTCTTCTCTTTTTGATAGATCCAAATGGTGCACAAATGTATTTTTTTTATTTGACTTTATTCTTCTTCACTTTATGCACTTACACTACAAGGACTTTTATACAATCACGCTCTTTACTACACATGACCCCATACTTGCAATTTACTTTCTTCCTCCATTGCATGGTGTACCCTCCTAATTCATGGATGAATCAAAGGGAGGCTAAACATGGATAGATATATTTTATGGAGCGATAAAAAGGTCAATAAAAGTCAAGCCGGGCTAATAAGATGGAAAAGAATGAACAAGGTAGTAAGAGAATAATAAGTTTAACAAAGAAATGCCTCAATCATTTTCATAAATGTAAAAGCAAGAACAAGCATGGGATCTTAAAAGAGAGTAAACCATAAGTTCTAGAAAATCAAAGCATATAGGAAAACACTCATAAAAAAGAATACACAAAGCATATGTGCATAAGGCTAAAAGAAACCTCACAAGATAATGTTGATAGGTGCCAAATGTAACCCCATATAGCCTTTAGAATCATGCATTTTCATACATCATTTGTTCTTTTGTACTTCACTTTAGTAGAGAAAGCTTTCTTTTTCCATATTTCGGTGTACCTTGGTTATTTTGCATTTAAGGCATTTGAGGTATCACGAGTAGCTTGAAGATCCCGAATCCCGCAGCCGTGAATTAGGTTTATAGTAGATTTCAATTTCTTTTTCAAGGTTCATCTCGTTGTGTAGGAACCGAAAAATTTGTGAGTATTATTCATGTAGTTTTCATATTTAATAAATTATGTTTTTTATTCAATTATGTCTAGCTAATCTCTCTCTTGATCAAAGGATTGATTGATCTTTATAATGATTTAATTTATAATTGCATATATGAATTGTTGAATGAAGATTATATGAATTTGCTTCTTTTCAGAGTGTTTTGTTCTTATCTTTTATTTACCTTCGAAAAAAGTGACGTTTATAAAAGATTTTAGATAAAAACTCTTGTGCTAACCAAGTGAGGTTGTTTTATGGGAAAGATTGAAAAGAACTTGGTTTAAGGGATTGAATCCTACCTTTTACTTAGATGATTTCTAACTATCTAGAAAGTTCCAGTCTTTGTAAGCGAGTCTTTTCTAGATTTCTAAGTATTTAAAGGGTTTTACATATTTGTTGTTGTTACGCTAGTTTGGAGCGCGAAGCAAATCCGAGGCAAGACTGCCAAGAACTTGTTCGCCTAAAACGTACACACAAAAGTCTTAAATTATAACTCGATATATTCTCCTAATTTACCTAGCGAACCCACGGTGTATGAGTCGTTTCGTAGCAAGGAAAGTATTCCGAGGTCGAACACAAGGACTGAGGTGAAATTAAACCATTCAATGATCATGGATAGTGCAAATCCAAACTAAGAGATGAGCAAGGAATAAAGAAATAAAAATCACAATTATTTTTTGGTTGGTTTTGTGGTGATCAAACAAGGATCACAAGATATGCAAACAATCAAGCAAACAACTAACACAAACAAGATAGGTGATAAGGGTAAGAAAAGCGGATTCTAGAGATTATAAATTCCGGTTATGGCATTAGACTCAAGTTTCTAATCATTAAAGGATAAGTTGCGGTGGTTGGGAAAGGGTGTTTCTCTAATGAGAACAATTACCGGGTAAGTCTCATGCTCCACAAGTCTCAAACCTAAGTCCTATTACCGGGTAAGTCTCAAGGAGCTAAGGTCGAGAGCTCTACACAAACCGGGCCACTACCTAAAGGTCAAACCCCTCCTTACCGGGTAAGTCTCGAAAAAGGTAAGTCTTAAGCAACGATCCTAGCACACTCAATTCAACAGCGGCTTTTTTTGGCTCACTACTAACTAGAGTTCATCATCTTCTATACCTAAGAGCGGAAATCACCGGGTAAGTCTCATTCATCAATTAGTTTGCTAACATAGGTTACCCTAAGCTAGATTAGACTCAACAAACACTAGGATTTCAACAAATCTACATCCTAACACCAAGATTCATCAACATAAGGACAACAACACAACAATCTCGGGTGGATCATGAACATCTTGGCCGAAATGGCATGAAGAGCAGGCCGAGATTTTGGATTGAGCTAGAGTTTCGAACACAAATCATCCTAAGCTAACATGAAAGTCCAGATAATCATTATCCAAGCCATAACCATATATCCTTCACCCTAAAAAACAACTATTTAGTCAATAACATACATTTCAAGATCAAACATCATCATACAAGCATGCATGCATTCCATAACAAGATAATGAAGATAAGAACAATGAAAGAAGGTTACTTAGCTGAAATAGAAGTTTACACAAGTCTCACAATGCTTAAAGAGCAGCTTCAATATCCGAACTTATAAGCTACACAAGAAAACCTCACTTAAAACCACTCAATCTCACTCGAGATCTAATGATATGATAATGTTCTAATCAAATCTCCCCAAGAACACCCACAAGGGGCTTGGGGGGGGGGGGGAGGGAGAGAGAGAGAGAGAGAGATCATCAAAACAGCCTGCAAAGCAACTCAAGTACTCCAAGGGAAAGCAAAGGTCAGACATAGAGAAAGTGTGCCATGTGTCGAGGTTGTCCATACAAGAATCTTGGTTGGCCACAAACCCATCTCGGCCGTGATGCACTTGCTTTGGACCGATATTGCACTAATTCAACCCTAATCATCACTTTAACATGAGTTTGTCCAGGCCTTGCACCAACTAGGGTCCATGTCTTCTTCTTTTCTCCAAGCATGAGTCTTTTGGAACCTCAAATCCGAACCATCATGAGGCTTGATCCCCAAGTATGTCAATAATGTCCAAAAGATTGCCAAAATACCTACAAAATTGACTAAAGCTCGTGTAGACACCATTTCTAGCAATATGACTCGATTAAGCGTAAATGTCACAAACTAGGGCAAAACTATGCATGGATAAGGGGAAAAACTACTTATATGAATGCCTAAACTAGTGTCATAAATCATGTCAAGTTGTGATTGTGAAAGCATGGGCAAAATAGTTTAACACAGTCTTTGTTTGTTTGTGACAAAAGCTATTTTAGATAGTTACATGTCATGTTCACTAATCAATATTCATATATGTTGTTTTATTTTGATTCATTATAGTAGTGATTCTTATTTTGTTAGATCGCTTCCCTCGCATATTTCACAAACAACAATCATTGCTTTCTTCGTACTTTTGATAATCACAAATCTTTCCAATAATATATTATTCTCTTCCCTTACTCTTTCTCCCCCTATACTTAGAATAATTATTAATTAGAGATTTCAAATTAAGATGTGATCCTTGTGATTTTGACACTCGATTTACTATAACTAACCCATCATCCTTGTTGGTAGGTTTTAAGAACATCAAGTTTTGGTGCCGTTGTCAGGGATTACCGATAGTTTTGGTTGTTTTGTATTTTGGTTATTCTAAGTTTCTTATATTACTATTCTTTGTTCTCTTTTGTTTTTTCTTTGCAGGTTAGATTGGTGAATGTGAAGAGTTCATGATCCGAGCAAACTTGTCCCCCTTAGACAATGAGATTGAACGCACACTACGTCGGCAAAAATCTACAAAAAAGAGCTTATGCAAAACAAACAAAGGACGAACAAGGTAGAGAGAATGTTGGACGAGGTCCGAATGATCTAAGAAACGATTCACTACCTGCGAAATTAAAAGACTCACTACTGCGCTTGTTGTTGAAAGGGCTCATCACCACAAAACATTGGAGGCTAGAATGAACACGAGACATACGATTCCAAACGAAGCTTTCACTCTTGCCTCATTGGGAGCTCGAGATTTCAACCTCTAGGCGGACACAAATAGACTTATCAAAAATGAAAAATTTACAGGCTTGTTGAACGTGAATCCGCACCAACATTTTAAGGAACTTTTTGAGCATGTAGTGAATACTCTTAACTATGAAAGTATTTTTGTTGATGCTTTTACAATGAGGGCTTTCATCTTTTTCTTTAACATGAAAAGTTGCTACTTGGCTTCAAAACCACCCTACAAGTACATTCAATACTTGGGAAGAACTAACTAATGCCTTCTTTATTTAGTATTATCCTCTCGACAAGACTGTTGAAATTAGGGAGAAGCTTTCTCACTCTGACATGAAAAATGGTGAGAATGTACTAATGACATGAATTATGATCTTAGTTTAGGGATGCATTTAGGTAGATTTTTCCTTTGTGATGCGCCCTTGACCCCTATGTCCCAAGACGAGGAAGACGAGGCACTTCGGGTTCGCTCCGATGGACCGCTCACCCGTTCCCGTGCTAAAGCAATCGCTCAAGCTACCGGCTCCATCATTAGCCGCACCATTGCTTGTCACGGACCCATTGGTTGCAAACCGTGTCTCTACGCCACTATGACTTGAAGCTTGTCAAGCCGGCACCGTCCCGGCGCATTTTCCGCATTTTCCGTAATTTAGCGTTTTGTAATAATAAGTCTTTTTATTTTCGGAATATTAATTTCCGGGACTTTATTTCCGGGTATAAATTTTCCGAATTTAAGATTAGACTTTTGGTTTCGGAATTTAATTCGGAAACTTAATTCCGAACTTAAATTCTCAACCTTTCATATTTTTAGGTGTTTCATTTCCGGAACTTAAATTCCGACTTTATTTCCGTCATTTAATTTCCGACTCTTTGTGTGACCTTCATCCACTGTATAAGGGGATGCTTGACTCATTTGTAAAGCATGTTCAATTTGATTAAGTAATGAGAAGTATTTTCCTCCTACTTACTTGAGCATCAAATCCCTCTTCCAATCCTCTCAAAGTTCTTCTTTTGGATCTTCGATCCAAACTCAACCACATCCGTGGGTTCTTCAAGAACCAACTCAACCGACCCACTTCAAGGTTTGATCGATCCATCTAGATCGACTCAATCATACAACTTCCGCCTCCATCTCTAAGCTTCCGTAACCCATCTTCAATTGCATTCGCACTTCAACTAAGGAGTAGTTGAGCTTCAGCTTGATCTAGATCCGGAATACTTCATTGACGTGTCCAAGGACGCATCAAATTGGCATCAGAGCAAAGGGATCTAAGCTAAGTTATCTTTACTCTTGTTTTTGTGCGTATCATATTCATCCTTTTTGCCTTTTGTTCATCACCATCTTCATCTTGTTCTTCGCATCTTCATCCACGTTCTTGAAAAATTTTTTTTCCTCGATCCATTTTGCAAAGCAAATTTAGGAGATTTTTGGTTTGCCATCAAACCATTAATCAACAAAACATTTTTTCTTACCCAATCCGACATTTTTGTTAATCAATTTCACCATTTTCTTGGGATTTTTTTTGTTGACAAAATCGGATATCACGCCTTTTGATATTCCAAAAACCAAAAACAAAGCAAAAACTCTTCAAAAAAACGGATTTGTTTCAAAGAAAAGTGGATTCATCTCTTGCATTCCAAAGGTTGCATTCAAAAGTTTCAAAAAGAAACAATTCCACAAAAACAAAAGTAAAAGACGTCCGGCAAACCGGTCCATCCGAAAAATCGGATTTTTGAAAAGGTCAAAGACCAAAGCAAGTAAAACTTGCCGATAAACGATCCGTCCATTTCCTATCTCTCCATTTTCTTACAAGTTGCAAATTTTCTCTTGAATTTGTGTGCATTTTGGTTCAAAATTTGTTGGATTTGCCTTCCTTGCCTAACCGCCAAACGGCTTTTCCAAAGGTAGAACCCTAACGCACTTGAACTTGGGTAACGTTGACTTATCTTGTCACCTTGCTCATTTGATTGCTTGCAATTTTGTGTCCAATCTTGGAGTTATGACTAACGTCACAATGGAAAATTCTCAGGAATCTAGTGAATGGCAAGAGCTCACTACTTTGACCGAAGAAAACGCCTCCCTTAGGCAAGAGCTTGAAACTTTGAAGGCCCAAATGCATGCACTTACGACCGCTCCACCGAATCCAAATGGAACCTTGGTCGATGGTTCCATGTCCGATGGACGTCGCAAAGGCAAAGATATCTTGGGAGCCGAACCATCTAACGGTCGACGGCTTGCCTCCGTCATTGAAAACCACGGTCCCTCCCAAAATGACGGTCATGAGCCACAATGAAGGTGACGAGAACCCTGACCCTTCTCCAAATGATTTGCTATATGTTGACACGGAGAATCGGCACAAACGCTATGAGCACAACCGACGTAAGTATGACACTTCCCCTCCTCCATCTAGTGCCCAACGCACAAACCGTCCCTCCCGGATTGATGACCGGTACCATCATCAAACAAATGACCGCTCTCAACGTCCCGAGAATGATTGGTCCGGACAACGCCGCCAACGGCATAGCCGGAAACCGATGTATCATGATTATGATGAGTATGACGAAAGAGATGACTTTGACGAGTTCTCCGATGATGAGTCGGACTTGGAACGGGTGGCACATGTCCGTCCATGGCACCCACCCATCCGAGAGCCTTTTGAGAACCAGGATCGAGGAGAAGAATGGTTGCCTCCTCCTAACCCACCAAGGCGTGCCCCACCTAATCATGGGCGCCAACGGCATAACGATGGCCACCGGCGAGCCCATCACGAAGAGGCATACATGGCACCGCCTCGACCGGATCCCTACCGAGCTCGTAGGGAAGGTAAGGTTAAATTTCCGATCTTTTATGGTGAATATGATCCTTGTGCGTTTCTTGATTGGGCACAGGATATGAAAAGAGCTCTCAAGCATTGCCATTATGAAGAGTATGAGAAAATCGAAGCGGCGACACTTTACTTTGAAGGTGATGCAAAATCTTGGTGGAACCGGTACGAGACCAACCGTGAGAACCGAGGATGGGCACCGGTTGCGACATTTGATCAATTGATCTATGTCATGACTAAGAAGTACGTGCCCGACGACTTCAAAAACGACATGCGGTTGCAAATTGCCGAATTCCAACAAGGAAGCCTTACTCCGGTGGCTTACTTAGCCAAGCTGGAGGACATGCATATGAAGGCCGGCATCTCGGCCTCCGCCTCCGCCCTTCGAACCAAATTCATGAGCGGCCTTAATCCATCAATTCGGCGGCCCCTCGAGATTGTCCCATACAAGGACTTAGGAGCCTTATGTCACGCCGCCATGAAACTTCACAAGCAACAACTCGAAACGAGTCGATACTCAAGGTATAATTCTTCCAATAGTCAATACTCTTATACCACTAATTCTCGTTCTCGAGATGTTTCTAGTCCCCAAGATTCCGGAGCCGCTAAAGGATCACCACGGATGAGTCAACCCACCCGGCAAGCGGCTACCGCGAAACCACCATACCGTGGCACCGTTGCTCCACCACAAACGCCTCCGGGCCGACCCTAACAAGGATCTCAAACGGTGGTCCGCCCAAGAGAACCCGTGTGTTTCAAATGTAGCGGGTTTGGTCATGTCCAACGTAATTGCCCGAACATCAAGCGGGTGATGTTTGCCAACCCATCATATGACGATGGCGAAGAGGATTATAATGGTGATATCCTCTTGGAAGATGACCAAGATGCCGATCCATACTATGACATGGAGCCATGCGACGACCAACTTGCTTGCGGTCCGGCACAACCAGGTAAGTTTGCTCTAGTCTCTCGTCGAATTTTGGCTATCAAAGAGCATCTCCCTATTGACCAACGCGAGAATCTCTTCCACTCTCGTTGCTTGGTCAATAACACTAGTCTCTCTCTAATCATCGATGGGGGTTCGTGTTGTAATATTGTCAACGAAAAAGTGGTGAAACACTTTAAGTTGCCTACAACCCCCACCCACAACCTTACGGACTCCAATGGATTTCCGATAAGGCAAGTGACACCGTCACACAACAAGCGTGGGTGACGTTTTCTATTGGCGCCTATGTTGATAAGGTCCTTTGTGATGTTATCAAAACGGACGCCACACATGTATTGTTGGGACGACCATGGCAATTTGACCGTAAAACTTTTCATGATGGTTATCTCAACCGGTACATGTTCCAATATAATGGAAAACGGATCACACTTTTGCCTATGACTCCACAGGAAATTTTAGTTGACTATGCAGAACGAAAGAGGCAACAAGTGATCGATGACACCACTAAACCGCCGGCCACATCGGACCCTCCTCGTCTCTCTCCCGATGTTGTGGATGTTCATACTTCCGGTTCCCGTAATTTCGGCCCTAAGGTTAATGCTACCGAAGCAAGAGGTAGTAAGAGCATTGTCCCGACTCATGCATCTCCCGCTCCTACCATTCAAGGGCGATGTGAGCCCCGAATCCTTTTGGCCCGACGACATGACTTGACACCGGTCATGGAAGGTAAGTTTCCTTGTTTCTTACTTGTCCCTTTTTGTTTATCTATTTCCCATGACCCTAGTAATGTGCCACACGAGGTGTCCTTGTTGTTGTCCGAATTTCAGGACATCTTGACCGACAAACTACCACCCGGCTTGCCACCAATCCGAGGAATTGAGCACCAAATCGATTTGGTGCCCGGCGCGTCTTTGCCCAACCGTGCCGCTTACCGTGCAAGTCCGGAAGAGACCAAGGAGCTACAACGCCAAGTCCAAGAGCTCCTAGACCGGGGATATGTTCGTGAGTCTTTGTCTCCATGTGCCGTGCCGGTCATACTTGTGCCCAAGAAAGACGGATCTTGGCGGATGTGTGTAGATTGCCGAGCCATCAATCAAATCACCGTCAAGTATCGTCATCCGATCCCGCGCCTTGATGATATGTTGGACGAGCTCCATGGCGCCACTATCTTCTCAAAGATCGATCTCCGGAGCGGATACCATCAAATCTGCATGGCCGAAGGTGATGAATGGAAGACGGCTTTCAAGACGAAGCATGGCCTCTACGAGTGGCTTGTCATGCCATTTGGCCTCTCCAACGCACCATCCACCTTCATGCGCCTCATGAATCACGTCTTGCGTAAATTTTTGGGTATTTTCGTAGTTGTCTATTTCGATGATATCTTAGTCTTTAGCAAGTCTTTGGATGCCCACATCGAGCACCTTCGCCAAGTGCTCGAGTGCCTTAGACAAGAGCAATTATATGTCAATTTGGAGAAATGTGTCTTTTGCTCGGACACCACAATTTTTCTTGGCTATGTCGTGTCTAAGGACGGACTACGAGTGGACGAATCAAAAGTTCGCGCCATTCGGGAGTGGCCTACTCCTACCACGGCCACCATGGTTCGAGCCTTTCTCGGCTTAGCGGGTTTCTATCGACGCTTTGTCAAGGACTTTAGCTCGATAGTGGCACCGCTACATGAGCTTACTAATAAAGGTGTCACGTTTGAGTGGCATGACACCCATGCTCGAGCGTTTGAGTCGCTCAAAGACCGTCTTTGTAATGCGCCACTACTCCAACTCCCAAACTTTTCGAAAACCTTCGAGGTGGAGTGTGACGCATCTAATGTAGGCATTGGGGGGGTTCTCCTACAAGAGAATCGGCCCATTGCTTATTTTAGCGAAAAACTTTCCGTTCCCTCACTCAACTATCCAACTTATGACAAGGAACTATATGCTTTAGTTCGTTGTCTTAAAACATGGCAACACTACTTGTGGCCGAAGGAGTTCGTGATTCATTCGGATCATGCGGCTCTTTCGTATCTCAAGGGTCAAACTACCTTGAGTCGGCGTCATGCGAGTTGGGTAGAGTTTCTTGAGACCTTTCCTTATGTCATTCGACATAAGAAAGGTAAAGAGAATGTGGTAGCCGACGTCCTTTCTCGCCGATATATCCTTCTTGTGCATATGGACGCCAAGATCCATGGCTTTGCTCTTATCAAAGAGTTATATGCCACGGATCTTGACTTCAAGGATATATTTGCTCAATGCCTTGACCTCCGAGAGCATGAGTCTTTCTTTATTAACGATGGCTACTTATTCCGTGCGGGCAAACTTTGTATCCCGCGCTCGAGTATTCGTCATTTGTTGATAAAGGAGGCCCATGAGGGTCGTGGTCACTTCGGTGCTACCAAGACTCTCGCCGCTCTCCAAGAGCACTTCTTTTGGCCCCGCATGCGCAAGCATGTGACACGGTTTTGCACAAGTTGCATCACATGTCACCATGCCAAATCGCGCCAAGGTCCGGATGGATTGTATTCTCCTTTGCCTATACCAATGGGACCTTGGGAGGATCTTTCTATGGACTTTGTGGTTGGCCTACCCATGTCAAAACGAGGCAAAGACTCCATTTTCGTGGTAGTCGATCGTTTTTCGAAAATGGCACATTTTATTGCATGTAAGAGCACACAAAATGCTAGTGAAGTAGCTACCCTTTTCTTTGACAATGTTGTGCGCTTACATGGAATACCGCGTTCCATCCTTAGTGATCGGGACGTAAAGTTTGTGAGCCATTTTTGGAGAACCTTATGGGGGAAACTTGGAACCAACTTGTTGTTTTCAAGTAGCTATCATCCCCAAACCGATGGTCAAATGGAGGTGACCAATCGGACTCTCGGCACTCTACTTAGAGCGACCCTTAGGAACAACCCACGCAAGTGGGAGGACTTACTTTCTATTGTGGAGTTTTCTTATAACAGGTCTCGACACTCGGCAACAAAGCTTTCACCCTTTGAAGTTGTCTACGGCCTTAATCCACACACCCCGATGGACTTTACTCCGCGTCCACGCAAAGACGGAGAACACATCACCGGAGCAAGTCGTGCCGCTCACATCATTGAGCTTCATGAGCGGACTAAGACACAACTCCAACGGCGTGCCGATCAACTTGCCACACAACGCAACAAAAGGCGCCGTCCAATGTCATTCGAGCCCGGTGATCTTGTTTGGCTCCACTTAAGGAAGGAGCGTTTTCCATCCCGCCGCAAAGGCAAGCTCTCGGACCGCGGTGATGGACCATTCCGCATCTTATCCCGCCATGGCCCGAATGCTTACAAGTTGGAGCTTCCGAACGACTATGGCGTGCACCCGACATTCAATGTCAAGGACCTTGCACCATACATTGAGCCCCTATTTGACGAAGGTGAAACGGGGACGTTTCACATCCAAGATGGGGGGACTGATGCGCCCTTAACCCCTATGTCCCAAGACGAGGAAGACGAGGCACTTCGGGTTCGCTCCGATGGACCGCTCACCCGTTCCCGTGTTAAAGCAATCGCTCAAGCTACCGGCTCCATCATTAGCCGCACCATTGCTTGTCACGGACCCATTGGTTGCAAACCGTGTCTCTACACCACTATGACTTGAAGCTTGTCAAGCCGGCACCGTCCCGGCGCATTTTCCGCATTTTCTGTAATTTAGTGTTTTGTAATAATAAGTCTTTTTATTTTCGGAATATTAATTTCCGGGACTTTATTTCCGGGTATTAATTTTCCGAATTTAAGATTAGACTTTTGGTTTCAGAAACTTAATTCCGAACTTAAATTCTCAACCTTTCATATTTTTAGGTGTTTCATTTCCGGAACTTAAATTCCGATTTTATTTCCGTCATTTAATTTCCGACTCTTTGTATGGCCTTCATCCACTATATAAGGTGATGCTTGGCTCATTTGTAAAGCATGTTCAATTTGATTAAGTAATGAGAAGTATTTTCCTCCTACTTACTTGAGCATCAAATCCCTCTTCCAATCCTCTCAAAGTTCTTCTTTTGGATCTTCGATCCAAACTCAACCACATTCGTGGGTTCTTCAAGAACCAACTCAACCGACCCACTTCAAGGTTTGATCGATCCATCTAGATCGACTCAATCATACAACTTCCGCCTCCATCTCTAAGCTTCCACAACCCATCTTCAATTGCATTCGCACTTCAACTAAGGAGTAGTTGAGCTTCAGCTTGATCTAGATCCGGAATACTTCATTGACGTGTCCAAGGACGCATCACTTTGTTTTGCGTACATAGACATATATTCACATCGATTATGTTAATATTCTCCTACTTTGCGAAATAGAGGTCTACACACAATTTTTTTGCAATTGTAGGAAATAAGGCGAATTTCGGAGCAAAAGGGAGCATAAGGACATAAGGACTCAGGAGAGAGCATAGTGGAGATACATTAAGCAGAAGAAGAAGAAGAAGAAGCAGAAGAAGAAGAAGAAGAAGAAGAAGAAGAAGAAGAAGAAGAAGAAGAAGAAGAAGAAGAAGAAGAAGAAGAAGAAGAAGAAGACCAAGGATCACAGAAGAAGAAGATTCATTTGGAAAAGGATCAAAGAGCAAAAGAAAGTATGTAGCATAGAGAAATCTTGGTTGAAGAGGTACCATCTCGGCCGAGATTTTGTTGGAAAATAGCCCGCGACACAAAGTCAAAACCCGATTTTTATCATTAAAAGCAAAGTTGTAGCAAGGGTTTAAGGACAATTGATTTTAGACGGCTTTTTACACACACTTTCTAAGAGGAGTCAGAGTTCCGACTTCGCAACAAGTACGAAAGATTTGGAAGGATTAATAAGGAAGTAAGAACATCGAAGGGTTGAAGATTTTCATAGATTGCATTGAGGTTTTGTGACTTATTTTTGGAAGGATATCTTAAGTTGTTATTTTCTTTATTGGATTCAAAGGTTGAACCTTTGATATTGCTTTGGATTTAGTTTTGATTATTGAAGGTTGTTTGTTAGTTTTATTTGCCTTTTCTTGGTTTTATGCGTTATTTGATATCATATAACTTCTTTGATTCAAATATGACTATTTTTGCTAGAACTCTTGCGATTCTAGGGTGACTAGTTGGTGGTTGTGGTTTAGATGATGATAGAATGACCTTTTAAGTTAGATTGGATCCTGAAGGTTGAGTTTTACTCACGCAGTTGACGATCTCGGATAAGTCCAGGAATTTCAGCCGAGATTTGAGTATGATCCATCCGAGATTTGCTTATATTTGTCCGACCATGTCTTATCCTTAAGCCTAGGCCCTAGTTTGCCCAAATCCTAGTCTTTGTTGAGAGCTTTATACCCTTATATACCTCTTAGGCTTACACTTGAGGATAGGAAGAGACTTACCCGGTGATTCCTTTCTTGAGTACCGATGATGACGTTTTCTAGGTAACAAAGATTTATCCTTTGCTAGGTTTGAGTGCGCCTTCATCCTACCTTTGTGAGTTAACTTGAGACTTACCCGGTAAAGATTAGTTATATTCCCTTAGGTCGAATTGTTGGTTTGAGTTTATGTTCCTTTTGTTAGTTCCTTGAGACTTACCCGGTAAAAGAAACTTTGGTCAGTCGATAGTGGATAGTGAGACCTCCCCCGTGATCTATCCCATCGAAGAAACATCTTACCTTAGCAATTCCAACCTTATCCATAAATCTTTAGAAGTCTTGAATCAAAAACCACAACTTGACGCTATGATCTCTAAAATTTGCATTCTTCTTTATTGATATATCTTCATTGATTGCTTCGATTAGTTCTTTGTTATTGCAAGAATCATATCTAGTTGACTTATCTGCTCGATTTCACCACATTCCCTGTGATAGACCCTAGAATATTTGCATTTATTGCAATGGATCCGTACACTGCGGGTTCGCTAATGCTTTTATTCATGGTTATAAATTTAAATATACTTGTCTTCATATTCACACACGTTTTGGAACGAACATATACATTCTGTATGAGAAAGGTTTAATGAATTGTTGCATTCTTGTCCTCATCATGTGATGAGGGAACATCCTCAACACCACCTCAAGGACCAATCACTAGATCAAGGATCAAGACATTTAATGATAAGACAACCACATCATCTTTAAGTCCCACCATGGAAGGAACTATCACTAGAGCAAGAGAAAAGGCCATCCATGAGAAAGTTGCTAGCTTATTCACAACATGTACACTCAAAGAGACCTCATTCACATTTAGGTCTTCTTTAGTGACATTGTTGACTACTATAGAAGGGTCATGCAAGAGCCAAGATGATCCAACAAGCATATAAGGTGGCTAGGACGAGGAAAGAGCTCCAAAGAAGAAATCTCGGCCATGAGTACCAAAATATCGCCCGAGAGTTCCACAAATATCGACCGAGTTTTGGATCCTGTCAAGTTATAAGATCAAGCTGCGATCTTATAAGTTATAGATAGCTTTTTTATTTTAATACCTTTAAGAATCTAAAACATTCTAAAGGTATTTGTTGATCCTATCTTTTAGGATTATCTTTTAGTTATATATTTTATCTTTTTAGGAGGGTCTCACCTATAAATAGCCTTAAAGGGTGATATTATTAGGTAGATTTGATTTGATTAATTTTTTCACAATATTATGTGAACTCGCTGCTTCGCTTACGAAGTTTGTGTTTTATTCATTCCTATTCAATCAAAAGAGAAAGTCTTGATTGAATCATTGTGAGTCTTTGCTAGGTTGTGCTTGTGTGTGTTAATCTTCTTAAAGGTTGGTGCTCGTGGTCAATTCTAGTTTCTGCTTGTGCTTGTCTTATTTAGAAGGCTTGTGTAATGTTAAAGAAGTGAGGGTTAAGGTAAGCTCTTTGTTAAGGGGTTTTGACACATAAATGGTCAAGGTTCTTTGCGGGAATACCTTGGTTCGTATCTTCCTATATTTCCATTAACTTCATTCCCTATAATCATCTTCTTATCTATCCATTATCAATCCATCAAACTCACGTTCTTTGGTTCGAAGTTACATAATTCTCGGCCCCGTCAGGATCTCGACCGAGATTCCTATCTGAGATTTGTTCTCTGAGACTGTTCGTGGGCTTTCAATCTAGATCAGACAAATGCGGCTTCAACCCCGCATCAAAGTGGTATCAAAGCTCAATCAATTGAAGTCCATCTCAAGTTTAAGTCATTTTTTTTATTTGAGTCTTCTTTGAATCATATAAAAATTGAATCTTTTTTTGTTTGCAATTATCTTTGCGAGATTATTTGAGTTTAATGTGTGTTGACTTGTGTCTTTTAAAATAGAGAAACGCCATAACCAAACACAAAGCCAACCACTAACCTTGAACGAATCTCGCCCGTCCTTACGGAAATTTTCGCTCGAGATTTTGAGAATAAAGTTGAGATCTTCACGTTACTTGTTCCCCAAGTTTTGTAAATTTTTTGTTTTCCAGTTGGAGATCATATATTTTTGGATTTGAGTCAAATCTAAATAAATCCCACTGCACATTTACGGAGGAAGGAAACTTACAAGATAATATTGTTGAGATCCTATCTAGTAGGTGATATCTTATCATATCCATTGCATCCTAACCGAATATCTTTTCCAACAACAATATATTCGCCCATCCAACTGAAAAGGATCCATAAGGCAACCAAGAAGTATTATATCCTAGAGATGTGGACGTTCATTGTCGAATCGACATTCTCGGCCACATAATACTAAATCTCAGCCGAGATTTTGACCACGGTTTTCTACTGTTGCAAATTTTTGAGAATTTTTTTAGGCATAAACTGAAGAATTCAAGTGCACTTGTGCAAGAGTATATCTAGAGAAGAAGTTTTATACCATCCTTGACCTAGTTATGAGCCTTAGCCGACCACAAATATCGATCTCACCCAACCTGAGATAATCTCGGCCAAAATTCCTCAAAATTTGACCGATATTGCCCCAGTCGAGATCGAAACCAAACCCGGATATCTCTGTCTCCAATTACGCAGATTCAAGGTATGTAATCCTCTCTTCTTAGTCTCATGTGTCACTTTTTTAGCCTCTTTCTACTCTGAACACTTGAGTCAGTTTTCTTTGGGTGTGTTAGTTAGTATCTATACTTTCTATCTTACTAGTGTGTCTACTCGCAATATTCCTTCTACTTCGTCAATTGTGTGAGGTGACTTCCAACAAGAGTTCCTTAACTATATCACTGTAACAACTGGAAATTTCGTTCCGATTATCATCCTTTGGGACTTCTTTCGGAACCGCAATAGTGGTGCCGAATGGAGGTCTCCGCACCTACGGCCTCAAGAGCCGCGGTCGTGGCAAGGTTTCGCCGTGGGTGCGGTTTTGCAACACATCGTGTGCGATTTTTGTAACTGTTGCCTTTTATCTTTTCATTTCTTAGAAAAATCCGATCTTTTCTCCTTTGGGTTGTTGAAACATCGTACTCCATGAACCCTAGCAGCCTTTTGCCTCCGTACTCTTTTACGCAATCATTCCACCTCCTCTCTTCCTTTTTTCCCTCTCCTCTCTTCATTCTGATCATCGTGCTTCATACGAGTTCTCTCCAGTGTGTAGATCGTAGCAGTCAAACCCTACAGAGGACAATATCTCGAAGAACAAGGAGTTCTCCGGACGTGGTAAGCGAACCCTTCTCCTTCTTTCCTTTCCTCTCCATGGCTTTTGGCCTACAAGGAGTTCTTCTAGTTCCTGTCGGTCATTGTATGAGTGGTGTGCATATGAATGGATCCAGGGATTCATTGTTAGATACAGGAGAGAAGTAGACGAATTAGGAAAAGGATTTTGGAAACAATAATCCCAACAAATTAAATACAAGACAGATTATACTAGAGAAGTAGCTTGAACGACTGGTTCTCCACTAAATCAGCCCCGGGAAATGATAGACAAGGAGTTTGGATGGTTTCCTTACTATTCTTGCGATTGGATCTGGAAATTAGACACTCAACCAAAAATTAAAAACTTTATATGAAAAATCTCAAGAAACGGTATCCCAACTAAAGAAAAACTTAACGAAAGAAGAATCGTGGTTCTAAAAAATTAAGAATTTTGTAATCACCAACTCAAAGATCTTGTACATCTTCTTATTGACTGTCCCTATAGTTATTATCACAAAAGTTGACTCAACTACTACAATCAATCTCAATACCATTAATACGGAAAACAAAAGACCACATGATCTCTTACTTGAAATAAAAAACAAGATTGAACTAATTAACTTTTCACGCCTTGTAACCATATGGTGGAGTATTTGACTTTATTTAGAAATAAAATCATACTTAACAATGCAATCAAATCGGATCACAACATCCTAATTTTTATTAAAAACCAAGTTCAGACTTGGAAAAATCTTAAGACTGAAAATGACAACTACAAATTTAAATATATTAAAAAGAACAACTTACGCAACATAAGAAAGAAAAATTATATTAAATGGGATAAACCAAAACTTGGGTTCACAAACTCAACTTTGATGGATCAAAACTCGATTCGGGAATAACACCCATTGGTTTTGTTATACGGAATCATTACAGTGATGTTATTAGCTTCGATGTTAGGAATAATAACTTTAACTCGATAGTTAAAGTAGAAGCCTTCGCGTTGAAAGTTGGACTGAAAGAAGCAATAATGCTAAATATATAAAAGATCGAAATTGAGGGTTATAACTTGTGTGTTAGCAAGGCACTCCAATGATTTTAGAGCTGTCACTAGGAGATCGAGATGATAATATCCGACTCTAGACTAGATCTTCTCTTCTTTGAGGAAGTCTAGGTCAGACATGTGTTCAGAGAAATCAACTGTGTTGCTGACCAATTGACCCATTGAGAATTTTGAACCCCAAAACACCCTTTTTTGACGACTTCGAACTTTGTATTTGCATTTACAAGGATGCATTAGAATCGACTACCTCTAGAAGATAATACCTTCCTAACCGCATTCCATTTTTACAAAAAAAAGTAGGAATAGCCAATATTTTGATTTATAGCCAACAATTCTTGGAAATAGAAAATTAGCCCAACAAGTAAGAATGGACAAGATTAGTTGCAAAACTTGGCTGCAGAACATCAGAATTTCTCGGTACTAAGTAAATCTCAATCATTGAAAGAAGCATTAAGGATCTGTTTGGGAACCACGAGTTTATTGTAACCGAAGCTGAAGTTGAAGCCTATTGGAGCTGAAACTGATTGAGTAGCTAAAGTAAGTAGCTGATTGGACTATCTGATTTTTTTCATAAGCTTGATGAGTGTTTGGGAGAACGAAGCTTATCGAAATTGATATAAACATAAAATTATGCAAAAGGGCATCATTCCTGTTATAATTTATTCATAAATGTTTTATCAATATTAAGAAGAGATTATACTCACACATATATTAGAACAATTACATAACAATAAAACTATAAAAACAATGTGACTAATTAAAATATCAAATTGATTATTTAAATTTATATGTTGGTTTTAATAAATAAATTTATAAGTAATTTTTTTTAATAAATTTAAACAAAAGCATTGATCATTACCTAAAATCAACATTTACACTAGGTTAGATATCTAATCATATTAAAAATTAAAATTAACTCACGAGCATAAAGTTATAAATTAAACAGTTACCAACCAAAAGAAACAAAACATCATAATTTATAACTTTAATTGAACTTAACAAAATATATTAAATAACTTATATATACTTATAACCCTTTCATTTATCGTCGAACAATTATGTGAAAATAATATTTAATAATTTAGTTTATTTTTTTTACTAATTTAGTTTATTTTACATTTATTTTTACTTATTTTATATTTAAAAAATTAAGTTACATTTATAAGTGATTTTGTAAGTAATTTGTTAGCGAATTGTCGAATTCCCTTATTATATTTTTTTTAAAGAATTTGGCCTGCTAGACTCTTTTTGGTTTTTGTTAAAGAAACTATACCCCATATTTTTTACCACTTTCATTTAATGGTACGTAAAACTAATTAATCCTTCTATTTTAAAAAAAATGTTTGTTATTTGTTATTTAAGTGTAAGTTTTAATTTTTTAAAATTGAATTTGTTTTTTTATTTTCTATTATTAATTTTTTTTTTCTTTTTTATTTTCTTTATTTTTTTTATTTTCTGGAATGAAGAATTTTTCACATACCGGAATTTTGACATACCGGAATTTCCAATACCGGAATTTCGCATACCGGAATTTTCACATACCGGAATTTCACATACCGGAAGTTCACATACCGAAATTTCACATACCGGAAGTTATCATATCATACCGGAAGTTATCATATCATACCGGACTTTATCATATCATACCGGAAGTTATCATATCATATCGGAAGTTATCATACTAAAATTTATTTATTTATTTATTTATTTATTTATTGTCTTTTTTATTTTCTTTATTTATTTTTTTTATTTTTTTGGAATGCATACCGGAGTTTTACATACCGGAGTTTCACATACCGGAAGTTCACATACCGGAAGTTCCTATACCGGAGCTTCACATACCGGAAGTCCACATACTGGAAGTTATCATACCGGAAGTTATCATACCGAAAGTTATCATATCAGAAGTTATCATACCGGAAGTTATCATATCATACCGGAAGTTATCATACCGGAAGTTATCATACCGGAAGTTATACCAAACAAACTGATTTTATGTCATAGTTTAGAATTAAGAATTACATACCGGAGAATTACATACCGGAAGTTATAAAAATGGTATGAGCAAAACCGCAACATTTAGGTATCAACCTTGAAGCAACAAAAATGTCTCTAAAAATGGTATAACCTTCTTATTTGCCCAGAGACGATCAAGACCATTGTCAGCATCACCCTGAGCGAGCAAAGGTTGTAAATTCACCAGTGTAAACATCATTGGTATCCGGTATGAACTTCCGGTATAAAAAATTTTTGGTATGAACGTCCGGTATGAAAAATTTCGTTATGAACATCCGGTATAAAAAATTTCGGTATGAACTTCCCGTATGAAAAACTTCGTTATGAACTTCAGGTATGAACTTTCGGTATGAATTTCCGGTATGAACGGTATGAACGGTATGAACTTCCGGTATGAACTTTCGGTATGAACTTCCAGTATGAACTTCCGGTATAAAAAATTTTGGTATGAACTTCCGGTATGAAAAACTTCGTTGTGAACTTCCGGTATGAACGGTATGGACTTCCGGTATGAAATTTCGGTATAAAAAATTTCGGTATGAACTTTCGGTATGAAAAACTTCGTTATGAACTTCCGGTATGAACTTTCGGTATGAACTTCCGGTATGAACTTTCGGTATGAACTTCCGGTATAAAAAATTTTGGTATGAACATACGGTATGAAAAACTTCGTTATGAACTTCCGGCATGAACTTTCGGTATGAACTTCCGGTATATGAACTTCCGGTATGAACTTCCGGTATAAAAAATTTCGGTATGAACTTCCGGTATGAAATATTTCGTTATGAACTTCCGGTATGTAAAATGTCCGGTATGTAAATGTCCGGTATGTAAATGTCCGGTATATAAAATGTCCGGTATGTAAATGTCCAGTATGTAAATGTCCGGTATATAAAATGTCCGGTATGTTAATGTCCAGTATGTAAATGTCCGGTATGAAAACAGAAAATAAAAAGGGAAATAAAATAAAATAAAATAAAAAAACAAATTCAGTAATTAAAATCAAAATTTACATAACAAACATCAAATGTTCTTTCTTTTTTAATAGAAGGGTTAATTAGTTTTACCTTACCATTAAATGAAAGTGGTAAAAAAAATCATGAGGTATATTTACTAAATTAAAAACTAGAAAAGGCCTAGTTAGTATACAATAAAATAAAATAGCCTACTTACCTAATGAACCCATTTTTTTTTTTGCTATAAACTAAATTATTTGCTTTTTTTCTTTCTTTTTCATTTAGTGTAGTTATTGATAGCATGAATTATAGTCTATATTTTGGGGTTTGTTTAGACGTTTTATCTTTCATAATCTGCATGTTTGTATGTACATTATGTGATTTTACTACCATTTCATCTACCCTTGCGAGAATCGAGGTCTACACCTAGTTTCGTTGTAATTGCAGGTAATATGGTACGTTTTGCATTGAAAAGGAGCAAAAGGAGTCAAGAGTCATTTGGAGCTACATTGAGGAGCAAAAAGGAATCCTTCAGGAAGCATAGCCATGGATTAAAGATTTACTTTGGACCAGTTTTGAGAGATTCTACACTCAGTTATGATCACCTCGGTTGCCCAGAGATTCATCTCGACCGAGGCGATCCAGAGACACCGACTCGACCGAGGCGAACACCTAGGACGCGGCGAGAATATTTTATTCTTGGCTGAGATCTTTTAAAATTGGAAAGTGATCTTATATTTTTGGGCTGAGCTTCTAGAAGGAAGGAGATATGCAGAATCATATATTTTACCTATATTTATGGGATAATATCTTCTTAAGATTTATTATTTTTGGAGGGTTATTTTTCCTATAAAAAGGGTTGGATTTTCCACAAATCCGACACGCCGCATACGTCGACGGCCGCTTACAGTTAGAAGACGCCGCATACGTCGACGGCCGCTTACAGTTAGAAGATCCCGCATACGACGCAGCACATCCGCTATCAGCGCAGCAGCCGCATCCTACTCCAATTTGGGAGATTCGAAGAACCTTTTTGAAGGTCGAAGGAAGATTGAAGACTATAGCTTTATAGCTTTTTGGAGGGTTTTGTAAGATTGTCTTCAATTCTTTTCCTTGTTGTCTTGTCTTATTGGATCATTATCCAAGGAACGATTTTTGTGTGATATTTGATTCAGTTATTGAAGTGTTTTCATTAAATTCTTCTTTGTTCAAATATTCACCTTCTTCCCATATATTTAATACTTTCATTATGATGATGAGTGGCTAATTTCCTTGTGTGATTCTAGGGTGATTGGCTGAAGGTTGTGGGAAAAACAATGATAGAATGATCTTAATCACAGTAGGATCCTGAAAGTTCGAGTCTTTAACCTTAACCCTAAGCATCTCGTTCAGTCGATGAACATCTCGGCCGGGGTGGAAACTGGCTGACCGAGGTGGCTTATCCGATCCTTAACTGAGAGTTAATGTGTTAGAGTTTGCCAAATCCTATTCTTATTATACCTTTCTGGTTCAAAGCAAGCTTAGGATGAGACTTACCCGGTAATTCCTTAGTTTGTATACTAACGATCATAAGTGTAGGTAATAAAGGCTTGTCCTTTATTGGGGTTTGAGTGTGCTTCCATCCCATCTTTGTGAGTTAGCCTGAGACTTACCCGGTAAAGGTTGATTCTATTCCCTTAGATGGTGTGTTAGTTTGAGGCAATAGTTCTTTATCTTAATTCCTTGAGACTTACCCGGTAATAGGAGTTACGGTTTGGGATTAGTGTGTAGTGAGACTTACCCGGTGATCTACTCCACTTTAGAAACACCTTCCCCATGCAAAAATCTCAGCTTTGTCCGCTTATCTATAGATCTTGAGTTGGAACCACAACTAGATGCTTTAATCCCTAGAATTGCATGTTTGCTTATTTGACATCTTATTCATCTTTGATTGTATACTTGCTCTTGTGGTTAGCATTAACACTAGCATACCGTATTGGACTTTGTTTCACTAAGTCCCTGTGATCGACCCCTGGAATTTTCTTGCTTTTACTACGATTGACCCGTACACTGCGGGTTCGCATCCTTGTTTTAAGCTTAAGTCTAAGGGAATAGAATCAACCTTTACCGGGTAAGTCTCAGGCTAACTCACAAAGATGGGATGGAAGCACACTCAAACCCCAATAAAGGACAAACCTTTATTACCTACACTTATGATCGTTGGTACACAAACTAAGGAATTACCGGTGGTCCGAGCTTGATAGCATGAATTATAGTCTATATTTTAGGGTTTGTTTGGACGTTTTATCTTTCATAATCTGCATGTTTGTATGTACATTATGTGATTTTACTACCATTTCATCTACCTTTGCGAGAATCGAGGTCTACACCTAGTTTCGTTGTAATTGCAGGTAATATGGTACGTTTTGCATCGAAAAGGAGCAAAAGGAGTCAAGAGTCATTTGGAGCTACATTGAGGAGCAAAAAGGAATCCTTCAGGAAGCATAGCCATGGATTAAAGATTTACTTTGGACCAGTTTTGAGAGATTCTACACTCAGTTATGATCACCTCGGTTGCCCAGAGATTCATCTCGACCGAGGCGATCCAGAGACACCGACTCGACCGAGGCGAACACCTAGGACGCGGCGAGAATATTTTATTCTTGGCTGAGATCTTTTAAAATTGGAAAGTGATCTTATATTTTTGGGCTGAGCTTCTAGAAGGAAGGAGATATGCAGAATCATATATTTTACCTATATTTATGGGATAATATCTTCTTAAGATTTATTATTTTTGGAGGGTTATTTTTCCTATAAAAAGGGTTGGATTTTCCACAAATCCGACACGCCGCATACGTCGACGGCCGCTTACAGTTAGAAGATCCCGCATACGACGCAGCACATCCGCTATCAGCGCAGCAGCCGCATCCTACTCCAATTTGGGAGATTCGAAGAACCTTTTTGAAGGTTGAAGGAAGATTGAAGACTATAGCTTTATAGCTTTTTGGAGGGTTTTGTAAGATTGTCTTCAATTCCTTTTCTTGTTGTCTTGTCTTGTTGGATTATTATCCAAGGAACGATTTTGTGTGATATTTGATTCAGTTATTGAAGTGTTTTCATTAAATTCTTCTTTGTTCAAATATTCACCTTCTTCCCATATATTTAATACTTTCATTATGATGATGAGTGGCTAATTTCCTTGTGTGATTCTAGGGTGATTGGCTGAAGGTTGTGGGAAAAACAATGATAGAATGATCTTAATCACAGTAGGATCCTGAAAGTTCGAGTCTTTAACCTTAACCCTAAGCATCTCGTTCAGTCGATGAACATCTCGGCCGGGGTGGAAACTGGCTGACCGAGGTGGCTTATCCGATCCTTAACTGAGAGTTAATGTGTTAGAGTTTGCCAAATCCTATTCTTATTATACCTTTCTGGTTCAAAGCAAGCTTAGGATGAGACTTACCCGGTAATTCCTTAGTTTGTATACTAACGATCATAAGTGTAGGTAATAAAGGCTTGTCCTTTATTGGGGTTTGAGTGTGCTTCCATCCCATCTTTGTGAGTTAGCCTGAGACTTACCCGGTAAAGGTTGATTCTATTCCCTTAGATGGTGTGTTAGTTTGAGGCAATAGTTCTTTATCTTAATTCCTTGAGACTTACCCGGTAATAGGAGTTACGGTTTGGGATTAGTGTGTAGTGAGACTTACCCGGTGATCTACTCCACTTTAGAAACACCTTCCCCATGCAAAAATCTCAGCTTTGTCCGCTTATCTATAGATCTTGAGTTGGAACCACAACTAGATGCTTTAATCCCTAGAATTGCATGTTTGCTTATTTGACATCTTATTCATCTTTGATTGTATACTTGCTCTTGTGGTTAGCATTAACACTAGCATACCGTATTGGACTTTGTTTCACTAAGTCCCTGTGATCGACCCCTGGAATTTTCTTGCTTTTACTACGATTGACCCGTACACTGCGGGTTCGCATCCTTGTTTTAAGCTTAAGTCTAGGGTTATAAATTTAAAGCTTGCACACACCGTTTGGAGCGAACAAGTTTTTGGCGCCGTTGCCGGGGACTTGGTCTAGACCGAGCCGGTACGGTTTGCTCTTGGGGCATTTGCCCCGTGTTGTCTTACCACTCTACTTGAGTGACTTTTGCAGGTTCTTTCTTAGGTATATGCGAAGAACCCGCACTGGAAAGGAAATCGTTCCTTACGATCCCGAACCGGAAAAGACATACAAACGACGCTTAAGAGAAGCGAAGATGGCCCAACAAGACGATCACGATCTTTTGGCCCAATTGAGAGAGACGCAGGAGCAGCTACGTCTCAGTAAAGAAGAACTAAGGCAGGAAAAAGAAGAGAATCAGGCCAGGAATGCAGCAATCGAAGCTGAGATTGCAGCAATTCGGAACCAGATTCAACCTCGACCGATGCAGGATCCAGTAATTGATCCTCGACCGAGGCAAGTCCCAGTTCCTGACGCCCCGGCCGATGTGCATCCACTTCGGATGCCAGTCCGAGATGTTCTTCTTGCAGGAATTCCACAAACCCTAGGTCAAAGGATGGACCCTAATCAACAGCTGAGGCGTCCAGGAGTGAACCTAGGAGATCCAGCGGACCATGACTACGAACTTCGACCACAAGTTCTAGCGATGATTCGCCAATGTCAATTCGGAGGGCTAGAGAAGGAGTCGCCGCATCAACATCTTCAAAACTACGAGATCTTGATGGAGACCTCGCGACCTCCCAGAATTGAAAATAACAACTACAAGCTAAGACCTTTCTACTTTTCTCTTAAAGATAGAGCTCTTACTTGGTATCAATCTCTTCCTGCAGGAAAGATCAGCACATGGGAAGAGATGACTACGGAATTCTTGACCAAATTCTTTCCCCCCTCAATGACTGCTGAAATGAGAGGGAAGATCAATGCTTTCATCATGAAGGACAAGGAGAGTTTGTCCAAATCATGGGAGCGGTTCAAGGATATCCTTTTGGATTGCCCACATCATGGGATTCCAAAGATCGAGTTGTTGGAGATCTACTTCAAAGGGCTGGACGGAAACACCCAGTTTAATCTCCAACTACTCTCCGCCGGCACATTTATGGATATGGCGGTTGACGAGGCTTGGGATTTCATTGAGAAGCAAGCCTTGCACATGGAGAAGTACACCCACCAAGGAGCTGAAGGTGGAGTTAAAAGAGTCAACTTTCAAGAGACTCAAACCAACAACAACCAATTCACGTCCTTGAAGAACGACGTGAAGCAATTGAAGGAGCTATTGATGGCTCAAACTAAGCAGGAAGAGCAAGGGCAAAGGAACAACAACAACTACAACAAGAACGGGTACCGTAACAACAACAACGGACCCCGAAACAACAACTACAACAACAATA
>BSUD01000008.1:146369-168546 GCA_033239045.1 Fagopyrum esculentum | reverse complement strand
CGGATTGATGACCTGACGGATCAGGTTATCGACACTTATGCTGCACTTTCTTTAGATATCCGGGAGATGCAGGAGCGGCAGCATCATCAGCACATGATGGCTCAGCTACAGTTCCAGCATGTCATGGGCTATCCCTATGACCCTACTTTGTACCCCTACATGCCACCACCACCACCGGATCAGGACTTCTGAGGAGCTGCAGGATTTTATTTATTTTATTTTTATGCAGTTCGGCTCTTTATCCGGTGAGTCCTCCTTTCTTTCAGACTTTATTTACACCCACTGGGACAGTGTGTCTCAAGTATGGGGTAGTTGATGTATTATCTGACTTATTTGACTTATGATGTATTATTCGACTTATGATGTATCGGATATTTTCATATTTATGCTTCATTCTGCATTTATATGTTTATCTGAGATTGCATGCATACTTACAGGTTATTTGATTGAGAAAAACGTCGAAACCGAAAAAAAATGGTTTTTAAAAAAATTTTTTGACCTCGACCGGGACAGTTCTGGCAAAACGAGGTGTTTCACCTCGGTTGAACCAAGAACACCTCGACCGAGGTGGGCGTAACAGAAAATTTTCGAAAACGATTTTTGTGTTATTTATCTGGATATGATCTCAGTGAAGATTTTGTTTACCGACTGGATTTAAATTCTTTATATGTTTGAAATGTTTTATGATATGTTTAAGTTGCTAAATGCTTTGTTTGAAATTATTGGCATGTTTAATACTTTATTTTTATCCAAATTATGTTGAATTTGAAGGTTGACACCGCAGCATAAGTTCTCTCACGTTCTTATTGGAAAGACCAAGGCAATTCATTCTTCTTCTTCTTCTTCTTCTTGATCATGCTTAGCCCCTCATATACATATTGCCTCCCTTTACCTATCCGGGAATTTGGAAGCAAGCGAAGTGGTGAAAGCAAGTCAAAAGTTGAGAAGTGGCTGAAAGTGAAAGTGTTAGAAAGCAATAATAGGTTTGGGGAAGTCAATCATGAAGATGAGTAACTCGGCACCATTCACATAGCCGGGTGTTTGTGTCTTGCCAAAGTCGGATTGAGCGATATTCCTAACGGGTCATGGTATGTGCATCAAGGGTTTGACGCATCTCAAGAAATTGATGATTGCGGATTTCCTAGGCTTCGGTTATTGTGCACCTCTATCCATGCATCCCAAAAAGTAAAGTAAAAGAGAAAAAAGTGTGAAATAAGCAAAGCTTATTGGTGGAAGATGTTGCAAGTCAAAGTGAAAGCGAAGTTCATCCTTTTCCCGGATTCTAGCACCACATTACCTTACATGCATCCCTACCCTACACGTTTCTTGACCTTTCTTTTGGGAAGCCCTTGAGACCTTGAGCTTGTTGATTGACTTAGCGGTTTAAATCGGATTATACATGATTAATTTTGATAATTATGATTTATTATGCATTCTATGATTTTATGCAAAGATGAACAACTTTCCTATATTTATAAAATGTTTTGATCATATTGAGTTTTTAATTTCCAGGAAGTACTCTCTTAGAGTGATCTATGATAGTTGCACACCATAAAAATATTTTTGAAGGACTTCTCATTGATTTTCTTGACTTATAATCCATTCTATCTTAATTTCTATATGAGGAACTCGCTTAGGGACAAGCAAGGGCTAAGTATGGGGTATTTTGATAGCATGAATTATAGTCTATATTTTGGGGTTTGTTTAGACGTTTTATCTTTCATAATCTGCATGTTTGTATGTACATTATGTGATTTTACTACCATTTCATCTACCCTTGCGAGAATCGAGGTCTACACCTAGTTTCGTTGTAATTGCAGGTAATATGGTACGTTTTGCATTGAAAAGGAGCAAAAGGAGTCAAGAGTCATTTGGAGCTACATTGAGGAGCAAAAAGGAATCCTTCAGGAAGCATAGCCATGGATTAAAGATTTACTTTGGACCAGTTTTGAGAGATTCTACACTCAGTTATGATCACCTCGGTTGCCCAGAGATTCATCTCGACCGAGGCGATCCAGAGACACCGACTCGACCGAGGCGAACACCTAGGACGCGGCGAGAATATTTTATTCTTGGCTGAGATCTTTTAAAATTGGAAAGTGATCTTATATTTTTGGGCTGAGCTTCTAGAAGGAAGGAGATATGCAGAATCATATATTTTACCTATATTTATGGGATAATATCTTCTTAAGATTTATTATTTTTGGAGGGTTATTTTTCCTATAAAAAGGGTTGGATTTTCCACAAATCCGACACGCCGCATACGTCGACGGCCGCTTACAGTTAGAAGACGCCGCATACGTCGACGGCCGCTTACAGTTAGAAGATCCCGCATACGACGCAGCACATCCGCTATCAGCGCAGCAGCCGCATCCTACTCCAATTTGGGAGATTCGAAGAACCTTTTTGAAGGTCGAAGGAAGATTGAAGACTATAGCTTTATAGCTTTTTGGAGGGTTTTGTAAGATTGTCTTCAATTCTTTTCCTTGTTGTCTTGTCTTATTGGATCATTATCCAAGGAACGATTTTTGTGTGATATTTGATTCAGTTATTGAAGTCTTTTTATTAAATTCTTCTTTGTTCAAATATTCACCTTCTTCCCATATATTTTAATACTTTCATTATGATGATGAGTGGCTAATTTCCTTGTGTGATTCTAGGGTGATTAGCTGAAGGTTGTGGGAAAAACAATGATAGAATAATATTAGATTCCAGTAGGATCCTGAAAGTTCGAGTCTTTAACCTTAACCCTAAGCATCTCGTTCAGTCGATGAACATCTCGGCCGGGGTGGAAACTGGCTGACCGAGGTGGCTTATCCGATCCTTAACTGAGAGTTAATGTGTTAGAGTTTGCCAAATCCTATTCTTATTATACCTTTCTGGTTCAAAGCAAGCTTAGGATGAGACTTACCCGGTAATTCCTTAGTTTGTATACTAACGATCATAAGTGTAGGTAATAAAGGCTTGTCCTTTATTGGGGTTTGAGTGTGCTTCCATCCCATCTTTGTGAGTTAGCCTGAGACTTACCCGGTAAAGGTTGATTCTATTCCCTTAGATGGTGTGTTAGTTTGAGGCAATAGTTCTTTATCTTAATTCCTTGAGACTTACCCGGTAATAGGAGTTACGGTTTGGGATTAGTGTGTAGTGAGACTTACCCGGTGATCTACTCCACCTTAGAAACACCTTCCCCATGCAAAAACCTCAGCTTTGTCCGCTTATCTATAGATCTTGAGTTGGAACCACAACTAGATGCTTTAATCCCTAGAATTGCATGTTTGCTTTATTTGACATCTTATTCATCTTTGATTGTATACTTGCTCTTGTGGTTAGCATCAACACTAGCATACCGTATTGGACTTTGTTTCACTAAGTCCCTGTGATCGACCCCTGGAATTTTCTTGCTTTTACTACGATTGACCCGTACACTGCGGGTTCGCATCCTTGTTTTAAGCTTAAGTCTAGGGTTATAAATTTAAAGCTTGCACACACCGTTTGGAGCGAACAAGTTTTTGGCGCCGTTGCCGGGGACAGTTCTGATATGTTTAAGTTGCTAAATGCTTTGTTTAAGTTGCTAAATACTTACAGGTTATTTGATTGAGAAAAACGTCGAAACCGAAAAAAAATGGTTTTTAAAAAAATTTTTTGACCTCGACCGGGACAGTTCTGGCAAAACGAGGTGTTTCACCTCGGTTGAACCAAGAACACCTCGACCGAGGTGGGCGTAACAGAAAATTTTCGAAAACGATTTTTGTGTTATTTATCTGGATATGATCTCAGTGAAGATTTTGTTTACCGACTGGATTTAAATTCTTTATATGTTTGAAATGTTTTATGATATGTTTAAGTTGCTAAATGCTTTGTTTGAAATTATTGGCATGTTTAATACTTTATTTTTATCCAAATTATGTTGAATTTGAAGGTTGACACCGCAGCATAAGTTCTCTCACGTTCTTATTGGAAAGACCAAGGCAATTCATTCTTCTTCTTCTTCTTCTTCTTGATCATGCTTAGCCCCTCATATACATATTGCCTCCCTTTACCTATCCGGGAATTTGGAAGCAAGCGAAGTGGTGAAAGCAAGTCAAAAGTTGAGAAGTGGCTGAAAGTGAAAGTGTTAGAAAGCAATAATAGGTTTGGGGAAGTCAATCATGAAGATGAGTAACTCGGCACCATTCACATAGCCGGGTGTTTGTGTCTTGCCAAAGTCGGATTGAGCGATATTCCTAACGGGTCATGGTATGTGCATCAAGGGTTTGACGCATCTCAAGAAATTGATGATTGCGGATTTCCTAGGCTTCGGTTATTGTGCACCTCTATCCATGCATCCCAAAAAGTAAAGTAAAAGAGAAAAAAGTGTGAAATAAGCAAAGCTTATTGGTGGAAGATGTTGCAAGTCAAAGTGAAAGCGAAGTTCATCCTTTTCCCGGATTCTAGCACCACATTACCTTACATGCATCCCTACCCTACACGTTTCTTGACCTTTCTTTTGGGAAGCCCTTGAGACCTTGAGCTTGTTGATTGACTTAGCGGTTTAAATCGGATTATACATGATTAATTTTGATAATTATGATTTATTATGCATTCTATGATTTTATGCAAAGATGAACAACTTTCCTATATTTATAAAATGTTTTGATCATATTGAGTTTTTAATTTCCAGGAAGTACTCTCTTAGAGTGATCTATGATAGTTGCACACCATAAAAATATTTTTGAAGGACTTCTCATTGATTTTCTTGACTTATAATCCATTCTATCTTAATTTCTATATGAGGAACTCGCTTAGGGACAAGCAAGGGCTAAGTATGGGGTATTTTGATAGCATGAATTATAGTCTATATTTTGGGGTTTGTTTAGACGTTTTATCTTTCATAATCTGCATGTTTGTATGTACATTATGTGATTTTACTACCATTTCATCTACCCTTGCGAGAATCGAGGTCTACACCTAGTTTCGTTGTAATTGCAGGTAATATGGTACGTTTTGCATTGAAAAGGAGCAAAAGGAGTCAAGAGTCATTTGGAGCTACATTGAGGAGCAAAAAGGAATCCTTCAGGAAGCATAGCCATGGATTAAAGATTTACTTTGGACCAGTTTTGAGAGATTCTACACTCAGTTATGATCACCTCGGTTGCCCAGAGATTCATCTCGACCGAGGCGATCCAGAGACACCGACTCGACCGAGGCGAACACCTAGGACGCGGCGAGAATATTTTATTCTTGGCTGAGATCTTTTAAAATTGGAAAGTGATCTTATATTTTTGGGCTGAGCTTCTAGAAGGAAGGAGATATGCAGAATCATATATTTTACCTATATTTATGGGATAATATCTTCTTAAGATTTATTATTTTTGGAGGGTTATTTTTCCTATAAAAAGGGTTGGATTTTCCACAAATCCGACACGCCGCATACGTCGACGGCCGCTTACAGTTAGAAGATCCCGCATACGACGCAGCACATCCGCTATCAGCGCAGCAGCCGCATCCTACTCCAATTTGGGAGATTCGAAGAACCTTTTTGAAGGTCGAAGGAAGATTGAAGACTATAGCTTTATAGCTTTTTGGAGGGTTTTGTAAGATTGTCTTCAATTCTTTTCCTTGTTGTCTTGTCTTATTGGATCATTATCCAAGGAACGATTTTTGTGTGATATTTGATTCAGTTATTGAAGTGTTTTCATTAAATTCTTCTTTGTTCAAATATTCACCTTCTTCCCATATATTTAATACTTTCATTATGATGATGAGTGGCTAATTTCCTTGTGTGATTCTAGGGTGATTGGCTGAAGGTTGTGGGAAAAACAATGATAGAATGATCTTAATCACAGTAGGATCCTGAAAGTTCGAGTCTTTAACCTTAACCCTAAGCATCTCGTTCAGTCGATGAACATCTCGGCCGGGGTGGAAACTGGCTGACCGAGGTGGCTTATCCGATCCTTAACTGAGAGTTAATGTGTTAGAGTTTGCCAAATCCTATTCTTATTATACCTTTCTGGTTCAAAGCAAGCTTAGGATGAGACTTACCCGGTAATTCCTTAGTTTGTATACTAACGATCATAAGTGTAGGTAATAAAGGCTTGTCCTTTATTGGGGTTTGAGTGTGCTTCCATCCCATCTTTGTGAGTTAGCCTGAGACTTACCCGGTAAAGGTTGATTCTATTCCCTTAGATGGTGTGTTAGTTTGAGGCAATAGTTCTTTATCTTAATTCCTTGAGACTTACCCGGTAATAGGAGTTACGGTTTGGGATTAGTGTGTAGTGAGACTTACCCGGTGATCTACTCCACTTTAGAAACACCTTCCCCATGCAAAAATCTCAGCTTTGTCCGCTTATCTATAGATCTTGAGTTGGAACCACAACTAGATGCTTTAATCCCTAGAATTGCATGTTTGCTTATTTGACATCTTATTCATCTTTGATTGTATACTTGCTCTTGTGGTTAGCATTAACACTAGCATACCGTATTGGACTTTGTTTCACTAAGTCCCTGTGATCGACCCCTGGAATTTTCTTGCTTTTACTACGATTGACCCGTACACTGCGGGTTCGCATCCTTGTTTTAAGCTTAAGTCTAGGGTTATAAATTTAAAGCTTGCACACACCGTTTGGAGCGAACAGTTATCATAAAACTATAGAGAAATAATGGCTTGACAACACATTTTTATGCCTTGATATCATAGTTATGAGCATGTACTTGATGGTCTCTACAACTTAGACGACAACACAACTCTTTCTCATGGTTTTAGAAAATCGAATTGTGTTTCCCTATATAAGTTGATTGATTATGCAAGATCACAAGCAAGACAGCTTAAAATGAGAAGTCATGACAACTATTATTTTGAAGTCTCATATTACAACTAGCACTGAACCAACATATGTTATCAGCCACGATAAATATTAGTTTGAAGTCCCATATTACAAACTAACATTGAACTACTGAAGTGAAGACGTCAATATGAAGGATCAAAACAAGTACATGATTGTGGTGGTTTCCTCCATCCGGATACATCTTTAATGATTCTAAGTAGTGCCCAAACTTGTGCAAAATTGGTTCGATCCTTCTTTAAAATAACTAGATAACCTAACTTTGAACAAGAAAGCACAATAATATGATCTCATCTTCAATTGGTATTACATACTTTCACTAATGCAATCAACAAAAATTGATCAAAAATAACATTGAGAATTACTAATTGAAATGCAACAAATCATATAATCAGAGTACATTCAATTCAAACTCGTCAATACCCAAAAATCACAATGCTCCAAGAAGCAACATCTCTCACATGCATATCATCAAACATCTTGTGCACCAAATAAAAACACAATACGTAAAATAAAATCTCCAAAAACTATAGAAGTCAAAGTAATACTTACAACAATAATGGTCATAATATCTAATCTATGTAACAATTTGAAACGACAATAATGGTTATAGTATCTAATATATGTAGCAATCAAGAATCTGATTTTCAAATTACATGTTAATTGAAAGGAGAATCATGCCAAATTAGGAATTCAGTACCTCTGTTCCATAGTGCAACTTCATATGAAGAAAAGAGAGATGAATGTAAGAAAGAAATTGGAGAAGATGAAAAAAAACAGAAGGGTATTGATGCGTCCTTGGAGGTAACCAAGGATAACTCCGGATCTAGATCAAGCAAAACTCCAACTACTCCTTGATTCTTTGTGCAGCGTTGTATCGTTTCAGATCCAGAGAGATTGAATAAGCCTTTTTGTGTGGATCGAAGGTTGATTCTTAAGAAGAATCCTCGAATATGCATTTCTTGGATCAAAGATGAGATCCAAAGAAGAAATTTGAGAGATAGAAGAGAGATTTTGATACCCAAGCTAAGTAGGAGGAAATTCTTCTCAAAACTTAGTAATATTGAACATGAAAAATAAGTGAGGCAAGATATCTCTTATATAGAGAGTCTTGCCTACCTATGGGACAACGGACCAAACAAAAATACATGAAGAAAAGTCCAAAAGGGAAAACCTAAAAGGATAAGATCAAATTTAAAAGGATAAGATCAAAAGGGAATATTCTTATACGGAATATCCTTTTATTACATAAAAAGGAAAACATGAAAATATAGTCCGAAAATAAGCTATCTTCATGCCACGGAGTCGGAAAGACGGGACATGCCGCTAACGGAACCGGTAGCCTATGCCATGGTGGTGTAGAGACACGGCATGCCGGTAATGGAACCAAGTGAAGAAGTGGTGCGGGCGATGATGGAGCCGGTGGCTCGAGCAATGACCTTAGCTCGGGATCGGGTGAGCGGTCCATCTGAGCGAACCCTAAGAGCCTCATCCTCCTAATCTACGGTCAACGTAAAAGGAACATCCAAGGGCGCATCAGTCCCCCATCTTGGCTGTGAAACGTCTCCGTTTCACCATCGTCAAAGAGGGGCTCAACATAAGAGGAAAGGTCCTTGACGTTGAACGTCGGGTGTACTCCGTAGGAATCCGGAAGCTATAACTTGTATGCATTCGGGCCATGACGGGATAAGATGCGGAATGGGCCATCACCACGGTCCGAGAGCTTGCTCATGCGGCGAGTTGGAAAACGCTCATTCCTTAGGTGGAGCCAAACAAGATCACCGGGCTCAAAAGAGACGTCGCGGCGGCCCTTGTTGCGTTGTTCCGCAAGTTGGGCGGCACGACGTTCAAGTTGTGTCCTAGTCCGCTCATGAAGCTCAATGATTTGGGCGGCTCGGTTCCCGGCGATGATGTGTTCTCCGTCCTTGAGCGGGCGGGGAGTGAAGTCCAACGATGTGTGTGGATTAAGGCCATAGACAACTTCAAATGGGGACAATTTAGTTGCCGTGTGCCTAGACTTGTTATACAAAAACTCCACAACAGAAAGTAAGTCCTCCGACCTATGTGGGTTGGTCCTAGTGGTGGCTCTAAGTAGATCACCAAGAGTCCGATTGGTCACCTCCGTTTGACCATCGGTTTGGGGGTGATAACTACTTGAAAACAACAAGTTGTTTCCAAGTTTTCCCCATAACGTTATCCAAAAGTGACTTACGAATTTCACGTCCCGATCACTAACGATGGAACGTGGTATCCCATGTTAACGCACCACATTGTCAAAGAACAAGGTGGCAACTTCACTAGCATTTTGGGTGCTTTTACATGCAATGAAATGAGTCATTTTGGAGAAGTGATCGATTACCACGAAAATGGAGTCTTTGCCTCGTTTTGACACAGGCAACCCTACCAAAAAGTGCATGGATAGATCCTCCCAAGGTCCCATTGGTATAGGCAAAGGAGAGTACATTCCATCCGGACCTTGGCGTGACTTTGCATGATGACATGTGATGCAACCCTTGCAAAACCGTGTCACATGCATACGCATCCGGGGCCAAAAGAAATGCTCTTGGAGAGCGGAAAGGCTCTTGGTAGCACCGAAATGACCACGGCCCTTATGAGCTTCCTTGACCAACAAATGGCGTATAAATGAGCGCGGAATGCAAAGTTTTCCCGCTCGGAAAAGATAGCCATCATTAATAAAGAAAGACTCGTGCTCTCGGAGGTCGAGGCATTGTGCCCATATGTCCTTGAAGTCAAGATCCGTGGCATATAACTCTTTGATAAGAGCAAAGCCATGTATCTTGGCATCCATATACACAAGGAGGGCATATCGGCGAGAAAGGGCATCGGCTACCACATTCTCCTTTCCTTTCTTATGCCGAATGACATAAGAAAAGGTCTCTAAAAACTCTACCCAACTAGCATGGCGCCGACTTAGATTTGTTTGATTCTTGAGATACGAAAGAGCCGCATGATCCGAATGAATCATGAACTCCTTCTGCCACAAGTAATGTTGTCATGTCTTAAGAAAACGAACTAGAGCATATAGTTCCTTGTCATATGTAGGGTATTTAAGCGAGGGACCGGAAAGTTTTTCATTTAAGTAGGCAATTGGACGAGTCTCTTGTAAGAGAACTCCTCCAATGCCCACATTTGATGCATCACACTCCACCTCGAAAGTTTTGGAAAAGTTTGGGAGTTGGAGTAATGGTGCATTACAAAGGCGGTCTTTGAGCGCATCAAACGCTCGAGCATGGATATCACGCCACTCAAACGTGACACCCTTGGTAGTGAGCTCATAGAGCGGTGCCGCTACCGTGCTAAATTCCTTGACAAAGCGTCGGTAGAAACCCGCTAAGCCGAGAAAGGCTCGGACCATGGTGACCATAGTAGGAGTAGGCCACTCCCGAATAGCACGAACTTTAGATTCGTCTACTCTTAGTCCGTCCTTAGACACGACATAGCCAAGAAAGATAGTGGTTTCCGAGCAAAAGACGCATTTTTCAAAGTTGACATACAATTGCTCTTGTCTAAGGCACTCGAGCACTTGGCGAAGGCGCCCGATGTGATCCTCCAAAGACGTACTAAACACCAAAATATCATCAAAATAAACAACAACAAATGTACCCAAGAATAGGCACAAGGCATGGTTCATGAGGCGCATGAAGGTGGACGGGGCGTTGGAGAGGCCAAATGGCATGACAAGCCATTCATAGAGTCCATACTTCGTTTTGAACGCCGTCTTTCACTCGTCACCTTCGGCCATCCGGATTTGGTGGTAACCGCTCTGGAGATCAATTTTGGAGAAGATGGTGGCGCCATGGAGCTCATCCAACATGTGATCAAGGTGCGGGATCGGGTGGCGGTATTTGACGGTGATTTGGTTGATGGCACGACAATCAACACACATCCGCCATGATCCATCTTTCTTTGGTACTAAGATTACCGGGACGGCACATGGTGATAAGGATTCATGCACATGTCCCCGGTCTAGGAGCTCTTGCACTTGACGTTGTAGCGCCTTCGTCTCTTCCGGACTTGCTCGGTACGCAGCACGGTTTGGAAAGGAAGCACCGGGCACAAAGTCAATTTGGTGTTCAATCTCTCGGATTGGTGGTAAGCCGGGTGGAAGGTCTTTGGGCATAATATCCTGAAATTCGGACAACAACAAAGACACCTCGTGTGGCACATTCCTCGGGTTATGAGAAGTAGATAAATAAAACGGAACAAGTAAGAAACATGGGAATTTGCCTTCCATGACCGGTTGCAAATCATGCCGGCGAGCTAAGAGTATCCTCGGCTCACACTGTCCTTGAATTACGGGGTCCGAAGGTGGTAAAGGTGCGCTCGTAGGAACGATGCGACCTTTACTACCTTTGGCCTCGTAGCATGGATAAGAGGGGCGGTGTTCCGGGATTTGGAAGTACTAGCACCTACAACATCGGGACTCCGAAGGTCCGATTTTGCCGGTGCCTTAGCGGACTCATCTATAACTTGTTTCCTCTTCCGTTCCGCATAGTCAACCAAAATTCCTTGCAGAGTCAAAGGCAAAAGTGTGACCCGTTTTCCATTATATTGGAACATGTACTGGTTAAGATAACCATCATGAAATGTTCGACCGTCGAATTGCCATGGTCTTCCTAATAGGACATGTGTGACGTCCATCTTGATAACATCACAAAGGACCTTATCAACATAGACGCCAATAGAAAATGTCACCCAAGCTTGTTGTGTGACGGTATCACATGCCGTATCGGAAATCCATTGGAGTCCGTAAGGTGTTGGGTGGGGGGTCGTAGGCAACTTGAAGTGTTTTACCACTCGTTCGTTGACAATATTCCAACAAGATCCCCCGTCAACGATGAGAGAAAGGCTTGTATTATTGACCAAGCAACGAGAGTGGAAGAGATTCTCGCGTTGATCAATAGGAATAAGCTCTTTAATAGCCAAAATACGACGAGAAACAAGAGCGAATTTACCGGGTTGTGCCGGGGCACAAGCAAGCTCGTCGTCACATGGTTCCATGCCAAAATGTGGGTCGGTGTCTTGGTCATCCTTAATAATGATACCACCGTCCTGTTGATCATCTTCGTTCTCAAAATACGTTGGGTTGGCAAACAAGACTCGTTTGGTGTTTGGGCAATCACGTTGGACATGACCAAAACCACTACACTTGTAGCACACGGGCTCCCTCGGGCGAGCCGCCGGTGAAGGTCCTTGTTGACCTCGAGTGGGAGGCGCCGGTGCCGGGCCACGGTTTGGTGCCTTCTCTATACCCGCGTGCCTATTGGATGGACCCATCCGTTGGGCTCCTTTGGAAGCGTCGGTATCTGGAGGACTAGGCGCATCTCGAGAACGTGTGTTAGATGGATAAAGATATTGACTCGAGGAAGAGATATACCTAGAATACCGTGGTGTTTCGAGTTGTTGTTTATATAGCTTCATGTAGGCATGGCATAATGCTCCAAAATCCTTAAATGGGACAATCTCGAGTGGTCGCCGGATTGAGGCATTAAGCCCACTCATGAATTTGGTGCGAAAGGCGGAGGGGGAGGTCGAGACGCCGGCCTTAATGTGCATGTCCTCAAATTTGGCCAAGTAAGCCACCGGAGTGAGGTTGCCTTGTTTGAACTCGGCAATTTACAACCGCATATCATTCTTAAAGTCCTCGGGCACGTACTTTTTGGTCATGCAATAGATCAATTGCTCAAATGTCTCAATCGGTGCCCATCCTTGCCTCTCACGGGTGTACTCATACCGGTTCCACCAAGACTTGGCATCTCCTTCAAAGTATACAGTTGCCGCCTTGATTTTCTCATATTCCTCCTCGTAATGACAATGTTTTAATGCTCGTTTCATATCCTGCGCCCAATCAAGAAAAACACACGGATCATACTCACCATGAAAGATAGGAAACTTAACCTTGCCTTCCCTACGAGCGAGGTAGGGGTCCAGGCGGGGCGGTGGAATTTAGGCATTATCGGTACGGGCTCGCCGGTGGCCGCCTTGAGGCCGTTGGCGCCCATGAACGGGTGGTGCATGCCTAGGTGGATTTGAGGAAGGCAACCATTCTTCACCTCGGTCTTGGTTCTCATAAGGGTCTATGACGGGTGGGTGCCACGGACGGTCATGTGCTACCCGTTCTAAATCGGACTCATCACCGGAGAACTCGTTGAAGTTGTTTTGCTCATCCTACTCATCAAAGTCAAGGGTCCTCGGTTGCCGGGTGGACCGTTGGCGACGGCGTTCGGCACGACCATTCTCACGACCATGATTGTTGGTCGAGTTGGGACGGTACCGGGGCTCTTCCCGAGTTTGACGGTCGGTGCGGGGCACACTCAGTGGAGGTGGAGAAGGGACATACCGTTGATGTTGATGGTCATAATACTGGTGCCGATTTTCCGTATCGACTATGGGCAAGGCATCCGGAGGCGGGTCGGGGAATTCCTCCTCTTCTTCATGGGACCCATTTCCGTCAAGAGGTAAGGGACGATGGCATTCAATGACAGACGCAATCCGGATAACGTTTGATGATCCGGCTCCTAAAATTTTCTTGCCTTTCCGTTGTGCATCGGATGTGGAAGCATTGACCACGATCTCAAACGGATATGTTGGGGTGGGACGTTGGGCAAGCCGTTGTGCCTTAAGAGCTTCTAGCTCTTGTTTCAAGGCAATATTTTCTTGGATCAAGGCATCAAACTTTTATTGTGCCTTTAAAGCTTCCAATTCTCGCCTTATGGAGTCATTTTCGAGGGACAACGAAGCAGTTTCTTGAGCCAAAGGTTCAATGAACTCTTGCGGACCAGAATCTTGAGAAGTTTCCATTTCAACGTTAGTCATTACTCTAGATCAGCACACAATTGCAAGCAATCAAATGAGCAAGGTGACAAGTTATGTCAACTTTACCCAAGTTGAAGTGCGTTATCGGGTTCTACTTTGGGGAAGGCCGTTTGACGGTTAGGCAAGAAAGGCAAATCCAACAAAATTGAACCAATTACACACAAATAAACAAGTGATATTTTGCAAACGTATGTAAGAAAATGGAGAGACAGAAGATGGACGGATTGTTCACTTGGCAAGCTTTGCTTGCTTTTGGTCTTTGACCGTTTTGTAAAATCTGATTTTTCGGATGGACCGGTTTGCCGGACGTCTTTTCACTTTGTGAGTTTCGTTTCTTTGAAACGTTTTGAGCAACACGTTTTTTTGTTTTTTTTTTTGAATCCAAATCCGTATTGATGAAGAGTTTTTTTTTTTGCTTTTCTTGGAATATCGAATGCGAGATATCCGAACTTTTCGTTGACAAAAATACCCCAAGAGATTTGGTGAAATTAATTAACAAAATTGTCGGATTGGGTCGGTTTAAGAAAAAGACAGGTTTGATAAATGGTTTGATGGCAAACCAAATATCTCCTATTTTTGTACTTTTTGTTTGAATTAAACACGGAAAAGAAAAAAAAAATTCAAGGAAAATGGATGAACATGATGAAGAACATGATGAACAACATGAAGATCATAAAGAACAAATGAAGAACATCATGAACAAATGAAGAACATCATGAACAAAAGGCTAAAGAGGTTGAAGATAATAACGTACAAAAAAAACAAGAGTAAAGAGAACTTAGCTTTGATCCCTTTGCTCTGATACCAATTTGATGCGTCCTTGGAGGTAACCAAGGATAACTCCAGATCTAGATCAAGCAAAGCTCCAACTACTCCTTGATTCTTTGTGCAGCGTTGTATCGTTTCAGATCCAAAGGGGCGGAAGCGATGAAGAAACAAAGGTTAGTTCGATCTAGAGAGATCGAATAAGCCTTTTTGTGTGGATCGAAGGTAGATTCTTAAGAAGAATCCTCGAATATGGATTTTTTGGATCAAATATGAGATCCAAAAAAGAAATTTGAGAGATAGAAGAGAGATTTTGATGCCCAAGCTAAGTAAGAGGAAATTCTTCTCAAAACTTAGTAATATTGAACATGAAAAATAAGTGAGGCAAGATATCTCTTATATAGAGAGTCTTGCCTACCTATGGGCCAACGGGCCAAACAAAAATACATGAAGAAAAGCCCAAAAGGAAAAACCTAAAAGGATAAGATCAAAATCTAAAAAGGATAAGATCAAAAGGAAATACTCTTATACGGAATATCCCTTTTATTACATAAAAAGGAAAACATGAAAATATAGTCCGAAAATAAGCTATCTTCATGCCATGGAGTCGGAAAGACGGGACATGCCGCTAACGGAACCGGTAGCCTATGCCATTGTGGTATAGAGACACGGCATGCCGGTAATGGAACCAAGTGAAGAAGTGGTGCGGGCGATGATGGAGCCGGTGGCTCGAGCAATGACCTTAGCTCGGGATCGGGTAAGCGGTCCATCTGAGCGAACCCTAAGAGCCTCGTCCTCCTCGTCTATGGTCAACGTAAAAGGAACATCCAAGGGCGCATCAGGTATTTAGAGGATAACAATATAGATTTTGAAGTGTAGATCCACGAAGGAATTTAATACATGTTAAGAAACTTAATTAGAGAAACATTTTTAGAAAATTAGAGATTTCGAAGTGTAGATCCACATAGAGAAGAAGAGAGGTGAGAGGGTTGATACATATATCTAGCAAAGTATATAACGAATTTGGGAAACACTTTCAGAACATTAGAGATGCGATAAGAAACCAAAAAATAGAAGGATATTTTGAAGATAATATTAATTTTTTACAACAACTCTATCAGCTCTCCTACGCCCTGACGAGCTGATGGAAATCCTCTTTGCATCAGCTAACCTAAACTTTTATACAACTACGATAAGCTGGTTCTTAAACGGGACCTGAGATATCCGATCATCATCCAGCAGTTACCGGATGGTATCCAAGCATCATCCAACAGTTACTAGTTAGTCTTCACCGTAGCAGGTTTCAACAACTTGCTTCCAAGTTAGGCACGGGAGATCTCTCTACAAACTCAATTTGAGTGCACAATATGGAGCCATGATTTTCGTCAAGCACTAGGTTTTCCCAGTATAGCTATAGCATGCGATTGACTTCAAGTTCCTTAAGAATTTGGATGTCGACTCTTGTCTTAAAAAATCGGCTCGGTCCGAACCCAAAACAGTGTTAGGGTTTTAACGTTCATTTAACTCTTTGAGGGTTGTTTGCTGCCGTGACCCGTGAGCCCTTCCTTTTCCCTTTTGGCTTTCTCAGACCTCGTCTCGCCTCGCCTAGACTGCCAAGTAGGGTTGTTAATCGGAACCGGTTCCTGACAGAACCGTTGGAACGGAACCTGTTTTCACGGTTCGGTTTGGTTCCTCTTAATTATTTGTCGGTTTTTTTTCAAACCGAACCGTTATAGAAACGGTTTGGTTCGGTTCGGTTCCTTAAAACAAAAATAGATCGGAACCGTTTATATTTTTAGGTAAACTAGTAAAAGTAAAATAACATAATATATAACAAAAAACAAAAAGTTTAAAAAAGGTATTGGTCTCTTTCTTTGGTATAATGACTATAATATTGTCTTATGTTCCTCTCTCACGTTCATTTGTTCCTCACTAATTCGGTTTCTCTAGTTGTTCAACAACTTCTTTAACTAGTTTGTCTTCAATCCAGAATTTCTTTGTCTATTAGTTTCTGTAACTTAAACTATCAAAAAATTGAATTATCCCATTTATAAGACAATGGGTGTAGTTCGTCGAGATAGACTTGAGGTTTCAATTTTATCTTCCATCGTAGCAGTGCTTAATTACTTATTATACGGCATTCTTGAGTTATTGAGAATTAGAAAAAATTAAGACAAAACATGTAAAATTAAAAACATCTATATTCTTAACAAAATTAAAGTATTTGGACCTTCCTCCTACAATTCATATGCAAATGAAAGTCGTGAAATAGTTCTTGTTAGGTCCAAAACGGTTTCTTTGTAAATCAGTTCCAAACGGTTCCACTCATTAAAAAATACAAGAACGTAACCGTATGCCTAAAATGGTTCGGTTCCTTATTTGGTTCGGTTCCAAACGGTTCCACCTCTTAAAAGTACAGGAACCGAACCGCATAACTAAATGGGTTCGGTTCCTGGTTCCTACATAACCGTTTTAACAGCCCTACTGCCAAGTGCCTAATCCCTCCCCGAGTCGCACCTCGTAGGCTCCAACTCCAAGTGTCTTTACTCTCTTCTGTTGGCCTCTGCCTGACTGTCTCCGTCGCGTCTCAGCACCCCCTCTCTTTCTTCTCCATCCTCAAAAATGATTCCCTGAACTGCAAATTAAAAAAGGTGTGAAATTTATGGATGATTCATACGTATGGATTGACATTGGTGCCTATTTTCTTATTGTTCATCTGTTACTTGTTAGCTTCGCTGATTTATTTCACTCCACGGTGTTCAAAGAGTCTGAAAAACTTGAAGGAAAATGTATCAAGATCGAGGGATATGATTTCAACCAAGGTGTCAACTACCCACAACTGTTTAAGTCCTTTATCTCCACTGGTTTTCAGGCTTTTAATCTTGGTGAAGCCGTTGAAGTAGTTAATCAAATGGTTAGTTTGCTTATATTTTAATCATATACTTTTAAATTTTGTGCTGTGTCTGAGGGCAAAGTCATTTCCCCACTTGTTTATTTTTTGGGTGTTCTCACTATATATTTTGATTTGCTGAAGCTGGAATGGAGGCTTTCAGATGAAGTTCCAGGAGAAGATTGCTGTGAGGAGGAGAGAGATCCAGCCTACAGAGAATCAGTGAGATGCAAAGTATTCTTGGGTTTTACCTCAAATCTTGTTTCTTCTGGTGTAAGGGATACCATTCGATATCTTGTTGAGCATCGTATGTTGAGAAAGGACTGTCCTTTTTACATATCTATGTCCACAATTTTCCTATCAAAACTACTTTGTCAAGAATTGTAGGGACTTGCTTATACTTTTTGATGCATGAGAAGTTACAATAATCATTCCTATTAGCTGCATGGTTAAAATTTCTTTAGACAACCCAAGGAAGTTACCTTTGACTTGTTTATAATCCAAGTCAATGATTAATAATAACTTAAAACAAATTTTACTCTGAATATCTCGATCCCTTACATCCGGGAGATAGAAAAGAATAACCCTTATCCTACTCTCAATGACTTTTCTTCTACAAGTATTCAGATACCATTTGCTTATGGATTTGGATGGACTAAGTAGGTTAAACATTGAAGAAATAACTAAAAGTGAGCTTATAAGTTATAACATTTAATATCATGCCATTCTCTGTCATATAACTATAAATATTTCATAGATGATGTCTTATATTCCTAATGGAATTGAAAGAAAAAAACCTAGACATAATCAGTGATCAATTCTGCAGGTTGATGTGGTGGTTACCACAGCAGGGGGTCTGGAAGAGGACCTTATTAAATGCCTTGCACCCACTTGTAAGTGCGATTTTTCCCTACCTGGAGCTCAACTGCGCTCAAAGGGATTAAACCGCATCGGTAATTTGTTGGTCCCAAATGACAATTATTGTCGATTTGAGGACTGGATAATTCCCATTTTTGATAAAATGTTGGAAGAGCAATCTTCAGAGGTAATGACCTGGTTATGATTTCTCTTCAGCCTTTTCTAACTATATGTTGTTGAAGATGCTATATTGCTATTGTACCTGTTTGCCTGGCTTTTATCCTGTATAACACGCCTTTCTGTCTATGCATGTAATACTTTCTCTTTAATATTCCCATCATTTATCATCAGATGCAAATTATCATACTATTTTTTGGAATTTTTGAATCATCTACTTAATGGAAGTTTAGTTTTGGCAATATTGGTAACTTCTTGGTTTAGTATTTAGGGATGATTTGAGACTTTGAGCAGTGAATATGCTTTATGGGGATTTTTTATCTTGTAGAGGATATATGTTGTGTGTACAAATTATGGTCATCCTGATCATGGTTTTCAAGCATTGTAATTCATTGTAGTTCTACCTTTTGGTTGCAATTTTTTAATATACTCTTAGGGGTTTGTACGATTACAATTGTAGAAAATCATCTGGACGCCATCCAAAGTGATTGCTCGATTGGGAAAAGAGATAAACCACAAGAGTTCGTACCTTTATTGGGCCTACAAGGTAAGGATTCAATTTGGGGTTTGCCTATTGCTATTGACATTTGCAAAAAAAAGATCAGCTTGTCTCGGAAATCATCACATTCTCTTATAGGCTATCACATCTGATATCTTAATCAATCATTCATTGAAAAAGAAAATGTCTCCTATATCTATGAACATTCTAAAGAAAAGTGAGATGCAAGATGGAAGAAGGCCCACTTACTATAGATAGACATATGCCATTGGTAGTATGTCTGCTTCAATAGACTCATACGGGGTGTACAATTTTACAGACATTACGGCATGCTGGTCTTTTTCTTATATTGATTGGAATCCATCTTCAAAATGAATCTCTTCTTTCGTAGATTTGATTGGAATGGGTAATGCATACCAATTTGGATTTTTCAATGAGGAATTGTTGCTGGGTAAATCCATAGAATCCCCCAGAAATGCGCTGTTGTCTGAAATCATGTATATTTAGCAATTGAGAAGCCATCTATATTTGAATATCCAGTCCTGACAAGTTTACAGTCAAAAGCTTATAAGTTCATTGGACACGTCCAGACACTATTTTCTTTCCCTCACTGATTCTGGCTGAAAAGCTTAGTCTTATTTCCCCCACCAATTCTAGCTTAAAAGCTTAGTCTTCAAGGCTTATTTGCCGGGGACAGGGAAAAGGTAGAAACTCCAATTAGGCTGCTTAGTGCAGTAAATTTTTCATAATATAATGAAATTCCATATTGTCATTCTCGTGTAGTTAATGAAACTTTTTAACTCCAGTTTTGTGATCTGTATGGACCAATTATAGTTAATCTTATATTGCAGAACAATATCCCAGTATTTTGTCCAGGTCTAACAGATGGCTCATATGTTATACTTTCACTCCTTTCGTAACCCAGGTCTAGTTGTTGACATAGTTCATGGTAAAATTGTTATTACTAGTCTTAGTGTTTTGATTAATATGCATAATAAAGACTTTTGAAAAATTATGAGCAACTGATGATTTTGATACCAGATATAGATATAAGGGCTGTGAATGGGGAGGCTGTTCACGCAGCTCCAAGGAAGACCGGAATGGTAATTTTAGGTGGCGGGCTGCCAAAGCATCATATATGCAATGCCAATATGATGCGTAATGGTGCAGATTATGCTGTTTTCATTAATACTGCTCAAGAGTTTGATGGTTCTGATTCTGGCGCTCGTCCTGATGAGGCTGTCTCGTGGGGAAAAATACGGGGATCTGCCAAGACTGTGAAGGTAATTGCAAAATTTTTCTTATTTAATTTATATTACTTCAGTCTGGGAAGTTCTCTCATAGTTAAAGATGAACAACTTGCAACCAAGACGCTAGCAAATTAGCAATTGTATTTTCAAAATATAGCTTGTTAGGCAGAAAACAGCACCATCTCTGGTGTGATGTGATTATTTTCATAGTCGGCAATATTCTTTGCATTTTGCTAAATCTGTGTCATTATCTGGCCATTTAACCTTGACTTTTCAGGTGAACATATTTGTAACCTCATCAAACGCTGTGTCTGAAATTTTTGTTTTCCTACACTGTATGAACCAACCGAGTTCTGATGTTCTGGTACAGGTGCACTGTGACGCAACAATAGCTTTCCCTTTGTTGGCTGCTGAGACATTTTCAAGAAAGAGGGCAAAACAATGTTAAAACTTTGATGCTACCCGACCTCGAGTTAGCTTATGCTCCGCGCTTCTGAATTGGTTATTGAGAAGCTAGTTTGATTTTTTTTAGTGTTTTTGGATCGTCTTTCTACTTTGTTACCAGGCAGCACAAAATAGTTGACCAAATTAGCACAATTTCAATGATATATCATCATATTTTGTTAGACTTGCATTTGGCTTTATAATATATACACACACATACATTTAACATGATACCAGAATTCAATCCACTCAAAAACAGTAATAATATGAAATGAAAAAATTTAAAAGAAAACAGAACTTATGCCCCCATGCAGGATCGAACTACAGACCTTCAGTTTACAAGACTGACGCTCTACCACTGAGCTATAGGGGCTTACATATTGTTGAATCCTATACTCGAAATTATACAGAAAATGTTTTAAGAAAACACCTTGGTTGTAAATGGTGCTTGACTTTTCTGGTTAGTGTTCTAAATTTCATATTTTCGGCTGATGTCCTTAGACCATGTACAATGGTTAGTTTTTAAACCCCATCTTTTAAGCTCCTCTCTCCGTCGCATCATCTTACAAAACTCGTTCTACTTTTTTTCCACATTTATGGTTTCTTAATTCTAATTTTTTTAACTCTATATTTATCTACACAACATATTTACATATATATTTTTTATTTTTATTTTTATTTTTAATCAAATTTAATTTAAAAATTATATATAACATGTATAATAAATTAATAATAAGTAAGATCGGTATGTAATTTTTTGTAAGAAAACACTTTATTAAAACTTAAAACTACATTAAAATTAATTTTCAAAATTAAGAATAAAACATACAGACTCAAACAAATAAGTACATGTAAAATCATTAGTAAAATGGCATCATTTATATTATGTATAATGTCTCGTAAAATATTAAACTCCATGCATAATATCCATAATATATTAGTTTATGTGTGCAAAATTAATTTCATATATAATAAATATAAATACATATGTAAAGGGATATATTACTCCTCTCAAAGTATATTTTTTCATAAAATCATATTTAATTTAAAGATATACAATATTGGTGTTCATGGATAGAGAAAAATAAATTATTTATGTTAAAAAAATTATTTTTGTCTAAGCATAATTATTTCAGCCAAAAAACTAATAAAACTATAAATCAAAATCTATTAAAACAAAAAATTCAAGACCATTGATTATACATTACATCTAATGGTCCATATTCTCCCATTATAAGAGTGAATCACAATGTGATAAGTGTCACCATTTTATTGATTTTTATCATCATAAAACCCTCTCTCCTCGTATCTATCTATAAAATGTCAAAATGGGTTTTAACCTCAATCTTATCTATTATACATACTACGTGCTGTGGAAGCAGCAATCAAATGGAACTCCCACAATTTTTTGGTCAATAAATCTTTATTTTTTAAGGCATAAAAAAAAATTTCCTAAACAATTTTTTGGCCAATAAATCTTTATTTTTTAAGCCATAAATCTTTTTTTCCTAAACTAATACACTGCTATTCAAAATTATACGTAAATTTTTTTTTTTTTTTTGAGATTCTCCAAGATTTTATAGGCCAATAATCTTTTTTTACTAAACTAACAAACTTCTATTCAAAATTGTATGTA
>BSUD01000008.1:35762-138155 GCA_033239045.1 Fagopyrum esculentum | reverse complement strand
TCGATGCTTCCACATCCGATGGACGACGCAAAGGCAAAGGTATATTGGGAGCCGAACCATCTAACGGTCGACGGCTTGCCTCCGTCATTGAAAACCACGGGCCCTCCCAAAATGACGGTCATGAGTCCCACAATGAAGGTGACGAGAATCCTGACCCTTCTCCAAATGATTTGTTATATGTTGACACGGAGAATCGGCACAAACGCTATGAGCACAACCGACGTAAGTATGGCACTTCCCCTCCTCCATCTAGTGCTCAACGCACCAACCGTCCCTCCCGGATTGATGACCGGTACCATCATCAAACAAATGACCGCTCTCAACGTCCCGAGAATGATCGGTCCGGACAACGCCGCCAACGGCATAGCCGGCAACCGATGTATCATGATTATGAAGAGTATGATGAACGAGATGACTTTGACGAGTTCTCCGATGATGAGTCGGACTTGGAACGGGTGGCACATGTCCGTCCATGGCACCCACCCATCCGAGAGCCTTTTGAGAACCAGGATCGAGGAGAAGAATGGTTACCTCCTCCTAACCCACCAAGGCGTGCCCCACCTAATCATGGGCGCCAACGGCATAACGATGGCCACCGGCGAGCCCATCACGAAGAGGCATACATGGCACCGCCTCGACCGGATCCCTACCGAGCTCGTAGGGAAGGTAAGGTTAAATTTCTGGTATTTTATGGTGAATATGATCCTTGTGCGTTTCTTGATTGGGCACAGGATATGAAAAGAGCTCTCAAGCATTGCCACTATGAAGAGTATGAGAAAATCGAAGCGGCGACACTTTACTTTGAAGGTGATGCAAAATCTTGGTGGAACCGGTACGAGACCAACCGTGAGAACCGAGGATGAGCACCGGTTGCAACATTTGATCAATTGATCTATGTCATGACTAAGAAGTACGTGCCCGACGACTTCAAAAACGACATGCGGTTGCAAATTGCCGAATTTCAACAAGGAAGCCTTACTCCGGTGGCTTACTTAGCCAAGCTGGAGGACATGCATATGAAGGCCGGCATCTCGGCCTCCGCCTCCGCCCTTCGAACCAAATTCATGAGCGGCCTTAATCCATCAATTCGGCGGCCCCTCGAGATTGTCCCATACAAGGACTTAGGAGCCTTATGTCATGCCGCCATGAAGCTTCACAAGCAACAACTTGAAACGCCTCGATACTCAAGGTATAACTCTTCCACTAGTCAATACTCTTATACTACTAATTCTCGTTCTCGAGATGTTGCTAGTCCCCAAGATTCCGGAGCCGCTAAAGGATCACCACGGATGAGTCAACCCACCCGGCAAGCGGCTACCGAGAAACCACCATACCGTGGCACCGTTGCTCCACCACAAACGCCTCCGGGCCGACCCCAACAAGGATCTCAAACGGTGGCCCGCCCAAGAGAACCCGTGTGTTTCAAATGTAGCGGGTTTGGTCATGTCCAACGTGATTGCCCGAACACCAAGCGGGTGATGTTTGCCAACCCATCATATGACGATGGCGAAGAGGATTATAATGGTGATATCCTCTTGGAAGATGACCAAGATGCTGACCCATACTATGGCATGGAGCCATGCGACGACCAACTTGCTTGCGGTCCGGCACAACCAGGTAAGTTTGCTCTTGTCTCTCGTCGCATTCTTGCTATAAAAGAGCATCTCCCTATTGACCAACGCGAGAATCTCTTCCACTCTCGTTGCTTGGTCAATGACACTAGTCTCTCTCTTATCATCGATGGGGGTTCGTGTTGTAATATTATCAACGAAAAAGTGGTGAAACACTTTAAGTTGCCTACAACCCCCCACCCACAACCTTACGGACTCCAATGGATTTCCGATAAGGCAAGTGACACCGTCACACAACAAGCGTGGGTGACGTTTTCTATTGGCGCCTATGTTGATAAGGTCCTTTGTGATGTTATCAAAATGGACGCCACACATGTATTGTTGGGACGACCATGGCAATTTGACCGTAAAATTTTTCATGATGGTTATCTCAACCGTTACATGTTCCAATACAATGGAAAACGGATCACACTTTTGCCTATGACTCCACAGGAAATTTTAGTTGACTATGCAGAACGAAAGAGGCAACAAGTGATCGATGACACCACTACACCGCCGGCCACATCGGACCCTTCTCGTCGTTCTCCCGATGTTGTGGATGTTCCTACTTCCGGTTCCCGTAATTCCGGCCATAAGGGTAATGCTACCGAAGCAAGAGGTAGTAAGAGCATTGTCCCGACACATGCACCTCCGGTTCCTACCATTCAAGGGCGATGTGAGCCCCGAATTCTTTTGGCCCGACGACATGACTTGACACCGGTCATGGAAGGTAAGTTTCCTTGTTTCTTACCTGTCCCTTTTTGTTTATCTATTTCCCATGACCCTAGTAAAGTGCCACACGAGGTGTCCTTGTTGTTGTTAGAATTTCAGGACATCTTGACCGACAAACTACCACCCGGCTTGCCATCAATCTGAGGAATTGAGCACCAAATCGATTTGGTGCCCGGCGCGTCTTTGCCCAACCGTGCCGCTTACCGTGCAAGTCCGGAGGAGACCAAGGAGCTACAACGCCAAGTCCAAGAGCTCCTAGACCGGGGCTATGTCCGTGAGTCCTTGTCTCCATGTGCCGTGCCGGTCATACTTGTGTCCGTGAGTCCTTGTCTTCAACTGTTCTTCGGTGTTCTTCGAAGATCTTCATCCGTTCTTCAGTGTTCTTCATCGTTCATCATGTTCTATGATGATTCTGATTCTTATGATGAGGATGAAGAATGGTTACCTCCTCCACCGAAGGCCAAGCAAACCAGCCGGAGGTACCAACGGAGAGAATACTTTAAGGAGGAGGTGTGGTTGCCTCCTCCGGACCCACCAAGGCCCCACTGATGGCGTCCTAGTCTCCAAGAGGAGTGGTTGCCTCCTCCAAATCCACCAAGGCCTAAAGAGAGCATCCATGGGTATCCACATGAACACCGACAACATGTTGCCGTCTTAGCCAAAGAGAATGTCGCTCTAAAGCATGAGATAGAAGCTTTGAAGGCACAAATGGCTTCCCTCATGACGGCCGCCCAACAAGAAGAACCTCAAGCGGTGTCACAACCACGGTGTGAGTTAGTTGTCCAACCATTGTGTGATGAAGTCAAAGACGTGGGAAAAGTCATCATTCATGAGGTCTCCCCGGTTATTCCAATTCAATTGGTCAATCCATTACATGGCAAGTTCTTTGAAGATGACAAAGACGAGGCCATTTTTGAGAGGGAAAAAGAATCCAACCCCGACAACGCTACCATTTTGTTGATGGAAAACCAATTTGAGCCGGGCGATTTGAGGTCTGTCTTTATGCTACCCACTCACTTATCCCGCATCTTGCCGTTCCATATTTTCAGCATGCCTCCGTCGTTCAAAGTCAAGACCATTTATGGCATGATGGACAAACTCCACAACACCTCCACCTTGAGGGATTACATATTCAACAAACGCCACAAAGCCACAATGTTGAAGGACTACAAGTCCAAGCCTCCCGACAATGTGCATTCGGTGTTGATTTTCAAGGGTCTTGTTCCTCAAGTGACTCCTTTCTTTTTTTACGGTGAAACGGGGACGTTTCACATTTAAGAGGAGGAGAATGATACGCCCCCGGATGGCGATGCCATCCATGTTCCGGCTAGAAGGACCCGCACATTTTGGAAGACCGTTATTATTATTCGGCTATTTAATAATAAGTCTTTTTGTATTCGGAACTTTAATTCCGGAACTTAATTCCGTGAATTAAATTCCGACCTTTCATATTTTAGGCTTTTCATATTCGGAACTTCATTCCGACTTTTAATTCCGTCATTTATTTTAAGACTCTTTGTATGGCCTCCATCCACTATATAAGGATGGCTTGGCTCATTTGTAATTCATGTCTAATTTGAATACTAAGTATTGAGAAGGAAAACCCTCTTACTTAGTTTAGGCATCACCTTCTTCTCCCACCCTCTTAGAGTTCTTTCTTGGATCTAGTCTTTGATCCAAGCCTTCACATTCGAGGATCCTTTTGAAGGATCAAACCCAACGCTTCTGCCACCCAAACTCACATTTGATCCGATTCAAACAATCAAGAAGGAGTAGTTGAAGTTTCTCCTCGATCTAGACCCCCGTTTTTGCATCACAAGAGCTCCTAGACCGGGGCTATGTCCGTGAGTCCTTGTCTCCATGTGCCGTGCCGGTCATACTTGTGCCCAAGAAAGACGGATCTTGGCGGATGTGCGTCGATTGCCGAGCTATCAATCAAATTACCGTCAAGTACCGCCATCCGATCCCGCGCCTCGATGATATGTTGGACGAGCTCCATGGCGCCACCATATTCTCAAAGATCGATCTCCGGAGCGGATACCATCAAATCCGCATGGCCGAAGGTGATGAATGGAAGACGGCTTTCAAGACGAAGCATGGCCTCTACGAGTGGCTTGTCATGCCATTTGGCCTCTCCAACGCTCCATCCACCTTCATGCGCCTCATGAATCACATCTTGCGCAAATTTCTGGGTATTTTCGTTGTTGTCTATTTCGATGATATCTTAGTCTTTAGCAAGTCTTTGGATGCCCACATCGAGCACCTTCGCCAAGTGCTCGAGTGCCTTAGACAAGAGCAATTATATGTCAATTTGGAGAAATGTGTCTTTTGCTCGGACACCACAGTTTTTCTTGGCTATGTCGTGTCTAAGGACGGACTACGAGTGGACGAATCAAAAGTTCGCGACATTCGGGAGTGGCCTACTCCTACTACGGCCACCATGGTTCGAGCCTTTCTCGGCTTAGCGGGGTTCTATCGACGCTTTGTCAAGGACTTTATCTCGATAGCGGCACCGCTACATGAGCTTACTAATAAAGGTGTCACGTTTGAGTGGCGTGACACCCATGCTCGAGCGTTTGAATCGCTCAAAGACCGTCTTTGTAATGCGCCACTACTCCAACTCCCAAACTTTTCGAAAACCTTCGAGGTGGAGTGTGACGCATCTAATGTAGGCATTGGGGGGGTTCTCCTACAAGAGAATCGGCCCATTGCTTATTTTAGCGAGAAAAACTTTCCGGTCCCTCACTCAACTACCCAACTTATGACAAGGAACTATATGCTTTAGTTCGTTGTCTTAAAACATGGCAACACTACTTATGGCCGAAGGAGTTCGTGATTCATTCGGATCATGCGGCTCTTTCGTATCTCAAGGGTCAAACTACCTTGAGTCGGCGCCATGCGAGTTGGGTAGAGTTTCTTGAGATCTTTCCTTATGTCATTCGACATAAGAAAGGTAAAGAGAATGTGGTAGCCGACGCCCTTTCTCGCCGATATATCCTTCTTGTGCATATGGACGCCAAGATCCATGGCTTTGCTCTTATCAAAGAGTTATATGCCACGGATCTTGACTTCAAGGATATATTTGCTCAATGCCTTGACCTCCGAGAGCATGAGTCTTTCTTTATTAACGATGGCTACTTATTCCGTGCGGGCAAACTTTGTATCCCGCGCTCGAGTATTCGTCATTTGTTGATAAAGGAGGCCCATGAGGGTCGTGGTCACTTCGGTGCTACCAAGACTCTCGCCGCTCTACAAGAGCACTTCTTTTGGCCCCGCATGCGCAAGCATGTGACACGGTTTTGCACAAGTTGCATCACATGTCACCATGCAAAATCGCGCCAAGGTCCGGATGGATTGTATTCTCCTTTGCCTATACCAATGGGACCTTGGAAGGATCTTTCTATGGACTTTGTGGTTGGCCTACCCATGTCAAAACGAGGCAAAGACTCCATTTTCGTGGTAGTCGATCGTTTCTCGAAAATGGCACATTTTATTGCATGTAAGAGCACACAAAATGCTAGTGAAGTAGCTACCCTTTTCTTTGACAATGTTGTGCGCTTACATGGAATACCGCGTTCCATCCTTAGTGATCGGGACGTCAAGTTTGTGAGCCATTTTTGGAGAACCTTATGGGGGAAACTTGGAACCAACTTGTTGTTTTCAAGTAGCTATCATCCCCAAACCGATGGTCAAACGGAGGTGACCAATCGGACTCTAGGCGCTCTACTTAGAGCGACCCTTAGGAACAACCCACGCAAGTGGGAGGACTTACTTTCTATTGTGGAGTTTTCTTATAACAGGTCTCGACACTCGGCAACAAAACTTTCACCCTTTGAAGTTGTCTACGGCCTTAATCCACACACCCCGATGGACTTCACTCCGCGCCCACTAAAAGACGGAGAACACATCACCGGAGCAAGTCGTGCCACTCACATCATTGAGCTTCATGAGCGGACTAGGACGCAACTCCAACGGCGTGCCGATCAACTTGCCACACAACGCAACAAAGGGCGCCGTCCAATGTCATTCGAGCCCGGTGATCTTGTTTGGCTCCACTTAAGGAAGGAGCGTTTTCCATCCCGCCGCAAAGGCAAGCTCTCGGACCGCGGTGATGGACCATTCCGCATCTTATCCCGCCATGGCCCGAATGCTTACAAGTTGGAGCTTCCGGACGACTATGGCGTGCACCCGACGTTCAATGTCAAGGACCTTGCACCATACATTGAGCCCCTATTTGACGAAGGTGAAACGGGGACGTTTCACATCCAAGATGGGGGGACTGATGCGCCCTTGACCCCTATGTCCCAACATGAGGAAGATGAGGCACTCCGGGTTCGCTCCGATGGACCGCTCACCCGTTCACGTGCTAAGGCAATCGCCCAAGCTACCGGCTCCATCATTAGCCGCACCGTTGCTTGTCATGGACCCATTGGATGCAAACCGTGTCTCTACGCCACAATGACTTGAAGCTTGTCAAGCCGGCACCGTTCCGGCGCATTTTCCGCATTTTCCGTAATTTAGCGTTTTGTAATAATAAGTCTTTTTATTTTCGGAATATTAATATCCGGGACTTTATTTCCGGGTATTAATTTTCCGAATTTAAGATTAGACTTTTGGTTTCGGAATTTAATTCGGAAACTTAATTCCGAACTTAAATTCTCAACCTTTCATATTTTTAGGTGTTTCATTCCGGAACTTAAATTCCGACTTTATTTCCGTCATTTAATTTCCGACTCTTTGTATAGCCTTCATCCACTATATAAGGTGATGCTTGGCTCATTTGTAAAGCATGTTTAATTTGATTAAGTAAAGAGAAGTATTTTCCTCCAACTTACTTGAGCATCAATCCCTCTTCCAATCCTCTCAAAGTTCTTCTTTTGGATCTTCGATCCAAACTCAACCACCTTCGAGGGTTCTTCAAGAACCAACTCAACCGACCCACTTCAAGGTTTGATCGATCAATCTAGATCGACTCAATCATACAACTTCCGCCTCCATCTCTAAGCTTCCGCAACCCATCTTCAATTGCATTCGCACTTCAACTAAGGAGTAGTTGAGCTTCAGCTTGATCTAGATCCGGAATACTTCATTGACGTGTCCAAGGACGCATCAAAGGCCTTGAAACCAATTTCAAGGGCCTTGATGTCGATCTCAGTTCTTTGTGAAACTTTGATTTCAAGGCTTTGAAACAACTTTCAAGGGCCTTGACTTTGAACTCCTGCAAAACAAAGTTAGTCACAATACACAACATATAGTGCGAAATGTAAAAGATCGACACAAGGATATGTTTACGAAGTTCGGCTCTAAATAACATACTCTCCGTCCGAGGGTATAGCCTTAGGATCTAACTATCTATTATCAGCTTCAAAGAGTCCTAAATACAAACTAGAAGAAATCCCCTTCTTCTGTCACTGTAGCCAATGCTACGATCTAGCTCCAACTCTCCACCTTGCTATAATAGCCTAGTTACTTCGTAGAGTAACACACACTTGAGTATAACACTGTTTAGATATGCCAATGGAGCTCTTGAGTTTTATTTGTCTCTAGGGGATAAAGCTTTTTAGAAAAAGAGAGAAAGAAAAACTATTGGTCGAATGAAGATAATTTTGGATCGCTTGAAGACTATGGATGTTTCTGTGCAGGCTTGTGTACTTGTTCATCAAACGAAATCTTCATTTATAACCTTCTATGGAGAAGTCTTCTAGCCGTTGGAAAGATGACCGTTGGAGATCACGATTCTTCTCCATGAAGATCGCTCTTTGGTTGAGATGAGATAGACGTTGTAGATCTTCATCTCCTGAGAACACGTTGATCTCTCACTTCTTGATCTTCTCATTTTTGTTGTAACAATCTTCAAATCTAGAGGAGAGAATCTTCGTGCTTTTCGGTTAAGGATCTTTGTAAGATCTTCTTTGATGGTCGGTTGAGATCTTCACTTCATCATATCTTTTTGTTTGAGCGAATCTCTCGTGGAAGATCTTTCTTAGTGATTTGAAATCTTTGAACGTACACTCTTGACTTCTTCGTTCCCTTGGAATTTATTTCAAGGCCTTTGTCGTTTTGAATACTTTAAACTCCTTGTCTTTCAAACTCTTCCAAGGTCCTTTGAAGTCTCTTGCAAAACTTGCATTTTAAATATTCCAAACCACCAAACCAAGCAATACGATATAATAATTCATTGGTTAGTATATCAAACTTCTTCATTTGTGTTTAAGTCTTCCATCAACAACACCTGTAAAACCTTTATAATCAAGGTGGAGTTTTCAAATCCTAACCCTAAAAATAATCTTTTTTCCACCGCGGCGGTATCAAAAATAACTTTTTCCGACAATATCAGAGAAAACTTTGTCTGTAGGTATCAAAGTAGACTTTGACCGCCGGTATCAGAAACGACTTTAGCTAGTATCATGACCGCAACAATTATTGGAGCGGCGGAACAAGCTAATACCGCATCTCCCTGCCCCGGTCCCTTAACATGACCACAAAGATATTGACCCTGCAACTGATGTTCTTCACTAGAACACCATCCTATCTACTTAAAATTCCTACCGCTCTCATTCAACACACAAAACTACTTTGTGTATTAATTCTCTCCCTTGGATCCTTGATTCAGGGGCCTCTTTTCATATGACAAAGTATTGTTCTCTACTTTCCTCACTCACACCGGTAAGCACATGCCGGATCAAACTTCTTAATAGAGCTCTATTCTCAGTTGGACACGCAGGGAACTTATGCCTCAATAAGTCCCTTCACTTGCCTCGAGTATTATATGTTTTGGGACTTTGATTGTCATCTCATTTCCTTGAAATAGTAACTACGAACTGGAATTGTGATTTTATGATAACTAATAAACTTTGTGTTATACATGACCTACTTCGAGGACAATGATTGGAGTGAGTGAAGCTCGTGATGGAATATTGACATCGTTGCATGATAAATGTTTCTCCACCCCTCATGCCTTAACACTATCGACACCTCCGCCCACCATAACTTCGTTGGTCATCCTTCCAACATTGAAACCACTTATCCTTGTAACATCTGTCTTCGGGCCAAACTACCCAGATTATATTTTCCTATTAGCAATTTTCATGCTTTGTCTTTATTTGGATTAGTCACTTAGATATTTGGGGTCCCTATAGCACCCTTTATGCTTCCAGTTGTTCCTACTTTCTTAATATTTTGGATGATTACTCCCGTGTCACTTGAGTTTATTTAATAGAGGGAAAAGTTGAAGCTCCCTCTACAATTCGAAATTTTTGTGTCATGGTTGATATTCAATTCTGTACATGTGTCAAAATCTTTCGTAGTGATAATGTCAAGGATTTTACTTTGTCTTCGTTCTTTTCTTCAAGGCAAGGGTATTCGCCAAGAAACTTTAAGTACCTATACACCACAACAAAATGGGAGGGCAGAACAGAAACATCGTTATAACCTTAATGTTGCTAGAGCCCTTATTTGCCAAGGACAATTACTTTTATCGCTTTGGGGAGAATGTGTCCTCAATGCTTGCTACCTTATCAACCACACACCTACATTTGCACTTCATCACAAAACACCTTACAATCTTTTTCATGACTCCCCACCTTCCCTTGACTATCTTCGGGCTTTGTGTTGTCTTGCTTATTGTTCGATTCTTCCTCAATTTTTTGACAAATTTAAACCTTCGGGTAGAAAGTGTGTCTTCATAGGCTATTCACCTTCTTAAAAATGTTGAAAAATGTTAGATCTAGATACTCGGGATATTTTTGTCACACAAGATGCCCATTTTTATGAGACCATTTTTCCGTTCTCCAAAACGGATTCACATCCACCTAATCCTTACCCTGAAACAAATTCATTTCCTCTTGAAACCAGTTGTTTGACTCCCCCAGCATTGATGACCCTCCCACCGATCCACCCTCAACGGAAACATCAGCGGACCCTACCTTCTCCATTTTTTACAGATCCTTTTCCTGTGTTACCCCCAACGGACACTGCCTTATCACCCACCCTATCTCCCCTACCCACTGACACACTACCCACTTCCTCTTACATACCCGCCCCAATTGCGGACCCCCTACTACAACTTCTACCGACCCCCAAGCAATCAACTAATCAACTCCACCGGCCACCACTACCCCAACAAATCAACCACCCCGTCACAACTCCCGAATTACCAAACCCTCAACCCTTTTACGAGATTATGTTTGTCAAAAGGCAAACCACTTCGATCTCCGATAAGGTCAACTGATACGCCCCCGGATGGCGATGTCATCCGTGTTTCTGGCTAGAAGGACCCGACATCATTATGAAGACTATTAAGTATTTCGGCTATTTAATAATTGACTTTTCATATTCGAAACTTTAATTCTAGAACTTAATTCCGTGAATTAAATTCCGACCTTTCATATTTTAGGCTTTTCATTTCCGGAACTTAATTCCGGCTTTTAATTCCGTTATTTATGTTTGACTCTTTGTATGGCCTCCATCCACTATATAAGGATGGGTTGGCTCATTTGTAAGATATGTCTAAGTTGAAATCCAAGTATTGTGAAGGGAAAATCCTCTTACTTGGTTTAGACATCACCTCCTTCTTCAATCCTCTTAAAGTTCTATCTTAGATCTAGTCTTTGATCCAAGTCTTTCAAACACGAGGATCCTTTTGAAGGATCAACCGAACGCTTCCGCATCCATTTCTAAGCTTCCGCCGCTCAAGTCTATCGTTGATCCAATTTGAACGATCAAGAAGAAGTAGTTGAAGTTTCTCCTCGATCTCGATCGCCCATATTTCTATCATTGGTATCAGAGCTCGGGATCGAGGTCAAGTTTCTTTACAAAATTTTTTTTCTTGATCAAGTTTATTCAGTGTTCTTCCAAGATCTTCAAGTTTTCTTCGAAGATCTTCAAGTGTTCTTCGGTGTTCTTCGAAGATCTTCAAGTGTTTTTCAGTGTTCTTCGAAGATCTTCAAGTGTTTCTTCATCGTTCATCATGTTCTATGATGTTTATGATTCTTATGATGAGGATGAGGAATGGTTACCTCCTCCATATCCACCGAAGGCCAAACAAACCACTAGGAGGTACCGACGGAGAAAATACTTTAAGGATGAGGAGTGGTTACCTCCTCCGGACCCACCAAGGCCGACTTATACCATGGACGGGCACCAACGGTATCCACACCGACAAGCTTATTTTGAGGATACTTATATTGCCCCAAGACGTCATGTTAATGCCAAAGAAGAGTTGGTCGTGCTCAAGGCAACAAATGATGATCTAAAGCGTGAGTTAGAAGCTTTGAAGGCACAAGTTCTTGCACTAATGACGGTTGCCCAACAAGAAGAGCCTCACGTAGAGTCACAACCAAGGTGTGAGTTGGTGGTTCAACCGTTGTGTGACGAAGTTGAAGACGAGGAAGATGTCGTCATTAAAACTTATGCCCCGGTTATTCCAATCCATCTTGTCAATCCGTTATGTGGGGAGTACTTTGAAGATGACAAAGATGAAGTCATCATTGAGAAAGAAAAAATCATCGACTCCGACAACGGCACAATGATGTTGATGACCTACAAATCCGAGTCGTATGATCCGAGGTTTGTCATTGCTATGCCCACTCACTTACCTTCCGGCTTGCCTTTCAATCTTTTCAGCATGACTTCAACGTTCCCCATCAAGGGTCTTGACGACATGATAGACAAACTCCATGACATCGTCACCTTGAGGGATTACATATTCAACAAACGCCACATAACCACAATCTTGAAAGACTACAAGTCCAAGCCGCCTGACTCTGACAATGTGCATCCGGTGCTGAATTTCAAGGTCAAGTTCCCAAAGTACTCCTTCCATTTTTTTGACCGTGCAAACGAGAACGTTTCACATTTAAGAGGAGGAGAATGATACGCCCCCGGATGGCGATGCCATCCGTGTTTCCGGCTAGAAGGACCCGACATCATTATGAAGACTATTAAGTATTTCGGCTATTTAATAATTGACTTTTCATATTCAAAACTTTAATTCCGGAACTTATTTCTGTGAATTAAATTCCGACATTTCATATTTTAGGCTTTTCATTTCCGGAACTTAATTCCGGCTTTTAATTCCATTATTTATGTTTGACTCTTTGTATGACCTTCATCCACTATATAAAGATGGGTTGACACATTTGTAAGATATGTCTAAGTTGAAATCCAAGTATTGTGAAGGGAAAATCCTCTTACTTGGTTTAGGCATCACCTTCTTCTTCAATCCTCTTAAAGTTCTATCTTGGATCTAGTCTTTGATCCAAGTCTTTCAAACACGAGGATCCTTTTGAAGGATCAACCGAACGCTTCCGCATCCATTTCTAAGCTTCCACCGCTCAAGTCTAGCGTTGATCCAATTCGAACGATCAAGAAGAAGTAGTTGAAGTTTCTCCTCGATCTAGATCGCCCATATTTCTATCATCAACCTTCTTCCTCACTGAAATCTATTCCATTGGGGATTCTTAATCATATGAACACCTTTCTCCTGTCTATGTTGCTGCTCTTAACTCTGTCTATAAGGAACAAGAACTGACCTTCTTCAAGAAAGCTGTTGTAAATCCAAAATGGCAGAAACTATGCAAGATGAAATTTCCGCCCTACAACACAACAACACATGAGAATATGTTGATCTCCCTACTGATCGTAGAGCTATTGACTCTAAAAGGGTTTTATGCATCAAATATAACTCCGATGGTTAGATTGAGCGCTATAAGGCGAGTTTGATTGTTCTTGGAAACCGTCAACAAGAAGGCATTGACTATAGTGAAACATTTGCTCCTGTTGCTAAATTTGTCACAACTAAACTACTTTTAGCCATTGCCTCTATTGATAATTGGGAACTTTATTAGATGGATGTTCACAATGCCTTTCTTCATGGTGATCTACATGAGAAAATTTATGTGCTCCCACCTCTTGGATCTCGAACTTCTTTTAAAGTTTGTCTCCTCAAGAAATCTTTGTATGGTGTTCGTCAGACTCCTCGGAATTTGTTTCACAAGTTCACATCTACCCTTTTGAAATATGGGTTTTGTCAGTCCCTTGTTGATTACTCCCTTTTTACTTATAGGCGGTCAAGTATCACCCTTCCTATTTTGATTTATGTAGATGATTTGATCATTACTGACATAAATCCTACTTCCATTCGTAGATTTAAGAATTATCTTCATACTTGCTTTCACATGAAGGACCTTGGACCCCTTTGTAACACCCCAAATCCGTGGGACTCGGGGCGCTACTGGGCTAGGATCTCACAATGGATCCTAACCCTAGCCTAACAATAAGTTCACTGGATCTTACAACAAGACACAAACAGATTAAAACCAAATACATAAACTATATAAATATACATCAAAAGGGTTTACAAAACATCACAACCGAGTACAAAACGGCTAACACATATCCATACACATATAAAACATCCCAAACCCTCACACAACCTAGTGTACGGAATCCCTCGGCTGATCACCCATCTGACTCACCTAAAAACCTCTATCAAATCGATCTCAATAGAAACTATAACAACCTTCCAGTTTATATCTAACATGATATAATATCTTTTCATCCAAACCATACACATAATGACTTCCTCATGCACCTACGGCATGACAAAGAAGTCTATAACCATACACACGTCCCTAAATAAATGGGACAAACACATGTCTCACGGGTACCTCATACCCCTAACAAGTAATCCTGTAAAGGAAGATCTATCTCCTACTGTTTTCACAATCCACTATTAACGCATGCATCAAAAGACAAGAAGTGCATAGTACTTACAACAAACAAAACCCCACTGGGTAAACCATTAACAAGAATGGTACCTGTACAGCTAACACCAGAAGCTCCACTGCATAGCATCATTCAATATCGGATCCATGCTCCTCAGGTATCACTGAGGTCGTTACCATTGCTTCCACTTCCACTCTTTCTGCACCGGAAAGAGGAAGGTCTTGTTGAGAAGAAACACCACCTTGCTGACAGAAAGGGGCCAGATGGCCTAGTTCACCACAGGTGAAGCAAGCTATTGGTGCCAAAGGGCACTCAGAATGCCAATGATCCAGATAACCACAGTTGAAACATAATCGTCCCATCCTTGTACCCTGTGCAGCTAAAGGGTATCTCAATCTTCGTCGTCCACCTTTCATGATCCTACTCCGGGAGGAACTGGTAAAGGCAACACCTTGCCCTGTCGACAGAACTTCGCTCTATGCCCTACTTTACCACACGTAAAACATATAATGGGCGCCTTTGGGCACACAGCTCGCTGGTGTACAAACTTTGCAAAATTAAAACACTGTAAATCTTTGCCAGTCGTCTTGATGGCCATAGGACCACTTGATTGTCCTAATATCTGACTTGGTTCATTATTTATCATCTTTGCTTCTCCACTAACTGATCTAGTCCATTGCTTCTTCTCTGATCTTGAAGCTTCAATTGGTCTTACCGATGTTGGTAAATCCGGTGTAGGACTTCCCACTATTACAGCCTCATATACTTGCTGCATATATTCTTGAAACTCAAATATGCTCATGGAGACATGATCAGCCTCTTCAAACCCGTTCTCCGCCATAGGTGATCTAACAGCGGAAACTGGTCCCTGACTTGACGTGACTGGAGGAAGAGGGGGTGTACCCCTACATCGTCCCACTACAGATACTGCTCTAGTCTGAGCCATCTATAGGATATACGCACCTAAACTTACAAGGCTATATATATGCCATATGTATCGGTATATATATATAATACATCCACACAATCTATAATACACACACATATATATCTACGCTGCAGAGATCCATGGCAGAGGTGACGACTTCTCGTACATTCTAACCCAAAACCACACTTAAAACCAAAAACGTTTTAAAACGTCAAACCCCATATGGGTTCTGTTTATTTTACCTATCAGACCTTATTAGCAGGTATCAAATGCCATTGTTGTCAACCTGGGCTCTCATACCAATTCTGTAACACCCCGAATCCGCGGGACTCGGGATGCCACATTGGGCTAGGATCTCACAATGGATCCTGACCCTAGCCCGACAACAAGTTCACTGGACCTTACAACATGACACTGACAAATATAAAACAAATACATAAAATGGTATAAAATGTACAACCAAAGGTAAAACAACAACATAGCCGAGTATAAAAACGACACCCTCACACAGAAGGTACAAAAGATCATCCTCACGCACGAGAGAAACACAACAAACCCAAACCAACTACCTAATGTACGAGAGTCCTCGGCCTGTCACCCTGCCAGATCACTCAGCAGCGCCTAACATATAAACATCTACAACACGGTATGAAACCGTTAACTAACCATACATATATAGGGTAATGCATAATTGCAGGGGCGGAGCCAGGATTTTCTATGGATGGGCAAAAATTTTAAAAAAATCTAATATTTTTAATTCTAATAAATTATAATTAAAAATCATTCATATACTTAATCTTTAATAAATAAAAAAATTAAATAAAAATACAAAAAACGGATAAAATTATAAATATCAAAATTTTAATGTATAATCATACTTTTATTTATAAATTTCAGATTAATACAATTGTTGACTCAAAAATAAACAAAAATCTAATTTAAAAAGGGTTGTTATGTAAAAAAACTTAAAAAAAATAATTTGAGTTGGGGTGGGCCATGGCCTAGCCAGCCCACCCCTTGGATCCGCCACTATGCATAAGCACATACACAATCACGAAAGGTAAACACATCAACATGCTATCACACATTTACCCATTTTATCATCTTTATATAATGGTCATTCACTTAAATCGTATATATATATATATATATATATATCCATAGATGAAAATATGTGACACGAGGACCGATACATCCTCGCCTCTGAGCCTACTAGCCATCTGGAGTGGAATCGGTCACACAACCCGTGTACCCTATGGGAGTGGTGTTGTGCCCTCCCCGTATACCAGGTCCGGCCTGACTAAGAGAACCTCCCAGACTCCACGGCGGGATGAAAGGGAAAGGTTATCACAGCCACGCATACGGGACAACCATATAAAACATAGGTCGGTATAAACGACATTTGATGCTATCATAGCAACACAATAAGCATACACCACTAATGCAAACACCCAATATAGGGATGATAGCTAAGTAAGTCCTACGGACTTACCTCAACCTCGTACACAGCTCAACCACAACAACCTCCAATCTTGAGAGAGGGGCACTGCCTAATAACATCGCATAAAGATATATCAACCTCTATTCATCAAAGGGGTCACACCTAGACCCAAAGGGATCCATGAGGATCGTATTCAACCTCACAACCTCAATCAACATCAACCTAAGTCCTTAAAGACGTACAAGGCATAAACCGATCATAACCTCAATCAAACACATCCTCACACATCTAGCATGATCCTATACACTCATACTAGGAAAGGAGGTAACAAAGGCATCCTAAGGAAGGCCTAGAAGCAACACACACCTGCAGAACCAAGTGCAACACCAAGCTGGTGCTGGTGGACGCAGGGGCGGCTAGGAGATGGCGCAGGGGCGGCTCACTGCTGGCGTAGGGGCGGCTGGTGTGCAGAGACACACCACTTCAGCTCCTTCTTCACTCTTTTCTTCAATTCTCCACTCTTCTTCACTCTAGCAGCAACATACACATATCACATACATATATACATCAACACAAGCCAAAACATGGCTAGAACAAGATCCAAACCTAAGGAACTAAGCTAAGCTAAGGAAAGAGAGAAAAGATGAAGAGAAAGGGAAGGAAAGAAGAAAAGCCATGGAAGTTTACCACTGAGCTTCCCAGGAGATCAACACAACTCCATCACAACCTAAAGCTGGCTCATAAGCTCAGCAACAATAACCATCAACCACAGCAAGCAAAGCCATCAAGGATCTCTCACAACTCAATCAAGGCTCAAAGAAGAGCAAGATGATCCAAGGGAGAAGAGAAGAGAAGATGAAGTACGTAAGGAGAGAGAGATGGAGCAGGAAAGAGATTGAGGAAACCCTCATCTGAAGGATGAAGGAAATATAAAGGAAAGAAGGGTTAAAAAGCAAAGCTCGGGTCAAAGAAGACGGCTGCAGCCCACCCTAACCCGCAGGGACGGCTAGCCTGGCCGCTGGGGTGGCTCACAAAACCGCAGGGGCGGCCAGCCAGGGGTGTAGTGGCGGCCCTCTGCATCTCCAACAAGGAAAAGCAGCTACATCTCAGCTGAAGCACAGGTGCAGGATCTCTCGAAGACTAAGGCTCTTACACCTTCATCCCACCTTTGTGAGTTAGCCTGAGACTTACCCGGTAAATGTTAGTTCTATCTCCTTAGGTAGTGTGTTGGTTTGAGATTATAGTTCCTTTCCTTAGTTCCTTGAGACTTACCCGGTGAGAGGATCTTCGGTTTGGGATAATGAGTAGTGAGACTTACCCGGTGATCTATTCCCACCTTAGAAATACCTTCCCTTGCAAACCTCAGCTTTGTCCACGTTATCCTTTGAGATCTTGAGTCGGAACCACAACTGAATGCTTTGACCTCTGGAATCTACATTCCTTTATCTGATTATTATATCATCTTTGATATCTTTGGTTTGTTGCTTGCTTTTTATTGAAAACGTGAATTGCCGTGCTTTGTTTTACCATAGTCCATGTGTTCGACCCTAGAGTATTTGCTGTTATTACAATTGATCCGTACACTGCAAGTTCGCATATTGTTTTTGGCTTATATTTTAGGTTATAAATTTAAAGCTATATCTTTCACGATTACACACACGTCTGAGAATGAACACGTTTTTGGCGCCGTTGATGGGGACTTGGTCATGACCAAGTTTGGCTTTTGGTTTTCTTTTAGAGCTGATGCCCTTGTTGCTATTGATTACTTTACTTGAGTGATTTTGCAAGATCTTTCTTTAGGTTTATGCGAAGAGCTCGTGTCGGGAAAGAAGTCGTTCCCTACGACCCTGAACTAGAAAAGACATACAAAAGGAGATTGAAAGAAGCTAAGATGTCTGTTAAGATAATCGAGATCTTGAAGCCAAATTGAAGGACGCATTGGAACAACTTCGGCTGAGTAAAGAAGTGTTACAAAGAGAAAAAGATGAAACTCTTGCAAAAACAGAACAGATCCAAGTTGATATGGCCGAAATGCGGGCTCAGATTCTACCTCGACCGAACCTAGGTTCTAGACCGAGGCAGGATCCTGACCTTGTTGCACCGGCCGAGATACATCCACCACCTCGGTTGCCGGCTATGGTTGACCAAGGTAACCTTTTTGCTAGGGCGCCATCTATCAGCGTGCTCCACAACATGGGCAATCTGCCCCCAGAACTCCCTAGCTACTGATCGGGAGGGGAAGTCAACAGCAGTGGGCTGCGGGAAGCCGAAAATGTCTCTCCAATACTCGAGCGGCACTAAGAAGTTCCGGTTCATCAACCGGTACTTCACAGACTGCTCTGTGGGAAGGTAGGTGAAGGAGCTAACGAACTCTAGGGCCGGCTCCAAGTAGGCTGGGGCTCGGATCTCAGTAAACTGATCCAGCCCGACTGTAGTAATCATCCGCCTAAGGTCTCCCTCTACCCCTATGCAATCAAAAGCGGATACGTCCAGGAAGCGAGGTGCGATCACTGGACGGCTAGCTATACAATCATAATCCACCTGGTGTCGCTCATGGATCACCGGGCGGTAAGGTCTGGAAGAATGGGAAGAAGAAGGAGAAGGAGAGGATCTCTCCCTAATGGCCAGAAATCTGTCAGAACTCATCTTCGATTTACCACTGTCAGGTCACCTCGGTCGGGATGTCAGACTGAAGAATCACCTCGGCCGAGACACAGCTCGACTGGACCGAGGCGAAAACAGTTCGCGATTCAACTTCTTAGAAATCCAGTTCTTTTCCCCCAAAATCACTACAATTGCTTCCTATGGGGTACTTAAGCCTTTCCTTAGCAGATGCAAGGGCAACCAAAGCCCAAATCGAAGCGAATAAACGAGTTAGGGTTCGGTTTTGTTTTTACCTCGTTTCGGTCGAATCGTTCGATTTCTTCGCAGATCTGCACTTGTACTGGGATCCTCTTTTCCTTAATCACATTTTGGAAGCGGAAATCTTCGAAAACGAGCGAAAATCGATAGAGCGAGATGGAAGGGCGCCGCGGTCGAGTCGAAGAGGGTGAAAAGTAAAAAAAAAGAAAATTTTCTCTTTTTATACTGTCTTTGGAACTGCTGTCACCTCGGTCGAGATGGTCTCGACTGGACCGAGGTGGTACGGACCGAGGTGGTACGGTAGAAACTCTAGTCGCCTCGGTTGCTCAAGAATCGTCTCGGTCGAGGTGCTCTGATAGTAACCGAGATGCCTTCGTCTTCTCAAATTCTCGAACTTCTGTCTTTCCAGTTATGCTCCTTTCTTAGATGTTCGTTGTTGTCTGTCCAGAACGCCAAAAACAAAGCAAAGCAAAGCAAAAACAAACTATCTAAGCTAAACTAGAAAAAGGGAAAAGAAAGCAATACCTTGGGTTGCCTCCCAAGAAGCGCTTGATTTAAAGTCGCTAGCTGGACCATGGTGCGTCTCAAACGAGGTATATCGGTGCAACCTCCTCAACCGGAATTTCCGGTTGGTACTTCTTAAGTCTATGGCCGTTGACCTTGAAGCTTCCGCTAGTTTCGCCCCATATTTCAACTGCACCATGAGGAAAAACATGTTTCACAACATAAGGTCCGGTCCATCTTGATTTTAACTTACCTGGAAAAAGGCGGAGGCGGGAGTTGAAGAGTAGAACTAAGTCTCCTTCGTTAAGCTCCTTTGGAATGATACGCTTGTCATGCCACCTCTTCGTCCTTTCCTTATAGATTTTGGCATTCTCATAGGCGTTCAAACGCAGCTCTTCCAGCTCGTTGAGTTCCAATAGTCGCTTCTCGCCGGCCTCTTTAATATCGAAGTTTAACCATTTGATCGCCCAATATGCTTTGTGTTCCAATTCAACGGGCAAATGGCAAGACTTCCCATATACCAAATTATAAGGGGTGGTACCTATGGGAGTCTTAAATGCGGTTCTGTACGCCCAAAGAGCATCATCCAATTTCATGGACCAATCCTTCCTCGTTCTAGAGACGGTCTTCTCCAAAATTGCTTTGATTTCTCTATTTGAGATCTCGACCTGTCCACTAGTTTGAGGGTGATAAGCGGTTGATACCTTGTGGGTTACCCCATACTTCGATAGAAGTGCCTTGAACTTCCGGTTGATGAAATATGTTCCTCCATCGCTGATGATGATGCGTGGAGTTCCAAACCGTGGGAAAATGGTCCTGTTTAGGAACTTCACAACCACCTTGGCGTCATTAGTGGGAGAGGCAATGGCTTCAACCCATCTAGAGACGTAATCAACCGCAAGAAGGATATAGAGGTTTCCTCCGGAGGATGGGAAAGGTCCCATGAAGTCAATTTCCCATACATCGAAGATTTCCACCTCCTGGATGTTATTAAGTGGCATGTCGTTCCTCCTTGATAAATTTCTTGTTCTTTGGCATGCATCACAAGAGACAACAAAAGCTTGTACATCTTTAAATAATGTGGGCCAAAAGAAACCGGAACGTAATACCTTAGCGCATGTTTTATCGGTGCTAGCGTGTCCTCCACAAGGAAGTGAATGGCAATGCCATATGACGCTATTAACTTCATCTTCCGGAATGCATCTTCGAAGCATCCCGTCCGGTCCGCGCTTGAATAGCAGCGGTTCGTCCCAATAATAATGTCGTACTTCCTTGAAGAATCTCTTCTTTTGAGAGTACGTCAATCCGGGCGGTGTTTCCTGGCAAACAAGATAATTCACAATATCAGCATACCAAGATCCCTTGTTATCAGAAAGTTGGTGGATGGAATGTTCCACCAACTGAGGATGAATGTCAGAGAAAGGAGTAAGAAGTTTATTATTCTCGGTAGTCTCAGTTGACATCATCTCGCCATCGACCTCGGTCGAGGCGCAGAGGCGTTGACCGAGGTGTTCTTCAGTCGCCTCGCTCAGTCCAGGAAGTGCCTCGGTCGAGGTACTACAACTGGAATCGAAACTGGAGATCTTCGTCTCCTTGGTTAGCTTCTCAGTTTTAGCTCCTGGATCCTCTTCCAGTGCCTTCAAGCTCCGTATATCTGCATCACAAGAAGCATCTATACCTTCCTCCATTAAACTGAAGCTAATAACTCTTTCGAGTGGATTGTTAATAAGGATAGAGCTCACCAATTCTCTTGATTCTTCTTCATCGTAGATGTTGAAGATATCATCAGTTAGCTGCTCCCCTTTCATGGCTTCAAGCAATGCGAGCTCCACCTCGTCTCCACCAATGTTGAATCTTAACTTGGCGTTCTTGCAATCCATGTTGCAACCCGAAGTTGCTAGAAATGGCCTCCCGAGAATAATAGGAACAGGATAATCTGCGGGAATGTCAAGTACAACAAAATCTATAGGTAGATAGAAGTTACTTAACTTCACCGGAACGTCCTCCAAGATGCCCACGGGATGGGTAATGGAGCGATTTGCCATATAAAGTCGAATCTTGACCGGCTTGGGCTCTCCAAGTCCGATCTTCATACATAGCTCCAGCGGGATGATGCTCACGCTGGCCCCTAGATCACAAAGGGCTTCACAAGTGACATCCCCAACTTGAATGGGAATGCAAAATGAGCCGGGATCTCTTAATTTAGGTGGCATCTTCTCCTTCATGATTTGAATAAGCTCCAAGGATTTAGATGTCATCCTAACTTCACCAAAGTCTTCTAGTTTCCTCTTCCTTGAAAGGATCTCCTTTAAGAACTTCCCATAGGCGGGCATTCCTAGAATGGCATCAAGGAAAGGAATGTTAATATGCAGCTTGTTTATCAAGTCAAGGAACTTACCAAAGTGCTTGTCTAGATGTGCTCTGGCCCTTGACTGGGGGAATGGAAGTGGTGGTTTGTATGCTGGAGGTGGAATATAAACTTCAGTTTTCCCCTCCGCTTTCTGTGGCTCCACCTCGGTTGGCATCTCGGTCGAAGTGTTCTTCGATTGCACTTGGACCGAGGTGGTCTTCGTCGGTACTGGCACCGACCGAGGCACTGGATCTACAGTCTTCAGTCCACTCCTCGTAGTTATGGCCATGATCTGGCCCTTAGGGTTGCTTTCCGTCTTTGCTGGAAGCTTCCCTGGATCTCTTGGCGCTTCATTCGCCCTACTTGCAAGTTGTTGTTCAAAGGCCTTTTGGGCCTTCGAAAATGAAGTCATGGATGTCTCCATAGCACTAAGCTTGATCAAGATAGCTTCCAGAACTGCGTCTTTCTTTTCTGGCTGAGACGAACTTGATCCTTGCCCTTGGCTTTTCAATGGAGTAGAAGAAGAAGAAGAAGGGGAAGAGAGGAAAGGGTTAGAGGAATCGTTAGAGTTGGAGTTTGAATGATTGTTAGTAGAATTTTGGTTGTTCGCCCTCCAGTTGTTGCTATTAGACCCTCTATTGTTGTTTCGGGGACCGTTGTTGTTGTTACGGTACCCGTTATTGTTGTTCCTTTGCCCTTGCTCTTCCTTCTTGGTTTGTGCAACCAAGAGTTCCTTCAATTGTTTCACGTCATTCTTCAAAGACGTGAGTTGATTGTTGTTGGATTGAGTCTCTTGAAAGTTGACTCTTTTAACTCCACCTTCAGCTCCTTGGTGGGTGTACTTCTCCATATGCAAGCCTTGCTTCTTGATGAAGTCCCAAGCCTCGTCAATCGCCATGTCCATGAAGGTACCGGCGGAGAGTAGTTGGAGATTGAACTGGGTGCTTCCGTCCAGTCCCTTGAAGTAAATCTCCAATAGCTCTAACTTTGGAATCCCATGATGTGGGCAATCCAAAAGAATGTCCTTGAACCGCTCCCATGACTTGGACAAGCTCTCCTTGTCCTTCATAATGAAAGCATTAATCTTTCCTCTCATTTCGGCTGTCTTTGAGGGGGGAAAGAATTTCGTCAAGAATTCCGTAGTCATCTCCTCCCATGTGCTTATTTTTCCTGGAGGAAGAGATTGATACCAAGTAAGAGCTCTATCTTTTAAAGAAAAGTAAAAAGGTCTTAGCTTGTAGTTGTTGTTTTCAATTCTCGGAGGTCTCAAGGTCTCCATCAAGATCTCATAGTTTTGAAGATGTTGATGTGGTGATTCCTTCTCCAACCCTCCGAATTGGCATTGGCGAATCATGGATAGAACTTGCGGTCGAAGTTCGTAGTCATGGTCTGCTGAATTTCCTAGGTTGACTCTTGGACGCCTCAGTTGTTGATTAGGGTCCATCCTTTGACCTAGGGTTTGTGGGATTCCTGCAAGAAGAACGTCTCGGACTGGCATCCGAGGTGGAAGTATCTCGGCCGGGGCGTCAGGTACAGGGACCTGCCTCGGTCGAGGGTCATCAACTGGGATCTGCATCGGTCGAGGGTCAGCAACTGGATCTTCCCTCGGTCGAAGTAGAATCTGGTCTCGTATGACTGCTATCTCTGCTTCGATTGCTGCAGTCTTGGTGCGATTCTCTTCTTTCTCTTGCCTTAGTTCTTCCTTGCTGAGGTGTAGCAGCTCTAGCGCCTCTTTCAACTCGGCCGCAAGATCGCGGTTGTCTTGTTGGGCCATCTTCGCTTCTCTTAAGCGTCGCTTGTATGTCTTTTCTGGTTCGGGATCGTAAGGAACGATTTCCTTCCCAGTGCGGGTTCTTCGCATATACCTAAGAAAGAACCTGCAAAAGTCACTCAAGTAGAGTGGTTAGTAGATACGGGGGCAAGTGCCCCAAGAGAAAACCGTACCGACTCGGTCTAGACCAAGTCCCCGGCAACGGCGCCAAAAACTTGTTCGCTCCAAACGGTGTGTGCAAGCTTTAAATTTATAACCCTAGACGTAAGCTTAAAACAAGGATGCGAACCCGCAGTGTACGGGTCAATCGTAGTAAAAGCAAGGAATTCCAGGGGTCGATCACAGGGACTTAGTGAAACAAAGTCCGATAATGGTAAGCTTATGTAAATACTAACCACAAGAGCAATTAACACAATCAAAGATGAATAAGAAGTCAATAAAGCAAACATGCAATTCTTGGGATTAAAGCATCTTGTTGTGGTTCCAACTCAAGATCTAAAGATAAGCGGACAAAGCTGAGATTTTTGCATGGGGAAGGTGTTTCTAAAGTGGGATAGATTACCGGGTAAGTCTCACTACTCACTAATCCTAAACCGTAACTCCTATTACCGGGTAAGTCTCAAGGAATCAAGATAAAGAACTATAACCTCAAACTAACACACCATCTAAGGGAATAGAATCAACCTTTACCGGGTAAGTCTCAGGCTAACTCACAAAGATGGGATGAAAGCACACTCAAACCCCAATAAAGGATAAACCTTTATTACCCACACTTATGATCGTTGGTACACAAACTAAGGAATTACCGGGTAAGTCTCATCCTAAGCTTGCATTGAACCAGGAAAGGTGTAATAAGAATAGGATTTGGCAAACTCTAACACTTAACTCTCAGTTTAGGATCGGATAAGTCACCTCGGTCAGACGAATTCCACCCCGGCCGAGATGTTCATCGACTGAACGAGATGCTTAGGGTTAAGGTTAAAGGCTCGAACTTTCAGGATCCTACTGGAATCTAAGATTATTCTATCATTGTTTTCCCCACAACCTTCAGCCAATTACCCTAGAATCACACAAGGAAATTAGCCACTCATCATCATGAAAATATTAATCAAATATATGGGAATAAGGTGAATATTTGAACAAGAAGAATTTAATGAAAAGACTTCAATAACTGAATCAAATATCACAACAAAAGCGTTCCTTGGATAGCAATCCAACAAGAGAAGACAACAAGGAAGGGAATCTAAGATAATCTTACAAAACCCTTCAAAAAGCTATAAAAGCTATGATCTTCAATCTTCCTTCAACCTTCAAAAAGGTTCTTCAAATCTCCCAACTGGAGAATGGCTGCTGCGGATATAAACCCTGATCGATGGTATAGCGGATCTCCGGCGTAAGCGGGATCGATAGTGGTGTATGCCGGATGCTGGATTTGTGGAAATCCAACCCTTTTTATAGGAAAATAACCCTCCAAAGATAAAGATATCTTAGAAAGATCTCTTCCCATAAAAATAGGTAAAATATAAGATCTTCTTCCTTTCAGGAGCCAAGCCCAAAGATATAAGATCACTTTCCAAAGATAAAAGATCTCAGCCAAGAATAAAATATTCTCGCCGCGTCCTAGGTATTCGCCTCGGTCGAGTCGACGTCTCTGGATCTCCTCGGTCGAGATGGATCTCTGGTCAACCGAGGTGAGTCACAACTGAATGTGAAATCTCTCAAAACTGGTCCAAAGTGAATCTTTAACCCATGGCTATGCTCCCTGGATGTAGCTCCAAATGACTCATGACTCCTTTTGCTCCTTTTTGATGCAAAACGTGCCATTTTACCTACGATTACAACAAAACTAGGTGTAGACCTCGATTCTCGCAAAGGTAGATGAAATGGTAATATAATCATATAATATACATACAAACATGCAGATTATGAAAGATAAAACGTCCAAACAAACCCCAAAATATAGACTATAATTCATGCTATCAGGTTCATTAAGGATTTTTCGAAAATTTCTAAACCGTTGACTAATCTATTGATGAAGGATGCAGTTTTTGAATTTTCAAAAGAATGTTTAGATGCTTTCTACAAGATCAAAGAAGCCTTAATCTCAGCCCCAATAATTCAACCTCCAGATTGGAGTCTTCCATTCGAGATCATGTGCGATGCAAGTAACGTAGTAGTGGGAGCGGTCCTTGGACAAAAGAAAGATGGACGCACTCATGCCATCTATTATGCTAGTAAAACGCTAGATGAAGCTCAACTCAACTACGCCACAACGGAGAAGGAATTTCTTGCTATCGTGTATGCATTTGAGAAGTTTTGTTCTTATCTTGTAGGAGCGAAGGTGATTGTATACACGGATCATTCAACCATTCGGTATTTGCTTGCCAAGAAAGATGCAAAACCAAGGCTGCTTAGATGGATTCTTCTCCTTCAAGAGTTTGATCTTGAGATTCGTGACAAGAAAGGATCCGAAAATTCAGTTGCGGATCACTTGAGCCGTCTACCACATGTCACCCATGATGATCTTCCTATTGATGACTCTTTTCTGGACGAACAATTGCATCTAATGGAAGAGTGTATAGATCACATTTCTAGAGGTAACGAACCTTGGTTTGCTGATTTTGTAAATTATTTGGTTTGTCAAGAAATGCCTCCCGGATTATCCTACGCTCAAAGGAAGAAGTTCTTTAAGGATGTCCGCCAATACTATTGGAATGAACCTCTACTCTTCAAGAGAGGTCCAGATGGCATCATTAGAAGATGTGTACCTGAAGACGAAATGCAAAGTGTCATTCATCATTGTCATTCTCTTCCTTGTGGAGGACATGCTAGTTCTCACAAGACTTGTGCTAAGGTAATACAATCCGGATTCTTTTGACCTTCATTATTTAAGGATGTGCAAACCTTTGTTGCTTGTTGCGATGCTTGTCAATGAACAAGGAACATATCTAGGAGGGACAAAATGCCTCTAAACAACATCCAAGAAGTGGAGATCTTTGACGTTTGGGGAGTTGACTTCATGGGACCATTCCCATCTTCTTGTGGTAACCAATACATACTTCTAGCTGTAGCTTACGTTTCAAGATGGGTTGAAGCTATTGCTTCTCCAACTAATGATGCGATGGTGGTTATAAAGTTCTTTAATCGAACTATTTTCCCAAGGTTTGGGACACCCCGAACCATCATTAGTGACGGAGGATCACACTTCATTGCCTGTCGATTTGGGGCTTTACTAGCTAATTGTGGGGTAACTCACAAGATCGCCACACCTTACCATCTACAAACAAGTGGGCAAGAGGAGATCTCCAATAGAGAAATCAAGGGAATTCTAGAGAAAATTGTCTCTAGAACAAGGAAGGATTGGGCGTTAAATCTAGATGATGCACTATGGGCGTATAGAATGGCATACAAGAATCCCATTGGCACAACACCATGCAATCTTATGTATGGGAAATCTTGTCATCTTTCGGTGGAGTTGAAACACAAGGCATACTGGGCTGTCAAGTGGTTGAACTTTGGCATGAAGGAAGCGGGAGAGAAACGTCTCTTGGACCTCAATGAGTTAGAAGAACTCCGCTTGAATGCATATGAGAACGCCAAGATTTACAAGGAGAGAGCGAAGCGTTGGCATGATAAGCACATCATTCCTAAGGACTTCAAAGAAGGAGACCTTGTTCTTCTTTTCAATTCGAGACTTCGACTCTTTCCAAGTAAGCTTAAGTCTCGTTGGACAGGACCTTATGTTATTAAGGACGTTTTTCCCCATGGTACAGTTGAAGTATGGGGTGAAAAGTGCGGAAGTTTCAAGGTGAGTGGCCAACGACTAAAGACATACTTGCCGGAAATCCAAAATGAGGAGATAGCACCGATTCTCCTCACTTAAGCACAAAGGATAGGTCTAGCTACGGACCTAAAACAAAGCGCTACTTGTGCGACAACCCAAGGTAATGCATTTTTCCCTTTTTCTTAGAATAGATTAGCGTAGTTTGTTTATGTTTTGTTTTTTGTTGGTTTCTTTCCGGTATGTCTTGTGTCTTTGGATGTCTGGCTTGAAGAACAACCAAGATAAGTGAAGAAAGCCAAATGAACGACAAATTTGGATTTTTGGCAAGAATTCAAGTTTCCACGGGCTTAAATAGAAAACCACAGGCGTGGTTTCTTAATTTTTGGCCGTGGAGACCAAGGTCGAGAGCAGCCACGGCCAAAACCACGGCCGTGGAAGTAGCAGGTGGCCGTGGTTTTCAAAATTTGGTTGAGGGTATATAAGGTCGTCTTCTTCACAAACCCACACAACTTCCTCTCCTTCCACGCCTCTCTCTCCACGCCCTTAACCCCTCAACCCCAATTCTACATTCGGTAACCGTTTCGCACGATTCTTCGTCCCAAGTTGAAGCAAACGTCATCCTATTGAAGATTGTGACCACAAACAGTGCACACAATCAACAAGCAAGTGAGATTTTGGATTTCTCAAATCCAAAACCTAGGTTTTTCTCTCAACTCTATCTTTGGTTGATTTCTTTCGATTTCTTCAAAGATATATAGGAAAACTGAACGGAATTGAACATAGAAATAGTCTAGGGCTGTTGCCGCCGAGATTGTTGTGATATTTTTGGTGATTTGCGAAAAATCGTGAGAAACCACGGTCTACCGTACTTTTACACGGGCGTGGTTTGCCAAGAACAAGCCGTGGTTTTTGTGAAAATGGAAGGAAATCGTAGGTCCAGCTGAAAGAAAACCACAAGAGGCATTAGCTCCTCTTCCCAACTCCCTCCCACTTTTCAACCGGTCCCTAAGATTCCTACAATCCATGAGGACCACAAAAAAGTCTACCTAAAAATCCATGAGCGGATTGTTATAGTCCCTAGGTACATAGTCCTTGAGGAATTTGAGGATCTACATGTTGTAGATGACCTTAGGATGATGCTTGCTAGGACTGTACTTACCACATTCGTGGACATTAGTGAAGATGCATATGAGGAGATTAATATGGAGTTCTTGAGTTCATTTGATCACAACGTCGTGAATCGAACGGTTTCTTTCCGTTTGATGAACCGCACTCACCACTTATCCATAGTTCAGTTTGGAGCTTTGTTTGGTTTTGGGGAAACTTATAATGGGACATTTCCTAGGAACACTCGCGCTCGCGAGTTTTGGGAAGTGATTGCTATGGTGGTAGGTTCCGAGGACCGTTGGCAACCCGCAGATTCAAAGGCTAAGTTGATTTACAACTTATCCTTTAAGATAGCTCATAGGATCCTTTCTGCGTGCTTATTCCCTAGATCTGAAACCTCAGAAAAGCTCAAGGCTGACGATCTTTATATTCTCTATTGCATGGCGGCCGGTATCACTCCGGATTGCGCCACCATGCTTGTTGCTACCCTTAGTAAGATTAAGAACAAAGCTAAAGGGAATATTGGATATGTAGGGATTGTTACACACATATCACGTCAGTTGGGGATTGATTTTTCACCTTGTGAGTTAGCGGCATCTGCGAGGTCTCTAGGGCTTCAAGGTTTTATGACACGAAGGCTCTTGATTCCCGCCACCGAGGTCCTCCATACGTCTCCATGCCTTGGGAAGGCAAGGGAGGACGGGGCATTCCTTGGAGCGCTGATTACACCATCCGGGACCGACAGAATTGGAAAGCAACTTTTGTCCCGATGCATGCTAATCTTCTTGGATCTCTTGACTATTATCCCAAGGATGAACCTGCAATAAATGAGGAGGAGGATGATTAGGAGATATGTGGAGATGAGTACCAGGATGCTACAGCTCCTAAGCACTCTTTTTGAGGTTTTCCGGATCAGTCGGCGGACTTCCAGGAGCCACCTAGGAGGTCTACTTATCAGCAGCGACCTTCTGCTTCCTCTTCTTTCCGGCGTGCGAGCATTAGTGAGAGACCGACATGGATGTGCGCGCCGCTAGCTTGGATTGGAGCCCCGCCAGATTGGTTGGCACTGAGGCCGGCTTGGATGGATCAACAGCCTGGATGGGTCACCGGACTTGCGGATTTGATGAGTTCACTTGAGACCCGTTTTGATGCAGCTGAGGAGGAGCGCCGCGGCAATGCAAGGATCCTTCGAGATGTCTACAGGCAGCAGTTTGGGCGTCCATACAATCCAAACTTCTTCCCATTTCCACCATCGCTGCCCATGTGATGAGTTGATTTGTTTGAGTTGCTTCATAGACTTTGTGAGTTTCTTTGTTCTTTTTCCTTTTTCTTTTCTCAAACATTAGGGACAATGTGTAATTCAAGTATGGGGTGGATTATGATTCTCATTGTGTTGTAATAACTTGACATTATGATTCGTTTCTTATCCATGAACATTTGCACCTTTATTTCTTGTCACACGTTTTTGTCTTGCATTTTTGTAAGCTTTGAAAAACCCATAAAAATTTGAAAAATATTGTGCATCTAGGATTGGAAAAGACCTCAATGACAGTATTTCTTGTGGATTGAATTTTTGATGACATTTGTGCGCTTGAGATGAGTTGTGAATTATGGAGAAGTTGAGTATATTGTTTGACCTTCTTGCAAGTTTCATAATATAAAATTCTTGTCTAAATCATGTTGAGGAATGAAAGTTGAAATCGCATGAGAAGTTCTTGCACTTCTTTTTGAAATGATTAAGGCAAATCGATTTTTTCTTGCATCTTCTTAATCCATTTAGCTCCTCAATTATTTTTGCCTCCTTTACCTATCCGGGAATTAGGAAGTGTGTAATGTATGGAATAATTGATGTGGAAGGGCCTTGAAAAGTGTTAATTCAAAGTATAGAAAAATAAGTTTGGGGACATCGAACATGAGGATGACTAACTCGGAACCATTCACATAGCCGAGTGTTTGTGTCTTGCCAAAGTCCGAATGAACGACAAGTCGTAATGGGATATGGTATGTGCGCCAAAGGTTTGAGGCATCTCAAAAATTGAGAATCACTGATCTCCTAGGCTTCGGTTTTTTTGCACCGCTGCCCATACTTTCAAAAAGTAAAGTAAAAGAAAATTTGCATGCAAATCATGATTTGGGAAGCAATGTTCTTCTAGCTTGTGTTGTGTAGTTTCTTTTCCCGGATATTGCACCACTTTACCTTACAAAAGTCCTACCTATTCACGTTTCTTGACCTTTGCTTGAAAGTCCTTAAGATCTTTGGGTTGTTGTTTCACTTAGTGATCTAAATCGGATTTCCCCATGATTGATTTTGACATTACTTTGGGTTATGATGTTTGTCTTGGAGCTTTTGCAATGTATAATGTTTCTTTTGCATGACATGATTCATTTTGTCTGCGTAAAGGTTTTCAAGGAAACATGAAACAAGATTTGAGAGTGATCTACTAAATAGAAGCACAATACCAAAAAGATTTGTTTTTCCCCTTGTTTTGAATTCATATTTCATCCTACCTTGTATCTAGATTTTGAAAACCTTGCTTGGGCACAAGCAAGAGACAAGTATGGGGTAATTTGATAGCATGAAATATGGCATTAGTTTAGGCACATATTTAGGTAGTTTTTCCCCTTCTTTTGTGTACATGGATATGAGTTTGAAGCATATATGAGCACATTCACCTATTATGTTGGTATAGAGATCTACACAAGCTTTGTTGTGATTTTAGGTGAATAAAGACTTGAATTGGAGCATAAATGGAGCATGTAGGCGTGATTGATCATGCTAGACATCAAGGGGATGCATTGGAGCAGCTAAGGAAGGAGCGTAATTGGAGAGTTTTGGAGAACAAAGGATTGCACGCCAATTTTAGGAGTTCCACGGCCAAGTACATAAAACCACGGCCGTGGTTTTGGTAATTATTTGAATTAAGGGCGTGGAGAGTCATGCCGTAAGCACCCACAGTCAATTCCACGGCTGTGGAAATCAGAGGGACCGTGGTTTTTTAACGACCGCCAGGTGACATTTTTGTCACGTCGACATTCGTTGCGGGCTGTTCGTAACCCTAGCTTTTCCTATAAGAAGGCTGAAGAAAGAGCGAAACAGGATACTCCGCACGGGACGCTGAATTATTTGGAAGATTACGCATTTTGGATCTTCACGTACACATTGTAAGAGGAGATTTTGGAGGAAGATCTTAGGAAAGACGCACTTTCCTATTTTGGAGTTGGAAGATCTTAAGATTACACTTTGAAGGCGGATTGACATCCCGTTCTTCTTGTTCTTTAAGATTTGTGAGAGATTTCTGACTCTATTCTATATTCGTTGAACACAAGCACGAATTTTGATTTATTTGAGATTGGTTTTGCATTCATTATTGAGTTTTCAAGGTTCTATCTTTTCTTTCTTCTAAACTTGATTATTGATTAGATGACAATGATTGTTGGCTAAAACCCTTAAGCGATTCTAAGGTGAAGGGTTGATAGTTGTGGCATAGAGGATGATAGATTGAACCAAAACAGATTGGATCTTGAGAGTTGCGAGAAACCTCGTCGTCGTACCTTTCCACGGCCTGTTCTTGAGTTCCACGGCCGTGGTTCCTCAAGAAATGACCGTGGTTTTCCCTGTTTGACGTGCTTTGCTTTTGCTTTGATCCAAAGTTAAAGATTGGCCCTAACCTAGCCTTGGTTTACCTTCTCTAGGTAGTAGTGAGACTCAACACCCTCTACTTAGGTTACGAGTGTCACAACCTTAACCTGTTTGGCTTATCTTTGATTCCCTTGGGTTTGGGCATGGGTATTTGAGAGTTTAATCTTGTCTTTAGAATCCCTTTATAACAAGACTTAACATCCTTTATTTAGAGAGCCTTTGGGTAGGATTTATGGGTTTGGAACTTCATCGTAGAACACCTTACCTTAGATCTATACCATTGCAATCCTAACTCTGTCCTTATATCTTTAGAACATCTTGAATCGATTGCCACAATTGGATACCCGAATCTTTAGAATCGTTGTTTTCCATTAATCTTTACAAAAGCTTATTTACTTTCCAAACGATTTTACGAACTGAATTTGATCCTCCAAATCCCTGAGTTCGTGTCTGGAATTATTGCTTTACTATACCGAGCCGTACACTGCGGGTTCGCTTCTTTGCTTGATTCTGGATCTAAATTGAAGACTTTTCACGCACAATTTTGAGCAAACATATTTCTTGTAAGCGCACAAAATTGTCAAAGAAAAGTGTAGCGACTTTGCTAGCATTTTGTGTGCTCTTACATGCAATAAAATGTGCCATTTTTGAATAACGGTCGACTATCACGAAAATGGATTCTTTGCCTCGTTTAGACATGGGTAGGCCAACCACAAAGTCCATATAAAGATCCTCCCAAGATCCCATTGATTTAGGCAAAGTAGAATACAATCCATCCGGAACATGGCACGATTTTGCATGGTGACATGTGATGCAACTTGTGCAAAACCGGGTCACACGCTTGCACATTCGGGGCCAAATATAGTGATATTCTAGAGCGGCAAGAGTATTGGTAGCACTGAAGTGACCACGACCCTCATGTACCTCCTTTATCAACAAATGGCGAATAGATGAGCGCGGGATACAAAGCTTGCCCGCACGGAATAAGTAACCATCGTTGATAAAGAAAGACTCGTGCTCCCGGAAGTCAAGGCACTGAGCGAATATATCCTTGAAGTCAAGATCTGTGGCATATAACTCTTTGATAAGAGCAAAGCCATAGATCTTGACATCCATATGCACAAGAAGGATATATCGTCGAGAAAGGGCATCGGCTACCACATTCTCTTTACCTTTCTTATGTCAAATGGAATAAGGAAAGGTCTCATGAAATTGTACCCAACTTGGATGGCGCCGACTCAAAGTAGTTTGACCCTTGAGATACGAAAGAGCCATATGATCCGAATGAATCATGAACTCCTTCGGCCACAAGTAATGTTGCCATATTTTTAGACAGCGAACTAAAGCATATAGTTCTTTGTCATAAGTTGGATAGTTGAGTGAGGGACCAGAAAGTTTTTCCGCTAAAGTAAGTAATGGGCCGATTCTCTTGTAGGAGAACCCCCCTAATTCCCACATTAGATGCGTCACACTCCACCTCGAAGGTTTTCAAAAAGTTTGGGAGTTGGAGTAGTGGCGCATTACAAAGACGGTCTTTGAGTGTCTCAAACGCTCGAGCATGGGTGTCACACCACTCAAATGTTACACCTTTATTAGTAAGCTCATTTAACGGTGCCGCTATCGAGCTAAAGTCCTTGAAAAAGCGTCGATAGAAGCCCGCTAAGCCGAGAAAGGCTCAAACCATGGTGGCCGTAGTAGGAGTATGCCACTCCCGAATGACGCAAACTTTTGATTCATCCACTCGTAGTCCGTCCTTAGACACGACATGGCCAAGAAAAACGGTAGTGTCCGAGCAAAAGACACATTGATCAAAATTAATATACAATTGCTCTTGTCTAAGGCACTAGAGCACTTAGCGAAGGTGCCCAATGTGTTCATCCAAAGACTTGCTAAATAAATGATATCATCAAAATAAACAACTACGAAAATACCCAAAAATCAACGCAATACATGGTTCATGAGGCGCATGAACGTGGACGGGGCGTTGGAGAGGACAAATGGCATGACAAGCCACTCGTTGAGGCCATGCTTCGTCTTGAAAGCCGTCTTCCATTCATTACCTTCGGCCATGCAGCTTTGATGGTACCCGCTCTGAAGGTCGATCTTTGAGAAGATGATGGAGCCATGGAGTCATCCAACATGTCATCGAGGTGCGAAATCGGATGACGGTACTTGAAGGTTATTTTGTTAATGGCTCAGCAATCTACGCACATTCGCCAAGATCCGTCCTTCTTGGGCATAAGTATGACCGGCACGACACATGGTGATAAGGACTCACGGACATGTCCCCGGTATAGGAGCTCTTGGACTTGGCGTTGTAGCTCCTTGGTGTCTTCCGGACTTGCACGATAAGTGGCACGGTTGGGAAAAGACGTGTCGGGCACCAAGTCGATTTGGTGCTCAGTTCCTCGGATTGGTGGCAAGCCGGGTGGTAGTTCATCGGTAAAGATATCCTGAAATTCGGAAAACAACAAGGACACCTCGTGTGGCACATTATTTGGGTCATGAGAAATAAATAAGCAACAAGGAACAAGCAAGAAACAAGGGAACTTGCCTTCCATGACCGATGTCAAATTGTTTCATCGGGCTTAAGGGATCCGCGGCTCATATTGTCCATGAATGTGAGGAGCCGGGGGTGACAAAGTTGCATGCGTAGGAACAATGCAACTTTTACTACCTCTCGACTCGGTTGAATGGACATTAGGGGAGGAATTACGGACCCAGAAGTACGAGCACCCACAACATCGAGAGAGCTCCTAGGAGGGTCCGATGTTGCCGGAGCTTTAGTGGTTTCATCTATGACTTGTTGCCTCCTCCGTTGGCATAATCAACTAAACTTTCGTGCGGAGTCATGGGCAAAAGTGTGATCCGTTTTCCATTAAATTGGAACATGTACCGGTTAAGATAATTATCATGAAACGATCGACAATCGAATTTCCATATTCGTCCTAACAATACATGGGTGGCATCCATTTTGATAACATCACAAAGGACCTTATCAACATGGGATCCAATTGAAAACGTCACCCACGCTTGTTGTGTGACGGTGTCACACGCCTTATCGGAAATCCATTGGAGTCCATAAGGTTGTGGGTCGGGGGTTGTAGGAAACTTAAAGTGTTTTACCACTTTTTTGTTGACAATATTACAACAAGAACCCCCATCAATAATGAGAGAGGGACTAGTGTTGGCGGAGGAGATGCAAAATGTCAAGTACAAAAAGAAGGGAGACATCTGCTTCGTAGGACTTTTGACTCATATCACCAGCATTATGGACATCGACCTCTCCGCATGCACATCGGCTGTTGAGGCCAAACGTTTAGAACTGGAGGAGTTCATTACCCGTTGAGTCTTGGTTCCTAAAGGTCATGGTTAATACGGAATAATAATAAACGTCTTCAAAATTGTGCGGGTCCTTCTAGCCGAAAACACGGATGGCATCGCCATCCGGGGGCTTATCAGAGAGGGATTGATGCTCATGTAAGTAGGAGGAAAATACTTCTCAAATACTTAATCAAATTGAACATGTTTTACAAATGAGCCAAGCATCCCCATATATAGTGGATGTGGTCATACAAAGAGTCGGAAAAGTAAATGACGGAAATAAAGTCGGAATTAAAGTTCCGAAAATGAAAAGCTTAAAAATGTGAAAGATTTGGAATTTAAGTTCGGAATTAAGTTTCCGAATTAAATTCCAAAACTAAAAGTCAAATCTTAAATTCAGAAAATTAAGTTCTGGAAATAAATCCCGGAATTAATATTCCGAAATAAAATGACTTATTGTTACAAAACCGTTAATTACGGAAAATGCGCCAGAACGTTGCCGACTTGGCATGACTCATGTCATTGTGGAGTAGAGACACAATATGCTACAAAATTGTGCGGGTCCTTCTAGCCGAAAACACGGATGGCATTGCCATCCGGGGGCTTATCAGAGAGGGATTGATGCTCATGTAAGTAGGAGGAAAATACTTCTCAAATGCTTAATCAAATTGAACATGTTTTACAAATGAGCCAAGCATCCCCATATATAGTGGATGTGGTCATACAAAGAGTCGGAAAAGTAAATGACGGAAATAAAGTCGGAATTAAAGTTCCGAAAATGAAAAGCTTAAAAATGTGAAAGATTTGGAATTTAAGTTCGGAATTAAGTTTCCGAATTAAATTCCAAAACTAAAAGTCAAATCTTAAATTCAGAAAATTAAGTTCTGGAAATAAATCCCGGAATTAATATTCCGAAATAAAATGACTTATTGTTACAAAACCGTTAATTACGGAAAATGCGCCAGAACGTTGCCGACTTGGCATGACTCATGTCATTGTGGAGTAAAGACACAATATGCTACAAAGGGGCCCGTGACAAGCAACAGTGAGAGAAATGATGGAACTGGTAGCTTGGGCAATGGCCTTAGCACGGGAACGGGTGAGCGGTCCATCGGAGTGAACCCGTAGTGCATCGTCCTTCTCATCTTGGGACATAGGGGTCAACGGCGCATCAAGACATCAACAAGAGATTTTGTCGGTTTTGCGGGTTTTTCGGGGATCTTTGAGACATTATTGATAGATTCGAGGATCAAGTGGTTTGAATTCGAGGTTCCAAAGAAAGCAAGCTTGGAAGAAAGAAGAACACAAGGACCCTAGTTGGTGCAAGCCATGCACCAACTCATGGTCAACCATGACCCAAGCTAAGCTGGCCAAAATCTCGGTCCAAGGCTATGAAATCTCGGCCGATATAGCTCCTGGGCCATCTGAGATTTTTGTCCTGAAGATGCTCGACACTTGTCGCACATCTTCTACGTTCGACCTTTGCTTTTCCTAGGTTGAGTGAGGGGTTGTATGTGGTAGGTTGTGACCTTTGCAAGAGGATAAGCCATTATGGGGATCCATCCATTGTTGTGGGGAGACTAAGGAGGAGGAAGAAAACACTCATTGAAAGGAAGAAGAACACACCATATCATATATCAAGAGTGATTTTTGAGGGACTTTTAGTGAGAACTTGTAAGAGCTTGTTAGATCTGATTTGAGATACTCTTGTAGACGTGTAAGTTTTGTTTTTGATTGATTATTCAGCTAAGTTCTTGCTTTCATTTGCCTTTACTTTTCTTTATCTTGCTATGGGGTGCATGTGTGTTTGTATGATGATGTTTGCTCTTATAATGAATGTTGTTGGCTAAGTAGCTCTGATTTTAGGGTGATGGATAGATGGTTATGGCTTGGTTGATGATAAAATAGACTTGAATGTACCTTAGGATGACTTGCATGCTCAAACCCTAACTCATACCAAAATCTCGACCTGTTCTTCATACATTGCGGCCGAGATTCCCTATGATCCACCCGAGATTCTTGTTCAGTTGTTCTTAGTTGATGAATCTGCTTATTAGGATGTTTCAGTGTTGAAATCCTAGTGTTTGTTGAGCTTAATATAACATTAGGGTGACCTATGTTAGTAAACTAAGTGAGGGATGAGAGTTACCCGGTAATTCTCGCTCTTAGGTATAGATGATGAACCTTAGGTAGTAGAGATCTCATAAGCCTCTATTGGATTGAGTGTGCTGGGATCGTTGCTTAAGACTTGCCTTTTCCAAGACTTACCCGGTAAGGAGAGGTTTGACCCTTAGGTAGTGGTCTGGTTTGAGTATAATCCCAACCTAAGCTCCTTGAGACTAACCCGGTAATAGGACCTTGATGCGGGACTAGTGAACATGAGACTAACCCGGTGATTGTTCCCATTAGTGAAACACACTTTCCCAACCTACCTCAACTTGTCCTTAGATGTTTAGATGCTTGAGTCCATGCCATAACCGGAAATCTAAATCTCTAGAATCCGCTTTTCTTACTTTGATTATACACCTTGTGTTTGTGTTGTTTGCTTGATTGATAACCTTGCATGATTGTGATCTTTGATTGATCACCATAAAACCCAACCAAAAACATTATGATTTTAAATTCTTTATTCATTTCTCTTTCTAAGACTAGACTCACACTATCCATGACCATTGCATGATTCAATTTCACCTTAGTCTTTGTGTTCAACCTCGGAATGCTTTCCTTGCTACGAAATGACTCATTCATTATGGGTTCACTAGGTAGATTAGGAGAATATATTGAGTTATAAATTTAAGACTTTTGTGTGCACCTTTGGGAGCAAACAAGTTTTTGGCGCCGTTGCCGGGAACTAGATCTACATTGAGTCATCGGGTCCATATTCTTGGTCTAGGAGCTTTTGCATGTAGCAATGGATCTCTTCCGTTTCCTCAAGAGTGGATCAGAACGTTGCAATGTTGGGTAAAGATGGACCGGAAACCAAACTGAGATGGTTCTCCAAGTATTGAATGGTTGGTAAATCGGGTGGTAGGTCACAACACCTAATAACATGAGATTCAGAAAACAACATAGACACCTCGTGTGACACATTATTTAAGTCATGAGAAGGTGATAAACGACGTGGGACGAGTAAGAAGCAAGGAAACTTGTCCTTCATGATTGGAGTCACATCGTGTCTACGAGCGAAGAGAATCCGCAATTCACAACGTCCTTGTATGGTAGAAACCGGAGGTGTCAAGGATGCGGTCGTAGGAACGAAGGATTCATGACTATCCCCCGTTGTGATGCCCTTGGGATGATGGGCGTTAGTGGGATTGCCGGATCTACTAGCAACGACGATTTCGGGGGAACTCCGTGGAGGATCCTTTCACCGATACTTTCTCAGTGTCACCAATAGCTTGTTTCCTTTTTTCGTTCCGCATAGGCTACGAGAATCTCATGCGGAGTCATACGCAAAAGCGTGACTCGATTCCCGTTATACTGAAACATGTATCGGTTAAGATAACCATCATGGAATGTTCGACGATCAAACTGCCATGGTCGTCCTAACAATACATGTGTGGCATCCATCTTGATAACATTTGATAGCATCAATTATCGTCTATATTTCGGATATGGTTTTGGGGTTTTCTCATCATAATTCTACATGCATGTACACGTATTCTTAGTGTTTATGTCATTATTTAGTTACTTTGTATGAATTGATGTCTACACCACGGTTAATTGTAATTGTAGGGAATATGGCACGTTTTGGGTTTAAATGGAGCATAAGGAACTAAGGAAGCTATGGAGATACATTAAGGAGCATTAGGAAGGACAAGAAGAAAGGAATGAACTATACTAGATGGAAGAAAGAAAGATTCAGATGAAGATACAAAGGCATGCATGTAGATCACTGTTGATCTCGGATCAACACAGTGATGCATTTCGACCGAGATGGCCCACTGGGCCTCGACAACTCACAACCCAAGGAAAATAATATATAATTTGACCTAAAATTCTTCTATAAGAATGGAAGGTGAATGTGAAGTTAAGGAGGCTGGATCTTTGATAGATCGAGAGGACGACTGAAAAGACGGCTATTGAAGGGAAGAAGATTGAAGCAAAATTGCTTAGGGTTCAAAGAACATTAGATTATGAGGATTCGCTTTGTAATTGCTTGTGAGTTTGTTATCATCTCTTTGGAACACATTGTTAGATACTATTTATTTGTTGTTTGCTTTGATAATTGAGACATCTTTGTTGGCTCATTATTCACCTTTTCTTGATATACTTGATATTGCCTTGATAATGATGATTGTTTGCTAAATACCCTTGCGAGTCTAGGGTGATTAGTTGAAGGTTGTGGAATAGACGATGAAAGAGTGAGTCTTTATCTGAGTAGACCCTGAAAGTTCGAGTTAACCCTAAACCGAAACCCGTCTCGGGCTGTTCGTTGAGCATCTCAACCGAGATCGATATAGAACAATACAAGATCGTTCGCAGCAGTGCCTACCTTATGTTTAGGTTACAATTTCCCAAATTCTATCCTTGTTGCACCTTTCTTGGTTTACATGCAAGCCTAGGATGAGACTTACCCGGTGATTCCTTTGCTTGTATACCGATAATGATGAGTGTTAGGTAATAAAGTGATGCGTCCTTGGACACGTCAATGTAATATTCCGGATCTAGATCAAGCTGAAGCTCAACTACTCCTTAGTTGAAGTGCGAATGCAATTGAAGATGGGTTGCGGAAGCTTAGAGATGGAGGCGGAAGTTGTATGATTGAGTCGATCTAGATTGATCGATCAAACCTTGAAGTGGGTCGATTGAGTTGGTTCTTGAAGAACCCTAGAATGTGGTTGAGTTTGGATCGAAGATCCAAAAGAAGAACTTTGAGAGGATTGGAAGAGGGATTGATGCTCAAGTAAGTAGGAGGAAAATACTTCTCATTACTTAATCAAATTGAGCATGCTTTACAAATGAGCCAAGCATCCCCTTATATAGTGGATGAAGGCCATACAAAGAGTCGGAAATTAAATGACGGAAATAAAGTCGGAATTTAAGTTCCGGAAATGAAACACCTAAAAATATGAAAGGTTGAGAATTTAAGTTCGGAATTAAGTTTCCGAATTAAATTCCAAAACCAAAAGTCTAATCTTAAATTCGGAAAGTTAATACCCGGAAATAAAGTCCCGAAAATTAATATTCCGAAAATAAAAAGACTTATTATTACAAAACGCTAAATTACGGAAAATGCGGAAAATGCGCCGGAACGGTGCCGGCTTGACAAGCTTCAAGTCATAGTGGCGTAGAGACACGGTTTGCAACCAATGGGTCCGTGACAAGCAACGGTACGGCTAATGATGGAGCCGGTAGCTTGAGCGATTGATTTAGCACGGGAACGGGTGAGCGGTCCATCGGAGCGAACCCGAAGTGCCTCGTCTTCCTCGTCTTGGGACATAGGGGTCAAAGGCGCATCAGTCCCCCCATCTTGGATGTGAAACGTCCCCGTTTCACCTTCGTCAAATAGGGGCTCAATGTATGGTGCAAGGTCCTTGACATTGAACGTCGGGTGCACGCCATAGTCGTCCGGAAGCTCCAACTTGTAAGCATTCGGGCCATGGCGGGATAAGATGTGGAATGGTCCATCACCGCGGTCCGAGAGCTTGATTTTGCGGCGGGATGGAAAACGCTCCTTCCTTAAGTGGAGCCAAAACAAGATCACCGGGCACGAATGACATTGGGTGGCGCCCTTTGTTGCGTTGTGTGGCAAGTTGATCGGCACGCCGTTGGAGTTGTGTCCTATTCCGCTCATGAAGCTCAATGATGTGAGCGGCACGACTTGCTCCGGTGATGTGTTCTCTGTCTTTGAGTGGACGCGGAGTGAAGTCCATCGGGGTGTGTGGATTAAGGCCGTAGACAACTACAAAGGGTGAAAGCTTTGTTGCCGAGTGTCGAGACCTGTTATAAGAAAACTCCACAATGGAAAGTAAGTCCTCCCACTTGCGTGGGTTGTTCCTAAGGGTCGCTCTAAGTAGAGCGCCGAGAGTCCGATTGGTCACCTCCGTTTGACCATCGGTTTGGGGATGATAGCTACTTGAAAACAACAAGTTGGTTCCAAGTTTCCCCCATAAGGTTCTCCAAAAATGGCTCACAAATTTTATGTCCCGATCACTAAGGATGGAACGTGGTATTCCATGTAAGCGCACAACATTGTCAAAGAAAAGGGTAGCTACTTCACTAGCATTTTGTGTGCTCTTACATGCAATAAAATGTGCCATTTTTGAAAAACGATCGACTACCACGAAGATGGAGTCTTTGCCTCGTTTTGACATGGTTAGGCCAACCACAAAGTCCATAGAAAGATCCTCCCAAGGTCCCATTGGTATAGGCAAAGGAGAATACAATCCATCCGGATCTTGGCGCGATTTTGCATGGTGACATGTGATGCAACTTGTGCAAAACCGTGTCACATGCTTGCGCATCCGGGGCCAAAAGAAGTGCTCTTGTAGAGCGGCGAGAGTCTTGGTAGCACCGAAGTGACCACGACCCTCATGGGCCTCCTTTATCAACAAATGACGAATACTCAAGCGCGGGATACAAAGTTTGCCCGCACGGAATAAGTAGCCATCGTTAATAAAGAAAGACTCATGCTCTCGGAGGTCAAGGCATTGAGCAAATATATCCTTGAAGTCAAGATCCGTGGCATATAACTCTTTGATAAGAGCAAAGCCATGGATCTTGGCGTCTATATGCACAAGAAGGATATATCGGCGAGAAAGGGCGTCGGCTACCACATTCTCTTTACCTTTCTTATGTGGAATGACATACGGAAAGGTCTCAAGAAATTCTACCCAACTAGCATGGCGCCGACTCAAAGTAGTTTGACCCTTGAGATACGAAAGAGCCGCATGATCCGAATGAATCACGAACTCCTTCGGCCACAAGTAATGTTGCCATGTTATTAGACAACGAACTAAAGCATATAGTTCCTTGTCATAAGTTGGATAGTTGAGTGAGGGACCGGAAAGTTTTTCGCTAAAGTAAGCAATGGGCCGATTCTCTTGTAGGAGAACCCCCCCAATGCCCACATTAGATGCGTCACACTCCACCTCAAAGGTTTTCGAAAAGTTGGGGAGTTGGAGTAGTGGCGCATTACAAAGACGGTCTTTGAGCGACTCAAACGCTCGAGCATGGGTGTCACGCCACTCAAATGTGACACCTTTATTAGTAAGCTCATGTAACGGTGCCGCTATCGAGCTAAAGTCCTTGACAAAGCGTCGATAGAAGCCCGCTAAGCCGAGAAAGGCTCGAACCATGGTGGCCGTAGTAGGAGTAGGCCACTCCCGAATGGCGCGAACTTTTGATTTGTCCACTCGTAGTCCGTCCTTAGACACGACATAGCCAAGAAAAATTGTGGTGTCCAAGCAAAAGACACATTTCTCCAAATTAACATATAATTGCTCTTGTCTAAGGCACTCGAGCACTTGGCGAAGGTGCTCGATGTGGGCATCCAAAGACTTGCTAAAGACTAAGATATCATCGAAATAGACAACTACGAAAATACCCAAAAACTTGCACAAGACGTGATTCATGAGGCGCATGAAGGTGGATGGTGCGTTAGAGAGGCCAAATGGCATGACAAGCCACTCGTAGAGGCCGTGCTTCGTCTTGAAAGCCGTCTTCCATTCATCACCTTCGGCCATGCGGATTTGATGGTATCCGCTCCGGAGATCGATCTTTGAGAAGATAGTGGCGCCATGGAGCTCGTCCAACATATCATCAAGGCGCGGGATCGGATGACGATACTTGACGGTGATTTGATTGATGGCTCAACAATCTACACACATCCGCCAAGATCCGTCTTTCTTGGGCACAAGTATAACCGACACGGCACATGGGGACAAGGACTCACGAACATAGCCCCGGTCTAGGAGCTCTTGGACTTGGCGTTGTAGCTCCTTTGTCTCCTCCGGACTTGCACGGTAAGCGGCACGGTTGGACAAAGACGCGCCGGGCACCAAATCGATTTGGTGCTCAATTCCTCGGATTGGTGGCAAGCCGGGTGGTAGTTTGTCGGTCAAGATGTCCTGAAATTCGGACAACAACAAGGACACCTCGTGTGGCACATAACTTGGGTCATAGGAAATAGATAAACAAAAAGGGACAAGTAAGAAACAAGGAAACTTACCTTCCATGACCGGTGTCAAGTCATGTCGTCGGGCAAAAAGGATTCGGGGCTCACAACACCCTTGAATGGTAGGAACCGGAGGTGCATTTGTAGGGACAACACTCTTACTACCTCGTGTTTCGGTACCATGAACCTTAGGGCCGGAATTACGGGAACCGGAAGTATGAACATCCACAACATCGGGAGAGAGGCGAGGAGGGTCCGATGTAGCCGGCGGTTTAGTGGTGCCATCGATAACTTGTTGCCTCTTTCGTTCTGCATAGCCAACTAAAATTTCTTGCGGAGTCATAGGCAAAAGTGTGATCCATTTTCCATTGTATTGGAACATGTAACGGTTGAGATAACCATCATGAAAAGTCTTACGGTCAAATTGCCATGGTCGTCCCAACAATACATGTGTGGCGTCTATTTTGATAACATCACAAAGGACCTTATCAACATAGGCGCCAATAGAAAACGTCACCCACGCTTGTTGTGTGACGGTGTCACTTGTCTTATCGGAAATCCATTGGAGTGAGACTCGTTGTGGGTGGGGGGTTGTAGGCAACTTTAACTGTTTCACCACTTTTTCGTTGACAATATTACAACATGAACCCCCATCGATGATAAGAGATAGACTAGTGTCATTGACCAAGCAACGAGAGTGGAAGAGATTCTCGCGTTGGTCAATAGGGAGATGCTCTTTGATAGCCAAAATGCGACGAGAGACAAGAGCAAACTTACCTAGTTGTGCCGGACCGCAAGCAAGTTGGTCGTCGCATGGCTCCATGCCATAGTAGGGGTCGGCATCTTGGTCATCTTCCAAGAGGATATCACCATTATATTCCTCTTCACCATCGTCATATGATGGGTTGACAAACATCACCCGCTTGGTGTTCGGGCAATCACGTTGGACATGACCAAACCCGCTACATTTGAAACACACGGGTTCTATTGGGCGGGCCACCTTTTGAGATCCTTGTTGGGGTCGGCCCGGAGGCATTTGTGGTGGAGCAACGGTGCCACGGTATGGTGGTTTCTCGGTAGCTGCTTGCCGGGTGGGTTGACTCATCCGTGGTGATCCTTTAGCGGCTCCGGAATCTTGGGGACTAGAAACATCTCGAGAACGAGAATTAGTGGTATAAGAGTATTGACTAGTGGAAGAATTATACCTTGAGTATCGAGGCGTTTCGAGTTGTTGCTTGTGAAGTTTCATGGTGGCATGACGTAAGACTCCTAAGTCCTTGTATGGGACAATCTCGAGGGGCCGCCGAATTGATGGATTAAGGCCGCTCATGAATTTGGTTCGAAGGGCGGAGGTGGAGGCCGAAATGCCGGTCTTCATATGCATGTCCTCCAGCTTGGCTAAGTAAGCCACCGGAGTAAGGCTTCCTTGTTGGAACTCGGCAATTTGCAACCGCATGTCGTTTTTGAAATCGTCGGGCACGTACTTCTTAGTCATGACATAGATCAATTGATCAAATGTCGCAACCGGTGCCCATCCTCGGTTCTCACGGTTGGTCTCGTACCGGTTCCACCAAGATTTTGCATCACCTTCAAAGTAAAGTGTCGTCGCTTCGATTTTCTCATACTCATAATGGCAATGCTTGAGAGCTCTTTTCATATCTTGTGCCCAATCAAGAAATGCACAAGGATCATATTCACCATAAAATACCGGAAATTTAACCTTACCTTCCCTACGAGCTCGGTAGGGATCCGGTCGGGGTGGTGCTATATAGGCGTCTTCGTGATGGGCTCGCCGGTGGCCATCGTTATGCCTTTGGCGCCCATGATTATGTGGTGAACGCCTTTGTGGGTTAGGAGGAGGCAACCATTCTTCTCCTCGATCTTGGTTCTCAAAAGGCTCTCTAATGGGTGGATGCCATGGACGGACATGTGCCACCTGCTCCAAGTCCGACTCATCATCGGAGAACTCGTCAAAGTCATCTCTCTCGTCATACTCTTCATAATCATGATACATCAGTTGCCGGCTATGCCGTTGGCGGCGTTGTCCAGACCGATCATTCTCGGGACGTTGAGAGCGATAATTTGTTTTATGATGATACCAGTCATCAACCCGGGAGGGACAGTTGGTGCGTTGGGCACTAGATGGAGGAGGGGGAGTGCCATACTTACGTCGGTTGTGCTCATAGCGTTTGTGTCGATTCTCCGTGTCAACATATAGCAAATCATTTGGAGAAGGGTCAGGATTCTCGTCACCTTCATTGTGGGACTCATGACCGTCATTTTGGGAGGGCCCGTGGTTTTCAATGACGGAACCAAGCCGTCGACCGTTAGATGATTCGGCTCCCAATATACCTTTGCCTTTGCGACGTCCATCGGATGTGGAAGCATCGACCAAGGTTCCATTTGAATTCGGTGGGACGGTCGTAAGGGTAAGCATTTGGGCCTTCAAAGCTTCAAGTTCTTACCTAAGGGAGGCATTTTCTTCGGTCAAAGTAGTGAGCTCTTGCCTTTCACTAGATTCCTGAGAATTTTCGATTGTGACGTTAGTCATAACTCCAAGATTGGACAAAAAATTGCAAGCAATCAAATGAGCAAGGTGACAAGATAAGTCAACGTTACCCAAGTTCAAGTGCGTTAAGGTTTTACCTTTGGGAAGGCCGTGTGGCGGTTAGGCAAAGAAGGCAAATCCAACAAATTTGAACCAAAATGCACACAAAATCAAGAGAAAATTTGCAACTTGTAAGAAAATGGAGAGATAGGAAATGGACGGATTGTTTATCGGAAAGTTTTACTTGCTTTGGTCTTTGACCTTTTCAAAAATCCGATTTTTTGGATGGACCGGTTTGCCGGACGTCTTTTACTTTTGTTTTTGTGGAATTGTTTCTTTTTGAAACTTTTGAATGCAACCTTTGGAATGCAAGAGATAAATCCACTTTTTCTTTTGAAACAAATCCATTTTTTGAAGAGTTTTTGCTTTGTTTTTGGTTTTTGGAATATCAAAAGACGTGATATACGATTTTGTCAACAAAACAATCCCAAGAAAATGGTGAAATTGATTAACAAAAATGTCGGATTGGGTGAGGAAAAATGTTTTGTTGATTAATGGTTTGATGGCAAACCAAAAATCTCCTAAATATGCTTTGCAAAATGGATCGAGAAAAAAAAATTTTCAAGAACGTGGATGAAGATGCGAAGAACGATATGAATATGATGATGAACAAAAGGCAAAAAGGATGAATATGATAACGCACATAAACAAGAGTAAAGATAGCTTAGATCCCTTTGCTCTGATGCCAATTTGATGCATCCTTGGACACGTCAATGTAATATTCCGGATCTAGATCAAGCTGAAGCTCAACTACTCCTTAGTTGAAGTGCGAATGCAATTGAAGATGGGTTGCGGAAGCTTAGAGATGGAGGCGGAAGTTGTATGATTGAGTCGATCTAGATTGATCGATCAAACCTTGAAGTGGGTCGGTTGAGTTGGTTCTTGAAGAACCCTCGAATGTGGTTGAGTTTGGATCGAAGATCCAAAAGAAGAACTTTGAGAGGATTGGAAGAGGGATTGATGCTCAAGTAAGTAGGAGGAAAATACTTCTCATTACTTAATCAAATTGAACATGCTTTACAAATGAGCCAAGCATCCCCTTATATAGTGGATGAAGGTCATACAAAGAGTCGGAAATTAAATGACGGAAATAAAGTCGGAATTTAAGTTCCGGAAATGAAACACCTAAAAATATGAAAGGTTGAGAATTTAAGTTCGGAATGAAGTTTCCGAATTAAATTCCGAAACCAAAAGTCTAATCTTAAATTCGGAAAATTAATACCCGGAAATAAAGTCCCGGAAATTAATATTCCGAAAATAAAAAGACTTATTATTACAAAACGCTAAATTACGGAAAATGCGGAAAATGCGCCGGAACGGTGCCGGCTTGACAAGCTTCAAGTCATAGTGGCGCAGAGACACGGTTTGCAACCAATGGGTCCGTGACAAGCAACGGTGCGGCTAATGATGGAGCCGGTAGCTTGAGCGATTGCTTTAGCACAGGAACGGGTGAGCGGTCCATCGGAGCGAACCCGAAGTGCTTCGTCTTCCTCGTCTTGGGACATAGGGGTCAAGGGCGCATCATAAAGGTTTATCCTTTATTAGGGTTTGAGTGTGCCTTCATCCTACCTTTGAGAGTTAACTTGAGACTTACCCGGTGATGGTTAGTTCTGTACCCTTAGGTGAGTGATATTGGTTTGAGTGCTCTTACATTTCCTTAGTTCCTTGAGACTTACCCGGTGATAGGATCTTTGGTTTGGGAAAGTGGGTAGTGAGAGTTACCCGGTGATCTATCCCATCGTTGAAACACCTTCCCTCAGCAAACCTCATCTTTGTCCGCGTTACCTGTAGAAATCTTCAGTCAAAACCACAATAGAATACTATGATCTTTAGAATCTGCATTTCCCCATCTTGTTATACATCTTGTCTTTTGCTTTTGATTAGTATCATTGCATGCTTCTGAAGTTAGATTTCTTTGCTGTGATTATTCTCACCGATTCCTTGAGATTGACTCTGAAATATAAGCCCTTACTATGATAGATCCGTACACTGCGAGTTTGCTTATCAATAGGTTTATTATTCGAAATATAAATTTAAAGCTTTGTCTGCACACACCTTTTGGAGCGAACAAGTCTTTAGCGCCGTTGTCGGGGAATTGGTCAAGATCAATCCAGTGTACGGTTGTCTAACTTTGAAGCTTCTTGCTTTGCTACTAATTGTTCCATCTGAGTGTTCTTGCAAAACCTTTTTTCCTTAGGTTTATGCGAAGAACTAGAACCGGTAGATAAATCATTCCTTACGATCCGGAACCAGAAAAGACCTACAAGAGACGGTTGAAAGAAGCTAAGAAGATGGTTGCTGCCAATGATGAAGGAGTAGAAGATCTTCGAGATGAGTTGGTCGATGCTCGAGATCAATTAAGACGTCAAGATGAAGCCCTCATAAGAGAGAGAGCTAAAACTAATGCTCAACACGAGCGACTCCAGACCGACATGAATGAACTAAGAGAATTAATTCAACGAGGAAATGAAGATTCTAGAGTCGTGGTGAAACCACCAGCACTCGTCAATGTGCTACCACTGGCATTCGCTTATGTGCCACCACCACCGCCTCCACCGAGGGTGGAGTCAGTTGACCCATTTGTGGGTATTCCGCAAACACTTGGTCAACGTATGGACCCCGTTCAGCAAACACGCTATCCCGGTGTCAACTTAGGCGATCCAGCTGACATGGAGTATGAGTTTAGACCTCAAGTCATCATAATGATTCAACAGAATCGTTTTGGAGGAATATAGAGAGAATCACCACACCAACACTTACAGAACCATGAGATTTTGATGGAAACTTTGAGACCTTATAGATGTGATAACAACAATTATAAACTGCGTGTTTTCTTTTTCTCTTTAAAGGATAAAGCACTTGCATGGTATCAATCGCTTCCAACTCGAAGAGTGAACACATGGGTGGAGATGACCGCAGATTTTCTCACCAAGTTCTTCCCGCCATCAAAGACGGCAGAGTTGAGGGCTAAAATAAATGCATTTGTGACGAGGAATGGTGAAAGCCTCTTTAAGTCATGGGAAAGGTTTAAAAAAACCTTTTGTTGGATTGCTCACATCATAGGATTCCAAAAATTGATTTGCTAGTGATCTACTTCATGGGTTTGGCTGCGGAAGCACAATTCAAACTTTAATCAGTCTCAGCTGGGACATTTATGGATAAACCAGTTGATGAAGCATGGGACTTTGTTGAAAAACAAACTCTCACAATTGAGATATACTCTCACCGGAGTGTTGAGACAAGAGGTCAAGGCTCAAGACCTCGAGAGCTGAACCTCACCTCTTCTAGCATCAATCAAATCAACGCCCTCAACAATGACTTGAAGGAGCTCTTAAGGACACAAACTCAACAACCCATGGAGTAAGATGTTGGGTAAGTTGGAAAAGGGAACTACCAAAGGAATAGGAACAACAACTACAATACAACAACCACCGGATCTACAACAATTGGAGATCCAATTAAAACAATTCTGGTAATCCTTATTTCCATGTTGATAACGCTCTAACACAACCTTCTTCTTCTTCTACTCCATTGAAGAGCCAAGAACCACCATCAAGCTCAAGTCATCCACCAAAGGATAAATTGGAAGCTATGATCGAGGTGCTGGTAGGAAAGATGAGTGGAATGGAGAGCATAATTACATCAATCTCCAAGGCACAAAAAGCCTTGGAAAGTCAAGCATTTAGCAAGGCCGGAGAAGTTCCTAGAGATCAAGGAAAACTTCCAAGACATACAGAAAATAACCCAAAGGGCCAAATCATGGCAATTACAACAAGGAGTGGTGTGAAGATGATGACATGAATTATATACCATTGTAATCATACATATTCTAGAGGTTTACCTCGATTTACCTTGCATTTAGAGAGAATTTGTGTAATTTTTAGGCTTTATTCATTTAAATACCGGAGATAGAGGTCTACACAAGTTTTGGTTGATTTGTAGGTAAATTCGGTGGATTTGGAAGCAAAAGTGGAGCAAGGAGCATCTAAGGCTATTAGGGAAGTTTAAGGAGTCTTAGAGGAATCACAAAGAGCAAAGGAGTTGTGTAAAAGAGTCACAAAAGGGGGGAAGGAAATAAGCCAAAAGACGAGCATTCTTTGTTGAAGAAAATCGTGCCAATTTGCATATAAATCGGACGATTTTCCCTCATAAAAATCGAGCGGTTTTCTTTGTAAATCGGCTAGCACGATTTTCTTATCTTTCGGCCCAAGAATTAAGACGACTCAAAGCCCATCACTTTTGGACTTGAGAAGTGTTTTGCCAAGCGGCCCATTAGCAAGGAACTATACATTGAAATCCTAGGAACGAAAATCGGAACCTCGCAGCGGGAATTATTTACACATTTGAGAGAGATTGAAGATTCTTGGAAGGGATTGAAGGGAAAGTGCCGGGAAGTCAATCTTTATCATTATTGTGATATTCTTTATTTCCTTTGTGATTCTTTGGATTAGACAAATAGGTTTCGGAACTTTATCGTACGATATCTACTTTTCAAACACATAACCTTGGCAATATAAACTTTGTCCTTTGATCTTTATAAGTGTCTTGAATCGAAAGCCGCAGTCGGATACTTGAATCCCTGGAATCATTTACCTCCTTTATTAATCACAAAAGCTTTTGCACTTTGCTAGATAACTGAAATCGATTTTATTCTCACCAAATCCCTGAGTTCGACTCTGGAATTTCTTGCCTTACTACAGCTGATCCGTACACTGCGGGTTCGCTTTGCTTTAAGTTCTAGATATAAATTTTAAAACTAGTGACGCATACTTTTGAGCGAACAAGTTTTTGGCGCCGTTGCCGGGGATTTGGTCTAGACCAAATTCGGTTTTCGGTTGTCTAGCTTGGGAGCTCTTGTGATTTGATTTGTCTACTTGAGTGATCTTTGCAGATTCTTTAGGTATATGCGAAAGACTAGATCTACCAAAGATCTAATTCCTTTTGACCCCGAATTGGAGAAAACTTTATGAAGGAAGTTGAAGGAATAGAAGACGGCTGAAAATAACGAGAGAAACATCCAAGTGGAGTTGGAAGAATCTCAACTTCAACTTAAGTTGAGTGAGAAGGCTCGTCAAGAAGAACTAACAAGTCATCAATTCCAAATTGATGAACTTAAGGCTATGATGCTGGACATGAAGTTGGAATTGAATGAGGCTAGGAAAAAGAAAGTCAAGCAACCAACTAAGTCCATTAGAGTTGAATCATCCGATGATGAGGATGAAGATATGCCACCACTTGAGGACATTGATCCGGTGATTCATCCCATTTGTAACAACCCTAGACCACCGATTGTTCCTCGCATTCCCGCTGGAAATGTGAGAGTTGCTCATGAAGGGGAAGAACCACGAACTCTTGGGCAAAGAATGGATCCAATTCAGCAACCGCGCCGTCTAGGTGTGAATTTCGGAGCTGAGGATATCCAGGAATTCAGTTTTAACCCATAAGTTATCACCATGGTTCGCCAAAGTCAATTTCGTGGAACAAGTGTTGAATCTCCACACCAATATTTGCAGAATTTCGAGATTCTCATGGAGACATTGAAGGCGAAGAGGGCTACCACAAATAATTACAAGATCAAACCGTTCTTCTTCTCTTTGAAGGACAAGGCTCTATCTTGGTATCAAGCTCTTCCAGCTGGAAAGCTTGCCACATGGGAGGATCTATCTTTGGAGTTCCTCACCATGTTCTTTCCGCCATCCAAAACGGCGGAATTGAGAGGTAAGATCAATGCATTTTCTATGAAACATAACGAAAGTTTGTTTCAATCTTGGGAAAGGTTTCGGGATCTCTTATTGGATTGCCCACACCATGGCATTTCAAAGCTGGAATTGTTAGAGATCTACTACAAGGGGTTGTGATGCGTCCTTGGACACGTCAATGAATGATTCCGGATCTAGATCAAGCTGAAGCTCAACTACTCCTTAGTTGAAGTGCGAATGCAATTGAAGATGGGTTGCGGAAGCTTAGAGATGGAGGCGGAAGTTGTATGATTGAGTCGATCTAGATTGATCGATCAACCCTTGAAGTGGGTCGGTTGAGTTGGTTCTTGAAGAACCCTCGAAGATGGTTGAGTTTGGATCGAAGATCCAAAAGAAGAACTTTGAGAGGGTTGGAAGAGGGATTGATGCTCAAGTAAGTTGGAGGAAAATACTTCTCTTTACTTAATCAAATTGAACATGCCTTACAAATGAGCCAAGCATCACCTTATATAGTGGATGAAGGCTATACAAAGAGTCGGAAATTAAATGACGGAAATAAAGTCGGAATTTAAGTTCCGGAATGAAACACCCAAAAATGAAAGGTTGAGAATTTAAGTTCGGAATTAAGTTCCGAATTAAATTCCGAAACCAAAAGTCTAATCTTAAATTCGGAAAATTAATACCCGGAAATAAAGTCCCGGAAATTAATATTCCGAAAATAAAAAGACTTATTATTACAAAACGCTAAATTATGGATAATGCGGAAAATGCGCCGGAACGGTGCCGGCTTGACAAGCTTCAAGTCATTGTGGCGTAGAGACACGGTTTGCATCCAATGGGTCCGTGACAAGCAATGGTGCGGCTAATGATGGAGCCGGTAGCTTGGGCGATTGCCTTAGCACGTGAACGGGTGAGCGGTCCATCGGAGCGAACCCGGAGTGCCTCGTCTTCCTCATGTTCGGACATAGGGGTCAAGGGCGCATCAGTCCCCCCATCTTGGATGTGAAACGTCCCCGTTTCACCTTCGTCAAATAGGGGCTCAATGTATGGTGCAAGGTCCTTGACATTGAACGTCGGGTGCACGCCATAGTCGTCCGGAAGCTCCAACTTGTAAGCATTCGGGCCATGGCGGGATAAGATGCGGAATGGTCCATCACCGCGGTCCGAGAGCTTGCCTTTGCGGCGGGATGGAAAACGCTCCTTCCTTAAGTGGAGCCAAACTAGATCACCGGGCTCGAATGACATTGGACGGCGCCCTTTGTTGCGTTGTGTGGCAAGTTGATCGGCACGCCGTTGGAGTTGTGTCCTAGTCCGCTCATGAAGCTCAATGATGTGAGCGGCACGACTTGCTCCGGTGATGTGTTCTCCGTCTTTGAGTGGACGCGGAGTGAAGTCCATCGGGGTGTGTGGATTAAGGCCGTAGACAACTTCAAAGGGTGAAAGCTTTGTTGCCGAGTGTCGAGACCTGTTATAAGAAAACTCCACAATCGAAAGTAAGTCCTCCCACTTGCGTGGGTTGTTCCTAAGGGTCGCTCTAAGTAGAGCGCCTAGAGTCCGATTGGTCACCTCCGTTTGACCATCGGTTTGGGGATGATAGCTACTTGAAAACAACAAGTTGGTTCCAAGTTTCCCCCATAAGGTTCTCCAAAAATGGCTCACAAACTTTACGTCCCGATCACTAAGGATGGAACGCGGTATTCCATGTAAGCGCACAACATTGTCAAAGAAAAGGGTAGCTACTTCACTAGCATTTTGTGTGCTCTTACATGCAATAAAATGTGCCATTTTCGAGAAACGATCGACTACCACAAAAATGGAGTCTTTGCCTCGTTTTGACATGGGTAGGCCAACCACAAAATCCATAGAAAGATCCTCCCAAGGTCCCATTGGTATAGGCAAAGGAGAATACAATCCATCCGGACCTTGGCGCGATTTTGCATGGTGACATGTGATGCAACTTGTGCAAAACCGTGTCACATGCTTGCGCATGCGGGGACAAAAGAAGTGCTCTTGTAGAGCGGCGAGAGTCTTGGTAGCACCGAAGTGACCACGACCCTCATGGGCCTCCTTTATCAACAAATGACGAATACTCGAGCGCGGGATACAAAGTTTGCCCGCACGGAATAAGTAGCCATCGTTAATAAAGAAAGACTCATGCTCTCGGAGGTCAAGGCATTGAGCAAATATATCCTTGAAGTCAAGATCCGTGGCATATAACTCTTTGATAAGAGCAAAGCCATGGATCTTGGCGTCCATATGCACAAGAAGGATATATCGGCGAGAAAGGGCGTCGGCTACCACATTCTCTTTACCTTTCTTATGTCGAATGACATACGGAAAGGTCTCAAGAAATTCTACCCAACTAGCATGGCGCCGACTCAAAGTAGTTTGACCCTTGAGATACGAAAGAGCCGCATGATCCGAATGAATCACGAACTCCTTCGGCCACAAGTAGTGTTGCCATGTTTTGAGACAACGAACTAAAGCATATAGTTCCTTGTCATAGGTTGGATAGTTGAGTGAGGGACCGGAAAGTTTTTCGCTAAAATAAGCAATGGGCCGATTCTCTTGTAGGAGAACCCCCCCAATGCCTACATTAGATGCGTCACACTTCACCTCGAAGGTTTTCGAAAAGTTTGGGAGTTGGAGTAGTGGCGCATTACAAAGACGGTCTTTGAGCGACTCAAACGCTCGAGCATGGGTGTCACGCCACTCAAATGTGACACCTTTATTAGTAAGCTCGTGTAGCGGTGCCGCTATCGAGCTAAAGTCCTTGACAAAGCGTCGATAGAAGCCCGCTAAGCCGAGAAAGGCTCGAACCATGGTGGCCGTAGTAGGAGTAGGCCACTCCCGAATGGCGCGAACTTTTGATTCGTCCACCCGTAGTCCGTCCTTAGACACGACATAGCCAAGAAAAATTGTGGTGTCCGAGCAAAAGACACATTTCTCCAAATTGACAAATAATTGCTCTTGTCTAAGGCACTCGAGCACTTGGCGAAGGTGCTCGATGTGTGCATCCAAAGACTTGCTAAAGACTAAGATATCATCGAAATAAACAACAACGAAAATACCGAGAAATTTGCGCAAGACGTGATTCATGAGGCGCATGAAGGTGGATGGAGCGTTGGAGAGGCCAAATGGCATAACAAGCCACTCGTAGAGGCCATGCTTCGTCTTGAAAGCCGTCTTCCATTCGTCACCTTCGGCCATGCGGATTTGATGGTATCCGCTCCGGAGATCGATCTTTGAGAAGATAGTGGCGCCATGGAGCTCGTCCAACATATCATCAAGGCGCGGGATCGGATGACGATACTTGACGGTGATTTGATTGATGGCTCGGCAATCTACACACATCCGCCAAGATCCGTCTTTTTTGGGCACAAGTATGACCGGCACGGCACATGGAGACAAGGACTCACGGACATAGCCCCGGTCTAGGAGCTCTTGGACTTGGCGTTGTAGCTCCTTGGTCTCCTCCGGACTTGCACGGTAAGCGGCACGGTTGGGCAAAGACGCGCCGGGCACCAAATCGATTTGGTGCTCAATTCCTCGGATTGGTGGCAAGCCGGGTGGTAGTTTGTCGGTCAAGATGTCCTGAAATTCAGACAACAACAAGGACACCTCGTGCGGCACATTACTAGGGTCATGGGAAATAGATAAACAAAAAGGGACAAGTAAGAAACAAGGAAACTTACCTTCCATGACCGGTGTCAAGTCATGTCGTCGGGCCAAAAGAATTCGGGGCTCACATCGCCCTTGAATGGTAGGAACCGGAGGTGCATGTGTCGGGACAATGCTCTTACTACCTCTTGCTTCGGTAGCATTACCCTTATGGCCGGAATTACGGGAACCGGAAGTAGGCACATCCCCAACATCGGGAGAACGACGAGAAGGGTCCAATGTGGCCGTCGGTGTAGTGGTGTCATCTATCACTTGTTGCCTCTTTCGTTCTGCATAGTCAACTAAAATTTCCTGTGGAGTCATAGGCAAAAGTGTGATCCGTTTTCCATTGTATTGGAACATGTAACGGTTGAGATAACCATCATGAAAAGTTTTTCGGTCAAATTGCCATGGTCGTCCCAACAATACATGTGTGGCGTCCATTTTGATAACATCACAAAGGACCTTATCAACATAGGCGCCAATAGAAAACGTCACCCACGCTTGTTGTGTGACGGTGTCACTTGCCTTATCGGAAATCCATTGGAGTCCGTAAGGTTGTGGGTGGGGGGTTGTAGGCAACTTAAAGTGTTTCACCACTTTTTCGTTGATAATATTACAACACGAACCCCCATCGATGATAAGAGAGAGACTAGTGTCATTGACCAAGCAACGAGAGTGGAAGAGATTCTCGCGTTGGTCAATAGGGAGATGCTCTTTTATAGCAAGAATGCGACGAGAGACAAGAGCAAACTTACCTGGTTGTGCCGGACCGCAAGCAAGTTGGTCGTCGCATGGCTCCATGCCATAGTATGGGTCGGCATCTTGGTCATCTTCCAAAAGGATATCACCATTATAATCCTCTTCGCCATCATCATATGATGGGTTGGCAAACATCACCCGCTTGGTGTTCGGGCAATCACGTTGGACATGACCAAACCCGCTACATTTGAAACACACGGGTTCTCTTGGGCGGGCCACCGTTTGAGATCCTTGTTGGGGTCGGCCCGGAGGCGTTTGTGGTGGAGCAACGGTGCCACGGTATGGTGGTTTCTCGGTAGCCGCTAGCCGGGTGGGTTGACTCATCCGTGGTGATCCTTTAGCGGCTCCGGAATCTTGGGGACTAGAAACATCTCGAGAACGAGAATTAGTGGTATAAGAGTATTGACTGGTGGAGGAGTTATACCTTGAGTATCGAGGCGTTTCTAGTTGTTGCTTGTGAAGTTTCATGGCGGCATGACATAAGGCTCCCAAGTCCTTGTATGGGACAATCTCGAGGGGGCGCCGGATTGACGGATTAAGGCCGCTCATGAATTTGGTTCGAAGGGCAGAGGCGGAGGCCGAGATGCCGGCCTTCATATGCATGTCCTCCAGCTTGGCTAAGTAAGCCACCGGAGTAAGGCTTCCTTGTTGGAATTCGGCAATTTGCAACCGCATGTCGTTTTTAAAGTCGTCGGGCACGTACTTCTTAGTCATGACATAGATCAATTGATCAAATGTCGCAACCGGTGCCCATCCTCGGTTCTCACGGTTGGTCTCGTACCGGTTCCACCAAGATTTTGCATCACCTTCAAAGTAAAGTGTTGCCGCTTCGATTTTCTCGTACTCTTCATAATGGCAATGCTTGAGAGCTCTTTTCATATCCTGTGCCCAATCAAGAAACGCACAAGGATCATATTCACCATAAAATACCGGAAATTTAACCTTACCTTCCCTACGAGCTCGGTAGGGGTCCGGTCGGGGTGGTGCTAGATAGGCGTCGTCGTGATGGGCTCGCCGGTGGCCATCGTTATGCCTTTGGCGTCCATGATTATGTGGTGCACGCCTTTGTGGGTTAGGAGGAGGCAACCATTCTTCTCCTCGATCCTGGTTCTCAAAAGGCTCTCGGATGGGTGGGTGCCATGGGCGGACATGTGCCACCCGTTCCAAGTCCGACTCATCATCGGAGAACTCGTCAAAGTCATCTCGTTCATCATACTCTTCATAATCATGATGCATCGGTTGCCGGCTATGCCGTTGGCGGCGTTGTCCGGACCGATCATTCTCGGGCCGTTGAGAGCGGTCATTTGTTTGATGATGGTACCGGTCATCAATCCGGGAGGGACGGTTGGTGCGTTGGGCACTAGATGGAGGAGGGGAAGAGCCATACTTACGTCGGTTATGCTCATAGCGTTTGTGCCGATTCTCCGTGTCAACATATAACAAATCGTTTGGAGAAGGGTCGGGATTCTCGTCACCTTCATTGTGGGACTCATGACCGTCATTTTGGGAGGGACCGTGGTTTTCAATGACGGAGGCAAGCCGTCGACCGTTAGATGGTTCGGCTCCCAAGATACCTTTTCCTTTGCGACGTCCATCGGATGTGGAAGCATCGACCAAGGTTCCATTTGGATTCGGTGGAGCGGTCGTAAGTGCGAGCATTTGGGCCTTCAACGTTTCAAGCTCTTGCCTTAGGGAGGCATTTTCTTCGGTCAAAGTAGTGATCTCATGCCTGTCACTAGATTCCTGAGAATTTTCAATTGTGACGTTAGTCATAACTCCAAGATTGGACACAAATTTGCAAGCAATCAAATGAGCAAGGTGACAAGATAAGTCAACGTTACCCAAGTTCAAGTGCGTTAGGGTTCTACCTTTGGGAAAGCCGTTTGGCGGTTAGGCAAGGAAGGCAAATCCAACAAATTTGAACCAAAATGCACACAATTTCAAGAGAAAAATTTGCAACTTGTGAGAAAATGGAGAGGTAGGAAATGGACGGATCGTTTATCGGCAAGTTTTACTTGCTTTGGTCTTTGACCTTTTCAAAAATCCGATTTTTCGGATGGACCGGTTTGCCGGACGTCTTTTACTTTTGTTTTTGTGGAAATGTTTCTTTTTGAAACTTTTGAATGCAACCTTTGGAATGCAAGAGATGAATCCACTTTTCTTTGAAACAAATCCGTTTTTTGAAGAGTTTTTGCTTTGTTTTTGGTTTTTGGAATATCAAAAGGCGTGATATCCGATTTTGTCAACAAAAAAATCCCAAGAAAATGGTGAAATTGATTAACAAAAATGTCGGATTGGGTAAGGAAAAATGTTTTGTTGATTAATGGTTTGATGGCAAACCAAAAATCTCCTAAATTTGCTTTGCAAAATGGATTGAGAAAAAAATTTTTCAAGAACGTGGATGAAGATGCGAAGAACAAGATGAAGGTGGTGATGAACAAAAGGCAAAAAGGATGAGTATAATAACGCACAAAAACAAGAGTAAAGAAAACTTAGCTTAGATCCCTTTGCTCTGATACCAATTTGATGCGTCCTTGGACACGTCAATGAATGATTCCGGATCTAGATCAAGCTGAAGCTCAACTACTCCTTAGTTGAAGTGCGAATGCAATTGAAGATGGGTTGCGGAAGCTTAGAGATGGAGGCGGAAGTTGTATGATTGAGTCGATCTAGATTGATCGATCAACCCTTGAAGTGGGTCGGTTGAGTTGGTTCTTGAAGAACCCTCGAAGATGGTTGAGTTTGGATCGAAGATCCAAAAGAAGAACTTTGAGAGGGTTGGAAGAGGGATTGATGCTCAAGTAAGTTGGAGGAAAATACTTCTCTTTACTTAATCAAATTGAACATGCCTTACAAATGAGCCAAGCATCACCTTATATAGTGGATGAAGGCTATACAAAGAGTCGGAAATTAAATGACGGAAATAAAGTCGGAATTTAAGTTCCGGAATGAAACACCCAAAAATGAAAGGTTGAGAATTTAAGTTCGGAATTAAGTTCCGAATTAAATTCCGAAACCAAAAGTCTAATCTTAAATTCGGAAAATTAATACCCGGAAATAAAGTCCCGGAAATTAATATTCCGAAAATAAAAAGACTTATTATTACAAAACGCTAAATTATGGATAATGCGGAAAATGCGCCGGAACGGTGCCGGCTTGACAAGCTTCAAGTCATTGTGGCGTAGAGACACGGTTTGCATCCAATGGGTCCGTGACAAGCAATGGTGCGGCTAATGATGGAGCCGGTAGCTTGGGCGATTGCCTTAGCACGTGAACGGGTGAGCGGTCCATCGGAGCGAACCCGGAGTGCCTCGTCTTCCTCATGTTCGGACATAGGGGTCAAGGGCGCATCAGGTTGGATGTGGAAACACAATTCAATCTCCAATCTCTCTCTTGTGGTACATTCATGGACATGAGAGAAGATGATGCTTGAGACTTCATTGAGAAGCAAGCCCAAGTGATTGAGAAGTATTCCCACCGGAAGGTGGATCCAAATAGCCGAAATCAAGGAGATTCGGGAGCTAAGTTGAATGAAGCTGCGCAAACACAAATATTCTCCCTCAACAATGAGATCGAAGAGTTGAAGGAAGTCATCAAAACTAGCCTTTAAAAGGCGAAGGAGCAACAAGCCAACTATATGGGGAGAGATAAAAATCAAGGGAATAGGAATGACTACCCGAACAACAGCCGGAACAACTGAATAATAACAATAGGAACTCCAACAACAACAATTGGAGATCCACTCAACAAAATCCAGGTAATCCCTATTCACATGATGAAAAAGCTTTAACATCTCCATCTTCTTCTACTCCTTTGAAAAGCCAGGAGCAATCATCAAATGGATTGAACAAGACGGAGAAGGAGAAGCCCGGTCCCATGTTGGAGACGATCCTAGGAAAACTACAAGGATGGGAGAGTTATATAACTTCGGTTGATAAAGCTCACAAAGCTTTAGAAAACCAAGTATTCAGCAAAGCCAGAGAAGTCCCGAGAGATCAAGGGAAGCTTCCCGGAAAGACGGAAGATAACCCAAAAGGAAAGATTATGGCGATCACTACTAGAAGTGGTGTAACAACCACCGATCCTTAACCTAAAGTAGTTGAAACCACCACCGGAAAAGGGAAGGAAAAAGAGAAGGAGGATGTCTATGTTCCTCCTCCCGCCTACAAACCACCTCTACCTTTTCCTCAATCTAGAGCGCGGGCGAGGCTAGATAAACACTTCGTTAAGTTTATTAATCTTATGAGTAAGCTACATATTATTATACCTTTTATGGATGCAATTTTAGGTATGCCAGCTTATGGGAAATTCCTAAAGGAAATCCTCTCTAGCAAGAGGAAGTTAGAAGATATTGGAGAAGTCAACGAACTCATAAAGACTATGACGGAGAATATGCCACCTAAGTTGCATGATCCAAGATCATTTTGCATACCCATCACCTTAGGAGAGGTTACTTATGATGCACTTTGCGACCTTGGAGCAAGTGTGAGCATTATACCACTTGCTTTGTGCAAGGCGGTTGGTCTAGGAGAACCTAGACCGGTGAAGATGACGCTTTACATGGCCAATCGTTCCATCACCAGGCATGTTGGGATAATAGAAGACATTCCCGTAAAACTCGGTAAGTTTTACATTCCTATAGACTTTGTCGTTCTTGACATCCCTGCAGATTATCCAGTTCCATCATTCTTGGGAGACCATTCCTTGCAACCTCCGGATGCATGGTAGATTGCAAGAATGGACACCTATCCTTCAATATAGGTGAAGAGAAAGTGGAGTTTGTACTCTCCTCTTTAATCAAAGTGCCAGCTTTGAGAGAAGATGTTTTTAACATCTTTGATGAAGAAGAGTCTAGAGAAGTGGTGAGTTCGATCCTAATGAAATATCCACTTCAAAAGATTCTTAGTATGAGTATCATGAAGGAAGGAGTAGAGCAAGATTGTGATGATGAGGTAAAAGCATTGGAAGATGTAGAAGAAGAGCCAGGAGCAGGATTTGAAGAGCTGGAATTAACCCCGGAAAATGTGAAAAAAATCGACCTCCACAAAATAAATCACACGATTTCTGAAGAGGCAAGTTGATTTTTGACAACAGGAAGAAAAATCGCCCCTCAAATTGGACGATTTTCTTCAGAGGGGGACGATTTAGCGTTGATTTCTCCGGTTTCTACGAACTTGACTGCGGTTGTTCTCAACTCTAATAGTGCACCTTCCCCACCTCCAGAGGATTTTCCCATGACATTAGATGGTCATGAATCATCAATCAAAGCACCTCCTTCATTGGAATTGAAGCCACTTCCTACACACTTAAGGTATGTATTCCTTGGGCCTAACTCTACATACCCTGTTATAGTTAGTGCAAATCTGAATGATGATGAACTTGGGAAGCTTATGAATGTTCTAAGACAACATAGGAGAGCATTAGGCTATACTATTGATGACTTGATAGGCATTAAACCTTCTCTATGTATGCATAAAATCTTAATGGAAGAGGATTACAAACCTTCACGCCAACCTCAAAGACGGTTAAATCCGATCATGAAAGAGGTCGTGAAGAAAGAAATCCTTAAGCTACTTGATGCAGGTATCATCTTCCCTATTTCTGATAACAAGTGGGTGAGTCCCGTGCAGGTAGTACCAAATAAAGGAGGCATTACTGTTGTTGCCAATAAGAACAATGAGCTTATTCCCACAAGGACAGTTACGGGGTGGAAAATGTGCATCGACTACCGTAAACTGAATGTGGCCACCAAGAAGGATCATTTTCCCCTTCCTTTTATTGATCAAATGTTGGAAAGGTTAGCCCAACATTCTTACTTTTGTTATCTAGATGGATATAGCGGTTTCTTTCAGATTCCCATTCACCCGGATGATCAAGAGAAGACGACCTTCACGTGCCCATGGGGTACGTTTGCCTATAGAAGGATGTCATTCGGCTTATGCAACGCTCCAGCCACCTTTCAAAGGTGTATGATGGCAATCTTTTCGGAGTATGTATAGAATATCATGGAAGTATTCATGGACGAGTTTTCGGTATATGGTTCTTCCTTTGATAACTGTCTCTCTAACCTTTCACTAGTCTTTAAGAGATGTGAAGACACTAACTTAGTTTTAAACTGGGAGAAGTGTCATTTTATGGTCACCGAAGGAATTGTGTTAGGTCACTTAATATCAAATAGAGGAATAGAGGTTGATAGAGCTAAGATAGAAACTATTGAGAAACTACCTCCTCCATCCTCGGTGAAAGGAATTAGAAGTTTTTTAGGACATACAGGCTTCTATAGGAGGTTCATAAAGGATTTTTCTAAGATTTCAAAACCCTTAACTATCTTTTAATGAAGGACGCAACTTTCGAGTTTTCGAAAGAATGCTTAGAAGCTTTTTGCAGGATCAAAGAGGCTTTGATTTCAGCACCCATCATCCAACCACCCGATTGGACTCTTCCTTTCGAGGTTATGTGCGACGCAAGCGATGTCGCTATAGGAGTTTTACTTGGACAGAAGAAAGATGTTCGTACACATGCCATCTATTATGCTAGCAAGACACTAGACAAAGCTCAATTGAATTATGCTACTACGGAAAAAGAACTTCTAGCCGTAGTTTATGCTTTTGAAAAATTTCTTTCCTATCTTGTAGGTGCGAAGGTGATAGTCTATACGGATTATTCAGCAATCCGTTACTTGTTCACAAAGAAGGATGCGAAGCCAAGGCTTCTAAGATGGATCTTGCTCTTACAAGAGTTCAATCTAGAGATCCGTGACAAGAAGGGCTCGGAAAATTCAGTTGCTGACCACCTTAGTCGTCTTCCACACCTCACCAATGAGGTGGGTGAGCTCCCTATAGACGACTCATTCCCTAACGAACAACTACACGAGAGTGAAGAGTGTCTTCAACATATCTCGAAAGGTAATGATCCATGGTTTGCTGACATTGCAAATTACCTTGTTTGTCAGGAGATTCCCCCCGGACTTTCGTATGCTCAAAGAAAGAAGTTCTTTAAGGACGTCCAGCATTTCTATTGGAATGAACCTCTTCTCTTCAAGAGAGGTCCCGATGGCATATATAAGAGATGCATTTCGGAAGATGAAGTGGAAAGTGTCATCCGCCATTGCCATTCTCTACCTTGTGGAGGATATGCTAGTTCCCACAAAACTTGTGCTAAGGTACTTCGTTCCGGTTTCTTTTGGCCTACCTTATTCAAATATGTGCAAAAATATGTTGTTGCTTGTGATGCTTGTCAAAGGACATGTAATATTTTTAGGAGGAATGAGATGCCCCTCAACAACATACAAGAAGTGGAGATATTTGATGTATGGGTAGTAGACTTTATGGGACCATTCTCATCCTCTTGTGCAAACCAGTACATACTTCTAGCCGTAGACTATGTCTCAAGATGGGTAGAAGCAATCGCTTCTCCTACTAATGATGCAATGGTAGTGGTGAAGTTCTTTAATAGAACGATCTTCCCAAGGTTTGGGACTCCCCGAACCATCATTAGTGATGGAGGAATGCACTTCACAGCCCGTGGATTTGAGACTCTATTGGCTAAGTATGGGGTAACCCAGAAGATAGCTACGCCATACCATCTGCAAACTAGCAGACAAGTTGAGATATCCAATAGAGAGATTAAAGGAATTTTAGAGAAAACTGTCTTTAAAACACGGAAGGACTGGTCGATGAAGCTCGACGATGCACTATGGGCGTACAAGACTGCCTTTAAGACACTCATAGGTATGACTCTATATAACCTTGTTTATGGTAAATCTTGTCATCTTCTTGTAGAGCTAGAGCATAAAGCATATTGGGCTGTCAAGTGGCTCAACTTTGACATGAAATAAGCCGGAGAGAAGCGACTATTGGACATCAACGAGCTAGACGAGATCCGGCTGAATGCGTATGAGAACGCAAAGTTCTACAAGGAAAGGACGAAGCGTTGGCATGATAAGCACATCATCCCAAAGGATTTGAAAGAAGGAGATCAAGTTCTTCTATTCAACTCAAGCCTTCGACTATTCCCAGGTAAGCTTAAATCCCGTTGGACAGGACCTTATGTAATTAACGAATCTTTCCCCATGGTGCAGTTGAAGTATGGGGTGAACAAAGCGGTAGTTTCAAAGTAAATGGCCAACGGTTGAAGAAGGACACACCGGAAGTTCCGGTTGAGGAGATAGCTCCTATCCTCCTCCATTGAACATCAAAACAAACACCGTCCAGCTAAAGACGATAAATCAAGCGCTTCTTGGGAGGCAACCCATGGTAGTATAACTATTTTCTTTTCTTGTCACTTAGTTTAGCTTAGTTTAGTTGTTTTTTTCTTTTGTTTTTGCTTTTGTTTGTTCCTCGATGCACTCTTAGTTTGTTTGTGTCAAAAATCGCAGGAACTAGGTCCAAATTGAGAAATCAATGAAGAAAAGGGACACAAAATAGTTCAAATTGCAATCTTCAAAGAAAAGAAGGAAAGAAATCGAGCTAAACAAAATAGATCGTTCGATTCAGGAACAGAACAAGACGATTTTTGGCAACAGGGAGAAAAATCGTCCCCCAGATCGACCCCCTAAGATAAATCGTCCGATTTTCCTCCTTGAGCTGAGAAATTGAAGAAAATCGGGCCGACAAATAAATCGACCCAATAAATCGTCCGATTTTCTTCACAAAACCTCCTGCCTATATAAAGCCTTCACCCCTCGATTCTCTCATTCAACACTTCTCCATTCCCGATTTTCATTCCTCCCAAAGAGCCGAAAATCGCCTACCCTCTCATCTCCTCATTTCTTAACCGTTTTGAACGATTCTTGAGCCTAAACTGAAGTACTTTTGACAAGGAACAAGAATCTAGCAACAACAAGCTTGGCAAATGACTCATTCATCCGGAATTCAGAATGGATAGTTTGAAAAGAATTACTAGAAATGCGGGGAAGAAGAAGGGATCTTCTTCCAAAGCCCCTCCCCCACCACCGCCACCGACCGAGGATTGAGCTCCCACTCCTTTTTACATTGTAAGTATTTTTCTCCATCTTATGCTTGATTTTTCACATTGGGGACAATGTGAAGATGAAGTATGGGGTGGGGGTACTTACAATCTCTTATACTTCATTTTCACACTCTATTGTACTTTGTATTGCATTTGATGATTTGGCTTGTAATAACTCTTGCACTACTTGCTTTCCACTATGACATTCGCATTTGCATGCTTTCAATCAAAACTTATGAGTTTTCAAAAATTTTTGTGCTTCTTATGATGGAAATGACCTCTATGATGAGAATTTTGATGTGGAAAAGGCAAAAAGATGGCATGGTTATATTGAGACTTTAATTATAGCATGAATGAGCTTGCTTTTCTTACTTGAACACGTGAATGGTTTATATGATCTTGATGTTTTGATAAGCGAATGAGATAATGGTCGAAGCTATATTATAAGTTCTTTTGCATAATATAAGAATGACCAAGGCAATTCACTTCTTCTCTAGTTCATATCTTGTTCATGCTAGCTCCTCAATGAAACATTTGACCTCCTTTTTACCATCCGGGAATTAGGATAGGTGATTGAAAAAGGCATGCTTGATGTGGAAGGGCCAATAAAAATGTGTTAAGTGAAAGTTTATCAAATTATAGGTTTGGGGACGTTGAACATGAGGATGAGTAACTCGGCACCATTCACATAGTCGGGTGTTTGTGTCTTGTCAAAGTCCGATTGAACGACAAGTCCTAACGGGATATGGTATGTGCATCAAGGGTTTGAGGCATCTAGAAATTGAGAAACGCCGATCTCCTAGGCTTCGGTTATTGTGCACCGCTGTCCATACTCTCAAAAAGTAAAGTACAAAGAAAGCAAAGCTTTTACATGCAAAGCATGTGTGGTGAAGTAAAGTTCTTGAAAGTATTATGTTGTTCCTCTTTCCCGGATTAGCACCACAATTCCTTAAAAGAATTCCCTCCCTTAACACGTTTCTTAGACCTTTTTCTTTGATTGGAAGACCTTGAGACTTTTATGAATGCATTTAAGACTTCATGGCTTAGATTTGTTTGATTTTAATTGTCTCTACATCCTTGTCATGTTTTTTATTTGTATTTTTGAGAAGGAAAAGAGAGTTAGTTCGTATTATGATTATCATTGATATGTGTCTTGTCTTCCTATGTCTTGAAACATCACTTTGAGGGTGATCCAATAAGAAGAAGCACTACCAAACAAAAGGTTTTTGAGTTTTCATATATATAATCCATGACATCTTGTATTCTAGGTTTGAATCTTGCTTGGGGAGAAGCAAGGGGCAAGTATGGGGGATTTTGATGACATGAATTATATACCATTATAATCATACATAGAATCATGATTAATGGGGCATGGATGGACCAAGGCTTGTATTGTCAAGCCAACTTCCTGGAGCAATGGCATCTATCGGATCATAAGATGGGTATTGTGTATCTTCATCAACGACCTACAGGTATTCATCAATCATTCAAATATTTCAACATGTGGTCGAAGCATGAGAGCTTTAAGGAGCTTGTACAGGAGCATTGGTCATGTCATTGTCGAGGTACATATCAGTTTCGTTTATGTCGATTGATGAAGGCCATGAAACGGCCGTTACGGACGTTGAACAACCTTCACTTTAGTCATATTATTAAGAGAGCACGGTCAGCGAATAAAGAGTACTCAATGATCCTGGAAGAGTTATGTTTGAATCCGTCGTCACAAAGTACTAGAGATTCATTGGAACGGGCAAGGGACCGGATGATCAGGCTAAATGATGCTGAGTTTAGTTTTCTATCACAACAAGCTAAGGCGGAATTTATTTTGCAAGGAGATAGATGTACAAGTTATTTCCATGGACTAATGAAGGCTAGATCTAAGGGGTGTCATGTATCGGCAATATTAGGTAATGATGGGGCGGCTACTACCTCAACTGATGGTGTTGCCCAGGCATTTGTGGTATTTTATCAGGGACTATTTGGAACATGGGAGGCTGTTGATGTTCCAGAGCCGTGGGAGTTGTCGCTTGGACCTAAGGTTAGGATGTGTGATAGGGATAGCCTCATTATGCCGGTTTCGAACTTGGAAATTAAAGAGGCATTATGGAGTATTGATGAAACTAAAGTGCCAAGGCCAGATGGGTTCACTTCTAGCTTCTTTAAAACGGCCTGGGACTTGGTTGGTAGTGAGGTTTGTGTTGCGGTAAAAGAGTTCTTCATTAATGGCAAGTTATTGGGTCAGATTAATCACACGATCGTGTCGCTTGTGCCGAAAAATGACAACCCTACACGAGTTGAACATTTTAGGCCAATCTCTTGTTGTAATGTGATATATAAGATAATCTCGAAGATTATAATGAGAAGAATGGGACCATGCCTGGAATATCTCATTGATCAAGCTCAAGCAGCCTTTGTGCCGGGACGATTAATGTCGGATCATGTGTTCTTAGTCCAGGAACTACTACGTCGATATAATGTTAAGAGGGATACAAAGAGATGCTTCTTGAATATTGACCTTGCTAAGGCTTATGACACAGTTTCATGGGCATTTCTTCGGTTTGCTTTAAATACACTTGAGTTTCCGTCAAGACTAGTTGAATGGGTTATGACATGTGTGTCATCGGCAACATATTCGATCAAAGTCAACAAGGAAGTACATGGTTTCTTCAAGGGCAAGAGAGGCCTCCGGCAAGGGGATCCGTTATCACCACTTCTATTTGTGTGTTGCATGGAAATGTTCTCAAGAATGATCAAAGCCGAGACGAATTATTCAAACTTCAACTTTCACCAACATTGTGGAGAGCTAAGGTTAGCGCACTTGGCCTATGCCGATGACATTGTTTTGTTTTGCAGGGGTGACAAGCCATCCGTTGAGATATTGATGAAGGTACTAAGCCGGTTTGGAAGCATAAGTGGACTCAAGGTTAGCATGAGTAAATCATCCATCTTCACTGCATCATTGGCGCTAGAGGAGGCTGAGATGCTAAGGCAAATTACTGGGTTCTCACAAGGAAGATTTCCATTTCGATATCTTCGGGTCCCTATGACGCCTCATACATTGCGATCGGCGGAGTACACACCATTGATTGATAGAGTTGGCAAGCATGTTAATGCATGGAACAAGCGTCATCTCTCATTTGCGGGGCGAGTTGAGCTTATATCGTCGGTGATACAAGGCATAAATAGTTTTTGGCTATCAATGCTGCCATTACCAGGAGTAGTCTTGGATAGACTTATACGAATGATGCGGCAGTTCCTTTGGGCGCGACCAAGAGTTGCATGGGAGAAGGTATGCAAGCCGAAGGCTGAAGGTGGACTCGGCATTATTGATATTAAAGCATGGAATATGGCCTTCATGTGCAAACATTATGCGCATATAAATGAAGGTCGAGAGAGCCTTTGGATCAAGTGGGCTCATCATAGATATCTCATGGTAACGGAGCCGAATACATGGGTACCGCATAGGAGGGACTCAGGACTGATAAAGGCAATATTGCGTGGAAGAGATCTCATGAAGCAAGCCTGTAATGAGGGTGATACTATGGAGCAAATCTTGGACCAACTCTCTCCAGGCGGCAAGTTTAAGGTCACAGCAGCCTATAATTTGATTCGAAGGCGAGGCAATGAAGTATTGTGGCATGACATTGTTTGGGACAACAGGCTCACGCCGAGGCACTCGTGCATTACTTGGATGGCGGTGTTACGAAGATTGCCTACTCATGATAGGATGGGTTTCCTTCAAATTGATCCAGTTTGTCACCTTTGCAAAAAGATGGAGGAGTCGCATGATCATTTGTTCTTTCAATGCCCCTACTCGAGGAAAGTTTGGCGAGAGATATGCAGTGCTTTTGAAATGCCGACAGGGTTACGTACGTTAGACATTGCTATGACATGGTTGAAGTCACGGAGGAAAAGCAAGCGTAAAAAGGTTGCAGCGATGAGATACTCATTGATCACGACGGTATATTATTTATGGCATGCACGGAATGCTACTATGTTTGATAATAATTTTATCCCAAAAGATGTAATTATTAGACTTATTAAAGTTCATGTATTTCGACTCTTGCATGAGTCACATCCGGACCATATGGGTGATATTGTACGCCGGACTTAAGGATTGCTTTACTATGGTACAAGGATAGCTCATTGCGCCTTGATACTTGGTGAACAGCCCTTGTTTTGTAGCTGAAATCATGTGATCATGAGAGTAGGCATATTCTTCCATACATGAATTAACAGAAACTTGTGTAGAGGTTTGCCTCGATTTACCTTGCATTTAAAAAAAATTTGTGTACCTTTTAGGTTTTATTTATTTATATTCCGGAGATAGAGGTCTACACAAGTTTTGGTTGATTTGTAGGTAAATCTGGTGGATTTGGAAGCAAAAGTGGAGCAAGGAGCATCTAAGGCTACTAGGGAAGCTTAAGGAGTCTTAGAGGAATCACAAAGAGCAAAGAAGTTGTGTAAAAGAGTCACAAAAGGGAGGAAGGAAATAAGCCAAATAACGAGCATTCTCTGTTGAAGAAAATCGTGCAAATTTGCATATAAATCGGACGATTTTCCTTCATAAAAATCGAGCGGTTTTCTTTGTAAATCGGCTAGCACGATTTTCTTATCTTTCGGCCCAAGAATTAAGACGACTCAAAGCCCATCACTTTTGGACTTGAGAAGTGTTTTGCCAAGCGGCCCATTAGCAAGGAACTATACATTGAAACCCTAGGAACGAAAATCGGAACCTCGCAGCGGGAATTATTTACACATTTGAGAGAGATTGAAGATTCTTGGAAGGGATTGAAGGGAAAGTTCCGGGAAGTCAATCTTTATCATTATTGTGAGATTCTTTATTTCCTTTGCGATTCTTGTGGTTTGTGAACACATTACTGAGTAATTTGAGAGATATTTGATTGGATTTGAATTTGGTTTACAGATTTGGAGATTATTGAGTTTTTATTCAAAATTCGGGTTTATTTGATTTGTTCATTCAATCTCAATTTTGATTTGATTTTGAAAATGGTTGGCTAAAACCTTTGTGATTCTTGGGAGAATAGTTGATGATTGAGGCTTAGATGATGATAGACTGAACTCATTCAACCATTTGGATCCTGAGAGTTTAGATTTTAACTTTGCGACAAACAGAAAAATCGCGTTGTTCTTTAGGAAAATAGTCCGATTTTCTTATGATCCAGTCGATTTATTCTTCTGACGATCTTTAATTGATTTATTCTTTAACCAAAGTTAATCCTTGCCTAAATCCGAACCTTGCTTAACCTTTTAACCTCTATTTAAGTGTTAGAAGAGACTTCATCATTGATTCTACATTTAATAGATAAAGATTGTAAGATTTGGGTAACAGAGAGACTCAACATCCTTTATTAAGGTTTTAAGTGTGCTTTCTATCTTTACCTTGGAGAGTCACATCCTGGGGTTTTAGGTAGTTAGTTTGAGTGTAATTCTTATCCCTAGACCTTTCTATATATTGCAGCCTCAACAACCCTTATAGAGAGAGTCTTTGGATTAGACAAATTGGTTTCAGAACTTCAACGTACGATATCTACTTTTGAAACACATAATCTTGGCAATATAAACTCTGTCCTTTGATCTTTATAAGTGTCTTGAATCGAAAGCCGCAGTCGGATACTTGAATCTCTGGAATCATTTACCTCCTTTATTAATCACAAAAGCCTTTGCACTTTGCTAGATAACTGAAATCGATTTTATTCTCACCAAATCCCCGAGTTCGACTCTGGAATTTCTTGCCTTACTACAGCTGATCCATACACTGCGGGTTCGCTTTGCTTTAAGTTCTAGATATAAATTTTAAAACTAGTGACGCATACTTTTGGGCGAACAGAAGACCACTGACCCACAACCTCGATCGAACAAAGCTGTAAAGCAGCCCATCTCGACCGAGGTGATTTTTGGGTCAACCGAGGGAAACACAACAGGAGGTCACCTCGGAAAGGACCTCGACCAAAATACTTTTGGGTCAACCGAGGTGAAGGAAAAAGAAGAAATTTATGTACCTCATCTTGCGTACAAGCCCCCACTACCGTAAACGCAGTCTAGAGCGAGAGCACGTCTAGACAAGCATTTCGATAAGTTTCTAGACCTTATGAGTAAACTCCATATTACCATACCTTTCATTGATGCAATTCTAGGGATGCCCGCATATGGGAAGTTCTTGAAGGAAATCCTCTCTAACAAGGGGAAGCTGGAAGATTTTGGTGAAGTGAAGATGTCCTCAAGATCATCGGAACTCATCAAGATCATGAGAGAGAAGATGACACCCAAATTAAGAGATCAGGGATCGTTCTGTATCCCTATTGGAGTTGGTAACGTCACATATAACGCACTATGTGATCTAGGAGCAAGTGTGAGCATTATTCCACTTGCATTGTGTGAGAAGGCTGGTTTAGGGGAACCTGAACCATTAAAGATGACTCTATACATGGCGAATCGATCAATCACTCGGCCCTTAGGCATGTTGGAAGACATCCCAGTAAAGCTTGGTAAGTTTTATATTCCCATAGACTTTGTGGTATTTGTCATTCTTGCAGATTATCCAGTCCCAATCATCCTTGGGAGGCCATTTCTTGCAACATCCGGTTGCTACGTGAATTACAAGAATGCCAAGTTATCTTTCAACATCGGGAAAGAACAGGTTGAATTCGTGCTGTCAGAGTTTAATAAATGGGGAAGGACTTAAGGAAGACATCTACAACATCTATGATGAAGAGGAATCACGGAAATTGGTTAGCTCTATCCTTATTTAAGATCCTCTTGATAGAGTTTTTAAGTTTTAGTATGATAGAGAAAGGTTTAGATGTTTCATGTGATGCAGATATACACAACTTGGAGACTCTGGAGGAAGATCTGACAGCTGCATGATAGCATGAATTATAATCTATATTTTGGGACCTGTTTAGACGTTTTATCTTCAATAATCTGTATGTTTGAATGTATATTATGTGATTATATCGTCGTTTCATCTACCTTTATGGGAATCGAGGTCTACACCAAGTTTCGTTGTAATCGTAGGTAAAATGGCACATTTTGGACTAAAATGGAGCTAAAGGAGTTAAGGAGTCATTGGAGCTACATTCAGGAGCTTAAGGAAGAACCCACGAAGCATGAAAATAGATTAAAGATTTACTTTGGACCAGATTTGAAAGATTTCACCTTCAGCTGAGAGTCACCTCGGTCGGCTACAGTACCACCTCGACCGAGGTGATCTTGAGGAGTGCCCCGACCGAGGTGAACACCCTGACGCGGAAAGATATATTTTATTTGGCTGAGATCTTTTGTTTTTGAAGGAGAGATCTTATATTTTTGGGCTGGATTTCTGGAAGGAAGATCATATATTTTAGGGATCTATTTAGGAGATATGGATATATTTTATTAGGAAATTATCTTCTTAAGATATTTTATCTTTGGAAGATAATTCTCCTATATAAAGGGTTGGATTTTCCACAAGTTCAACCATGCTTAGAGGGCTGATAGCATCCAGCAATTAAGGAATTTTTCTCGGAGTTTTGAAGGAACGAAGGAAGGTTGAAGATCAATCAAGGAAGGATTGATAGCTTGTTATAGCTTTTGTGAAGGGTTTTGTAAGACTTTCTTAGATTCCCTTCTTGTTGATTTGTCTTGTTGGATTTGTGATCCAAGGAACGCTGATTTGTTTATTTGATTCAGTTATTGAAGCCTTGCTCTTAAGGTTTTTGTGTTCAAATATTCATTCTCTTCCCATATATTTGATTATTGCTTTAATGATGATGAGTGGCTAATTTATTTGTGCAAATCTAGGGTGATTGGCTGAAGGTTGTGGGAAAAACAATGATAGAATAATCTTAAATTCCAGTAGGACCCTGAAAGCTCGAGTCTTTATCCTTAACCCTAGAACATCTCGTTCAGTCGATGAACATCTCGGCCGGGGTGGAATTTGACTGACCGAGGTGACTTATCTGATCCGTAATTGAGAGTTAAGTGTTAGAGTTTGCCAAATCCTATTCTTATTACACCTTTCCTGGTTCAATGCAAGCTTATGATGAGACTTACCCGGTGATTCCTTTGTTTGTTTACCCAAGATCATAAGTGTAGGTAATAAAGGTTTATCCTTTATTGAGGTTTGAGTGTGCCTTCATTCCATCTTTGTGAGTTAGCCTGAGACTTACCCGGTAAAGGTTGATTCTATTCCCTTAGTTGGTTTGTTGGTTTGAGATTATATTTCCCTTCCTTAGTACCTTGAGACTTACCCGGTGATAGGTTCTTTGGCTTGGGATTGTGAGTAGTGAGACTTACCCGGTGATCTATTCCGCTTTAGTAACACCTTCCATTTGCAAAACCTCAGCTTTGTCCGCTTATCTTGAGGTCTTGAGTTGGAACCACAACTAGATGCTTTAATCCCTAGAATTGCATAGTCTCCTTAATTGACTATATTATCATCTTTGATTGCTTTAATCTCTTTTGTGGTTAGTTGCAATATTGACAACCGATACTTGCTTTGTTTCACCGAAGTCCCTGTGATCGACCCCTGGAATTCTTGCTTTTATTACAATTGATCCGTACACTGCGGGTTCGCATCCTTGTTTTAAGCATATTTCCTCAGTTATAAATTTAAAACTTGCACACACCATTTGGTGCGAACAAGTTTTTGGCGCCGTTGTCGGGGACTTGGTCTAGACCGAGCCGGTCGCGGTTGTCTTTCGGGGTTATTGCCCCTGTTACTAGTAACCACTCTACTTGAGTGACTTCCGCAGGTTCTTTTTCTTAGGTTTATGCGAAGAACCCATGATGGGAAGGAAATCGTTCCTTACGATCCCGAACCAGAAAAGACATATAAGAGACGCTTGAAAGAAGCGAAAATGGCCAACCAAGACAATCGCGATCTTGAGGCCGAATTGAAGGAGGCGATGGAACAGTTGCGCCTCAATAGGGAAGAACTGCAACGCGAAAGGGAGGAAAATCGCACCTGAGATGCAGAGATTGAAGCAGATATAGCTGAGTTACGAGCTAAGATTCTGCATCGACCAGACCCTCGACCAAGGCAAGACCCCGCTCCAGTTGTCCCGGCCGAGATACTTCCACCTCGGATGCCAGTCCGAGATGTTCTTTTTGCAGGTATTCCACAAACCCTAGGGCAGAGGATGGACCCAAACCAGCAAGTGAGGCGTCCAGGAGTCAACCTAGGAGATCCAACGGAGCATGATTATGAACTTCGACCGCAAGTTCTTTCCATGATTCGTCAATGCCAGTTCGGAGGTCTAGAAAGGGAGTCTCCACATCAACATCTACAAAACTATGAGATCTTGATGGAGACCTTGAAACCTTCAAGAGTGGAAAATAATAATTACAAGTTAAGGCCTTTTTACTTTTCTTTGAAGGACAGGGCGCGTACTTGGTACCAATCTCTTCCTCCCGGAAAGATCAACACTTGGGAGGAGATGACGACGGAGTTCTTGACGAAATTCTTCCCTCCCTCCAAAACTGCCGAAATGAGAGGGAAGATCAACGCATTCATCATGAAGGACAAGGAGAGTTTGTCCAAGTCATGGGAGAGATTTAAAGATGTTCTTTTGGATTGCCCACATCATGGGATTCCAAAGATAGAGTTGTTGGAGCTTTACTTCAAGAGATTGGATGAAGCTACCCAATTCAGCCTTCAACTACTATCCGCCGGCACATTCATGGACATGCCAATTGACGAAGCTTGGGAGTTCATTGAAAAACAAGCTTTGCACATGGAGAAGTACTCACACCAAGGAGCTGAAAGTGGAGTTAAGAGAGTTGATTTCCAAGAAACTCCATCAAATGATAATCAACTCACCTCCCTCAAGAATGATGTGAAGCAATGGAAGGAACTTTTGGTTGCTCACACCAAGAAAGAAGAGGAAGGATATCAAGGCTCAAGGAACAACAATGGTTACCGGAACAACAACAATGGTTCCCGGAACAACAACTACAACAACAATAGAGGATCCAACAATAATAATTGGAGGCCAAACAATCAAAATTCGGGTAACTCTTACTCTAACAATTCAAACAACTCTTTTAAACCTTTCCTCTCTTCTTCTTCTTCTTCTTCTACTCCATTGAAGAGCCAGGAGCCTGGATCAAGTTCATCCCAGCCAGAAAAGAAAGATGCAGTGCTGGAGGCTATCTTGATCAAGCTCAATGATATGGAGACGTCCATGACTTCAATTTCAAAGGCACAAAAAGCCTTAGAACAACAATTCTTTAATAAGGCGAATGAAGCGCCAAGAGACCCAGGAAAGCTCCCAACAAGTACAGAGAGCAACCCCAAGGGACAGATCATGGCAATAACGACGAGAAGTGGACTGAAAACTACAGATCCAATGCCTCGGTCGATGTCAGTGAAGAACACCTCGGTCCAGGTACAGACGAAGAACACTTCGGCCGAGGTACCAACCAAGATGGAGCCTCAGAGAGCATCGGACAAAATTGAAGTTTATGTCCCACCTCCTGCATATAAACCACCACTTTCATTTCCCCAGTCAAGGGCCAGAGCACATCTGGACAAGCATTTTGGTAAGTTCCTTGACTTAATGAATAAACTACATATTAATATCCCTTTCCTTGATGTTATTCTAGGGATGCCCGCCTATGGGAAGTTCTTGAAAGAAATTCTATCAAGGAAGAGGAAGTTGGAAGACTTTGGTGAAGTAAGAATGACATCTAAATCCTCGGAGCTCATTCAAATCATGAAGGTGAAGATGCCACCCAAGTTGAGAGATCCCGGCTCATTTTGCATTCCCATCCAAGTTGGGGATTTCACTTGTGAAGCGTTGTGTGATCTAGGAGCCAGCGTGAGCATCATCCCGCTGGAACTATGTGTGAAGATCGGACTTAGAGAGCCCAAGCCGGTGAAGATACGGTTGTACATGGCGGACCGCTCCATTACCCATCCCGTATGAATTTTGGAAGACGTTCCAGTTAAGTTAGGTAATTTCTATTTACGTATAGACTTTGTTGTGCTTGATATTCCCGCAGATTATCCCGTTCCTATCATTCTCGGGAGACCATTCCTAGCAACTTCGGGTTGCAATGTGGATTGTAAGAACGCCAAGTTGCAATTCAACATTGGCGGCGATCAAGTTGAGTTTGAATTGCTTGCGACAATGAAAGGAGAGCCGCTGGGAGATGATATCTTCAACATCTATGATGAAGAAGAATCAAGAGAATTGGTGAGCTCTATCCTTATTAATGATCCACTTGAGAAAGTTATTAGTTTTAGCTTAATGGAGGAAGGTATAGATGCCTCTTGTGATGCAGATATACGGAGTTTGAAGGCACTGGAAGAAGATCCAGGAGCTAAGATTGAAAAACTAATCCAGGAGAAGAAAATCTCTAGTTTTGGTCCCAGTTGCAGTACCTCGAACGAGGCACTTTCTGGACCAAGGGAGGTGTTCTTGACTGAAGAACATCTCGGTCACCCTCTCTAGACCTCGACCGAGGTCGCAAACGAGATGATGTCAACTGAGACTTCTGAAAGTCCAGTTCTTCGATCTAAGTCTACTCCACTGGAAGAAGGAAACAAGGATCCCCCTCAGAAAGCACCCCCAGTTGTGGAACTTAAACAACTCCCGAGTCACTTGAGGTATGTTTTTCTTGGACCGGATTCTACTTATCCCGTAATCGTTAGTGCTTCCCTCTCCGAATATGAATTATCTAAACTAATGCATGTCCTGAGAAAGCATCGAAAGGCTTTGGGTTATGCTATTGAAGATCTTATTGGCATTAATCCTTCTCTCTGCATGCATAGAATTCTAATGGAGGATGATCATAAGACTTCACGGGAACCTCAAAAAGACGGTTAAATCCGATCATGAAAGAGATCGCAAAGAAAGAAATTCTTAAGTTATTGGATGCAGGTATCATATTTCCTATCTCGGACAGCAAGTGGGTGAGCTCAGTGCATGTAGTTCCGAAGAAAAGAGGGATGACCGTTGTGACAAATAAGAACAACGAGTTAATCCTAACTAGGACCGTCACGGGCTGGAGAGTGTGCATCGATTATAGGAAGCTGAATGTGGCCACTCGGAAGGACCATTTTCCACTTCCCTTCATCGATCAAATGCTCGAACGGTTAGCCCAGCATTCACATTTTTGCTATTTAGATGGTTATAGTGGCTTCTTTCAGATTCTTATCCATCCGGATGATCAAGAGAAGACCACTTTCACTTGTCCATGGGGGACATTTGCTTATAGGAGGATGTCATTCGGATTGTGTAATGCACCCGCTACCTTCCAACGATGCATGATGGCTATCTTTTCCGAGTACATAGAGGAGATCATGGAGGTATTTATGGATTATTTTTCAGTATATGGTTCCTCTTTTGATGATTTCCTATCTAACCTTTCTCTAGTTGTACAAAGATGTGAAGACACTAATCTCGTCTTGAATCGGGAGAAGTGTCACTTTATGGTTAATGAAGGCATCGTACTAGGACACCTCGTTTCCAATCGAGGTATTGAGGTCGATCGAGCTAAGATCGAGACTATTGAGAAACTTCATCCCCCTTGTTCTGTTAAGGGTGTGCGGAGTTTTCTCGGGCATGCAGGCTTCTATAGGAGATTCATCAAGGACTTCTCGAAGATTTCTAAACCACTAACTAAACTCTTGAATAAGGATGTTGTTTTTGAGTTTTCGCAGGAATGTCTTGATGCATTTTACAGGATTAAGGAAGCGTTGATCTCCGCTCCCATTATTCAGCCTCCGGATTGGACCTTGCCCTTCGAGATCATGTGTGATGCGAGTGATGTGGCAGTAGGAGCAGTGCTTGGACAAAAGAAGGATGGCCGGACCACCGCCATTTACTATGCTAGCAAGACGCTAGATGAAGCCCAGCTGAACTACGCCACCACCGCAAAGGAGCTATTGGTGGTTGTATATGCTTTTAAGAAATTTCGTTCTTACTTAGTAGGAGCAAAAGTTATTGTTTAAACTGACCATGCAGCTATTCGTTACTTGCTTGCAAGAAGGATGCCAAACCACGTCTTATTCGATGGATTCTCTTGCTTCAAGAGTTTGACCTAGAGATCCGCGATAAGAAGGGATCCGAAAATTCTGTTGCGGATCACCTCAGCCGGCTACCTCCCTCTTCACGCGAGAAGGACGAACCACCCATAGACGATTCATTCCCCGATAATCACTTGCACTTGCTGGAACGTTTATTAGACTTCTTTATCTCACCCCACGATGAAGATGAAGTATGGGGTGAGGACACCTTCCAGGATATTTAGGGATGCCGTACGGTCCAGCTAGCGACCTTAAACCAAGCGCTTCTTGGGAGGCAACCCAAGGTATTGCTTTCTTTTCCCTTTTTCTAAGTCTAGCTTTAGATAGTTGTTTTTGCTTTGCTTTGTTTGTTTTTGGCGTCCTAGACAGAAAACAGGTACTTTCTAAGGAAGGAATACAACCCAAGAGCAACACTGAAAGGACAAAAGTTCGAGAATTTGAGAAAACAGAGTTTAACTGATACACATCTCGGTTGTTGTCACATCACCTCGACCGAGATGATTCTTGAGCAACCGAGGCGACTAGGGCTGACAACATTCCATCTCGGTCCAGACACCTCGGTCCAGTCGGGACCACCTCGACCGAGGTGACAGCAGAATTAGTGAAGGGTATAAAAGGGGGAACGGTTTCTCTCTCTTCCCTCCCTCACCTTCTCGACTGCGGCGCTCATCTTACCTCACTTCTTCAATTCTCACTCGTTTTCGACGATTTTTGCTTCGATTCTGGGAGGAAAGGCTAGAGGAACGGATTGCAAGCAAGAAACTGCAACAAAAACGCCTCGAATCGTCCGAATCTAGGGTAACAAACTCGAAAACCCTAACTTCTCGTCTTTTACTGATTTTGGAAGAAATTGGCTTCGGTTGCTAATTATTTTGTTGGAAAAGGCTTAAGTGCCCCGTAGGAACAATTGGTAGTGATATTGGGGGAAAAGAACTGAATTCCAGAGAGTTGAAATCGAACAGCTTCGTACCTTGGTCCAGTCGACATGCGCCTCGGCCGAGGTGATTCTTGAGCCCTGACAAGCAACCGAGGTGCTATGACAGAGAGAGAAAATGAGTTCTAGATCTGACAGACAGCTTGTCTTGAGAGATGGATCTTCCCTTTCTTCTTCTTCTTCTTCTCTGCCTTCTATACCGGTGATCCACGAGCGTCATCAGGCCGACTACAACCGCATCTGTACGCGCCATGTGATTGCGCCGCGGTTTTTAGATATCTCCGCCTTTGATTGCTTATATGTTGCGGAGGATTTGAGACGGATGGTCTCGATGGTAGGGCTGGAGCAGTTTATGGAGATCAGAGTTCTGGCCTACCTCGAGCCCACACTAGAGTTTGTGAGCTTTGTGACTCACCTGCCGGCAGAGCAGGCCATCAAGTACCGGTTGCTGAACCGGAATTATATAGTACCGATGGATTGGTGGAGAGAGGTCTTCGGCTTCCCGACCCCGACAGTTACTGATTTCCCCTCTCGAGTTGTAGCTCGCCAGTTCTGGGGACAGATAGCTTATTTAGTTGAGCATGCTGATAGGTGGAGACCTGGAGACTCCAGGGAGTGGATCATCTTCCACCTCGCTTTCAGACTCGCCCACAGGATATTCAGCGAGACACTTCTGGCGCGTACTGAGACGCCCCAGAAGGTTAGACAAGGGGAGCTTTTGAGTTTATTTTGCATGGTGACCGGGGGTGTGCCTGATTTCGGTGCCTTGCTGGCTGAGGATCTGGACCGGATCAAGGCAAAGAGGAGAGGAGACATCTGTTGCGGCGGCTTAGTGACCCATATAGCTACAGTGATGGGGCTGGATCTGAGTGCATGTACACTAGTGGCGGCTGCCAAGCCGCTAGGGCTACAGGAGATGATCACCAGGAGGATTCTGGTTCCTCGTGGTCTTACTACGCCATACGTGGCGATGCCGTGGGAGCAGAATCCTCTCAGGGTATTAGGTGGTCATCCCACTTTTCTGTCTATCATCCTCAGTACTGGTCCACTACATGGACTCCATACATTGAGGATGCTAGAGACGCAGCAGCTCCGGTACAAGAGGATGAGGATGAGGAGGACGATGGCGGTGTTGCCATGGAGACAAGGACAGACACAGCCGGCATCAGTGTACCAGTCGTCGATCTAGACGACGAGGAGACTGAGGAGGAGGCAGCTGCACCACCACCACGCCCTTCCAGGCGTAGAGTCCGCAGATAGCGGGATCCCGTAGCTCACAGACGGATAGACGAGCTGACGGATCAGATGATCGACTCTTACGCCGCTTTATCCTTAGACATGTTGGAGATGAGGGAGAGTCAACACTACCAGCGCCGGATGTTGGAGATACAGTTCCAGCACACTATGGGCTACCCCTTTGATCCATCCCAACACCCGTACGTGCCACATCCACCACCACCACCAGCAGATAAGGACTAGAGCTTGCAGGGATTTCTTTTATTTATTTATTATGCAGCTCAGCTTATGTCCGGTGAGTACACTTGTTTTAGAATTATTTTGACCCATTGGGACAATGTGTCCCAAGTATGGGGTATTTGGATGTATTTTATTTGACTTATGTGTATGCTTGTATGACTCTATTTGGATATTATTGTTTTATCTTGCTCTATGTGTTTATTTGAGGCTACATGCATGCATACAGGTTATTTGATTGAGAAAAACGTCAAAAACTGGTTAAAGAAAAAAAAAGTTATGACCTTGACCGAAGTGATTCTGACCAATCGAGGTGCAGTACCTCGGTTGACTTAGAACATCTCGACCGAGGTGGGTTAACTGGAACAGTTTTCGAAACGATTTTGTGCTTCTTATCTGGATATGACCTCAGTGAAGATTTTGTTTGCAGACTGTTTTTGAAATCTTTATATGTTTGAAAGGTTTTATGATGTGTTTAAGTTGCTAAATGCTTTGTTTGAAATTTGTGGCATGTTTAATACTTTGTTTTTATCACAATTATGTTGAATTTGAAGGTTGACACCACATGATGAGTTCTATCACTTTCTTCCTAGGATGATTAAGGCAATTCATTCTCTTCTCTTCTTCTTCTTGATCATGCTTTAGCCCCTCATATACATATTTGCCTCCCTTTACCTATCCGGGAATTTGGAAGCAATCAAGTGAAAGAAAAGTTGAGATGCTGGCTGGAAGATTAGAAAGAAACAAATAGGTTTGGGGAAGTCAATCATGATGATGAGTAACTCGGCACCATTCATATAGCCGGGTGTTTGTGTCTTGCCAAAGTTGGATTGAGCGATATTCCTAACGGGTCATGGTATGTGCATCAAGGGTTTGAGGCATCTCGAGAAATTGATGATTGCTGATTTCCTAGGCTTCGGTTATTGTGCACCTATGTACATGCATCCCAAAAAAAGTAAAAAAGTAAAATAAGCAAAGCTTATTGGTGGAAAATGTTGAAGTTCAAAGCGAGTGAAGTAAAGATTCTTTTCCCGGATTCTAGCACCACATTTCCTAAATACATCCCACACTCACACGTTTCTTGACCTTCTTTTGAAAAGACCTTGAGACCTCGAGCTTGTTGATTGACTTGGTGGTTTAAACTGGATTATACATGATTAATTTCGGTAATTATGATTTATTATGCATTCTATAATTTTATGCAAAGATGAACAACTTTCTTATATTTATAAAATGTTTTGATCATATCTTGATTTTAAATTCCATGAAGCATTCTCTTAGAGTGATCTATGATTGGAGCACACCACCAAAAATGTTTTGAAATACTTTTCATTGATCTTTCTGACTTATAATCCATTCTATCTTGTACTTAAGATTTGGATCTTGCTTGGGGACAAGCAAGGGACAAGTATGAGGTATTTTGATAGCATGAATTATAATCTATATTTTGGGACCTGTTTAGACATTTTATCTTCAATAATCTGTTTGTTTGAATGCATATTATGTGATTATATTGTCGTTTCATCTACCTTTACGGGAATCGGGGTCTATACCAAGTTTCGTTGTAATCGTAGGTAAAATGGAGCCAAAGGAGCTAAGGAGTCATTGGAGCTACATTCAGGAGCTTAAGGAAGAACCCAGGAAGCATGAAAATAGATTAAAGATTTACTTTGGACCAGATTTGAGAGATTTCGCCTTCAGCTGAGAGTCACCTCGGTCGGCTACAGTACCACCTCGACCGAGGTGATCTTGAGGAGTGCCCCGACCGAGGCGAACACCCTGACGCGGAAAGATATATTTTATTTGGCTGAGATCTTTTGTTTTTGGAAGGAGAGATCTTATATTTTTGGGCTGGATTTCTGGAAGGAAGATCATATATTTTAGGGATCTATTTAGGAGATATGGATATATTTTATTAGGAAATTATCTTCTTAAGATATTTTATCTTTGGAAGATAATTCTCCTATATAAAGGGTTGGATTTTCCACAAGTTCAACCATGCTTAGAGGGCTGATAGCATCCAGCAATTCAGGGGTTTTTCTCGGAGTTTTGAAGGAAGGAAGGTTGAAGATCAATCAAGGAAGGATTGATAGCTTGTTATAGCTTTTGTGAAGGGTTTTGTAAGACTTTCTTAGATCTCCTTCTTGTTGATTTGTCTTGTTAGATTTGTGATCCAAGGAACGCTGATTTGTTTATTGGATTCAGTTATTGAAGCCTTGCTCTTAAGGTTTTTGTGTTTAAATATTCATTCACTTCCCATATATTTGATTATTGATTTCATGATGATGAGTGGATAATTTCTTTGTGCGATTCTAGGGTGATTGGCTGAAGGTTGTGGGAAAAACAATGATAGAATAATCTTAAATTCCAGTAGGACCCTGAAAGCTCGAGTCTTTATCCTTAACCCTAGAACATCTCGTTCAGTCGATGAACATCTCGGCCGGGGTGGAACTTGACTGACCGAGGTGACTTATCTGAGCCGTAACTGAGAGTTAAGTGTTAGAGTTTGCCAAATCCTATTCTTATTACACCTATCCTGGTTCAATGCAAGCTTAGGATGAGACTTACCCGGTGATTCCTTTGTTTATTTACCCAAGATCATAAGTGTAGGTAATAAAGGTTTATCCTATATTGGGGTTTGAGTGTGCCTTCATTCCATCTTTGTGAGTTAGCCTGAGACTTAACCGGTAAAGGTTGATTCTATTCCCTTAGTTGGTTTGTTGGTTTGAGATTATAGTTCCTTTCCTTAGTACCTTGAGACTTACCCGGTGATAGGTTCTTTGGCTTGGGATTGTGAGTAGTGAGACTTACCCGGTGATCTATTCCGCTTTAGTAACACCTTCCCTTTGCAAAACCTCAGATTTGTCCGCTTATCTTGAGATCTTGAGTTGGAACCACAACTAGATGCTTTAATCCCTAGAATTGCATATTCCCCTTAATTAACTATATTATCATCTTTGATTGCTTTAATTTCTTTTGTGGTTAGTTGCAATATTGACAACCTATACTTGCTTTGTTTCACCTAAGTCCCTGTGATCGACCCCTGGAATTCTTGCTTTTATTACAATTGATTCGTACACTGCGGGTTCGCATCCTTGTTTTAAGCATATTTCCTCGGTTATAAATATAAAGCTTGCACACACCATTTGGAGCGAACACTGCATTTGAGAAGTTTGAAGAGGAGACAATGAAGTGCCTCGACAACGGGCAACTCACCTCACCCGAGGTGACTTTTGGAGTGACCGAGGTTAAAGCAACAGGGAATCACCTTGGATCAAACCTCGGTCAAGATACATTTGAAGCAAACGAGGTGAAAGCAGCAGAGAAAGTCGCGAAGATTTGCAAAGAACATGCAAAGAAGTGGCACGAAAAGCATACCATACGGAGAGGACTCAAAGAAGGACAATTTGTTCTTCTCTTAAATTATCATCCTCACCTCCTCTCAAATAAACTGAAATCAAAATGGACAGGACCTTTTATTATACAAAAATGTTTTTCTCACGGTGCAATTGAAGTATGGGGTGAACATTGTGGAACCTTTCAAGTCGACGGACGTCGGTTGAAGAAGCACATACCGGAATCTCCAGTCAAGGAGATTGCATCCATACATCTCAAATGAACATTCGGGTTTAGGTCCAGCTAGCGACCTTAAAACAAGCGCTTCTTGGGAGGCAACCCAAGGTATTTCTTTCTTTCCTGCTTTCTAGATTAGATTAGTGTAGTTTGTGTTTTTGTGTCCATAATAACAAGATCTAGGTACTACTCAAGGGAAAACAACAAAAGGGAAGTATATGAACAAAGCTACAGTTCGAGAATCAGGGGGAAGTTACAAAAGTTAGGGCCATCTCGGACACCATCAAATCATCTCGACCAAGATTGATATAGAACAGCACCAGATCGTTCACTGCAGTGCCTACCTTGAGTTTAGGTTACAGTTTGCCAAATCCTATCCTTGTTGCAACTTTCCTGATTTACATGCAAGCCTAGAATGAGACTTACCTGGTGATTCCTTTGCTTGTATACCATGATGATGAGTGTTAGGTAATAATGGTTTATCCTTTGTTAGGGTTTATGTGTGCCTTCATCCTACCTTTGAGAGTTAACTTGAGACTTACCCGGTGATGGTTAGTTATGTACCCTTAGGTGAGTGATGTTGGTTTGGGTGCTCTTACCTTTCCTTAGTTCCTTAAGACTAACCCGGTGATAGGATCTTTAGCTTGGGAAAGTGGGTTGTGAGACTTACCCGGTGATCTATCCCATTGTCGAAACACCTTCCCTCAGCAAACCTCAACTTTGTCCAGGCTACCTGTATAAATCTTGAGTCAAAACCACAACTGGATACTATGATCTTTAGAATCTGCATTTCCCCATCTTGTTATACATCTTGTCTTTTTCTTTTGATTAGTACCATTGTATGCTTCTAAAGTCAGATTGCTTTTGTTGTGATTATTCTCACCGATTCCCTGAGATCGACTCCGGAATATAAGCCCTTACTACGATAGATCCGTACAATGTGGGTTCTCTTATCATTATGTAGTGGTCCGGTTTGAGTATAATTCTCAACTTAAGCTCCTTGAGACTTACCCAATAAGGAGAGGTTTGACCCTTAGGTAGTGGTCCGGTTTGAGTATAATTCCCAACCTAAGCTCCTTGAGACTTATCTGGTAATAGGACCTTGATGCGGGACTAGTGAACATGAGACTTACCCGGTGATTGTTCCCATTACTGAAACACCCTTTCTCAACCTACTACAACTTATCTTTAGATGTTTAGAAGCTTGAGTCCATGCCATAACATGAAACCTAAATCTCTAGAATCCGTTTTTCTTACTTTGATTCTACACCTTGGGAGGAGATGATGTCCATGTACACAAAAGAAAGGGAGAAACTACCTATACGCATATCTAAACTAACGTCATATTTCATGCTATCAAAATACCCCTATACTTGCCTCTTGCTTGTTCCCAAGCAATGTTCAAATCTAGAATTCCAAGAAGTATGAAATATGAATGCAAAGACAAGGAAAATCACAATAATTTTGGTTTCGTGCTTCTATTCAAGAACCACTATCGAACTCGTTTCATAGCTTCCAAAAACTGTTATGTGAACAAAAAGACTCATTGTCATGAAAAGAATAATCATACCTTGTAAAAATTTTAAAACAAGCATCATAACCTGAAGCACATAAAAATCAATCATGGAAAATCCAATTTAAACCAAAAAGCCAAACAACATACTCAAAGATGTTAAGGTTTTCAAATGAAGGTCAAGAAACGTATTTGGGTGGGGTGTGTATAGAATATGTGGTGCAAGGTCCGGGGAAGATGAAAGTAACATCACAACTGCATTAAGGAAACTCAACATCCACCAATAAGCTCTTTTTCTCTTCTTTTTTGGCATTTTTCTTTTACTTTCACTTTTGAGACCAAAGACAAAGGTGCACAGTAACCGAAGCCTAGGAAATTCGCATACCTCAATTTCTCGAGGTGCCTCAAAACGTAATGCACATACCATGACTCGTTAGGAATGAAAACTCCAACTTGATTATATATTTGTATAGGTGATGATGATGGAAGACTTAAACACAAATGAAGTGGTTTTTAATATAACAATTTATCGATTGTATATCGAATTGCTTAGTTTTGTTTGGTGGTTTGTCTAGAATGTATGCAGGTCTAGAAATGCATTTCAAGGGACTTTCGGAGGCCTTGAAATTGGGTACAAGGGACAAACTAAAAGTTTAGAGAGATTCAAAATGGAGGCCTTGAAAGCCATTTCAAGGGATCAGAAGCCAAAGTGATGCGCCCTTGACCCCTATGTCCCAAGATGAGGAAGACGAGGCTTTCCGGATTCGCTCCGATGGACCGCTCACCCGTTCCCGTGCTAAGGCAATCTCCCAAGCTACCGGCTCCATCATTGCCCGCACCGTTGCTTGTCATGGGCCCATTGGTTGCAAACCGTGCCTCTACGCCACCTGGTATCAAGCTTGTCAAGCCGGCATCGTTCCGGCGCATTTTCCACATTTTCTGTATTTTAGTGTTTTGTAATAATAAGTCTTTTTATTTTCGGAATATTAATTTTCGGGACTTTATTTCCGGGTATTAATTTTCCAAATTTAAGAATAGACTTTTGGTTTCGAAATTTAATTCGGAAACTTAAATCGAAACTTAAATTCCAAACCTTTCATATGTTTAGGATTTTTCATTTTCGGAACTTTATTTCCGTCATTTAAGTTCCGACCCTTTGTATGGCTTTCATCCACTATATAAGGGGATGCTTGGCTTATTTGTAAAGCATGTTCAATTTGATTAAGTATTGAGAAGTATTTTCCTCCTACTTACTTGAGCATCATTCTCTCTTCCAATCCTCTCAAAGTTCTTCTTTTGGATCTTCGATCCAAACTCATCCACATTCAAGGATTCTTCAAGAATCAACTCAACCGACCCACTTCAAGGCTTGATCGATCAATCTAGATCGACTCAACCAATCAACTTCCGCCTCCATCTCTAAGCTTCCGCAACCCATCTTCAACGCATCTGCACTTCAACTAAGGAGTAATTGAGCTTCAGCTTGATCTAGATCTGGAATCTTTCATTGACGTGTCCAAGAACGAATCAAATTGGCATCATAGCAAAGGGATCTAAGCTAAGTTATCTTTACTCTTGTTTTGTGCGTTATCACATTCATCCTTTTTGCCTTTTGTTCATCATCATCTTCATCTCGTTCTTCGCATCTTCATCCACGTTCTTGAAAAAAAAAATTTCTCGATCCATTTTACAAAGCAAATTTAAGAGATTTTTGGTTTGCCATCAAACCATTAATCACAAAAAAGTATTTTTCCTCACCCAATCCGACAACTTTGTTATTCGATTTCACCAATATCTTAGGATTTTTTTGTTAACAAAATCGGATATCGCAACTTTTGATATTCCAAAAACCAAAAATAAGCAAAAACTCTTCAAAAAACGGATTTGTTTCAAAAGAAAAAGTGGATTCATCTCTTGCATTCCAAAGGTTGCATTCAAAAATTTCAAAAAGAAAAAATTCCACAAAAAAAAAGTTAAAAGACGTTTGGCAAACCGGTCCATCCGAAAAATCGGATTTTTCAAAAAAGGTCAAAGACCAAAGCAAGTAAAACTTGCCGTTAAACAATCCGTCCATTTCCTATCTCTCCATTTTCTTACACGTTGCAAATTATCTCTTGATTTGATTTTGTGTGCATTTTGGTTCAAATTTGTTGGATTTTCCTTCCTTGCCTAACCACCACACGACCTTCCCAAAGGTAGAACCTTAACGCACTTGAACTTGGGTAACGTTGACTTAACTTGTGACCTTGCTCATTTGATTTCTTGCAATTGTGTGTCTTAAATTGGAGTTATGACTAACGTCGAAATGGAAAATTCTCAGGACTCTCGTGAAAGGCAAGAGCTCACTACCTTAACCGGAGAAAATGTCGTCGGGCACGGCAAGAAATTGAAGCTTTGAAGGCCCAAATGCTTACCCTTACGACCGCCCCACCGAATCCAAATGGAACCTTGGTCGATGCTTCCACATCCGATGGACGTTGCAAAGGAAAAGGTATATTGGGAGCCAAACCATCTAACGGTCGATGACTTGCCTCCGTCATTGAAAATCAAAGGCCCTTACAAGATGACGGTCATGAGTCCCACAATGAAGTTGACATGAACCTTGACCCTTCTCCCAATGATTTGCTTTATGTTGACACGGAGAATTGGCACAAGCGTTATGAGCACAACCGACGTAGGTATGGCACTTCCCCTCCTCCATCTAGTGCTCAACGTACCAACCGTCCCTCCCGGGATGAGGACCGGTACCCGCATCAAACAAACGATCGCTCTCAATGTCCCAAGAATGATCGGTCCGGACAACGCCACCAACGGCATAGCCGGCAACCGATGTATCATGATTATGAAGAGTATGACGAGAGAGATGACTTTCATGAGTTCTCCGACGATGATTCGGACTTGGACCGGGTGGCACATGTCCGTCCATGGCACCCACCCATCCGACAGCCTTTTGAGAACCAAGATCAAGGAGAAGAATGGTTGCCTCCTCCTAACCCACCAAGGCGTGCACAACCTAATCATGGGCGCCAACGGCATAACGATGGCCACCGGCGAGCCCATCACGAAGAGGCCTACATGGCACCACCCCGACCGGATCCCTACCGAGCTCATAGGGAAGGTAATGTTAACTTTCCGATATTTTATGGTGAATATGATCCTTGTGCATTTCTTGATTGGGCACAGGATATGAAAAGAGCTCTCAAGCATTGCCATTATGAAGAGTATGAGAAAATCGAAGCGGTGACCCTTTACTTTGAAGGTGATGCAAAATCTTGGTGGAACCGGTACGAGACCAACCGTGAGAACCGAGGATGGGCACCGGTTGCGACATTTGATCAATTGATCTATGTCATGACTAAGAAGTACGTGCCCGACGACTTTAAAAACGACACGTGGTTGCAAATTGCCGAATTCCAACACGGAAGTCTTACCCCGGTGGCTTACTTACAAAGCTTGAGGACATGCATATGAAGGGTGGCATCTCGGCCTCCGCCCTTCGAACCAAATTCTTCTTCTAGTCAATATGCTTATACCTCTAATCCCCGTTCTCGAGATGTTTCTAGTTCTCAAGATTCCGGAGCCGCTAAAGGATCATCACGGATGGGTCAACCCACCCGGCAAGCGGCTACCGAGAAGACACCAAACCGTGGCACCGTTGCTCCACCACAAACGCCTCCGGGTCGAGGCCAATAAGGATCTCAAACGGTAGCCCGCCCAAGAGAACCCTGTGTTTCAAATGTAGCGGGTTTGGTCATGTCCAACGTGATTGCCCAAACACCGAACGGGTGATGTTTGCCAACCCATCATATGATGATGGCGAGGATGAATATAATGGTGATATCCTTTTGGAAGATGACCAAGATGCTGACCCCTACTATGGCATAGAGCGTTGCGACGACCAACTTGCTTGCGGTCCAGCACAACCAGGTAAGTTTGCTCTTGTCTATCGTCGTATTTTGGCTATAAAAGAGAATCTCCCCATTGACCAACGCGAGAATCTCTTCCACTCTCGTTGCTTTGTCAATAACACTAGTCTCTCTCTTATCATCGATGGGGGTTCGTGTTGTAATATTGTCAACGAAAAAGTGGTGAAACACTTTAAGTTGCCTACAACCCCCCACCCACAACCTTACGGACTCCAATGGATTTCCGATAAGGCGTGTGACACCGTCACACAACAAGCATGGGTGATGTTTTCTATTGGCGCCTATGTTGATAAGGTCCTTTGTGATGTTATCAAAATGGAGGCCACACATGTATTGTTGGGACGACCATGGCAATTTGACCGTAAAACTTTTCATGATGGTTATCTCAATCGGTACATGTTGCAATATAATGGAAAACGGATCACACTTTTGCCTATGACTCCACAAGAAATTTTAGTTGACCGTGCAGAACGAAACAGGCAACAAGTTATCGATGACACAACTAAAGCGCCGGCAACATTAGATTCTCCTCGAACCTCTCCCGATGTTGTGGATGCTCATACTTCCGGATCCTGTACCTCCGGCCCTAGGGTTCATGTTACCGAAGCAAGAGGTAGTAAGAGTATTGTCCCTACAAATGCACCACCCGCTCCTACCATTGAAGGGCGATGTGAGCCACGAATCCTAATGGCTCGACGACATGATTTGACACGGGTCATGGAAGGTAAGTTTCCTTTTTTCTTACTTGTCCCTTTTTGTTTATCCATTTCTCATTACCCGAGTAACGTGCCACACGAGGTGTCCTTGTTATTGTCCGAATTTCAGGACATTTTGACCGACAAACTACCACCCGGCTTGCCACCAATGCGAGAAATTGAGCACCAAATCGAGTTGGTGCCCGGCACGTCTTTGCCCAACCGTGCCGCTTACCGTGCAAGTCCGGAAGAGACTAAGGAGCTACAACGCCAAGTCCAAGAGCTCCTAGACCGAGGATAAGTTCATGAGTCCTTGTCTCCATGTGCCGTACCGGTCATACTTGTGCCCAAGGAAGACGGATCTTGGCGGATGTGCGTAGATTGCCGAGCCATCAATCAAATCACCGTCAAGTACCATCATCCGATCCCACGCCTCGATGATATGTTGGACGAGCTCCATGGTGCCACCATCTTCTCAAAGATCGATCTCCGGAGCGGATACCATCAAATCCGCATGGCCGAAGGGGATGAATGGAAGACGGATTTCAAGACGAAGCATCGCCTCTACAAGTGGCTTGTCATGCCATTTGGTCTCTCCAATGCCCCGTCCACATTCATGCACCTAATGAACCATGTCTTGCGCCGATTTTTGGGTATTTTCGTAGTAGTTTACTTTGATGATATCCTTGTTTTTAGTAAATCTTTGGAAGAACACATCGGACACCTTCGCCAAGTGCTCGAGTGCCTTAGACTAGAGCAATTGTATGTCTATTTGGAGAAATGTGTCTTTTGCTCGAACACCATAATTTTTCTTGGTTATGTCGTGTCTAAGGATGGACTACGAGTGGACGAATCAAAAGTTCGCGCCATTCGGGAGTGGCCTACTCCTACTACGGCCACAATGGTTCGAGCCTTTCTCGGCTTAGCGTGCTTCTATCGACGCTTTCTCAAGGAGTTTAGCTTGATAGAGGCACTGTTACATGAGCTTACTAATAAAGGTGTCACATTTGAGTGGCGTGACACCCATGCTCGAGCGTTTGAGTCGCTCAAAGACCGTCTTTGTAATGCGCCACTACTCCAACTCCCAAACTTTTTGAAAACCTTCGAGGTGGAGTGTGACGCATCTAATGTGGGTATTGGGGAGTTCTCCTACAAAAGAATCGGTCCATTGCTTACTTTAGCGAAAAACTTTCCGGTCCCTCACTCAACTATCCAAATTACGACAAGGAACTATATGCTTTAGCTCGTTGTCTTAAAACATGGCAACATTACTTGTTGCCGAAGGAGTTCGTGATTCATTCGGATCATGCGGCTCTTTCGTATCTCACGGGTCAAACTACTTTGAGTCGACGCCATGCTAGTTGGGTAGAATTTCTTGAGACCTTTCCTTAAGTCATTCGACATAAGAAAGGTAAAGAGAATTTGGTAGCCGACGCCCTTTCTCGACGATATATCCTTCTTGTGCATATGGACACCAAGATCCATGGATTTGCTCTTATCAAAGAGTTATATTCCACGGATCTTGACTTCAAGAATATATTCGCTCAATTCCTTGACCTCCGAAAGCATGAGTCTTTCTTTATTAACGATGGCTTCTTATTCCGTGCGGGCAAGCTTTGTATCCCGCGCTCGAGTATTCGTCATTTGTAATAAAGGAGGCCCATGAGGGTCGTGGTCACTTTGGTGCTACCAAGACTCTCGTCGCTCTACAAGAGCATTTTTTTTGGCCCCGAATGCGCAAGCATGTGACACGGTTTTGCACAAGTTGCATCACATGTCACCATGCAAAATCGCGCCATGGTCCGGATGGATTGTATTCTCCTTTGCCTATACCAACGGGACCTTGGGAGGATCTTTCTATAGACTTTGTGGTTGGCCTACCAATGTCAAAACGAGGCAAAGACACCATTTTCGTGATAGCCGACCGTTTCTCAAAAATGGCCCATTTTATCGCATGTAAGAGCACACAAAATGCTAGCGAAGTCGCTACACTTTTCTTTGACAACATTGTGCGATTACATGGGATACCACGTTCCATCCTTAGTGATCGGGACGTGAAGTTCGTGAGTCATTTTTGGCAAACTTTGTGGGGAAAACTTGGAACTAACTTGTTGTTTTCAAGTAGCTATCATTCTCACGGTTACTAGGTTGCAAGTATGTTCCGGTTGCTTCTCTTTCTTATATACCTTTGACTCAGGATGGTAGTTACTCCCTTTGAGCTTTCTAGTGCAGGCCATGCACAATACTTTTATCACATCGTTAATTCTTCTCTCAATCCATCAAGAAAACTCACTCTAACGTACTCCGTTAGGTATAAAATTCCAAAACTACTTGCCTGGCGACATGTAACAAATTCATCACTCTTCACTCGGATCCTAGGGTACCAGTCTCCTTCTTTTACCTCTACATGCACATAAGTTTCCGTACAAAATTTTCAGTAACTCCACATATCGTATCACACGTTCCTTCCAACTAGAATACATTTCACCAACTATCACCATCTTAAACTCGACACGACATCCATCAACACCCTTGAGCTTCTTGTTCTGTGGGTTAGGACCAACCACGCTTCCGCTGCGCTACTCTGATTATTTTGTTGTCACCCCATAATCATAAGGACGTGTTTTGTCAGTCCGAAATGATTAACCGGATGAATTACCAAGTACTTTCCTTACTTGTCTTCTTGAAATAAAATCTTGATTGGAAAACAACCATCTTCCATTTACCTCCTTATTTCTTTTAACACGGATCTAAACTACTAGACTCGACCGGAGTTTGATCTTAACCAACCAAGAAGTAACCTCTAACACGGTTCTCTTTACCTTTAGTTGTCTAAGAAGATTGTTGTTGCATACTTGAGGAAATCCTCCCAGGCGTCGGAAAAACTACCCCATAAATCCACAGTCGCAATTATCTTTTCTTAACGGTACATAACTCGTCAATACCAAACAACACTTGCACATCCTCAGTTGACGTTGGTCAGTCTATAGTTGACTCATCCCTGTATCCCGAACTTACTCTTCTCATATCCCGTCGGGCAATAAAATTCTTTGGTAAGCATCACCTACTCAACTAATCCTTTTATACTTCTTTAGTTTGTTCTATCTTTCACCCTTCCGCTTCCTTTGGGCTAACTCCATTTTTCTAGTCCGAGTGGGTCATCCATCTGACATAAATAGTCGTTTCAAGTTTTCCACGATAGCTTGTAAGTGTCTTTGTAATTCTTATGGCCGTAATGATCATCCACTTGTAGTTCCTCTTGCATGGACCGTCTGTGTTGATGGCTTAGGACCCGTGATAATTGGGGTTACCCTGGACTCTCGAGTCCAGCAGGGCCGTTCTCCCATACACATTTCTTCACTGGAGTTGGTGGTAATATCGCCTTCATGAAGCTCCGTTGACCTTGCTACAGGCTTCCATTCTTTAAATATTCGCGTTGCGGTTTCTTTCAACTTCTTATATCTCTGAGAAGGTCAAAATCTCCCCACGCTTGTGGGGTCTTCCTTTTCGCTTTTACACTCAATTGTAGGTCTTCATTCCGTGCTCCTTAGATTCTCACACCCGGATTGACACTCTGCCTCTTCTGGTTTCTCATGCCCATAATGATCTATGGCATCCGCCTCGATTGTAATGTCCTTGATTCCGCAATCTTGGTTGTACTCAATTCTATGATACGCCCCCGGATGGCGATGCCATCCGTGTTCCGGCTAGAAGGACCCGCACATTTTGGAAGACCGTTATTATTATTCGGCTATTTAATAATAAGTCTTTTTGTATTCGGAACTTTAATTCCGGAACTTAATTCCGTGAATTAAATTCCGACCTTTCATATTTTAGGCTTTTCATATTCGGAACTTAATTCCGACTTTAATTCCGTCATTTATGTTAAGACTCTTTGTATGGCCTCCATCCACTATATAAGGATGGCTTGGCTCATTTGTAAGACAATGTCTAAGTTGAATACTAAGTATTGAGAAGGAAAACCCTCTTACTTAGTTTAGGCATCACTTCTTCCTCCATCCTCTTAGAGTTCTTGCTTGGATCTAGTCTTTGATCCAAGCCTCCACATTCGAGGATCCTTTTTGAAGGATCAAACCCAACGCTTCCGCCACCTCAAACTCACATTTGATCCATATCAAACAATCAAGAAGGAGTAGTTGAAGTTTCTCCTCGATCTAGATCGCCTCTATTTCTATCATTGGTATCAGAGCTTGGGATCGAGGTCAAGTTCTTTACTTGTGTTCTTGATTGTTCTTCATCAAAAATTTTTTTCTCTTCAGTATTGTTGAAGATCTTCAAGTGTTCTTCAAGTGTTCTTCGAAGATCTTCAACTGTTCTTCGGTGATCTTCGAAGATCTTCAACCGTTCTTCAAGTGTTCTTCAAGTGTTCTTCGAAGATCTTCAACCGTTCTTCGGTGTTCTTCATTGTGTTCTTCAGTGTTCTTCATCATTCATCATGTTCTATGATGATGAAGATCAGTTTGATTTATATGGAGAATGGTTGCCTTCTCCATATGAACTTAAGCTCAAAGCGGCCAAACAAACCTCCCGGAGGTACCGACGGAGACAATATTATGAGGACGAGGAGTGGTTGCCTCCTCCGGACCCACCACGGCTGATTTATTCCATGGAAGGGCACCAACGGTATCCACACCGACAAGCTTATTTGGAGGATACCTATAGCGCCCCAAGACGGCGTGATAATCATAAACACGTTGTCAACTTTGTTCCCCAACGGCGTGCTCAAGTTGATGACATTGCCCCCAAAGATGACTATGTTGTGCTCAAGGAAACAAATGACGCTCTAAAGCGTGAGATTCAGATTTTGAGGGCACAACTTCTTGCCCACACGACGTCCACGCAACAAGAGGAACCTCAAGCGGTTTCACAACCACGGTGTGAGTTGGTGGTCCAACCGTTGTGTGATGAAGTTGAAGACGAGGAAGATGTCGTCATTACAACTTGTGACCCGGTTATTCCAGTTCAATTGGTCAATCCATTACATGGCAAGTTCTTTGAAGATGACAAAGACGAGGCCATTTTTGAGAGGGAAAAAGAATCCAACCCCGACAACGGTACCATTTTGTTGATGGAAAACCAATTTGAGCCGGCCGATTTGAGGTTTGTCTTTATGATGCCCACTCACTTATCCCTCATCTTGCCGTTCCAAATTTTCAGCATGGCCCCACCGTTCAAAGTCAAGACTAGTTACGGCATAAGAGGCAAACTCCACAGCACCGCCACCTTGAGGGATTACATATTCAACAAACGCCGCAAAGCCACAATGTTGAAAGACTACAAGTCCAAGCCTCCCGACAATGTGCATTCGGTGTTGATTTTCGAGGGTCTTGTTCCTCAAGTGACTCCTTTCTTTTTTTGACGGTGAAACGAGGACGTTTCACATTTAAGAGGAGGAGAATGATACGCCCCCGGATGGCGATGCCATCCGTGTTCCGGCTAGAAGGACCCGCACATTTTGGAAGACCGTTATTATTATTCGGCTATTAAATAATAAGTCTTTTTGTATTCGGAACTTTAATTCCGGAACTTAATTCCGTGAATTGAATTCCGACCTTTCATATTTTAGGCTTTTCATATTCGGAACTTAATTCCGACTTTTAATTCCGTCATTTATTAAAGACTCTTTGTATGGCCTCCATCCACTATATAAGGATGGCTTGGCTCATTTGTAAAGATATGTCTAAGATGAATACTAAGTATTGAGAAGGAAAACCCTCTTACTTAGTTTAGGCATCACCTCCTCTTCCATCATCTTCAAAGTTCTATCTTGGATCTAGTCTTTGATCCAAGCCTCCACATTCGAGGATCCTTTTGAAGGATCAAACCTAACGCTTCCAAAATGTGTGGAGGCTTGGATCAAAGACTAGATCCAAGCAAGAACTCTAAGAGGATGGAGGAAGAAGTGATGCCTAAACTAAGTAAGAGGGTTTTCCTTCTCAATACTTAGTATTCATCTTAGACATGTCTTACAAATGAGCCAAGCCATCCTTATATAGTGGATGGAGGCCATACAAAGAGTCTTAACATAAATGACGGAATTAAAGTCGGAATTAAGTTCCGGAATTAAAGTTCCGAATACAAAAAGACTTATTATTAAATAGCCGAATAATAATAACGGTCTTCCAAAATGTGCGGGTCCTTCTAGCCGGAACACGGATGGCATCGCCATCCGGGGGCGTATCATTCTCCTCCTCTTAAATGTGAAACGTCCTCGTTTCACCGTAAAAAAGGAAAGGAGTCACTTGAAGAACAAGACCCTTGAAAATCAACCTTGGATGCATAATGTCGGAGTCGGGCGGCTTCGACTTGTAGTCTTTCACAAGGATGTTGGGGCCGCCAAGCTTGTTGAAATCGGGAGGCTCAAACTTGTAGTACATGAGGATGGCCTCGCCGGTGAGTTTGTCTTCCATTCCCTTTAAACTTATGACATTGTACGTCGGAGGCATGCCGGAAAGAAGCAAGGGTAAGCCGGTAAATATGTCATGAGACAAAATAAAATCAAACCTCGGGTCAACCGGCTCGAATTTGTAGTCCAACAACATAAATGTGTCATTGTCATGGTTGATGGCTTCTTCACCCTTGATGATGATCTCATCTTTGTCATCTTCAAAATATTCTCCACATAACGGATTGACAAGATGAATTGGAATGATCGGGGATGCCTCAGGAATGATGATTTCTTCTTCCTTTGCCTCTTCTAATGGAACATCACACAACGGTTGTGCTTGTTGGGCGGCCGTCATGAGAGAAACCATTTGTGCCTTCAAAGCTTCTATCTCATGCTTTAGAGCGACATTCTCTTTGGCTAAGACGGCAACACGTTGTCGGTGTTCATGTGGATACCCATGGATGCTCTCTTTAGGCCTTGGTGGATTTGGAGGAGGCAACAACTCCTCTTGGAGAGTAGGACGCCGTCGGTGGGGCCTTGGTGGGTCCGGAGGAGGCAACCACACCTCCTCCTTAAAGTATTCTCTCCGTTGGTACCTCCGGCTGGTTTGCTTGGCCTTCGGTGGAGGAGGTAACCATTCTTCATCCTCATCATAAGAATCAGAATCGTCATAGAACATGATGAACGATGAAGAACACTTGAAGATCTTCAAAGAACTCTGAAGAACGGTTGAAGATCTTCGAAGAACTACGAAGAACAGTTGAAGATCTTCAAAGAACACTTGAATATCTTCAAGAACACTGAAGAGAAAAAAATTTTGATGAAGAACAATCAAGAACTTTAGTAAAGAACTTGACCTCGATTCCGAGCTCTGATACCAATGATAGAAATAGGGGCGATCTAGATCGAGGAGAAACTTCAACTACTCCTTCTTGATTGTTTGATATGGATCAAATGTGAGTTTGAGGTGGCGGAAGCGTTGGGTTTGATCCTTCAAAAAGGATCCTCGAATGTGGAGGCTTGGATCAAAGACTAGATCCAAGCAAGAACTCTAAGAGGATGGAGGAAGAAGTGATGCCTAAACTAAGTAAGAGGGTTTTCCTTCTCAATACTTAGTATTCATCTTAGACATGTCTTACAAATGAGCCAAGCCATCCTTATATAGTGGATGGAGGCCATACAAAGAGTCTTAACATAAATGACGGAATTAAAGTCGGAATTAAGTTCCGAATATGAAAAGCCTAAAATATGAAAGGTCGGAATTTAATTCACGGAATTAAGTTCCGGAATTAAAGTTCCGAATACAAAAAGACTTATTATTAAATAGCCGAATAATAATAACGGTCTTCCAAAATGTGCGGGTCCTTCTAGCCGGAACACGGATGGCATCGCCATCCGGGGGCGTATCATTCTACTTGTCTCGTTCCAATATTGTTATCTCTACTCCGCACTCTTATAGTCTCTTGCATGGTCCTCCTAATTCCGTCTCTCGGCCTCGTATGCCCGAATTCCTTGTACGGCCTTTTATTGCTTGTAACTGAACTGACTCAGGGATTTCCTTGTACGGCCTCGTATGCCCGAGTTCACTTGTCCTTTGGATGCTTTCTAAGGATCACCAAGCGGCCTACCCGAGTATAATCTCAATTCAAGGTCCGAGTCCTTTGTCTCGTGTTGAAAACTCTTCAAGTCTGCTACCGATTTATCATGAGGCGATAATCGCTTCATGATATCACAACTAAAGGATATAATATATCCTTTAGGATACTAACATACTACACATATACATGTATATAACATACATTAATACTCATCATAATAAGTCTATATGCTAACTAATATCGATCCAAGTTGTAGAGATCCACGGAGAGCGATGGTGGTCCAACGTACTACTAACCCAACAACCCGACTATGCGCGCGTGTGAAAACATAAATCCGTTTTGAAAATTTTAGACCCCTTTCGGGTTCTAGTTATTCTATACATTTGGTCTTTAAGAAGATTTCAAGTGCCATTGTTGCCAACCTCGCTCTGATACCATATTCTAACACAACAAAATTCTGAGAATTTGGGGAGCTATTGGTTAGGACATCACAATGGGTCCCGACCTTAGTTTGACAACAATTTTACTTGGATCTTACAAGGCACACAAGTATTTTAAACATTTGAAAACTTTAAACAATATATACATGGAGGATATGTATCAGCCTTACAAAGCAAAGGTACCAAAACGACACATAAGAAGAACAGAAGACATCCCCGTCCCCAACTAAATAAGTACGTGGACCCGGCTGACCATTCCCTCCGGATCTCTCTACAGCTGTCTTAACCTGCAAGGCATCTACAAGCGGTATAAAACCGTTAGCTAACATTCTATGCATAAGTATAAAGGTAAAAGCACAAACACACAACATACACAATCAACATGCAACACTCAATCCTTTTATTATCTTTAATTAGGTGATAGGTTATTACTAATGATACTTATTTTGTGACACGAGGGATTCCCAAACCTCGCCCCTGTCCCCGTTTACCAACGCGGAATGGTACTAATGCATTTGACCGTCTACCTGACTGGGTTGGTCGCAGGGAACCTCCTAGACTCTCGCAAGAGCTATTTATCATAACTAACAAACACCACTCATACACATTACACTCTTACAAGAAGCCATTCAGGTTAGTCCGTGGACTTACCTGAATCAGATCTCGATTCTCTTAATCACAACTCAATCTGTAACTGTTTAACTCGGTTGCTTGTCAAAGGAGGCAAGTGTGTCAGCACACTTTCTAGGTAATTAGAAGTCTAAGACTTCTAAGGTAGTAGATCCTATCAGACCATAATTTAATACAGTACCAATTTATGGTAAAATGACTATTTTACCCTTGGTCTCGAAACTTCCGAAAATTCCCTAACTCATGCCTAAACTCTTATTTGAGACTAAAGAGTCATATTATTATAACTCCTAAAGATGAGTTTGGTTATAAACTGGCAATTTACCCATTTCCCTATTTTCGGAAAGATTGTTAAGGTCCAACTTCGGCTTCAAATATAAAATTCGAATAATCTTATAAAAATTCCGAAATAATTCCCTAGATCATCTATGATATCTCATCTACTCCTAGGATCAAGAATTTCTTAAAACTGTTCAACCATCACTTCTACAAAAATTTCCAAAGTTGGTTACAACACTTAACAAACAACACACTATCTTAACTTTGAAAAATCATAACTCCTAAACTACTCGTTGGATTTATCCCAAATTTATCCCAAATCTTATCTATAATATATCCAAAATTCAGCCGTAAAGGAGATCAAAAGCCTATTTAAACTATCTCACAAAACTGCATCACAAGCACCTTCCTCAAGACTTTGAAATTTCAGCACAACAGAAAAACTGCTTACGACTCAATCTTTGGAAAATCGTAAATCCTTAACCACTCGCCGGATTTCTCCTAAATTTTAATACGATCTACAAAAATATGCAAAATATATCATATCAAAAATTCAAGCCCAACAGAAATCAAAAGCCTATTCAAAACTATCTCACAAAATAGCATCCCATGCTGTTTTTCTCAACTCATCACATTTATAAAAACTGTATGAGGAATCAACTTTGAAACCCCATATCTCTGAAAGCATAACATGGATTCCTCTGAAATTTTAGTATGATTTACTATGCAATACCATCTATAACATATCCGAAAACTAGCCAAAAAGAAGTAGTCTAGCTTACCCAAAATTGGACCCAAAGTTAGCTGTTCATCACTTCCAAAAACTCAGGAATTATAACAAGGCATGTAAAGAGGTTCCTACTTCGATTCTCCCTGCAAACACTCCTATACTTATGCTTATACAGGCTGCCTCCAGTTCGAACCTTAAGGCCGGCAGGGTACACGCAAAGCTACAATACTATTCACCATGATACTGAGAGAACTAACCTGCTACTCTTAACCTGTCCAACCATGAATACCCTACACAACTAGCCTCTCTTCATCCCCTGCTACCCTCTTCTATAACAACTTACGCCCAAGCTATTGCATCTACAATATAGTCAAAGAAGGCAAGGGATCAAAGTGAAAGGAACTCACCGTCCCGGTGTAACTCTGATCGAGCTATCGATACCAGTCCTCATCAAGAAGAAAGGAAGGGTTGGCGTCATGGTGCGGCTCGTGACGGGGTCTTGTTTGTGCTGCACAATAGATCTTGATCGAGACTTGCGCTTGTTGTTCAGAGTGAAGGAAAACTAACGCAGCAGGCGGCATCACCGAGACCTGCGCTAGATCGAGGCTCACCTGGTTGCTAACGGTGACGATCGACAACGTCGCGCAGTCTTGCCGGTGCTGTACATCGGGCTACAATCAGAATCCAGGATAGTGACAGAAGGAGGAGGAAGAGAATAGGGTTCACCTTGCCGATGTCGTTTCAGGGGCCGAGTCTACTCCCCCGAATTTTTGCAGCTTTCCGTTGGTTCGCCAAAGACATCAGTAGCCGACCGGGTTCGTAGAGGGTGATGGGTGATCGATGACACCACTACACCGCCGGCCACATCGGACCCTTCTCGTCGTTCTCCCGATGTTGTGGATGTTCCTACTTCCGGTTCCCGTAATTCCGGCCATAAGGGTAATGCTACCGAAGCAAGAGGTAGTAAGAGCATTGTCCCGACACATGCACCTCCGGTTCCTACCATTCAAGGGCGATGTGAGCCCCGAATTCTTTTGGCCCGACGACATGACTTGACACCGGTCATGGAAGGTAAGTTTCCTTGTTTCTTACTTGTCCCTTTTTGTTTATCTATTTCCCATGACCCTAGTAAAGTGCCACACGAGGTGTCCTTGTTGTTGTTAGAATTTCAGGACATCTTGACCGACAAACTACCACCCGGCTTGCCACCAATCCGAGGAATTGAGCACCAAATCGATTTGGTCCCCGGCGCGTCTTTGCCCAACCGTGCCGCTTACCGTGCAAGTCCGGAGGAGACCAAGGAGCTACAACGCCAAGTCCAAGAGCTCCTAGACCGGGGCTATGTTCGTGAGTCCTTGTCTCCATGTGCCGTGCCGGTCATACTTGTGCCCAAGAAAGACGGATCTTGGCGGATGTGCGTCGATTGCCGAGCCATCAATCAAATAATTGTCAGTTCATTTTTTATGGTCTTCTTTACAACAACTGCTTCACACACCCTTGGACATCCTTCAGATTTTATATACATGAACCTTTAAAAAAAAAAAAAAAAAAAAAAAAAA